>JAHRIG010000013.1:1087911-1228602 GCA_020311275.1 Eira barbara | reverse complement strand
GGGGATAAAAAGAAGTTCAGAAAAAAAAATTAAAAAAAGAAAACAAATAAAGAAAAAATATAAAAAAGAAAAAAATATATATATATTAGACAAACTAGTTAAAAAACTTTAAAAAAGAAAAGGGTAAAAGTTAAAAAAATTTTAGCAGAAGAAAAAAAATTAAATTAAAAAAAATTAAATTAACCACAAGACTAAAGAATCATGGGGAGAAAGCCATGAATTCCGTGCTTTGCTTTCTCTTCCTCTGGAATTCTGCTGCTGTCCTTGGTAGGTGAACTTGGTCTTCGCTGGATTTCTTGTTGATCTTCTAGGGGAGGGGCCTGTTGTAGTGATTCTCAAGTGTCTTTGCCTGAGGCGGAATTGCACCGCCCTTACCAGGGGCCGGGCTAAGTAATCTGCTCGGGTTCGCTTTCGGGAGCTTTTGTCCCCTGAACGCTTTCCGTAGAGTCCGGAGGACGGGAATGAAAATGGTGGCCTCCCATTCTCTGGCCTGGAGGAGCTGAGAGCTTGGGGCCCCTCTCCTCAGTGCGCCCTCAGAAAAAAGAGCCCAATCACTCCCGTCTCCCTGCTCTCTGGCCACGTTCCAAGCTCACCCAGCCTTCGACCGGTTCAAGGTAACCCCGAGGTGAGAGCTCACTCCTCGGCTCCGTCTCTGTAGCCGGCTCCCCCTGTCTAATACCTGCAAGCTCTGCGACACTCAGACACCCCCGATCTTTCTGTCACCTCGCGGCACCTGAGACCATGCTGACCCCGCGTGGGCTTCACCCCGGTTTAGCCTCTGGAGCGATGTCCCTCCGTGGAGCAGACTTTTAAAAGTCCCGATGTTGTGCTCCGTTGCTCCGCCGCTTGCCGGAGCCGGCCCCTCCCCCCGGGGTCTATCTTCCCGTCGCTTTGGATTCACTTCTCCGCAGGTCCTACCTTTCAGAAAGTGGTCGATTTTCTGTTTCTAGAATTGCTGTTCTTCTTCTCTTCGATCTCCCATTGGACTTGTAGGTGTTTGCAATGGTTAGATAAGCTGTCTAGCTGATCTCCTGCTACCTGATGTAGTCTCAGCTGCTACTTTTCCACCATCTTGACTCCTCTTCCAGTATTTATTTTTTTTATAGTTAAAATGTTTCCTGTTTTGTTTTTTTTTTCCCCCTCAGGCACCTGGGAAGTTGGCAGACATTGAGACTGAGCGAGCTTTCCAAAATAGCCAACCATCTTTCAAAATACTAGGAGGGTCCTGCTTGCAAAAGTGGCAAGGAGAAACTCCTGCTTACGAAAAAGATGCTCAAGGAGGCCATGGAGGGTGCCCATGTTGACCAGAAATGCCCCTTTACTGGTGATGTCTCCATGTGAGGGGGGATTCTGTCTGGTGTGCTGACCACGATGAAGATGCAGACGACCACTGTCACCCACAGAGACCCCCCCCTCCCCCCACTATATCTGCAAGTCCGACAACTCTGAGAAACACAAAAGTATGGCTGTGCACCTATCCCTGGTCAGGGATTGCCACCGTGGGCAAGTGCTGGTCCCTGAGCAATGCTGTGTGCGTCACTGTGCTCAAAGTCCCGAAGGACACTGGCACTAACCAGGGATTCCAGAAGCTCTGAGACTAGGCATCTGCCCACGCTCCTGAAGAAAGTTAAAGTCATTTTCCCAATCAAAAACAAACAAACAAACAAACAAACAAACAGTTTTCCAGTGCAACACTCCTGACAGATTTGACAGCCTCCAATTTCCATTCTCTGACCAACTGCATTGGTTTCTTGGTTATTTAATCTATTCCACAGTTTGGAAGGCAAACAGGGGTGTGAAATAAGTATGTGGGTCTACGGAAGTAATTCTCTGCATGTACGTAGTATTAGAGCTGTAAATTAAAATTTCAATGTGGTCTTCTTGGCTTTTTTTCCAGCTAGCATACTCTGCTGGCTGCACGTTAATTAGCCCCAAATCACAGCCCAATTGCTAATCTGCACATTGTATCTATTCAATTATGGATGGTAACAGTATATAAAATGTAAAACATTTGGTAAGTTATTTTCAAGTACATTGAATAATACAAATATTCTCATGCTTGTAGTGAGTGATTAGTGATGCCAGAAGAAAAATAACCTTATGTTCATCATTTAATCAAGACTTCCAGAGCAGTACTTTATAATTTTTTCACAAATTATTAACAAAGACTCTATGTTATTTAGTGCGTGCTGTTGGTTTTCAATATTGAAAAACATTACAGTTATCTTCTATATTCGCTACAGTTAGGTATGAGGAGTATAAGCATAAGGAATCTACTGTTTTCCCCTGCTCACACATTTGAGCCATTATGCTGAATTCTCAATACTAATCTTTTAGAAAAGAGAGGAGAACTGTCTATTGAAGTAAGTGGAGAAAAAAGAAGTATAGCAAAAGTAGAGGAAAGAAAGATACTCTACCTTCTCACTCTGTCGTCAGCGTGTGTTGAACGGCACTCTTCTCCCATCTGGTCTGTTGACCTCGTCCTGTAGTGTGCGCCAGTTCGATCGTCTCCGAACATTCCCGTCCGCCTGCAGTTCGGTGGCCGAGCTCTACTGCAGACGCACGTGGAGCCAACAACAGTGCTTCTCATCCTGGCCCAATGCTAGGAGAGGAGTAATTCCGCGATTCGAGGGAGGGCACACACAGTCTCTCTACGGGATCTTTCTGAGCGGGACTAGCAGGAAGAACTCTCTCCTCCCTGAGGGCGTCAAGTACTAAGTGTATGTCTGAGATCTTCCCTGGGACCAAGTCTTTCACAGCACGGAGAGAACCTGGGAGGCTTCTGTGGAGCGGAATGATCTTAGAGGATCAGGCCCTGGGGTCCAGTCTATAAAGCCTCTGAGATGTGCTGTTCTCACAGCCTGCATTTAATTCTCAGAGATATCCTATATCCTTCCCAAACACCCAGGTTTAACTTCAACTGTTTTGATTTCTATTTCCTTCACTAGGAACTGAAAATCATTGCCCTACGTTGCACATTCAAAAGGTAACATCAAGGGGCCCCTGGGTGGCTCAGTGGGTTGAGCCTCTGCCTTCGGCTCGGGTCATGATCTCAGGGTCCTGGGATCGAGCCCCCCATCGGGCTCTCTGCTCAGCCGGGAGCCTGCTTCCTCCTCTCTCCCTGCCTGCCTCTCTGCCTACTTGTGATCTCTGTCTGTCAAATAAATAAATAAAATCTTTAAAAAAAAGTGGGGGGAATGTCAAAGGATACTGTAGCGAGCTCGTCTTAGAGAACTCTTTCCACTGCCCCATTTGTCAGTGATTCATCTCCACCAAATCTTACACTGAAAGTGGGGGGGGGTCTCCATCTCACGGGCTTATTTATACCTATAATGTGGCTGTTACTGGGATTCCCCGTTTACCTTCATCAGCTTCTGCTGTTCAGCGATGCCGTGTGTGTGTGTTCACTAGTTTTACTGTGTTTACTGTAAAGGCTGGATCTTTCAAGGAGACCCAAGAGGATTAGTTTTCTTATTAGAGTCACGGAACTTTGCCACGTAACTTCTCATGTTCACTTTCCAAATCCGTATGATAATCACTTATCCTTTTCCTTAGTAGATATCCTAAATTTTTTTTTTTTGCAATTAAGCTGCAATGTTTAACTTACAAAGAAAATTGGGAGATGTTCCCAAGTTTCCCCCCTTGAAGGAAATTTTATTTTCATGTATTTTAAGCATGGCCTCCTTTTAAAAAAGTTACTTTAGCCCTGTGAAGAAGGTCTTTATGATATTTACCTTACATTTCTATCTTTTTAAACATCTGCATAAATAGTACCCTATCTAGTACTGAAATTTATAATTTATTCACAAAACATTTTTCATAATTTATGTGTTCTCTACATACTATATTTATATTTTCCATCTTTTTGTCTGCTTTTTTTCCAAATGCAAAAAAAAAAAAAAATCTGAGTCTGAAGCTAATATACAATTAGACATAAAATTGAAGCAATACAAAAATTAATAAGAAAGTAGAATTTTCCCCAAATCTAAACATGTAGTTAAGCACTTAATATTCAGGTGAACATCTTATTTTTCACAATATAACTTTTATTTTAAGATCACTGCATATTTATATGCAATTCTAGGAAATAATAGGGAGAGATCCCTTGTTTCCTTTACCCAGTTTTCCCTAATAATAGCATCTTACGAAGCAAATGATCAACGTGGCATTTCGAATCAGAGCAGAAAGAGACCTGTGTAGTACATGGTGCTAAGGTAGCCGGTAATCACTCGGAGAGAAACAAACACTGTATCTGTGCCTCGTTCACTACCACAAAATAAAATGCTACAGGACGCGTGCAGATGTGAACCTGCATCTGCAAAGACCGAGAAGAAACAGGGAGGTGGGGACCCTGTCAGCGGCAGAGGAAGTGCCCCGGAGGGACAGACGCAGACCGCAGAGCCTCACCACGCAGAGGTTCGGACGCCTCTGTCGGATCGTCTGCGTCCCCACAACGATGGGACCAAGAAAAAGAAAAAGGAAAACTGGTTCCATGCCGGAAGGAAGTAGACTAAATGCTCCATTTGTAGACGGAAGAGTTGCGTGTTCTGGGTCGCGGCCTCCTCCTTCGCGCGACACCCTGGAAGGTCTGCTGACCGGAGAGCGAGCTTCGTCGCACCCGCAGAGCCACCCACGAGCCAGCGGGCGACACGCGTGTCACACAGCCGCGCTGCCGACGGCTCCGTCCGCGGTTAATCCGCCCGACGCGGCCTTTATAGACACGGATGAAGCGCCCGGCACTGTGGGATCGAGGAAACACGAAAGTGTGAGCGAGAAAAGTAAGACGGAAAATGAAGTAACTGGCCCAGAAGTAAGTAGTTTTGACGGGGCTGTCACTTTACAACTATTTAACTGAGTTCTTAGAGGTGGACGACCGGGAAAACATCGCCCTGCGGAGGAAGACTAGGCTGCTACGCACAATATCAGGAGCGATGACGCCACGGCGGTGACATTACACTAAAGGACCAAGCCCAGAACGTGAGCTGAGCGTCTGGCAACAACACTGTCGCCAGGATGAAAACGGGTCCAGGGAAAACCGAGAGGACGCGGGTGTTAAGGAACACCTAGTATTGTGGTCCTTGAGAACATCGGAGCCGTTTTCTGTCAAAGCTGTTTTCTCAGCCACTATACAGAATGCCCCCCAAACTCCTTCAAAAGTGGGGGGAAAGGCTAGATCCTCAAATAGCACAAACCCCAAATGTGGAGTGGTGTGACTGAGTTCATCAGAAGGGGTAGCTTGAGTAGCTCTAAAATTTAATAGGAATATTACAAGGAAAGGATAGAGAGAGGAAAACAATGAAAAACATAATTGAAGATAGTTTTTCCAACATCATAAAATAGCCCCGAATGCCCAGAGAAAATAATAAAGCAGAGCTTACACATTCAGATAAAAATGAAAGACTACGTTCTCGCAGCAAAAATATTTGTAAATTAAAAGTTCACAAAGACCCTAAATTTTTCCAACTAAAAGCAGTTTCTGACAAAAGAGCAAAGATCCCTACTATAGGGCTTCTCTGTGACAAGAAGGCAATGGGTTGATGAGGTAAGAAATCAGTAGAGCAGGAACAGAATTATGGGTGGACATGCTCTGAACCTCGAGTCCTATAGGAATCTTCATCTTTCTCTTAATAGAATCTATTCCTACTAGAGCAAAATACTGAAAGTTTTAATTTGCTGAGACTCAGAGAATCTACCATCCACATAACCCACATTAAAAAAACACTTCAGATGTACTTTATTTTATTTTATTATTTTTTAAAGATTTTATTTATTTATTTATTGGACAGACAGAGAGCACAAGTAGGCAGAAAGGCAGGCAGAGAGAGAGGAAGGGAAGCAGGCTCCCTGCTGAGCAGAGAGCCGGATGCGGGACTTGATCCCAGGACCCTGGGATCATGACCTGAGCCGAAAGCAGAGGCTAAACCCACTGAGCCACCCAGGCACCCCTCAGATGTACTTTAGAAAAAAATGCATTCAAGGCAGATTATTATTATTTATGCTCTTGAGGTTATTTCTGTCTACTTTATCCATCTATTTGAGATAGTGTATGATGGTGTGAAACGGGGCATATTTTCCTGACTTTACACCAAGTGATGCCATTTAGATAGCTTGAAATGAGCCTATGCTATAAATCAGGCCTTGATTCAGTATTTTGTAATTTGCCTAGACTTAAGAAAGTGATGGAAATCATGTTAATAGTGTAGATTAAAATGCCCCATGTCTAGAGAAGCTGAAAGACATTTCGCTTTAATGAATATAATTTGCAGAAGGTACAAAAGAGTCTAACAGCAGATCACAAGTAAGATTTGATGACAATTTGTGTTTTGGGAAAAGGACTAGATGATTAGGCTAGAACTCCATTTGCTGAGTTATGGGTGGGTTATAGCCATACCTTTTCTTTTAAAAAGATTTTTATTGATTTATTTTAGAGAGACAGAGAGAGAGAGAGAGCAGGAGCATGTGGAGGGACAGAAAGAACGAATCTCAAGCCGACCCTGGGCCGACTGCGGAGTCCCGCGCACGGCTGATCTCACAACCCGAGATCGCGACCCGAGCCGAAATCAAGTCAGACACGCCACCAGCGGAGCCCTCCAGTGCCCCACAACCACAGCTTTTCCACAGATAACGTAATTTGGCAAAAATCCGTGAAAGCATTCTGTGAAAGTTAATAGGTTAAAAAGAACTGACAATAAAGAGTATTACGTATTTTAGTGTTATTTATCACTAAAATTTACAAAAACTTCGGTACATGTCAACACATGCATTTCAAAGACCCTGTTAACTGTTTATCAGGCACCACTGGCTACGAGCGATTTTGATTTCCCTTTCCCTTATAGCTTTCTATGTGTCTGAATTAAGTATGCATTTTAATTTTATAATTAAAAAAAGCATATTCTATTGAAACAACAACAGATTTGCATACCATGTAGCTTTAGCTCAGTGCTTTGAATTTTTTCCAGTTGTGACAGGAACAGCACCAGAGAGCTACAATATTAAAGTGGTTGTTGAGCTCTCGAGCTCAGAAAGAGAAGTAAAAGTACGCGAGCCCTATATAAAATGCATGGGGCCAACCTTGTTTTGTAGATGATCTCATTTAATACACGTTACAAACCAACAAAGTAGGCATCTTTGACATTGTACAAATAGATGGACAGTGAGTTCAGGGATTTGAACTGGGAAAATTTAGATTTCAGGAGGCTGAGTAAAATGGCATTTACCTGACCTCTACCTGACCTTACCTAGGCAAGTGCAGAAAAGTTATTTGGCCAGCGTTCTTAAACTGAATGACTCAGGAAGATTCAACCGTAATACGGTGAACTGTACGAATCAGGACTCGTGCATTAAATTAAAATGAAAAACGTGACTATCAACAGAATCAGTGTCTATGAAGGCTTGACAATCAGACAAGTGCTTGTAAGTTTGGTTTTGAGACCAAGAACGAAGAATCACATGATGTTAATGTGTAGTAGCTTTATGTTCCAATATCCTAATACATGTATTCCCATAATAGGGATAAACCTGCCATAGGACAGAGTATTTAATTAATGTCAGAGGGGTTGGCAAGGCTTTGATAACTCACCTTTTTCAAGGTTTCCATTGTTACCTTATTGTGACTGATATTCTTTGCCCTTAGTTACAACACTTGCAATCTTGCTACCTTGAACATCTAGAAGCTATGGGTTGATATATAATTTATCCTTCAAAGGACAACCCAGATATATTTATTTGTGCTTATGTCAAAGTCCTTTATGTGAGAGGGAGGCTGTTTTCTCCTACAACCTAAGGATTTAATTCCTTCATTTACCCACATCCTCCCCAGGGGTTCAGAGAACGAAAGCCAGGAAAGCGGACATAAATACTGTACGGAATCTGGAATCCGGTGGGAATGGGCAGGAGCTTACTGTACGGACTATTTTTAAATCAGATACTGGAATCTTGGACAATGCCTCTATAATTTTTATACTCTTTATTCATCTGTGTTAGGAATTTAGATTTCTTCTTCTTTTTTTTTTTTTTTAGCCAATTCTTGACGAATGAAATAAATTAATGACTTGGATCATTTTACTACGGCTCTAAGGATGTCCCAAGGATGGAATTAGTTTTCAGCTATCCAAGCCAAAGTTACTATAACTGGTTCTGGAAATTCCAGAGAAGGAATCAATTCACTTTATGGCAGTGAATGTGGAAATCACAAGGTCCAGAGAAGTCCTAATGAATAACTTTATAGATTTTCACTAAATTTAAACTATTTGTATGGTCTCTATTATGATGTATTGCATTTCATATATATGTATGAATATGTTTATAATATGTGAATATATACACACACACCTACGTACATACACAGAAACACATACATGCAAGCTCACTGATAGGAATGGCAATCTAAAATGCAAGAGTATCTTTCTAGAGGCTAGTCTCCTAGGACATAATAGGAGCTTAACGACATGGTATTTGTGACATAAATGCAAGTATCTGTAAATGAATTATACATACATCATGTATAACATTCTCCAGGCTGATCACTTTCTAATAGGCTTGTCAATTGCTGATGTGAAGAAAATACAACTTTAGCTTGTTAGAACAGTGATTATGAGTAATGACCTTCCCAGAATTCACACGGAACCTCTTCTCCCACCCTATTGTCCAACAAAAGAACAAATTATTACATTTCATTACTGTCACATGGGATAGTTATTTTTAGTATACATGATTGAGGAATTAGTAAGAATAGGTGCTTCCACATGGTTCCAGAAACCTTGCCCAATCAAGAGTTAGGCTTCAAGGTTACTGGAATGGGGGCAAACAGGGATCCATGGTAAGAGCATCCAAAGGGACTTTTGTCAAAAGGGTGGACTGGCAGATAAAGTTGTTTAAGACTGAAGATTATTTAGTTATCCTGAAAACTCAAAGTCCAAAGTGGCACTGGAGAGATTTACTACTTAGGGAAGAGGTAAGTCTCAGATGACACATGTACTTTCTCTTTCAGTAAGACTCCCTTTAAAAGATACAAACTTCCACTTATGGAATAAATAAGTTATGGGGATATAATGCACAGCATGGTGATTATAGTTAATAAGACTGCACTGCATATTTGAAAGTTGCTAAGAGAGTAGATCTTAAAAATTCTCATCACAAGAAAAAAATTGTAACCACGTATGGTGATGGACATAAACTAGACTTACTGTGGTGGTAATCTGACGATACATACAAACATTGAATTCTTATGTTGTATGCCTGAAACTAATATGATGTTATATGTCAATTACACATCAATGAGAAAAAGTCCTTCTTTATTACACTCCAAACAGCAACTTCGTCATGAGAATCATCCAGTGAAACAGGTAGATCAGATTTCTGGTAAGAATCTGAACCAATGGAATAATGAAATATTTAAAAGACTTAGAAGGCAATTTGGGAAAATTGGGCAAAGGATTTATTATTGTTAGTTTTGCAGTTTTTAATGCATTGTTAATTTTTTTTAACTTCTAGAAAGTGCACCACCCCTACCTCAAGCATTTGAGGTACATGTCTTTTCTTTGGTATGAAATTCATTGACAAACCCCTCACTGTCTGGACACTGCCTCTATCACCTTCATTTTAGCACCTTTCTGTGCTACCTTACAAAAGAGGGTCAGGGCAGAATATGAAATAAAGACCAAAGCCAAACATGGATGCTTATTCCCACCTGACTTTCTACTTTTGTAAGATTCAGACATCATACCTGCACTCAGCTCCTTACAAATGCCTTCAGCTAGTAGAACAAAGATCCCATTTATTTCACACCAAAATAGAAAACCCTTAATGTAAAATAGTAAGATTAACATAGTATGTAACATCGATAAAATATTTAAATAGAATATATTTTAACAAACTTTCCCATCTCTCTAATTGCCGAAACACCCTAGGACAGTGTGCATGTGTGTCTGTGTGTATACACAAAGTATACACACATGTCCTCACACCATAGACGCACACACAATGCACACATGTCCTCATACCATAGACGCACACGATATGTATCTTACCCCATGTGCTCTTTGAGCTGAGAACCGTCGTCGCTGAGATGACTCACAGAAAGTCTGACCTGAGTGTTCTCCGCGGGCTCCTTGTCGTTCTGCCTGTCAGTAAGCGGACTGCGGCTAATCCTGCTATAGACGACCTCATGCACAACTCCTTTGCCCATTTGCCCTGTCAGAATTGCTAATGAGTTTAAATATCGTCTACTGGCAACCACTTTTCAGGCTGGTTATGTCACTTTCACCCCATCATTATTTGTTTATGTATCTTTGAAATGCTTTATGGTCCTCACATCTACTCTGCACTACCATTCCTAGGGCTCATGGTTGTTTTTAATAACTGAACACTAATGTTGTTAAATGTCTGCGGTTTTCAAGCATCAATTTCTCAAAACCTTGAATAAATGTAAAAGTGACAGGGCAGGCAAAATGAACCAAGACATTTTATAGGTCATATCCCTCAATTTGCTTTCCAGGAAAAAGGAAAAAAAAAAAAAAAAGACACAAAATTAATGATGATACACCTCTAGATACTATATCCTACTTCCTAATTTGAAAATAACATTGTTTCCTACCTGTTACCCCTTTGCTACAGTATTACTAAAAATAAAATCTGTTTTTATATACATTTTCTTCCTTGTGGCTTCAATAATTTTAGCTCAAGATGTGACAACCTAACAAAACACAATGAATATTGCATTAAAATCTTGTGGGCCAGGATTCATTCTCACATGTGGTCTTTAAGTGATTTTTATCTTTCGAGAAAATAGTGCCGTAGAAACATTAGTTAACACATCAGAAAGGTGCAGTCTAATGGGAGAGTGGGTAGAGATCCAGCGAGTAAACGAGCTCTAACAATCCAGGGCAGTAAGTGCCATGATAGTTGGAAGTGTGGTGGGAACAGAGCATGTGGAGAGGAGACTAACCCAGTGTAAATTATCAGTTTCCCTAAGTGCTATTTCTAAGTGTGTATCAAAACACCACGATATTAAATTAGTCACATGTAAAGTTGGTTCCATATTTTCCTATTCAGGAGAGTATCATGGGCAAAAGCCAGAAGCAAAACGAAGCATTCTAAAAACTGAGGAGTTGATGAAAAGGAGTGGACATATTTCAGGTTTCTGAGAAGCTGGAAGAAATAAGGCGCAGTGACTGGCTGTATTCGAGGGGGAAAGGACAGGAAGGAGTTAGGCATCCCACCAGGACTTCCAGCTTAGCGAGGTAACCTACGGCCTGTTGACTTGGACAAAGGAGTCTGGGGACATAGAAACTGGGAAGACAATACCCTGAGAGTCAAAGTTCCTGGGTTGGAGGAGTCTGGGGACATCCAAGGGGAGAAGTCTGGGGGTCACTTGGGTGTGAGGATTTGGAGCTCAGATTGGGATGGAGATGGAGAACAGAATCCCGAGCAGAAGCACAGTTGTGTAAGTCATGGGAGTGAGGGGTTGTTCCAGGAGAATATGAGAAAGATAAGTTCCATCTACAGACCAAGGAAATCTGCAAAGGCACATTATGAAAAATGGCCAGAAAAATAGGAAAAAAAAAAAATTGTCATCCTGGCTGTGTTTCTAACACTGTATCCTAAACTAGTCACTTAACTGCTTGGTCTCATTTTTTTGTCTCTTTAAAATAACAAAGTTGCTCGCATGTTAAATTGTATTAATTGTAACACTTTAAAAAGAAAATGGTGCATGTTATGGGCTGAACTGTGTCCCCCCCAAATTCATATATTGAAGTCGTAAGCCCTAGTACCTCAGAACACACACGGGCCTGAGGACTGGGAGTGTTTTCTTGGTTCCACTGGCCCAAGCTGCTGCACGGGGCCTAGGGGACGGAGCTGTTGCCCAGGGCTGCAGAGACAGGGGCTGCTTCCCTGGTTGGCTTTGAGGATAGCACGTCAAGCGAAGATTAGTCTTAATGAGCCTTAATATCTCTTAAAATCTGCCTCGTTAGTTTTCAGTCTTGCTTGGGGCTAGTGACCCCTTTCTGCTTTCTGATTTCTCCCTTTGGGGATAAGAATATCTACCCTGTATCTGTATCACCATTACATTTTGGAAGCAGATAATTTATCTGGTTTCATAGGTTCGCAGCTAGAGGAAAAACATACCTTAAGATGAATCTTACTTCAATGACATCCACGCTTGATTTAAATAATATTTACAGGTCTTGGACTTAGAGTTGAAACTGTAATGGGTTAGGACTTTTGGGCTGTGGAAGTGGGAATGAGTGTCTTTTTCATGTGAGAAGGTCATGAATTTGGGGGATTTAGAAGGTAGAGTGTTATGGGCTGAATATTTCCCCTCAAATTTATAAGTTGAAGTCCTAATCCCTCGTACCATAAAACGCAGCCATATTTGGAGACAAGGGCTTTAAAAATGTGATTAAGTTCATATGAGGTCCTTAGGATGGTACTAGTCCGGTGACTGGTACCCCTGTAAGCAAGGAAATTTGGACACTCGGAGAGACATCAGACACGTATGCCCACACAGAGAGACAGCCATGGGAAGACGAAGGGAGGAGATGACCATCTGTGAGTCGGAGAGAGGCCTCGTAATGAAGCCAATCCTGCTGACACCTTATCTTGGATTCTGGCTTTCACAGCTGTGGGGAAATAAATTTCTGTGATAGCCACCTTGTCCATGGTATTCGTTATGGTAACCCTAGCAAACTAATAAGGTTCATGTTCTTTTATTTCTAACAGTATTGCGATATAGATCTTACTTTCTCCGCTTTAAACATGAAACAGTTGAGGTTTTGTGAAGTTCAACCATTTAATCAAGATCAAAGAGTAAATGGTGGAAAAAAAGACTTAATCCTCGATCCTAGGAAAGACCCAGTATTTCATCATGCCCAAACTGCCGCTCCTGACATTAGCTGTGTCGTAACACTAAGTGCGTATACACAGAACAGCATTTTCGCAAGTTACTGCTATCAGATTTAATGCCTATATCCTTGTATTTAAATAGACATACATTAGGTACAATATTTTATCCACCTTTTGAGAATTAAAGATAGATGAGTATAGAAATACTACTTTTTATTTTTTTAAAGATTTTATTTATTTATTTGGGAAAAAAAGACAGAGATAGCAAGAGAGGGCACAAGCAGGGAGGATAGGGAGAAGCAGTGATCATGACATGAGCCAAAGGCAGACATTTAACCAACTGAGCCACTCAGGCACCCCAGAAACACTACATTTTAGAAGGTTCGAATGGAAACTGAAATTTTGTTTTGTTTATATTAACTTACAAAAAGCAAAAATTGAGGTATTTGTAAAGGAGTTATGGGTGGTTGACTGCTCAGACAGGAGTGATGGCGGTGTGCTTGCTGTATGTCAGTATTAATACTTCATTACCTTTTTAAAAAAGATTTTAATTATTTATTAGAGAGAGAGTGAGAAAGCACAAGCAGGGGGAGCAGCAGGCAAAGGAGGAAGCAGGCTCCCCGCTGAGCGAGGAGTCCAACGCGGGACTCGATCCCAGGACCCTGGGTCAAAGGCAGACGCGGATGCTTAACCGACTGAGCCTCCCAGGTGTCCTGATACTTCATTATCTTAATGCTTACCGTGAAATAGTTGTATCATCCCTGTTTCATTTATTTATTGTATTATCCCTGTTTTAGATGAGCGGCAGAGGTTGAGTAACTTTCTAAAAGTCTTTTCTCAGATAAGATATGTGAACCGAGGTCATTTGGCCCCAGAGTCTGTGCTTTTAACCACGAAACCATAATCAGTCTTTGCAGCAACTTGTCCAGGGTCTGGACTTTTTTTCTGAAAATCATTAGAGAAAACTTCTCTGGTCACTAGAGTATTTGTTCCTTTGAAACGAGTTTCTTTTTCCTTCAATAGTGTAGTAGTAGTTGCTTTCTAAAATTTGTGCAGGCAACTCAAACTCACTTTCAAGTGGGTAATGTAGATTTGGATCTAGAAAAAATATTTGGGCTGTGCTTGCCACTACAAATGTGAATAAGAACACTTATTAAATAGACAAGAAAGCTATGGAAACTATAAATTTTACGAAGGCAGGCCATTTCAGATGTTTAAATGTCTAACTATATATAGATAATGGCTATAGAACCAAAAAACAATGGGTTGTTTCTAGTCTGCCAAGAAGGAGAAAAATAGTAATTTTTAGAAACCCTCAATTATTTTTCTATGTATAAACTATGGCAATAGTATCTGCTATAAAATTATCTTCTCAAATTTTGACAAATCAGAAATTTATAGTTCTGTCATTATTAATTTAGTTGAATAAATATTTAATGAAAAACAAAACCACCACAGTGACGAGGCGAGAGACTATGTGAATGAATGAGTGATCAAATCACGGGAATCCGTCTTCAGGACCCACCCTGATTTGACAGAGACAGAGAAGGATCTCGGGAAGATACTAGCGAAGTAAATTCGCAGAAGTAGAAGGAAAAACAGACCATGTCCTGGGTGTCAAGGGAAGAGTTTCACTGAGAACCGAAGACATTGTCAATTGAAATTGAAAAGGTAAAGTGTTCCAGAGGCAGCAAGGAGCTTCCTGGAAAGCATTTTACCCTAGAAAGCGTTAACATTCTTCTCCTTCTCTCCTTCCTTCCCAAGTAACACAAGAAGAAATTTTGAAGGAAATGGATATGGAAAGTCACAGCATTTCACTTAAACCGAGATCATTCTTATTTACGTATTCTCTGCGTATTGTGTTTCATCCATTTCTTTATCCTACAAAATTGGGGAAGTAACAGTGCTAAGCCTCCCTCCTTCCACCAAAGGAAGAATCTTCAAGGACCACATCCCCTCGCTAATTCTCTCTTATCCCCTCAGCTTTCTGGACTTCTACTGTTTTCCCAGTCTTAAATGCCCTTAATTCTCTCAATCTTAAATAAAGAAAGAAAATACGAAATTAAACATCAACAGCACTCTTTTGACCTGAGATTTTCTTCCAAGTAACGCAGGGCAAGCAATTTTAGCATTTAATATGGAAATCCAATAGCGTAATGATGAATACTGAGTCTGGAGCCACCTTGTCTAAGTTTTCCCTTCTAGCTTCCGCACTTGGGCCACTTACTTCATACTGCAGTGCCTGGGCTTCCTCATTATACCCATTTCACAGATATCCCCGCCTCCTGAACGGTGGTTGTAAGTACTAAGTTCATAAATGTGTGCACAACAACTAACAGTTCAATTCCTGTCAGCGGTTCTTACTCCTAACAGTATTACTCGGCTGTGTTTCCTTTGACTCACTGGGGAGATTGAGTGTAGCATCTCCTCAGCCCTTCCCATAAGAGAGAGAAGACCCAGCCTTTCCAGACCACACAAAAGGGGGAAATGTCTTCAACTGATTTCGACTGAGTTTAATAGGCTGTTAGATCAGTATTTCGAACAGGCTGAGTTTAGAGAGGCATAACTTAAAAATGGGAATCATATTGAAAAAAGATAAAAGCTAGAAAGAAACTCATGTTTTAAATCAGGATAAACAATCATCTCATTTTGTTCTGGTTTTAGTGCTCAAAGTCACACGTGCTGAAAATAGATCTCTCAGTCTTGAGGCAAATTGGGATCGCAAGTTGCCCTTACCCTCGATCGCCAATTTTCCAAAATCAAAGCTCAGTGTTGCAAAGTCTAGCTGGTATGTTCTTTCTCTGAGATGCTTTCTCTGATCTTGAAGGCGGAATTGTGCCATTTCTCCTGTATATGTTTCTATAATACAAACACGGGCCCACGTGTGCATGAGCACGCATGCAGAGCAACTCGAATTAAGTATTTGTATAATGCACAAATGTCTGATCTCCCCGATGAGCTTGTAGGAGCACTTAGAACCATGAGCCACGTGTCATGCTGTTAATTCATCCCATACCTGCTTGTTGCTTAAATAATATGTTCCCGTTTATGTGACCCATGAACAAAAGCATACAAATACAACATGCCAAAAATCCCTGCAATTAAAGGGGGCCTTTTAATTGAAGAAACAAAAGCTGTTGTATTTTTGAAAGTCACCCCGTCTTCTCCCTTCACTACAGAATTCATCGTTAGGCTTCTGCCGTCGTCCTTGGGCAGTGTGAACTACAATAAATCCAGGTGGCATCAGAGAGAACTTGCAGGATGCTCCTGGGGACGCTAGAAAAAGCAATGGAAATTTTTATACAATGGCCCTTAGCAATCTCCTGTCTGCTGTGATGAGAATGAAACTGAATTTATTTTTCTGCTCTTGCAGATTTACATGTAAAAAACACCATGTCGATATTAAGTCATATAAAGGAGTTACATGTTGATTATTAAATGGGGTAGTGAGTAAGGAAGAAGTAAACACAATAAACTTAGTGAAGTATTCAATGATGAATTTTGGTTTCCAGAATTTTGGTCCAGGAGAATTAAACACGGGATGGAACTTCAATTTTAAACATAGATATACTCTCTGAAAACTGTTACATCTACATGAGAGGTAATGAAAAAAACGTGTTCAACAGGAGACAGGGGCCTGCGAATTTTCAGAATGTTTCCTGAAATCCACTTTGCTCACCTGAAGACTCATTTGAAATAAAGTTCCCCCTTCTTGGGGCACTGAGTGGCTCAGTGGGTTAAGTGTCTGCCTTTGGCTCAGGTCATGATCCCAGGGTCCTGGGATCGAGCCCCGCATCGGGCTCTCTGCTCAGTGGGGAGCCTGCTTCTCCCTCTCCCTCTGCTCCCCTGCTCTCTTGCTCTCTTTCTGTCTCAAATAAATAAATAAATTTCTAAAAAAAAAGGTCCCCTCCCTAAATCAAGTTCGTATCATCAATAGACGCTTAAATCTATATACTGTTATCTCCACTGACCACCATTAAAATGATGAGGCTGAATTAGTACCGATCTCTGTCATTTAATATCCATCGGTTATTTGCCGAACCTCCTCGTTTGTCCTCTTTCCCGAAGAGACAATGAGTGAGTTTTACTCCTCTGTCTTCCTTGTAGAAAATGCCAACAGCTTGTTCGCAAGGTTCTGATAGTAATTATAGGAATGTCTACTGAAGTATTATCTAGTAATACAGTATTTTAAAGCCTGTCCTGACCCTTGGGTAGAAATAAATTGTAAAAATATGTAAGTTGTTTGCTTGTATGTAGGGCAAAATCGTTGTAATGTGTTAATCATACTTCTACCCATTATGTGAGAGTCTTACAATACAATGAACAATATTTAGTGAGAATCTTCAAGTTTATTCATCGAGACTGAAATATAAAGATCTAGAAGGTCCATTCACACTGCCACTTAAACTATTAAGGTCACTCAACCCAGAATCCATTTCTCACTTGAATAAGAAATAGTTTTGAATCTTAATGTTAATGGTTTTACCATTAAAGAATTCACAGCACAAAGGGGAATTTGAATGACTCATAGATAAGATGACCATATAATTTATCAACCGACCTACTCATAAATAACCCATTCAGGAGAATTTAGGATATAAAATGCCTCTTAGCAGAAAATAATTTTTTTAAAGATTTTGTTTATTTATTTGACAGACAGAGATCACAAGTAGGCAGAGAGGCAGGCAGAAAGAGAGGGGGAAGCAGGCTCCCTGGTGAGCAGAGAGCCCGATGCAGGGCTCGATCCCAGGACCCTGAGATCATGACCTGAGCCGAAGGGAGAGGCTTAACCCACTGAGCCACCCAGGCACGCTGAAAAGAAATATTTTTAAATAAAAGGTTTTATAAAATATGCTGTACTTCCCCCTCCATTGTGAGTACATCTACAAGGGAAAAGGTAGTTATTTTTGTATTTGCTTCACTGCAGGGGATCAAAGGAAGTGGCGAACTTTCCTATCTCCAGAAGATACTCAGGTATTTTGACTTACAAATCTGAAAACAACCGAACTGCGGCACTACTTCCAGAAAACGTCTTTCACCAGACTTTTGTTTTAGAAAAGAACAGATCCAGGTTGTTCGAGGACACAGGCTGTTCAACAGGTGTGAAAGAAGTGTGGGAGGAAACGTGAGCATTGATCCAACAGCCCGCCTGGGCCGAGGTACCCGCACTGCGAAATCATAGCCCGCAGGCCCCTCAAGTGGGCTGCATGAGAACAGGGGTTGCCACGGACAGACAGAGGGACTACATAGGCCACAGCACTGAAAGTCGTAGGAGCCCAGCAAAGCATCTCTGTGCGCAGGCTTGGCCCAGAGCAACAGCCCCCGATTTCAGGAAGTGATGTGGCTTTGACAAGTGGTGTTCCTATGAACCCAACAGCACATATTCTAGATTGCTGAAAACCCAGCAGAATAGACAACCCTACGAGATATGATTTTGACTTGAATTTACTAACAGTGCAATAGGCAGTGACATTGAGTAGGTGTTGAGGTGTAGAAAAATCAAGAGGATTTTTTTCAAGTTTTTCTTTTTTTTCTTTAAGTAATCTCTACACCTAGTGTGGGACTTGGATTTATAATCCCAAGGTCAAGAGTTGCGAACTCCTCTGACTGAACCAGCCAGATGCCCCACGAGAAATAAAGAGTTTAATAGATGAATTTCATGTGTGCTACGTGACCTTCACAAAGGAACACAGAGATGTATGGAAAGCCTCTGATTTATTTTGATTTTCCACATCTATTAAGTTGACTTGTGCCGCATTACTAGTTACCTGTGAAATAAATTTCAGTGTCTAAGGTTGATGATCATTGTAAAGCAATGATCAGGACCTAAACTGTTATTTTTCCCTATTTCTAGAGAATAATCTCCTGACCTTGGTGTAAAGGATTTGGCCTTGGAGGATATTATTCTACCCTGGGATTTTGGAATCTCGATAGCACAACTAACATACTTCAAGCAAACTCACAGCTGTTGTAGCTGCCTCTAGTGCCAGGGGTTACTTATCTCCATGAATCAGAGAGCAAACAGAGCAGATGGTCTAATATATCTCCAACAAAAACTTTTAGAAGAAACTGCTAAATTTTGCTTATGGGTGTCAGTAATGAGATACCTCGGTTGAGGTTAAAAAAAAAACTTTTATTTTACCCTCATTATTTAAAGAGAAAGAAAACTGTTTTACACGGAGATCTATGAAAGGCTTGGATCAGGTTACATGATCCTAAAACAACTACCAGATGCAGCTGTCCTTGTATGAGAACATTATTATTGGACTTTAAATCATCAACTAAAACAGTAAAAAGTAAAACCATGCCCATTTTTAGAAGGTAGCAATGCATAGAGCCTGAAATCCCATGCTTTCCCACTTCTACTGTTGACCTTTTTTATGGGGTTCCATGGCTGCAACGATACAGTCTGCATTCTCAGTGTCTCTCAGGAACACCTTCTGCCTAGAATCAATGGCGCACATCATTCACTTTCTTGTGCTACAGGGCCCTCAAATGTCTAAACCCTGGATTCTTTTTTTTTTTTTTTAAAGATTTTATTTATTTATTTGACAGAGATCACAAGTAGGCGGAGAGGCAGGCAGAGAGAGAGGAGGAATCAGGCTCCTCGCTGAGCAGAGAGCCCAATGCGGGACTCGATGCCAGGATCCTGGGATCATGACCTGAGACGAAGGCAGACGCTTAACCCACTGAGCCACCCAGATGCCCCTAAAACCCCGGATTCTTTTAGAAGAACATTGTGAAAGCAAGTTCCCTAAAGTGTTAAGAAGAAAAGGAGGGTTTCCATTTAGAATCAGTGTTTATTTACCCATTTGTTAATACAACAGACGTTTTCTTTTAAACCCTACCGTGTCAGTTTCTGGGATACAAACTCCTGTGTATGTGTGTGTGTGTGTGCTTTTCACAGCTTTGATGATGGCTATATTGAATGCCAGTACAAGTGTTAATATTTAGTCCAGTAATTTTTGATAGTTTATATTAGAAATATAATTATTATTATAGAGATAGAGTGCTGAATGAGACTAAATAGGGATTTTGACAACATATCATGGATATATGTACTTACTTTTTCATGACGTTTTCAGTGGTTATCTATGGTTTGTTTCTATCTGTCTGTCTATCTATCTATCTATCATCTATCATCAATCATCATCATCATTCCACCTTTGGAAAAAGGCATCATATTTTCCTAGAGAATTTCTTACTACACATGATCAGCTGATGTGTTTCAGTGGGAGTAAATATGTGACCATTAAACCGTCACATCTCCTTGGGCCACAGGTTGAGCACTAGTCTCAGAGTCAAGAGGGTTGAGTTGCCACAAAGAATAAATGCAAACCTAGAGTTCTGGCAGCCATCTTGGTACCACGAAAGAACTACCTGGAAATGGAATTGCTAAAAAAGAAATCCGAGCTGAGAAAGGAGCAAACATATTTTATGATAACATTTGAACGTCTCAGTTCAACCTGGACTCTGGCGTTAATGGTTATAGAACATCCCCAAATACTAAGTCTCAGTTTAGCATCTGTAATTTAGGAATAATAATAGTTACCTCTTTGGACTGTTGAGAGAATCACATAGCCTAGCACAGGTCAAACTGATTTCTTCCATGTAAGCTGTCCATTTAAAAACTATATTTAAGTAAATTATAACTCTATCCCTTTAGTTATTATAGGGCAACACAAATAATAGAAATACTTAAACTCACATTAAATTTCTTTCTTTCTTCCCATGCATTCAACAGTAGTAGATCTGTTCAACTTTAATATACATCTAAAATCCAGTACTTCTCAGCTCCTCCACTTTTACAAACCTGATCCAAGCCATCATTATGTTTTGCTTGGATCACTGCAGTAGACTCAGAACTGGTCTTCCTGGCTCCTTTCTTGTCTTCCTATTCTCAACACAGTAGCCACAGCAATCCTTTTAAGATTGTCAGGTCAGACTAAAATATGAATGTCTATCAATGACTTAGAGCTTTGGTCCTGCTCTTGAAGAGCAGTTCTGGAAAAATATGGGGAAATTTTATTATCATAATAAAGAAGGATAAGATGCTTCCACTGACATTTGTTGAGCCAAATCTAAGGAGCCCAGAAATCCTAGCGGATGTAAGGTATGGCTGAACAGGTCTGTCCCATTCCATAGCTTTCAAATGGAATAACAATTTCATAAAAATGAAAAACTTGCTTATGTTTCTGAGCTTAGAAACTAGTTCTATTTTATATATAACCAAAGTATTTTCTAATAGTTTTCATACACTGAATTTTCCAAGAATACCGTGATTGGACTATTTAGGTAAGTAAGATTATACTTAGTTCTCTTTGATAATTTCATAAGTGGTTTCCACAACTTTAGAAACTCACATCCCCGTAGTATCTCAGTTCCTAAAACAGTTTGGCTTGTATCTGCAGCTATTATAGAGAAAGGGGTGTTGAATATTAGAGGGTCAAGGACGGTTGCCTTCCACTTGTCCAATCTTCAGTCCTTGGTATCCCTTTAGCATCAATCTCTGCTTCTCCCTCCCTCCCTTCCTCCTCTCAGCTCCAGCTCCACAATCATCGAAAATGCCAGACATCGTACCACTGCGGGACGCGCTGTTCCCTCGTTATCTCGCTCTCTCGTCTCCTTCAGGTCTTTGCTCAAACATCAACTTCTCGCCACCCACCTTATACGAGATCACACCGCCCATCCCACTCCAGAGTTGTCTGCTTTCGTTGCCAGCACTGATTTTCTCAATAACATTTTAAAATATCTAACCCATCGTATTAACCTTTCAGCCAGTTTCACTGAATAGAATGTAAACTCAATGTAAGCGGGTGTGCAAAGGTTTGTCTATTTTGTTCATTGCTGCACTCCAAGCACACAGAATTAGCACTAGTAAGATCCCTTCCTCTTTGCCCTTCAATGGATATTTTTTGAGTGAATAAGTAAATTAATGATTATTACTCTACAGAACACACCTAGAACAGTATCTAGCACACAGCAAGTTCTCAAATATTGTTAACAACAAATTTCATTTTGCCTCCATGTTGTCATTTCTACCGACATAGACTTAACCTATAAAAAAAATCCTAAATCCAATACATCTAATTAAAAAGTAATATGGTTGTATGACAACAAAGCGGTTATCAGGAAATCATGTTGTAGATACTTCAGAACTGTGGGCTTCATTAACTTCTACCACTTAAACTCATAAAGAACGGTCTGCCTGAGATGCTACCCACTATTAAAAATATTCTTAATAAGAATTGGTACTGCTGAGCGAAGATATTTTAAACGATAAATAATCCGTATGATATCGCATCACAATTGTTAGAACACAAGTGTAATATGAAACAACAGAAGCAGTCATTCTGGAATAAAAATATCTTTTTTGCTTCTGATGAAGAGTTACTGCAGGGATCTATCTGTATCTATCTGTTTTTCTGTATTTTTTATATTTAAAGGAAGTATGGTAAAAAAGAATGAAAAATATCACAGTAAGAAGTCCATTCAGCACAACAAATGATGCAGCTAATAATACAGCAAAATAATCTCCGCCATCAGGTCAAAAATTTAGGAAAGCTTCAAATGAATTAGAAGTGTTGTACAAGGAAGAAGATAAGTATTCTGTAGTTACTCAAGGGGATATATCAAAGAAGTATAAAAAACATACGTTAGAATGGGTCAGACATTCTTAGATCCGAAGGGGAGAGATAAAGACATGATCAAAGAAAAGATTATAGGAATTAAGTGACTTGAAAATAGAAAGAAAAAAGGCACAAACATGTAACAATGACACAAATGATCACAATACCTTTGAGGTAGTGGATCCGAGGAAAGAGATTCTTGCAAATAAGTGATAACTCTGATTACGGTTGGAAAAGTTTGCTTATTTCGTCGCTCATGCCTCAGACTTCAGCCTTCTTGTGCCGTCCTCAGAATGTGGCCGTGTGTGTTCTAGTTCTTCAAGGTCTGCATAACCGTCTCCCTTACTTCTCTTGCATCTTTGCAGTAATCTCTGTGACCTGAGGTCACCTCATCAAGGGTCCGATCTTCGCCATCTGACAAAGTCTAACAAACGGGGGAAATGGGTGGTGTACTCTATTGGAAGAAATTGAGCCTGTGCATGATAAAGAAAGTCATAATGAAAGAAAGAATTTAATTTAAATAATCAGTGATTAAGTAAGGATAATTATGATAGATTTGTAATATTTAAGGGCCTTCTATTATGGTAATGATCACAAAGATACATTATACACAGGCTAATTTCAATGTTCTGAAAACCGTTTTGTTTTCTAAGTATTGTCTTCTGATTTCCCCGAGCTCTAAGAGGTCAGTTCTACTATTATGTATGTTATAAAGATGCATCTAGGCTGTATACAACCTTTTCCAATACAAAGAAGAGGTGGCTTTTGTTGGAACAACTGTCTGTTGTTCAGTCCCTGGTTTATTGTACTTCCTAAGAAGAGGTCATGTCATTGCATGATGTTTACTTTTCTTGATATCTGGTAACTTAAATACTATGATGTAAAATTAACAATGCTTAAATATTATGAAAATAAGTCAATGCATTTTGTGTTACATTTAATGGAAACTGATTCATCTTCCAAAGGAAATAATGAGAAAAGCTAGACTAATATAAGAAGGAATATGTGTATATCAGTGAATCATTGAAATATCAGGAAGATAAAGTCACAGGAATCAAATAAAAAATATGAAACAAAAAGTATGAAATAGAAACCATGAGGAAGTACACAAGTCAATTTTATCCTTATGCTGAAAATAATAATATAAAATTAATTTAGAATAATTAATACTCTAAATAATATTCTAAACAATTTAGAATTATTAATTTAGAAAGACATAATTAAATATATAAATCTAACAACAAAAGTATACAATCTGTAAAGAAACTTACATAATTTTGATAAAGGACATTTAGGAATTTCTAAATAAATGAAAGAAATTATTTACTCACTAGTTGGGAGAAAATATATCAAAGATGCAAAACCTTCCTAAATTGACCTATACATTCAATGCAATTATCAAATTTTTATAGGATTTCTCATAGATACTTAAAATACATATACGAGGAGACCTGTTCTCTCAGGCAGATAAACACATTTGAATCAAGAAAAATACATTGATTGTCCAGGATGAACAGTATGTTTCAATAGCAAAAAGTATTAACTGGTAACCACTTCCCCATGTCCCAGTCGTTCAGGGGACATACTGACCAATGCTTACGTTTGAGGATGTTCAGCAGCTCTAGTACTCCAGGAGACCCTGATAATCATGTACCCGTTTAACCGGCACCAGCGAGAGGCTTCCAGGGTACCATGCTGACCTTCCACGCGTCTGCATGTGCTCTCTTACCCGACGAGGCTGTTGACATCATCACCTCTTGGATGTGACCATCTGCTCCTTCTGTAACATCCTCACCGCCGACTGCTGAGCAGATGGCATCTACAGCACTTCGTCCCCGTGTGTGTTGTTATTCGGAGATGATCTGAGTATGTACAGCCCTTGCAGCATTTTCGAGAAAGCACACCGCACTGCTCCAGGCTCTTAATCGGTAGATTAAATGTGACACTGGAGTTACTCATGTAACAGAATGTCCTACAGACGACCTCCCAGATTTTCTGAGACCAACAAGGGAATAATAGCATAAAGACTGGGCAAAATGGAAACTTGAATGTAACTTCCAGGAACTGTAGTTGGGATTAAAGAGTCTTCTTACCCTAACTGTCACTGGGAAGACTTTGACACCTTCAGCAACAGCGCTGGGTAACTCAGAACTGGACACGTGGGCAAACCAGAAGAAACCAAGGCAGCTTCTCAGTCTAGTGGGTCGTACACAAGCACGTCCCGTGACTAACGACAGCGTGACTGCTGGAGAAGGGAACAAAACAAACGTGAAGTTTGAGAAACCACATGGTTTCTTGATATTCATTACATAAGAAGGTAAGTTTTAAACAATGGAACCAACAATGTACAAGTATTTAATTTAAACAACATGTTTAAGTGACTTGTTAGAGCTGTATTCTTAGCCAGATTATCCTCCAGGACAATGGGAACAAAGAGATGGCTTCCTTTCTCTCAGCAGCCATGGGAAAAGAACCCTAAAAGTCAGAAATGGTATCATAACACCATACTGAGAAATGGCAGTGAGAAAAAGGCAATATTTGGAAAGATTTCCCTAGAGAGAGAAAAATAAATTATTTTATGCGAATGTAAGAAATATGTCGACTAATGGAAACACTTGACCGAGTTCAAGATGTCCCCTTGTAGATATCCTCTAGCAAGGTAGAGTGGATTATCCAAACACAGTGGAAATGTTTTTATATCTGTGGGGAGAGGTACCGTAACTGCCTAACAATCCCAGTCGCATCAGGGTCTTTGCTGTGGTAGTTCTGTTTTTACTGATATGCACTCAACATTCATCCTATCCATTTGGTAATTACACATGCCAAAATATTATTCTATTCTCCCCTCAATATTTTGAAATCTTATTATAACTAAGTAGGTATGCTAATGACAGTCTATAAAAATTCCAAGTAATTACAGATTACATTGTGTTCAATGTTTTACATTTTAAATTTTATTTATTTGTTCTGAGGTTTGCCTCAGTTACAGGAAATGGGCTTTCTTCTCAAGGAATGTATTTAGTATTTATGATAATGAATGAATAATGATCATTGTTTAAGCCAGGTGTTGTAGATAGATACTGGAAATCAATCAAACAAAGAAATCTACCAAGACCTATATAGTTCTCAGGGCTCGATTTCAGATGCTTCTATCTTATCTCGGCTTCCTGTTCCGTAGTGTCTAAAATTTGTGCCAAGTCCTCAGAGAGATACTTTAAACTGCGATTAAAGAAAGCAAGATAATTTTAATCACTCCTTTAGGACATAAGCAATATTCAAATTATTTTAATGAAGGTCTCATTATGTAATACATTGAACTTTTTCTTTTTTAGTTTCTTTCAATTTATAATTATTTCTCGCTCTTCATGTTTTACAGATGGAAAGAAGTGAAAACTAATGATTGCTTTGGTCTATTATTTACTAATTGCTACTTGTCTTATCCAAGAATGGAACATTTTTCAAATTATTTTAAGATACTGAGTCATATCAATTTTTTACATTTTATTGACATTTATATCATTTCACACTAATTAGTTTTTTCTTTCTTCGAAAAACAAATTTGCTGAGATGCATGCATCATTTCTGGGGCTGTCACTCATAAAGTAACTGCAATATAAACATTGTTTCTAAGGCAGCCCACAAATGCTTTCTTACTGTATCATTGGCAATAAAATTAACTGCCTTCTTTCAATAAAAACTTCAATATGTATTTGGATTTTTTACAGGAAATATGTCAGATTTTAATTATTAAAACTTACTCCTTTTTCAAATTAATTTTATGGGGTTTCCCTAATCATTTTCCATTGATCTATTTAAAAGTTTTCTGAGATTCCAATAAATATTAAAACATATCGATACAATTAACTGCAAGGGTCTCTTTTATGACTTGTTTTGCCTTTTGACAAAGACTCTCCCTTTTAACCAAACGTGAGGCTCCTCTGTGTCCTCTTTCTGACTATCTCTGACCTTGGGCTTTGTTGTTGTCCCAATTACTTCATTTTTTTTTAAGATTTTATTTACTTCTCTGACAGAGAGATCACAAGTAGGCAGAGAGGCAGGCAGAGAGAGGAAGGGAAGCAGGCTCCCCGCTGAGCAGAGAGCCCGATGCGGGACTCGATCCCAGGACGCTGAAATCATGACCCGAGCTAAAGGCAGAGGCTTAACCCACTGAGCCACCCAGGTGCCCCCAATTACTTCATTTTTAGGAAGAATCCTATTAGGTGATTTTATTGATAATCCCCATCCTTGATATCTGTCTGCCCATATTCCTCATTCCCATCTTCACTGTAGATCATTCTGTCCTACACTCAGCAAGAATCCTATTGATCGACCCAGAATGCCCATGGCCTTGATGTTTCCTCTTAGTAATTTTCCATCCACTGACCCCCAGCCTTCTCCTTGGCCACTGACCCCCAGCCTTCTCCTTGGCCACGCATCTCTACTGCGCTTGTATTTGTAGTTGAGCCCAACCCCTCTTCCCTACTACAAAAACTATGAAGTCTGCCTTCCTGTCTCTAACAAGCATCATAATAATTTTTTTCTTTAAAAACTCAAAGGGATGTTTGGGAATTATAATTTAAATATTGGTTACTATGCAACACCAACAATCATTGTCTAAAGTTAATTTCCCACCTTAATTTCCTTCTGCCTCACCTTGACCACAACATCTCTTCACCGTTTACTGTAAGTCTTTTTCTTAGAAACAAAAGATCTTCCTAGGTGTGTTTCCTCAGTGAAGCATGGTATACAAAATATTTTACAGGTGACTTTGCTTATGGTCCAGTCCAATTTGGTGTAGGCTCGAAGCTTCGACATCCTCTACTAAGTGAAAAGTGACATTTTAGTAGCTTCCCCCTGGGTTTCATACAGACATTAGGCTCAAGAAGTACTGATTAGGACAGTGGTTCTCAACACCGGCTACACATTAGAATCCCCCCCAAATCTCTCTAAAATTAATGCCAGTCCCTAGAAGGTTTTCTAAATCACCTGAGTCAGAGTCCTGAAAAATCGTAGGGCCCTCCTCTCTCTCCCTCCCCTCCTCCCTCCCTTCACTCTCTTCTCTCTCCCGCTCCTTCTAGCTCTCTATCCATTCATTCCTTCTTTTCCCCTTTAAAGTTTCTCAGGGGAATTCAAAATGTAGACAGAATAGAGAACAATTGCATTACTGATGACGGAAATATGCCGTTTCTACTCTATTTACTACATAGGCCACTTGCACAAATCAGTTAGTGTTTTTTCTTTTAACTACCTCATCCCTTAAACGAGACTCACAGTGTCTGCCTCGAAGAGTTAAGCAGAGTGCTTAAAATCTCATAGGTAGTAACAAGTTGCATAAGGACTGAGATTATGTCATGCTTACTTATTCCATAGATTTGGGGCATCTAAATAAAAGAGAGGACCGGTTTTTCCTCAAACTTCAGGGCTTTGCATCATTTAATTTGGTTTCAAGACTCTGAGTCTTGACTAACCGTGGTTCTTATTCTCAGGGACTCAAAGACCAATCTTACAGTTTCCTATGCAGCTGCAGTATGTCACTTTTTATGTGATTTTTTTAAAAATCAAAGAATATCACAATGTATTTTCTCTTAATCTCAGAAAAAAATACCTTCTTTTGCCTAGCAAAGGTTCTTCAACAAACCCTGCTCAGTTTTCTGGGCTTTAGGACTTTATTTCTATCAATTTGGGTGAAATAATTAAAATTGTATATATTATATCTTTAGCAGATGCAGGGATAAGATAGACATTCTGCTTATTTTGAGGAAGGGACTGATTTTACCATACTGTAAAGGAAAAAGTGCTTTTCCCACAATGGACGTAAGATAAACACATTATGAGATCATTATTTAAAATTCATCTCCTTACTAAATCTAAGCTGGATCTAATATAAATTTGTTTTAGATAACAAATTAAAAAATAATCCGAAAAACAGTTATTAAAGAATATAATTTAACCTAGTCTTGGAAAGTCAAATGGCTAACATTTTTTTTGTCTCTTATCTTTTTTTTTAATTTCTTTTCAGCATAACAGTATTCATTGTTTTTGCACCACACCCAGTGCTCCATGCAATACGTGCCCTCCTTAATACCCACCACCTGGCTCCCCCAACATCCCACCCGCCGCCCCTTCAAAACCCTCAGGTTGTTTTTCAGAGTCCACAGTCTCTCATGGTTCACCTCCCCTTCCAATTTCCCTCAACTCCCTTCTCCTCTCCATCTCCCCATGTCCTCCATGCTATTTGTTATGCTCCACAAATAAGTGAAACCATATGATAATTGACTCTCTCTGCTTGACTCATTTCGCTCAGCATAATCTCTTCCAGTCCCGTCCATGTTGCTACAAAAGTTGGGTGTTCATCCTTTCTGATGGAGGCATACTCTTATCTTGAAGTACATATAGAAACAGACAACCCAACCAAATTCAATGAAGTATGATAGCAAATAAAAATGATTTCAGACATATAAGATATATAGATATGGATATATCTATACATAGATATATATATCGGTATATATATCTATGTATAGATATATCCATATCTATATATCTATATATATATCTATATCTATATATATATCGGTATATATATCTATGTATAGATATATCTATATATATATATATATGGAGAGAGGGAGAGAGATAGGAAGGTCATTGGAATCAAGCCAACATCCATCACCTCTGCAGGGTTACCTGTGTGTGTGTGTGTGGAGAGATTTAGCAAGCAATTCTTCCACTTGTTGTTTCTGTGAATATCTTGAATAATAATACATTACATGATACATGATACATTAAGCTGCTAACCAGCTGTCTATGGAGAAGCTTCTCTTCCTGGTTTTCTTGTTAAAAGAGACAATATATGTATTTTTCAATTTTATATTCTTTAAACTGGTTGATAGGGAACTTCTGTTTTGGCAGCTCAAAGTACCCTAACCTGTGCAGGAGAGCAGTCCTTTATCTCAACTACTTGGAGAAAAATGGGTGAATATGGCAAAGTATTAATCAAGCAAAGGCTCTCTTCAGGCAGACATTGACTCAAGCATCGGCAAACACCTTTCTGGTGCTCTTCTAGCTATAGGAGAAAAATATTTTGGGGGCGGGTAGATGTACTTCAGAAACAATCCTACCACAGGTACAACATATTAACATACACTGATTCCCTGAGTAGGTTTGGGGACATAATCTAATTCTTATGACCTTCAATCTTTTATGTCTACTTAGTCCCTTTCCACACTTCTATTTTGATGACAGTCTGCCTTTGGTTAACATTTGGTTAACACTTCACTTCCCTGTGGAAACCGATCATTAAACAACATTCGCGTTCAGCAGAGGTCGACACGGGGCCTCTGCACGTTTCAGCAACAATGGGGCTGAGGAACTCCATATTTCCACACTTACGACCTCGTCTGGAATCAAACTGTCCTTTGATGTTAGCCTTTAGTCAATCGAACAAAATCAAATAATTAAATATTGTTGCCTATTTTGCTAGAGCGGAAACTTTCACGGTTCTTACTTCTTATGATGTAAGGTATTTCAAACTTTATGGCAAGCAAGAACAGACCAAGAAAAGTAAAAAACAAAAACTACCTTCTCAAACTCTAGAAACAAGTATTTTATAAGGTACTTTGGGGAGCTATGCCTGTTAGAACCGAGCGGCTGGTGGACCGGATGGTGTATCCCAGGAAGCAGCGACATTTGCGGTAGCTCCACTGTCGGGGAATCCTAATTTCCTTCTGTGACCATGGTTCTGGTCGAAAAAGATTTCTGTCAAAATGCTTCTAATGGATCTGGAGTAGAAAATAGTATATAGAGATAGGGAAGATGTTGGCACTAAATCTAGGCTGGGTTTTAAAAAATGAGATCTGTGAACTACACCGCCTCATGAATTTTGGGCTTTCAGAACTTGCCTGAAAATATCGGCCCCAAATAAATGTCATGAATTAAGTTTTACTTGGAGCTGTTTTTTATCAAGTTGATCGGATGCCATTGTTATAAACTGACCAAAGGTTTCTCTTAAAAACACCAAATGTACATGAAACGAGTAGAGTTATTTGACAAAAGAATAATCCATAGAATGAGTGAATATATACAAACAGCGTGTAGGGCAACATATTATTAACGTTTCTAAATTACAGTTGTAATCGAGATCCAATTTCCATAAGTGTGCATAGTATATTACACATTCTGTATTTCTTACTTAAATGTTAAAGCTAGAATTTGATTACCTTTAATTATGATATTCATATATGACATCCATGGAATTCTTAAAACGTTTCTACTCTAAAAAATGGTGACACATAATTAGGCAATTTTTTAAGTAGGGAAGTAAAAACCTGAAGACCCTCAAATCATGCTGGAAACAAAAATGGGTAAAAAATTACTTGGAAAGCATCACAACATCATAAAATATGTAGTAAGTTATACCTCAAGGGGCGCCTGGATGGCTCAGTCAGTTAAACATCTGCCTTTAGCTCGGGTCATGATCCCGGGGTCCTGGGATGGAGCCCCGCATCGGGCTCCCTGCTCAATGGGGAGCCTGCCTCTCTCTCTCTCTCTCTGTGTCTCTCCCCCTGGCTCGTGTTGTCTCTTAAATAAATAAAATCTTTAAAAATAAGTAAGTAAGCTTATAAATAAATAAACAAATCCTTAAAAACCTGGTTTTTTGCCTAGCTTTTCCAGAGAGCGTGTGATGTTGGACGAATTATATTATGTCCCTAGAATTCACATTTCATGTATTTCCCAAGAACGGATTGACCACGTAGTTATTGTCTCTTTCAGCTTTTTTTTTTTCTGAAGTCTTTGCTTTTATTGTTTATACATGGCTGAGATTATGTATTTCCCAAGGATTTCTACCATGAAATTATCCCCATGATTACAACCGCTCTGCGGAGTGCGCGCGGGGAGGCCGCTCTGAGGCGTGGACCGGGGGCGAGGGAAGCGCGCGCGCCCCAAGCACTGAATCCGCCGCGTCCCCCCGCGGGCCGCGCGGCGCTCGGGTTCCACGCGACGTGGCCGGAGCGGCCGGACCAACGGCGTCGGGCGTGTGTCCGCGCTTGGTGTTGAGCAGACGTGGCCACCGAGCGCTCTCCTTGTCCTCCTGAGGTGCGAAGGGCGGGAGCGGGGCCGAATTCCGAGGAAGGACGCGCGTCGCTAGCGGAGAACTCGACCCTTAAACGGGTTCTCGAAACGAGCTCAAGCAGGAGGGGCACGGGTTGGTGGCGAGGCTCCGGCCTCCCTTCTGTCGCGGCGGGCGCTGGGGCGGGTGGGCGCAGCGCGGGCTTCGCGGGAACGGGCGGCTGTGGTCGTCCAGGCGGGGCAGCAGGGGCGGCCGCGACGCGCACGACCGCACTGGTTCCAAGGCGGCCGCGCTCCCGGCCCGGCACCTTCCCTCACATGCTGCAACAGCGTCTTATTCTGTTCAGCTGCAACGAAAATCAACATTAATTGAAGGAATTGTTCAGCTCGTAAAATTCGACGTACGTTTTAGAAACCACATAACTAGATCGTATGAATTAAAAGGCTGTAACAATTTCTTCTCGACAATTATTCCTTTACACGTTCATTCAGAACGTGTCCTTTTGATCTAATAATGACGTAAGTCCTCTCACAAAGGTAATTATCAGTACCGGAAAAGAATCGGGAAAGTATGCATGATGCACGTTTACGTTGTGAGATTATTGCTTTCATCGGGTTTTGTGTTTAGCTTTAAACTTCAGGTCCAGAAAGGGAAACACGTAGCTGTATCACGCTTGCGACTGTGAGAGCGAGCACCCTGGTCCTTCACTTCTTATAAGTACATCTTAAAGGGACTTTCTGGGGGGCCTGACTGGCTCAGTCGGTAGAACCTGCGACTTTTGATCTTGAGGTCGTGAGTGAGATCCATGTCGGCCGTCGAGCTGACTTAAAAAATGTTAAAAATCTATAAAAGGATTTCTCAGTTGGGTTTTCACATACAGGTCACTGAGTGTTCTCCATAAAGTATTTATTTATATGAGAAATTACAAAAATAGATGCTATATATTTATTGTAATAAACTGAAAAATGTCCCAGGGGAATAGAACAGAGAGCACAAATTCAGTTTGTCGTAAGTATTTCACCTGTGAAGTCGCCACTTCATTCATTCTCCTTCTTGAGAACAAAATTCTATTCCTCTAGCTCCTTTGGGTTTTTCAGTCCCACTATTTCCACTTTATTCTCATCAGAAAATACAATTCATATACTCCCTTACTTTTTCCCCCTTCCCTATTGACGTTCCTACCGTTTTTATTTTCTGCGCCTGCCTTCCAATCTGGGGTTTTATGCTTGTGAACTATTTGCACAATACTTTTGAAAAATAGTATAAAAATGTAGGGTGCCTGACTGGCTTAGTTGGTTAAACTTCCGACTCTTGATTTCAGCTCAGGTCATGATCTCAGGGTCACGAGATCCAGCCCCAGGTTGGGCTCTATGCTCAGCACAGTCTGCCTGAGAGTCTCTCCCTCTGTCCCTCACTCTGCTTGTGCACTCTTTAAATAAATAAATAAATAAATAAATAAATAAAACCTTAAAAATTTAAAATAGTATAAAAATGTAAATCACAATACAAAATTGCCACGTTTGTTTGCAGACATTGGAAGTGACCTGTACAAGGGAGGGGGCCTGCAGCTTTAATTTCATCAGCTTAAAGTCAGTCTCTGCGTATGCCTTTTCCTCGCTAGGTTAGCACTGTTCGGTTAGGTTAGGATTTATCATTCAACCACGTTCCTATGGAATTCAACTTCCATCTCCACAGGACCCACCTCTAGGTAATGAAACAAAGACGTTACAAGTAATATGACCTTGTACGTTGCCAGCACAGAAGATTTATGATCAATAATCTGGTCTGAGAGCTCAGTGCTAGCTGAGAATTTTCCATCTCCTTGGGACCTTCCTAGTCCTCATGAAGGCTATCTCAAGCATTCTCAGAAATCCTCAAGTCTCTGATGCTCCTGAATTTCCCATAAGTCAGCAGAACATCTTGCCTCTTACTTTACAGGGAAGAAAAAGACTATAAGAAATCTCTCAGTCTCAGGAAGCCTGGGTGGCTCAGTGGGTTAAGCATCTGACTTTGGCTCAGGCCATGATCCCAGGGTCCTGGGATGGCGTCCCGCATCCGGCTCCCTGCTCAGCAGACAGCCTGCTTCTCCTTCTGGTGCTTGTATCCACCCACCCCCCCCCCCAACAAATAAGTAAATACAATCTTTAAAAATAATAATAAATTAATTTAGAAAAATTTTTAAAAGACATCTCTCAGTTTCTTTTTACCTTACCTACTCACGCGTTGCACAGGCACCATTCATTTTCCTTCCTGTGACAAAAGTGAATCAAGGCCACTGTCTGTTCTTTGGGTCACTTTCCCTCCCACCTTTAGCATCTGCCCCTTCAGCCGTCCCGTCCCGTCCCTGAATTCCCAACTTCTCTTCTGGCTCTTTCCCATCTTCTCCGCATGTGGACTTGTCTGTGTTCTTCATTTCAAGACCAATTTCTTGACTTCTTGAAAGACTTGAAGAACTTAATTCCAATTACTTTTTGTCCAACTCCTTTCATATGCTATTTCTGCCTGCTTTTAGTTCTGACCACTGCACCAGACTAGAATTATTTAAGTGCTTTTGTCATTAAACACAATGAACAGGTGATTTGTATCTTAGTTACGTTTTTGGACTCTTTAGTTTAATATCACCCCTTAGTATCCCTTTGCCTTTTGCCTGGCATATCTTTCCTCTTATCCCTTTAGCCACTCTACAAACATATCTTTTGTTGAACCAAGACCTACTTTAAGAGAAATATATGTGTGTGTATATATTTTTATTTAAATTTATATTATTGAAATGTTTATATTACTAATGAGAAAAAAAAACCTAATAGAGTAAACCTTCTTGATACATTATTTCTTACAGAAAAAGATGATGAAACTATGTTTGTAGTTAGTCCTAAGCTATAAGTTGAATTATTGTAAAAAAAGAAAAAGAGAAACCACAGATGCTGAGATAAGCAACCATGTCACTTTTCATGCCGAACTCGAGTCAAAGTGGTGTTTCAGAAAGGGTCTTGACACCAACCTAGGGAATTAATTTAGAAACAAATGCTCTACTAATACTTATGAAAAACAGAAAAATATTGAAAAATAATAATAAATAGAAAGTAAAACACACAACTATATCAATAATTTTAAAAAATTTAAATGAATACCTGTATTTTATAATTTTCTGGCCTTATTATAGCTAATTTTAATCAAATACGTGAATTTATTTTTTGTAGTATAATATAACACAACATAAAATAGCAAAACATGATATAAAACATAACACAATATAACATATTATAACAATATCAGCTTTTAATTTTCTTTGTTTTTTAGAGTACAAAAACAAGTTTGTCAAATTAAATCAACATATCAGTTGACAAAAATTTAATTTTTACATCAATGTAAATTTAGAATGAAAATATCTCTAGTATAGTCAAAAACTTTAAAACTAGCATTTTGATATCTTAAAATTATAAAATTCATTATTTTTGTCATTTTAATGATTAGAAATCTACAAAAAAGAACTTTCAGATAAACACAGTACTGAAGACACTTCATTGCAACATCTATATGAAGTTTCTCAATGGGGAACTAACACTTTTTGACTTTACCTCACTTTTATTCAAAGGCTCACAGCCGGATTTTCTCTAAAGGAATTCTTAAATTGTTGTTTCTCAGAATTAAACAATACAGTAAATTCATATCTTAAAGTAAGTTACACTTGGCATATAAAACAGTGGTTTGGGAATATGATTGACATAACCTTCTTTTGCTGCATGTTTATATAAATTCATCTATAAATATACTGTCTTGATTTATGGTAGATAGCATGAAAATTATATAGTAATAGTGATCACCAAGACAGCATGGTACTGGCACAAAACAGACACATAGACCAGTGGAACAGAGTAGAGAGTTCAGATATGGACCCTCAACTCTATGGCTAAATAATCTTTGGCAAAGCAGGAAAAAATAGCCAGTGGAAAAAAGTCTCTTCAATAAACAGTGCTGAGAAAACTGGACAGCTATGTATAGAAGAATGAAAGTTGACCATTCTCTTACGCCATACACAAAGATAAACTCGAAATGGACCAAAGACCTCAACAGGAGAGAGGAATCTACCAAAATCCTAGAGGAGAACATAGACAGTAATCTCTTCATTGGCCACAGCAACTTCTTTCAAGACATGTCCCCAAAGGCAAAGGAAACAAAAGCAAAAATGAACTTTTGGGACTTCATCAAGATCAAAAGCTTCTGCACAGCAATGGAAACAGTCAACAAAACAAAGAGGCAACCCATGGAACAGGAGAAGATATTAGCAAATGACAGTATAGACAAAGGGCTGATATCCAAGATCTATAAAGAACTTCTCAAACTCAACACACAGAAAATGGATAATCATGTCAAAAAATGGTCAGAAGACATGAACAGACACTTCTCCAAAGAAGACATACAAATGTCTAACAGACGCATGAAAAAATGTTCATCATCATTAGCCATCAGGGAGATTCAAATCAAAACCACACTGAGATACCACCTTAGTTAGAATGGCCAAAATCAACAAGACAGTAAACAGCAAGTGTTGGAGAGCATGTGGAGAAAGGGGAACCCTCTTACACTGATGGTGGGAATGCAAGTTGGTGCAGCCACTTTGGAGAACAGCGTGGAGATTCCTCAAGAAATTAAAGATAGAGCTTCCCTATGACCCTGCAATTGCACTACTGGGTATTTACCCCAAGGATACAGATGTAGCGAAAAGAAGGGCCATCTGTACCCCAATGTTTATAGCAGCAATGGCCACGGTTGTCAGACTGTGGAAAGAACCAAGATGCCCTTCAACGGATGAATGGATAAGGAAGATGTGGTCCGTATACACTATGGAGTATTATGCCTCCATCAGAAAGGACGAATACCCAACTTTTGTAGCAACATGGACGGGACTGGAAGAGATTATGCTGAGTGAAATAAGTCAAGCAGAGAGAGTCAATTATCGTATGGTTTCACTTATTTGTGGAGCATAACAAATAACATGGAGGACATAGGGAGATGGAGAGAAGTGAGTTGGGGGAAATCAGAGGGGAAGATGAACCACGAGAGACTGTGGAGTCTGAGAAACAAACTGAGGGTTTTGGAGGAGTGAGGGTTAGGGGGTTGGGTAAGCCCTGTGGTGGGTATTAAGGAGGGCACGGATTGCATGGAGCATGGGCGTGGTACATAAACAATGAATTTTGGAATACTGAATAAAATAAAATAGGAAAAAGGAAAAAATTTTAAAAACAGAGTAAGAAAAAAAATTTAAAAAATGTAAAAAAGAAAATTATATAATAATAGTGAATAAAATTAGGATTTGAAATTGCTTTCTATCTTGATTATTTGAGGTTTAATTATCCTAAACATTTTGTGAGGTTATGACCAGGAGTGGGGACTATGGGTATTTGTGTCATAGTCAGTTCACTCATTGGCACACGGTATTTGTGTCATAGTCAGTTCACTCATTGGCACACGGTATTTATGTCATAGTCAGTTCACTCATTGGCACACGGCTGGTGTTACAAGGGGTCTTGGGTTAACCTTGTTATCAATAAAGAATGTTATATGTCAATTTTACCTCATGCAAATAATAAATACATAAATAAAGTTGTTGATGTTGATGTTATTTTCCTAAAGTTATCAGTAACCATAACTTAATAATCACCAAAATGTGTAAATCTAATACCGGGGTGAATATTTTCTTGCACGATGCATTTACTCTTAGACTCAAGCCGCCTGTCACTATTGATTACGTCTGAGTTCACAGCTCAGAATTGTAAACTCAGTGATTATTTACTGCACGGCCATTCTGTACTGAGAACTGTGCTCATCTGTGGGAATAGAATGATGAAATAACTATACATCGCCTTTCCCACTAAACCCCTCGCAGGACTGCAGTAATTTACGGTAAAAATTCAATCTTAAAGTTCGCTCATTTGTTCAGTGAGAAATTGAGGCATTAAAAGATTAAATAACTGATTTATTTAAAATGTGTGATCTACTTATATTATTTATATTCAAAGTTTCTTTTATGACCATGACTTAAATATTAATAGCAACTTCCATATTTCAACTTTCATGGAACAGAACAAATTTGACTATGATGGTGTCTAAAACTGATCACCTAAAGCAAATCAAGGTCTAAAAATGGTTTAATTATGTCCCTCAAATATCAACAAAGGTAGAGCTGTGCCCACGGAATGTTACGAGAGCATCGAGTAGTCACCTGGGTCCCTCGGCATTCTGGGAATCCATAATCTCACCTGCTCATTGAGAGATACATACATCATTTGCAGCAAACCCTTAACTATCAAGAAGTTATTTCTGTGGTTTACATATGAGATAGAATTCTAGACTCAAAAAGTTTTATGTTTTTATTTGCATGCTCCCAAATCTTGTCATGAAGAAATTAAATAACAAATTCAACAAAAGAAAGCAGTGTCGGGGTGCCTGGGTGGCTCAGTGGATTAAGCCGCTGACTTTGGCTCAGGTCATGATCTCAGGGTCCTGGGATTGAGCCCCGCATCGGGCTCTCTGCTCAGCAAAGAGCCTGCTTTCCCCTCTCTCTCTGTTTGCCTCTTTGGCTACTTGTGATCTCTCTCTCTGTCAAATAAATAAATAAAATTTTCAAAAAAAGAAAAAAGAAAGAAAGAAAGCAGTGTCTAAGGATTTTGTCAAAACTTGTAAAAGGCAAGAAAAATAAGCAGGACCCCTTTGATGACCTTTCCCATAAAGAGATGAGAGGACTCTGGGAGAGAAGAAGGTTGGCTTTATTGGAGCATATGTTCTTTATAAAAAATAGACATTATTTCTACTAGTTTCCCCTCCCAGAGCCAGGAGAACCTGAAAACAAAAGAATTACTCAAAGAGGTTTTTGTGTGGGTAAGGAGGGAGAGATTGCTTTAACTGTTGACAGGAACGTCTGTTTACACCGGCTTGTGACCTTGATACAGTCCGACCAGAGACCAAGGAGCCCTGGAGAAGGTAGTGCGATAGGATCAGGGTCTCCACGGGACAAGAGCTACCTCCAAGAGTCATCCCTCTGTGCCTACAGCGCCGGGTCCTGGGAACCCAAATAACAGGTAATATTGGGGGATGTAGGCCAGCCCGAGGTCTTTACAGTTTTGGAGAAGAAGCCCACATATCCAGGTGGTAAGGCTTGGGTTCGACCCAGGAATCGCCTGATAAATGAGCCTCAGCAGAGCTCAGTCTGGCCGGTTGAGGATCCAAGTCTCCGCCTCTGCCTGTCCCTGCGGGCGTTTCCTGTGCCCGCAGACAACTAACCAGACCAACGGCTGCGGTCACCGAAGGAAAAGGGACTGTGACCTGCCACGGGCCCCGAGCACTGACCGGAGCGCAGAGGAGAGGAAAGGAGCGCGGCCCAGGCCTCTCGCCCGCACTCCCTGGCCGGCACCGTCCTGCTCGCTCTTACCAGTAGAAGACATCTTACTTGAATGAGATTTCCCTTTAAAAAGGACAGAACTAATATTTAACTGAAAAGGGACTGTTTTTCTATAGAAAGTGACTATACCATCTCAGAATTGGATGCAGTTATTAAAAAGCCAGATACCTGATTAAATAGCATATTCGGTAGTGGTTGCTGTAAAAACAAATGCTCGTATTTCTCTTAAAAGGAATTGAGGTTCTTGGGGCGCCTGGGTGGCTCAGTGGGTTAAAGCCTCTGCCTTGGGCTCAGGTCATGATCCCACAGTCCTGGGATAGAGTCCCACATCGGGCTCTCTGCTCCGCGCGGAGCCTGCTTCCCCCTCTCTTTCTCTGCCTGCCTCTCTGCCTACTTGTGATCTCCGTCAAATAAATAAATAAATTCTTTAAAAAAAAAAGGGAATTGAGGTTCTTAATTAAAGTTGTCAAAGAAATAATACAGTGTCAAACTCTCTGTCTTGTGCTCTCTTTCCTTCTCTCATGCTTACAGTGGCCTGATGTACGCCTGATGCATACGTGTGTGCACTGGGGTAAGAGGAAAGAAAGACAAAACCTCCTTTTGGAGTGGCTACAATCAAAAGATTTGGAGAGAAAAAAGGCTCTTTGGTGTCTGTGTAGCCCGGAGTCCTTTCCAGCGCGAGAGCAGGTATGTGGAAAGTGCCTTTCTGGGCCACTGCGCTTGTCCTCTTCCCCGGACGTGGAGCGAGTTGGCTTATGCTCTTAATGGGTAGGAACCCAGCAGGGAGCCTGATTCCTGGCACAATGCAATTCCCAAGATGTTATTTTGACGACTAACGTCCTATATTCAAATAACACCTGTATGTATTACTTCACCTTTCTGTAGTTAGAACGAGGTCATTTTGGGAAATCACCAGCAATTCTATGCAATTACCTGAGACCTGTATTATTTTTTCCGTTCATGTTAGACTTAAATTTCTCCTCTGATGTAACTTAAGTCTCTTCTGTGCCTAGAAGGTTTCTTCAGTTTGTGTCTGAATTGACCTTCTCTGAACCAAATACCGGATCAGCCTCAAAGCAAGTGAACGGCCGGCGCGACTACTAGCTCGCGGCGCCGAGTATCTACTTGGACTGGAAAACAGGACGCGACGCCGCGGCTGTGGGTGACTGGACTGTGTGCAGAGTCGAGACAGGAGACCCGCCTGCGCAGCCCAAACCCCGCTCCCTGGAGACAAGGGGCTCTTTATCCCAACCGCATCGACCAACGGGAAATACACGATATCATAGAAATCATAATGATCGATTTGTAATTTCACAGCTTTTAATTATTTGGCGTCACTAACGTCCAGTGCGAAGAAAACGTGCGCCCCTTTTGTTGGGGTCGCTCAGTCACACGTGACGCCAAGACCAAAGCCGAAAGAAGGAGTCACCCGCGCTCGCGGCGCACCGGTGTCCGTGCTGACGCGCCGTCGGGGAGGCCCGCGGCCGGCCCGAGGCTGCCGTGCTGGGCCCAGGCGTGGGCCGAACCCGCAGAACCATTTCTCTGCCCGCGCGCGGCTGTTCAGCTCCCCCGAGCAGCGCGTAGAGGCGCGCGCGTCGGCGCGGACAGGGAGGCGGTGCGGCCAGCGCGTCTCCGTGCGCGGGGCTGTCCTTTCCGCTTCTGACACTGACACATTCGAATGGCTTGCGCGGGCGAAGAACGCGTGCGAAGCGGTACAAATAATAGCGCATTGTAAGGACGGGGACACACACTCGTTCCTCTTTTCCGGTCACTTCCAGATCGACCCAAACTCTGCCTGGAAATAGCCGCCGTGGTCAGCTCACGGCGGTGCGTTCCTGCCGCAGTTTCGGTCACTCTTTCATTTTAACGTCCCGAAAGCCCTTCATTCCGGGAAGACCGCCGTCGGGTAACTTAGGTAACCAGCCCCTGCAGTCGCTGTGGTGTTTCTGGTTCCCGCCATCACCCTCCTTCCCCGAAAATGCCACGAGGAACAGACCGATAGTTTGGTGCCGGCGTGAACGTCGGTTTTGCCATTCCCTAGGTGTATGCTTTGGAGAATCATCCGGTCTTTCGGCACCTCCGTTTCCTTGCAAGCGCAGGAACATCCTGCTAATGAGACTGTGCTGGGAACCGAGCGCGACGACGCCCGCGGGACACCTCGGCTTGACCTCAGTGTGAGCACAGCCGCGCACACATGCAACCCGCACCCTGTACTTACAGTTTTGACTTTCTAAAAATGATGAAAACACACATTCTAGGGAGAACCAAGGGTGATATAATACCGCAGATTTCGGAGAGCTACGAGCGCAAACCGTCACGTGAACCGATCCTTTTTGACCCGTCATGTTGCAAACGGGCTTCTCCGTCTCAGCGAGTTGCACCTGCGCCGGGAGCGCTGGAGGCTGATACCCGTGTGCTCCCGACAGAGTCTCTGATTGTACTAATTTCCTGTCAGAACGTGCGAAGAGACAACTTTGAAGGGAAAAGGGCAAAGGCAGTTTCCGAACTTAAGCTCAACGGTGGGACAAAGCAGAAACGCTCGGCGGATGGGGACGCCTCAGAGAAGACGCATGGAGTCGTTGGAACGGTACCGGTAAAGCTTATTTCACTCATTTTGAAAACAGATTATTTTTGTAATTGGACCCATTACATATGTTATATATAAATCTAATTTTAATATTATAATTCTTATTTTATATGGAATAATGGAAATTAAATGAAATGCTTGAGATCTTTTCAGATGCCCGGTAACATATTCGTATTCGTATTCATATTCGTATCTGTTACTTTGGTAACAGATGTGAGCAACTCAAATGTCTTTTCAAGGATAATTTCTTCTTTAGAATAATTATAAAATCTAATGAGTTAAAGAATCACGTTGGTAAATAAAAATGTTTTTATGTCTAAGTAGGTTAATCTGCACACAGTTATTATTAAATGACAGATTCCTTAACACATGCATTTTAGGGCTATTACAGGTTTTAAGTAAATCTTAGGAATGAGACTTTGCTTAAAATCTTGAGGTAAAAATGTTGTTTGCACAGAAGTCGATCACTGTTATGCAGATGTTATCCCTTCCTGTGGCACAAAAATCACAACTTTTTAAGGAGAAACTGGACCTCAATTGCGAGAAGTTGCAATGACCCACCCTTGCCTCAATGCGGAGAGGACAGGTCGCGTGGCAGGTTTGCAGCCTGTACCTGGGGCACGCATTTGCACACCTGTTGGTGCAGGTGGCACCTCTGCCTGCTTCTCCTCTGTGGAGCGCGTCCGCCCCTCTCCCTGGGATCTCACTCAGACACGCGCTTCCTTCCCTCCCAGCACTTTCCCCCGAGGTTTCCTGCCTCTTGCCCAGGGAGCTGAGCCTTTTGTGTTATGACCCTGCAGCAGCTGACTGCGTGTGCCTGCTCCAGGCAGAAGCGTGAGAGGAAAAAGGCAGGAGCATCCTTAGAAAAGGCTTCCCACTTACGTTTCAAAAGTTCAAACACCTCTTGGTATCTTTCTTTTCTTTTTTAAAGATTTTATTTATTTGAGAGAGAGAGAGAGAGAGAGCACAAGAGGGAGATGGAGAAGCAGGCTCCCCGCTGAGCAGAGAGCCCAATGTGGGACTCGATCCCAGGACCCTGAGATCATGACCTGATCTGAAGGCAGAGGCTTAAATGACTGAGCCACCCAGGCACCCCATTTCTTGATTTCTCTTAAGAAGCTTAGATTTCCTTAGTATTTTGTGTAAGATCATAATTTATCACACAAACTTGGACACTTTCAGAGAAAAAGGAGGTATTAACCGCAAAGAACCCTGGGGAAATAGGCATAATCCAGGACTGTTTTTTTGTTTTTGTTTTTAAGATTTTAATTATTTATTTGACAGACAGACACAGCGAGAGAGGGAACACAAGCAGGGGGAGTGGGAGAGGGAGAAGCAGACTCCCTATGAGCAGGGAGCCCAATGCGGGGCTCAATCCCAGGATTCTGGGATCACGACCTGAGCTGAAGGCAGCCACTTAACGACGGAGCCACCCAGGCAGCCCAATCCAGGACTGTATAAAGCAAACTGGGACATATGTTCACCCTGATTTTTGTTTACACTCAATCAGCCAACATGCAGGACACTGTGAGTTTCAAGTGGGGATCATCAGTTGCGCAGAACACCCAGTGCTCGCCGCATCGTGAACTCACCCAAATACTAAGTTTACATTCGCTTTTAAAATCATTAAGTTGAAACATATAAAGGATTAACCTTCAGACTCAAAGGGACTATTGCAATTGATGGTAAAATAATTTTGTGATAACATCAGTTTGCCTTACTAGAAAATAAATCATCAGAGTTATTCTGTTTCCTACAAAAGAGAGCAATACTTCTCATTACTAATGTTAATGATGCGTAAGGCATCTAAGTAAATTTAACGTCTTAGGGAAATAGTAAATGATGTTGGAGCACTAAGAAAGAAATTATGATGTATTCCTTGATTTTAATTTAAGTATGATTAAGCTAAACGTAATTTTCTACGGATTATTCTTTTAAAGTCAAATCTGTGGCACTACTATACTAATTTTTGTTAGCTCTTGAATTACATTACAAATTCCACGTTTTGACACGTTACCACATTTTACTCGACATATTCATATTGAGGCCAGAATATTCTACTCAACTCTGGGAAAAATAGAAAAGTGTTTAATAATACATACAGCACAAACTCTGCATTCGTACTTGATATATATAGTAAAATATGATTACTTTTAAAAATAAGTTTCAAAATTAGGTGAATTTTATGATTGCTAACTTAGTCTGTTTTTGTTGATTGATTTTCCATATTTTTCCTTCCTTTAAATTTTGTTTTTTAAATGTTTAATGATTAGTCTAATCATTTTGTGACCCAACAGTGCATATGTAAAAGTAATTTTTGTTGATTTTTTGAGAAGCTTATTGCCATTGACTGGGTCTCTCTAAAATCACACCTGCTTGTTGGGTGATGGTACCGGCAGACCACACACAGTCTTGGAACCAACCTTAACTTTCCCATATCTCTCACCCAAGACCCTGCTGGTCATTTATTCACCATGTAATTTTATATTATTATATTAATTATATTAGTATTATATCCACGGTGCTCTGTATTCTCAAACAATCTCTTAACTCTGAAATCACTACCAAATTCTTTTCTTAATACTCTAACACCGCTGTTCAATGACCCACAAGTTCCTTCATATTTTCCACTTACACCCGTTTCATCTCTCCCTTTCCATGTAACTCAGAGCCTGGAAACGTGGGGAGGTGGCCGAGGTCTTCCAGCTCCTCAGAATTCGTTCCGGACGGCTGCTCTTCCTGTTCTTGAGGAAAAGCCCTTCCTCTTCCCGGCAAGACCACCCTCATGACTCTCCCCAGTTCTCATCACTAAAGGCTACACACGTTTCAGTTAAGTCTGGTGGTTGCAAATAGTATCATATTTTGGATGAAAACTGTATGTTCCCATGCATGTTTGTATATATTGGCCTAATGAAGTACTTTTTAATGTACATAGTGGTTACGTGTTGAAATTATTTTGTGTCTGTTTATATCACTTACCCATTTTTAGTGGAGTGTTTGACTTTTTATCATTAATTGTGGATGCTCTTGGTGTCTCAAGATTACCAGTTTTTTCCCTAAATATATGCATTACATGTATTTTCTCCCATCTATGGTTTGCTTATTCATTTTCTTAATGATTTTTTTTTTTTTTTTGAGGATCAGATTCTAATCTTGGTTAAGTCTAATGCATTTTTTCCCCTTTATGGTTATTACTTTCTGGGACCTGAACTGTGAAAATAATCTATTATGTATTCTCCTAATAGCTTTATATTTTAAATAGTGGTATAACCTCCCTAATTTACTCTTTGCGTATTGCATAAGATGTGGGTCAAGATTCTTTTTTTTTTTTTTTTCCCTACGTGGATGTCTATCCTAATTTGTTGAATGGAATTTTATTTTTCCATCGAAATATTTTGGCACTTGGTTGACAATCAAATAACCACATGGTCCTCTTTCTGGTTTCCTGTTCTGTCTCATTCATCTATCTTTGGATCATTACACCATACCACATTGTTTCAATTACTGTAGTTTTGTATTAAGTCTCAGAGTTAAGTAGTATAAATCGTTCAACTTTGTCCTACCTCATTCAGGTCGATTTGGATATTCTAGATCCTTTGTATTTACACATAAATTCTAAAATCAGCTTCTCAAATTAAAAAAACAAAATGTATTGGGTCTTTGGGATTAGAGTAAACCTACAGACCAATTTGTACAGAGTTTTCATTTTAAAAATAATTACTCTTCCAAAACATAAATGAGGTATATCTTTTCATTTATTTTGATATTCCTGAGTTGCTCCCATTTTATTTCTTGGTTGGTCTAACAGATAGTTTACCAATTTTGTTGATCTTCTCAAAGAGCCAGACGTTTGCTTGATTATCTTTATCTGTTGCATTTTCCTTTATATCTGACCTGAACTTCACTTTTCCTTCTTACTACTTTTTCCAGCTTCTTTTGGTGGCTGAAGATTTTAGACCTTTGTACTTTTCTAATTTTTTCCCTAATTTTTCTACTTGTACTTTTCTACATTTTCCTCTAAATATTATTTGAACTATATCCAACAACTTTTGCTATGTTGTCTCTATTATCATTTGTTAGAAATATTTTGTAATTTTCCCTGAGATTTCTCCTTTGATATGTGCATTATTTAGAAATGTATAGTTTAATTTCTAAATATTGGGGGATCTACCAATATTTTGTTATTTTTTTCTACTTTAATTTGAATGTGGTCTTACGGTGTATGATTTCAACCAACTGGCGTTTCTTGAAACTTGTCTTATAGCTTAACATGTGTCTGTATGGTGACCATATGGTTTCCAAAGGGAAAGAATGTGTACTCTTCTGTTGTGACTGCCCTCTAAGTGTAAAATCGAGGTGAGTGATGATGTTGTTCATATTAGCTGTTCCTTTATCTTTAGTATAACTGATCTATCAATTGCTGAAACAGTTATCTAAAATCTCCAACTATGATTGCAAATCTGGTTTTTTTATCCTTTTAATTCTGTTTCTGTACGTATTTCGAACTCTGTTTTTAGGTATACATGTACTTAGTCTTACGTCTTTTAAAGTATTATTCTATTATTATTGTGAAGTATCCCTCATTTTTTGTAATGTCCTGCGTTTAAAATTTATTGTATCTGATACTAAAATAGTCCCTCCATTCAGTGGAGGAAGAGTGTGATATTCTGCACAATGTCAAAGTGGTCACGCCTTCTGTGCACCACATTGCGACAGAGCAGCAGAGTTAAGTTGTCTCGGGGATGCTTAATGTGCGCTTGTGTCCTTCCTAGAGAAATGTGGCCGCTTTGATGAATGTACTCTTCGCACTGACAGCCGAGTACTGTTTCGGGACTGTGTTTCTCTCTTTCTCTTTTCAAGATTTATTTATTTGAAGACAGAAGGAGAGACAGAGCATGAGCACCACTGGGGAGGGACAGAGGCGGGAGGAGAGAGAGAATCCACAAAGAGACTAGACTCCCTCCTGACTGTGGAGCCCAACACCAGCTTGATGCCCAGGACCCGAGATCATGACCGGAGCCGAAACCGAAAGCTGGCCGCTTAACCAGCTGAGCCACCCAGGTGTCGATCTCTTTTATTAGATACCACCACTGGCTCGGCAGCTGAGCTTGGGGCTACGACTAAGTTAAATTATAGAAAACCATCAATATTCTTCACAATCCATGTGGATGTTGTAAAGGTCAATGCAATCAAATGGGGGGTATGTTGGTAGATAGACCTACCCTCACATTCATTATAACTTTGAGGGTGGCACTAGTTTATCCCATTCCGTCTGGAACACAGTATTGTGTCGTTGTAATGATGTGGGTCTCCGGGGAGGTAGAGCCGTTCTAAGTACTTTAGCTTGGCCTCTACTACCTTAACAGCTTTTATTACTTAAGTCAGAGAATGCAGCACGAAGAACGTTAAGTGCCAGCTACTGTGTTGTGTGAATCCAGAAACCAGAGAAATGAGAACTGGGGAAATCTGAAGACTTCTTGCATTTTAGTGTGAGATGATCTTGGGTCAGGAGATCATTTATCAACTGGCTTCTATTACTCCCACTCGAACAGCATTCTAGGGTAACATTCTGGATTCCCTGTTTCTAGTGTCATCTTGGGTTCTATAGCCAATAAGCCATCAAAGTATGGATATTCTCTTCTCCTCAGTAGATGGAAAATGGTCATGGATCTCTTTGGGGAAACACTAGGGGGAAGCTTATTTTATATTCTAATAGAGGTATCGCTGTGTCCTTTCTCAAGGGGACCCAGCATTCCTGTCAATCAATGGATATTGAATCCGGGCAGTGATATTTAATCTGGAACTTGGATCAAAGAAGAACTGTAACTTTCCATTTTGGTGGGTGACATCGGCCTTCTTCTTGCCAACACACATTTTTTCTTGTTATGCACATTACATAGCAGCCTATCAGCTGCGCGGGAACAGTCATCCCCCAGACCCCGAGAGTCAGGCACCCCCACTGCTACTCTGCTCTTGGTGCCCATTCCAGTAATTACCTCTAACTTGCCTTTGATGGTTAAGCACTGCCTCTGAGCCTCTGACATTCCGGAACTCTGTGAAAGCGACGCCGAGTTCTACCTGCTTCCAGCACGTGCACAGGGATCTGCCACTGAGCTTCATGAAGATGCTGTGCCTGTCCTCTGCCCCACCTCCAGCACCAGGGCATTCTGAACTGACTTAAAAGGGAACATTCTGTAGATGCTCCTGAAGAAAGAAGTAGACAGTGAGGTGATGGGTTTTCTGGTTTTCCGTAATAAATCCATTTTCACTTTATCACTTCTCTGGGCCTTTGGCTCCTTCCTCAATACCCTAGCAAGGCAGGTCTTGAACACTCGCCGTGTTCATTCTGAGCTATCGCTGTGTGCAGACTGTAGGAGTTTTAATCCAGCATCGTATCATAATCCGTTCTAGGTGTCCCTGCCGGTTTACTCAATAGTGAATCAAGAATGAATATTCTCAAGTTTTTAAATTATTTTTTAAACTCCAGTCTTCTCTTCTCCAGTTGAACGCATTTCTTCTAGCTCTCGCCTGTGCATGGTTAGCTAGAGGCTGCGGTTTCTCTGCAGAGTTTGCTGTTAACAGGCGGACTTGGACACACACCTTTCTGTTCAGATTATTTGGTGATGCCTGAACAGCCTCTGGTGTGAAGAGACCAAATTGAGGAGGACAGGCGGCGATCTGTGAGGAATCTGCTTCCGGTGAGGTACCCACAGTGTTCCCAAACAAGGAAGACTGCTTTCTGCTTGCGGGAGAAGAGGCTGCTTTGGACAGCCCAGCAGGTTTGGGGTTCCGTGAAATTTAGCTTCGAGCTTCTCAGAATTATCCACCTGAAGTCTCCACCCCAGATTTCAAGGTCTTACTCTTCTCCTGCGAAGACACGGACTTGGAAACTGGAAACCTACTGAAGACATAACCGCCATGTCCTGTGTGGCTCCCCCTCCCTTCAACCTAGATCTTGGCCTGATTTTCAGCAGAGTCTGACCTGGGACATAAGCGTCTCTCCAGGTATCACTGTCACTACAGAAACTTTGTCTTTCACAGTGTTTCTTACATTGATAGTGATTGATCTGCACCTGCCATTTCTTTTTAAATTTAAGCAATTAAAGAGTTTCAATGACCATGGTCTCCATACTGTTTATATTTCTTTCTTTTTTTTAAAGATCACCCTTTTAAAAGATTTTATTTATTTATTTGACAGACAGAGATCACAAGCAGGCAGAGAGGCAGGCAAGGGTGGGGGGCGGGAAGCAGGCTCCCCGCTGAGCAGCGAGCTCGATGCGGGGCTCGATCCTAGGACCCCGAGATCATGACCAGAGCCCAAGGCATTGGCTCAGCCTACGGAGCCCCCCGGGCGCCCCGCACTGGTCATACTTCACTGGTGGCGCGTGTCCTACCACTTCGCACTGGGGGGCACCTTGTCTCACCTTTGGGGAGAACCTTAGTGCCTGTCGCGCGACCGCTCGGCAGGGGCTGCGATCGCGTCTGCGCCAGAAGTGGGTCCTTCGGCGCTGGTGCCCCATCGGGGACGCAGCTCCAAAATCGCTCGGACGCTTTTAACCGGCTCCGCGTGGTTAGTTCCACGAGGCCCCTCCGGAGGGAAAGCCCGAGACACAACAAAGACGGGAGAGGCGGGGAGCGGGACCCACCAGCGGGGGCGTCCGGGAGGCCCGTGCGCGGCCTCGGCATCCTCCGGGGAGCCTGACACATGCGTCCGTCCATCTGCCCCGGGGTCAGGCCGGGACCGCCGCCCCGTGACGGCTCCGCGGGCGTCGCTGTTCGGCGGTGCTGGCGTCGGTGCGTGTCACATCGGGCCGGGTCGCCGCTGCGCACGCGAAGCCGGTCAGGGTCCGCTCGCGGTTGGTCGCGGCAGCACAGCCGGCGGGAAGCGGGGCGCGACCGCGGGCCCAGCACGCACCTGCGCGAGCGACAGGTGTTTCCGCGGGTCTCCGCGCGTCTCCGCGGGTCTCCAAGGGTCTCCACGCGTCTCCAAGGGTCTCCACGCGTCTCCAAGGGTCTCCGCGGGTCTCCAAGGGTCTCCACGCGTCTCCAAGGGTCTCCACGCGTCTCCAAGGGTCTCCACGCGTCTCCAAGGGTCTCCGCGGGTCTCCGCGCGTCTCCGCGGGTCTCCACGTCCTACCGCACCAACAGGCTTCACTCGCGCCTAACAAGCGCTCCCAGAAAACGCGAAACGGGGAAAGTCTGCGTTTTGCGACGCTGCGCTGAGCGGACGCGGGTATGAAGTGAGACTCACCCAGAAACAGGATGGTTTTGTGCAGAAACCGGTTTGCGTCACTTTAGTCTTAAAGGACCGCCTGTGCCCGTCGCCTTCGCGGGCCCCATCCTGCGTGCAAGGTCCGTCCTCGGCGGGTCTGAGGCCGGTTTGTTTGTTTTTCTTTCCGTTTTCGTTCGCATTTGAGTCATCAGTTTTCTCGTTCGGATTAATAGGAATTTTCGTATAAAACTCAGAACCAGCAGAGCCTTCGGAGGCGCAGCCCTCGGACCCCGCCGGAGCCGCCGTCGGACAACAGGGTCCCGTGCGCCCACCTCACCCTCCTCCTCGCGGGACGGACACAGCCGGGGAGGCCGCGGCGCTGCTGTCCCTCCCGCGCCCGCGACGGCCTCTGGTCCATCCCGAACGTGACGTTTTGGGAAGTCTTGGTGGGAACATGGAATGAAACAGAATTGCTATTTGGGAGTCATTTTTCGTAGAGAACGCTTATCTTCCTTTTTGTCCTTCTCTATGATTTCTAAGGACGGGAAATATTCTAATACGCGACAGCAATAGCATCGAATTAAATAAAGTATATTCTACCTTTTATTAACCATAATGCATTTACTTTGTAATGTTTTTATTTTGTAATTTATTCTCCACTTCCCCAAACATTTCTAAAATAGAAATGTTGAGTCGTTCTTAAATTAAGCAACAAGAATCCAGGAAGCATTTTGTTTAATTGTGAAATGATGTAAAAGTATGGACTAAGTATTAAATAAAGTGAGTTATTTAGGCTCAATTAAACTTTCAGTGACGTATAGCAGTGCCTTTGACAAATCTCACTGAAACCCCGAAAGCCAGTTCCAGTTATCTTACACAAAGTAGTCCATCTTTTTCAGAAATGAAGATTTGCCTTCAAGTTGAGATTGATTTTGATATGAGCCCTGATTCAGTTTCACTATAGGTGTCATGAGAAAGATCTGAAGCCTGTAATACACTCAGTAACGTTTTCAATGCGGACAGCCATACAAACTTGAAGTAGGAGGTTGTGTTTGAAGAAATAATAGAACTCTGTGGGATTCGGGCCAGTAGACTCCTGGGGCCATACAATCCCAAGTCAGGAATTTAGGAACCATTGTGTTATGTACTCTTTTCTGAACTTTGGCACAGTTTCTTGAAACATAAGCTTGGAAGATATTTGGAAGGTTTTTTTTAACTGCTCTCTATTACATAAGCTCAAGATGGATAAGAGGCATGTCATGATTAACACTCTTTTACTTATAGTAATGTGATTTTCCTCCTTTTTTCTTAAATAAAATTATCTAAGAAACTGGTAATACCAATGTGGAAGAATATTACTCTGAAAAACTTTCTTGTATAAATCATAAATTTTACTTCACATCCATTGCCTCTCCACAGTATTTAAGGTACTATTTCTAAGGTCATTCAGGGAGAACAGAAATCCACAATTTTATCTCCAATGATCAGTTCAAAATAAAGCATTACATTTCATAAAACCTCAACAGACACCAATTTGGCTCTTAAAAATGAAGGATGCCACCAACCAATCTGTATTTTAAGACAAAACTGTGATACCAATTACTTAGCTTTAGAAATAATAGGGGAAGGGAGGGAAAACTGGATGGGAAGAAATCAGAGAGGGAGACAAACCATGAGAGACTCTGAACTCTGGGAAACAAACTGAGGGTTATGGAAGGGGAGGGAGAGTGGGGGATGGGGTAACTGGCTGATGGGCGTGAAGGAGACCCCGTGTGGTGATGAGCACTGGGTATTACACACAACTAATGAATCGTTGAACACTACATCAAAAACTAATGATTACTGTATGTTGGCTGACTGAACATAACAACAAAAAAAAGAAATAATCGTCAAATTTAAATGTGTTAAATTTGTTCCCATTCATTTCTGAGGAACATGTTACCCAAATATAATTCTATGTTCTTTATCTCTTAAAACAGTGAGAATATATAAAAAAGCATTTGAGGGACACTTGGGTGGCTCAGACGGTTAAGCGTCTGCCTTTGGCTCAGGTCATGATCCCGGGGTCCTGAGTTTGAGTCCCACATCAGGCTCCCTGCTCAGTGGGGAGCCTACTTCTCCCTCTGCTTCTCTCTGTCTCTAATGAATCAGTAAATAAAATCTAAAAAAAAAAAAACCAAACAAACAGGGAGATCATTAAAAATAAATAAATAAATAAATAAGCATTTGGTGATATAAATCTTTTGACACACATTTCCTAAAAAAGCCTTGTTTTTTTAGTAAAAAGTAGTTAAGGAGATACAATCAAAACAAAACAACAAAGAAATATGATGAATTAAATTACATTTAAACTTCGCAGATAATGTTTTGGTTAAGATACATAGTGTCACAACTTATTAGGGATAATTTTTGTAAATTTAAATGTTCTTCCAAGTTAATGTAATGGCTAGGTTTTGATATTTCTTAATGGGTTTCCTTTCCTTCTAATCGGAAAAATTAAATTTTTTACCTTTTTCACAAACCCTTAAAGTTGATTTAGAAATTTGATCACTGTGTCACTGGATTAGTTCAAAGAACACAACCTTCTTAAATGTCAAACCCTGGAATTCCTTAGATCAGCGAATTTCAGGGCTTATTTTACTTAGACTGACCTTGGTCTGTATCCCCATGCAATCAAGATGAGTGCGGTGACCCTTTTTTGTGTCATTGCTATGAATTCTAATTGTCTTATGTGCTCCTATCTCCTAATGAGAATTCAGGAAAAATTGGCATAAGAGTAACTCTTGAACTATCTGGGTAGGGGGTTGACTGTCCCTAATGCCTGAGATAATGAAAGGTACTAAGCCTACGTAGATAATAGTCACACTCCTCATGAAGGAGTCACGGAGTCTCCAAGAACTGCTTCTTCAGGTGCAAAAAAAGTGAACAAAACCCTCAAAGACAAAGGGGCGGACTGAGGTACACAAATTGTTTGAGATTATTGAACTACAGACCTGCGGGCTAGCAAACCAGAAGCAGTCTGGTCTCGTGCCTCACTCCCCGAGTGGCTATGGAGGAGAGTTTCATACTTTACTGGTACTCCCTCGAGGTGTTTTTAATGTGACAAAAGACATTAGCAATGCCATGAAAACTATTTACTAAGACGGTCAGTAAGATTCCAGGTGATCTGGAAAGTACGAACTTAGAATGTTCCCCAGAAATCTATCTGAGCTACAAAAACTCCAGCAAATATCTTAGTACAGAGTAGAACAAATAATATGCTGGAACAAAATTGTCCAATTAGGGAAAATTTATGCCCTTTAGGCTAATGTTCATAAAAGTATTAGGGAAAGGTAAAATAAATAGCTTAAATTTTTGAATGGAATTTGAATCTTACCTAAAATTTTAGGTAAACCTTCCTGCCATCAATATGTGAGGAAAATGTTACATTTACAGAGAAGTTTATGGTTTGGACTAAGAACATACAAAATAGCTTGCATTAATTTTAGCTTCTAGTATAAATGTATCATATAATTCTCATAGATGTTACCCGACAAATAGAAAAAGAAAGACTAATCCTTCTCTTTTTCTTTTTCTATTTTCTTCTTCAATTTTTGAAAAAACGTGAAAGGTAGAACCAAAAACACAGAAGTCATTAAGTAGTACAACTCTTCCCTTTACTAGTGAGAAAACTGGGCTCACTTACCTCCTTGCACTGTAGTGTACAGACAACCTAAAGATCTCAAATTTCTATATAATTGCCTGAATTGTGTCCATAGGAGGTTTGCTCATTTTCTTTTTTGGCTTTCTTGTTGTTGTTGTTATGTTTACAGTCATTTTTAAGTCCTAAAAAGTATTAATAATTTTATTTATAAAATAATTTTTGTATAATATTCTGAAGGGTTTTTAAATTTAGGTCCTTGAATGTAGTCCACTTCTCATTAACAGCTACAACTGATTAATAGACTTTTAACGTCTCTTTAAAATTTTTAAGAAATTGCAGGATTGTTATCTCAAATATGACAATTTATACGTGGTAAGTTAAATGACACTATGAAGACAGATCCATTTTAAGATAATCTGAACAGGAAGTAATAATAGTTTTGATCAAAATATTACCCTGGTGTAAGAACTACTGCTTTTAACTTTCTTATGAATTATCATAATGATCTCAAAGAAACAGTATAACTTAAACTTGTGTCACAGATTTCCTTCAAAATATAAAACAATATATCATGTACTCTCCTCTCGCTGATCAAATCAGGCTCAGCTACTGTTCCTCACTGATTAAGAGTTCATATAATTTATTTTAATGAAGAGGCATTTCAAAGTGTGCCAAAGTGTTAATTATTTCTGATATAAATCCAATTACCTAAGTAATTAAGAACATTATAAAAATCATCTTGCCTATTCTGATCTATGGAAATCATATGTGTATAAAAAAGAATCTGCTTATAATTAATTGTAATTGATTTGGAAGGATTACGTATTCCATTCTAACCTTGTCCCAGACAGAACTGGCGGCCCCATCTCCTAGTTACTTAATCACAGGGCTGGTGCCACAAGACGGACAGGCTCACTACTCTTTCCATTACAGATCTCTGTTTCGTATTTCACAAGCGGAGGCCTCTGTGGAAGGCAGGTTGCCTAGAAAAATATTATGAGAACATTTTATGACACAGTTGAAATTCCCTAAATGTCTGTCATTCATAAAGAAGTTGCTAATGTGAAAAAGATTACTATTTTTGTGAACATTTGCCGGGCTAACGGCTTGAATTTAATTTCAATAATTTTTTACTTAAATTTTAAAATGTAGAGGGTACAAAAGACATAATTACATCACTTAGTTGAACTGTCTCAAGATTATTCTACTATAAAATATTCTAAGAATATTTGGTTCCTGAAGGCTTAAATTACCCTTTGATTTTAAATTATGCTCTGAGAATACTCCCAGAGTATCCTGTTACTAATTTTCACTACTAGTAAAGGAATGTTTTTGGAGTGAGTACATTTACATCAAAATAAAGGAGGTAGAATTAGTATATAGAATTAGTATATAGGTCTCTCTCTCTTTTTTTTTTTTCTTTACTCCTGTTTGGCTGAAACTTGGAGCAAAGTCAAATAAAACTTTCTACATGAAAGAAAATCAACATGACACAAATACTGATGTTCAGACAGTTTGCCAGTTTTTCAAATACATGGTGAGAATGTGTAATTCAGAGGTGTCCGTAGGTAATATTGGGGTACGAATGTGAACAGAACATGATCACTAGCATCATAATGTTAGAAGTCAGGTAGGGAAAACAGATGCGTGGAGAGAGATGTGTGATCAAAGATAAGTTGGTTGGAAGTATTGGATGATAGGTATGAAACAGAAACAATGAATGTTAAGGAAGACGGCAGGCAGGTGTAGAAGAAATGTACAGAAGGTGAGCACAAGTGTATCTGATGGAGATGAAAGATGCTGTCAGACATGAACACAGGATCTGGATCTCAGGGTTTATTCATTTATTCTTCTATTTTTGGGGGGGGCCTTAAAGTTCAAGGAGACCTTTTTTTGCCTAAGCCATGCTACAGCTCAACACCATGACCCTGTCCACCATAGCTTTTAAGAATCTTCGGGAAAAGTCTGTAAAAACTACTATGGGTAGTAGAGTTATCTCACGTCATTGTCTCAAAATCTTGGTTTCTACCTTAATTGTTCTCTTTACCAGCACTTCCAATAAACAGCCAAGCCTGCGTATACGTTATACCCATTCCTTCCAGTAAGTGTTTGAGAAGAGCTACTGTCGTTCAGTTGTCAGATTCATTAATCCTCCTTGTAACCCATCCTCTGCCAGGTCAGTTACTAGATGTGGGGGCAGGGCGCGGGCGACTCCCTCGGCTGAGCGTCTGCCTTTGGCTCAAGTCTTGATCCCGGGGTCCTGGGACGGAGACCCAGATTAGGCTCCCTGCTTAGCCCCGCGTTAGCTCCCTGCGTCTTCCCTTCCCTCTGCCAGTCGCCCTGCTTGTGTCTCTTCCTCTCTGTCAAATAAAATCTTTAAAAAAAATGAAGTGGGGAGAATAGCTTAAGTTTAAACTTTGTTCACCAGTAGAGTTTAGATAAATAACAGTTTTCTCTGGACAAACTCCGAGATAATCATACAGATGAGTAAGGAGTCTTGGCACAACATGTTTTTCCTTACTTGAATTAGTTACGTTGACAGCTTTATTCTTTTCAGGACTTCTTACAATCTTGAAAAGGTTTAATGATTCATTAAAGTGTGAAAATATTTGCATTAAAATTTGCGTCAGACACTTGGTGCATAACACTCCCTGATACCTGTACTTTGTTTCACATCTGACTTATTAAATTTACACAACTGGTAAGAAGACTAAGAAACCTGATTCTTATTAAAATATTAAACATTGACTACAAACCTAATGAAATGCATCTTAATTCAAATAAAAATTATATATTTATATGACTGACTCATTTAAACACACACATAAAAAACGAAACATAGAGTAAATATTTATTAAGAAACTTACCTTCGAGGGGTGCCTGGGTGGCTCAGAGGGTTAAGCCTCTGTCTTCGGCTCAGGTCATGGTCTCAGGGTCCTGGGATCGAGCCCTACATTGGGTTCTCTGCTCAGCAGGGAGCCTGCCCCCCTCTCTCTGCCTGCCTCTCTGCCTACTTGTGATCTCTCTGTCTCTCTGTCCAATAAATAAATAAAATCTTAAGAAACTTACCTTCGAAATTGAATTTAAATAAGAAAAGAAACATCCTAATTTGTTTTGTTTCAAAATTTTCTTTAAATTCTAGTTAGTTAACATATAGCATAATACTGGTTTCAGGAGTAGAATTTAGTGACTCATCACTTACATTTCACACCCAGGGCTCATCGCAGCAACCTCCATCACCCAGGTAGCCCACCCCTGTTCTCTGTAGTTATACTAGAATTTTCAATACTTTCATTACGATTGGCCTATTTCATTTTTTTTTACCGGGGGCCTGTTTTATCCAATAGCTACAATAATTCTTATTTTGGCCAACCAGTACTCTTATCAGACTGAAAGTAAAACAGAATATTATCACAGCATAAGCTTAAAATTTTGGATTTTTGACCCATCACTTTTCGGTGAAGGCATTTTAGTTGCATTTTATGAAATGTATCAACCCTGAGATGTTGGGGTGCCTTGGTGGCTCAGTGGGTTAAGCCTCTGCCTTCGGCTCAGGTCATGATCTCGGGGTCCTGGGATGGAGCCCTGAGTCGGGCTCTCTGCTCAGCAGGGAACCTGGTTCCCCCTCTCTCTCTGCCTGCCTCTCTGCCTACTTGTGATCTCTGTCAAATAAACAAATAAAATCTTAAAAAAATCCTGAGATGTTGATCATTAGGCTAATCCCATTTTTATTGTTATATTTATGGATTTTTTTTTGGTTCACACTTTTTATATAGTAGCTGAGTGAGTGAAGAGGAGAATTTCAGAAGTCAGGGGCCGAAACTAGCTGGTTTCTGAGAAAGGAATGGTTGCTCTGTTTCCTGTTTTTAGGCATTCATCCTAGCTGCTGGCAACAGAAGCAAAAGCAAACAAGAATTACTTCACTTAGAAAAAAGTAAGAGTATCTGTGAGATGAAAGTAACAGCAGCTGAAACCACAGAAGCCCTCCACGGACTGGACTGGAGAAGACTTTCCAAGATCTTAGGAGAAAAGAGAAAGATTTAAGGATAGGGGAGACTAAGGTAACTTGCAAGGAAAAGATAGCTACAACAGGGGGTGACTGTAATCATGACCGTTCAAGTCCCCTTCTGACATGCTTGGAGAATTCTCTATAAAGACTTACCTTGCCTTTCAAATACGTTTGCTTTCTGACTCGTACTCCTTAATGTGGCTTCAGGTTGAGTTTGGCTACACGGAACTTTCAGACATTTGGTGCTAGAGGGAGCTGGCATGAGACTGAAATACTTCATTCCTAAATAAATATTTTGGAAGATAATTTTAAGTGAGTACAAATAAGTTCCCTTTTCACTCTCATGGTACAAATAAATTTCTTAACATTTAATTACCAAGTCATTTTCTATGGATCCACTGTTTGTAATAAGAGTAGATAGTGAATATTTAGAAATTTATATGCTAACAAAGTAAGCAGACTATAATAAATATCTCAATAATAAATTGATTTCAAGTTTCACTACAGATTTTACTGTGACAATGTCCACTGGCAATAAAAAAGCATAAGATTAAGGCAGAATTAAGCCAGCGGACCAAAGAATGTTTCCAAAAGAAATACGTCAGTTATAAGGGCTGGGAAGGTAAAAAGTCAGAATAACTTCAAGTTTATAGCTTGGATACTATTTTGTGAATATATTAATATTGTTTAAAAGGAAACTTCTAATGGATGAAAGCACGAGAAGATCTTTCTAATTTCTATTTCCCCCGTTTACATCTCCCCTTCATGCATATCCTGCTCGCCAGCAGTAACCCCTGTTAACAATTTACTACGACTTGTTTCCTTTTTAGAAATTTGCATAGACATGTATACTCATATATCTACATTTTATAGAAGTTATACCACACTGTGGAGTGGTCTGTGACAAACCCTTTTATTAATAGGTCTTTTAGGAGTTCTGTATCGGCTAGAGAAAACAGACATGGCCACACAGGGGTGGCGGTATTCACTCTCACTGATCACTGCCCACCAAACAGCCTGCAAAGTGTCTGCAAAGACCCTATTTCCAAAGACAGTTACATCCATAGGTACTAAAGATGAAAATTTAAATTTTTTTTTAAGGTAGTCTCCACACCCAGCATGGAGCTCAACACACAGTTTGAACACATAACCCTCAGATCAAGACCTGAGATGAGACCATGAGTCGATGCCTAACCAACTGAGCCACCCAGTTGCCCCAAAGAATTTAATATATTTTAAGGAGACACAATTAAATCCACAAAACCTGTTATTTTTAAAAATTTTCATCGAATTATAGTTGACATACAATAACATATAAGTTTCAGGTATACAACACAGTGATTTGACACTTATGTACATTATGAGATGATCACCATGGTAAGTCAGGTGGCCACTTGTCTCCGTATGTAATTATTCCAGCGGTATTCACCACATTCCTATGCTATCCTTCAGACCCGCACGATTTACTTCTTCTATAACCGCAAGTCCGTGCACCTCTTCATCCCTCACCTGTTTACCCCTTCCCCCACTCTCTTCGCCTCTGGCAATTTTCTTAGTTTTTGCATAATTTTTTAAGTTTTTCATTTAATGTACATATGATTTTGAAGTAAAACAACCATATTGTCTGAAAAAAAAAGTTTTAACTCCTTGTATTTTCTCTTCTTAACTCATTAAATTGCTTAGCACTGTAAAAAAACTCTATTTTAATGGTGATATCCACTGTTTCCATTTTTTAATCTAACTTTTGAATAATCCTTCTTGATATCAGGGCACCTGGGTGGCTCAGTCAATTAAGCTTTTGACTCTTTTATGATCTCCTGGGTCCTGCGCTGTGCTCAGTGGGGAGTCTACTTGAAGATTCTCTCCCTCAGCCCCTCGCCCACTCACACTTGCATGAGCTCTCTCTCTAAAATCAGTAAATCTTTAAAGAAAATAATCCTTCTTAATGTTAAAATACCATAAAATTAGAGAAACATTTGCAAAATAGAAGAAAAAATAGTAGTTTGTTAAATGCATACCATATTTATTTCTATGTTCACTCACAACAATTGGATAGAAGGAATTTAGGAAAAAGTGAAGATAGTCAATAGTGTTATTCAAAGTAGTGACATTATAGCTACTTTTTAAAATTACTATTTCTTTTTTTATTATTTCTTTTATTTTTTGTTTTTTTTTTTCAATCTTTTTTTAAATTTATTTTTTGTTTTTTAATTAATATATAATGTATTATTAGCCCCAGGGGTACAAGTCTGTGAATCACCAGTTTTACACACTTCACACTTCATAGCACATACCCTCCCCAATGTCCATAACCCAACCACCCTCTCCCTACCCCCACCCCCTGGCAACCCTCAGTTTGTTTTATGAGATTAAGAGTCTCTTACGGTTTGGCTCCCTCCCGGTCCCATCTTGTTTCATTTATTCTTTTCCTATCCCCCAAACCCCCTACATTGCCTCTCCACTTTCTCATATCAGGGAGATCATATGATAGTTGTCTTTCTCTGATTGACTTATTTCGCTAAGCATAATACCCTCTAGTTCCATCCATGTTGTCACAAATAGCAAGATTTCATTTCTTTTGATGGCTGCATAGTATTCCATTGTGTATATATACCACCTCTTCTTTATCCATTCATCTGTTGATGGACATCTAGGTTTTTTCCATAGTTTGGCTATTGTGGACATTGCTGCTATAAACATTCAGGTGCATGTGCCCCTTCAGATCACTACGTTTGTATCTTTAGGGTAAATACCCAGTAGTGCAATTGCTGGGTCATAGTGTAGCTCTATTTTCAACTTTCTGAGGACCCTCCACGCTGTTTTCCAGAGTGGTTGCACCAGCTTGCATTTCCACCAACAGTGCACGAGGGTTCCCCTTTCTGGTATCCTCACCAGCATCTGTCATTTCCTGACTTGTTAATTTTAGCCATTCTGACTGGTGTGAGGTGGTATCTCATTGTGGTTTTGATTTGTATTTCCCTGATGTCGAGTGATGTGGAGCACTTTTTCATGTGTCTGTTGGCCATCTGTGTGTCTCCTTTGCAGAAATGTCTGTTCATGCCCTCTGTCCATTTCTTGATTGGATTATTTGTTCTTTGGGTGTTGAGTTTGCTAAGTTCTTTATAGATTTTGGATACTAGCCCTTTATCTGATATGTCATTTGCAAATATCTTCTCCCATTCTCAGTTGTCTTTTGGTTTCTGTTTCCTTTGCTGTGCAAAGCTTTTGATCATGATGAAGTCCCAGTTGTTCATTTTTGCTCTTGCTTCCCTGGCCTTTGGCGATGTTCCTAGGAAGAAGTTGCTTCAGTTGAGGTCGAAGAGGTTGCTGCCTGTGTTCTCCTCAAGGATTTTGGTGGATTCCTGTCTCACATTGAGGCCTTTCATCCATTTTGAGTCTATTTTCGTGTGTGGTGTAAGGAAATGGTCCAGTTTCATTTTTCTGCATGTGGCTGTCCAATTTTCCCAACACCATTTGTTGAAGACACTGTCTTTTTACCATTGCACATTCTTTCCTGCTTTGTTGAAGATTAATTGACCATAGAGTTGAGGGTCTATTTCTGGGCTCTATATTCTCTTCCATTGATCTATGTGTCTGTTTATGTGCCAGTACCATCCTGTCTTGATGATGACAGCTTTGTAATAGAGCTTGAAGTCTGGAATTGTGATGTCACCAACTTTGCCTTTCTTTTTCAACTTACCTTTGACTATTCGAGGTCTTTTTTGGTTACATATAAATTTTAGGATTATTTGTTCCATTTCTTTGAAAAAAAATGGGTGGGATTTTGATAGGGATTGCATTAAATGTGTAGATTGCTTTAGGTAGCATAGACATTTTCACAATACTTGTTCTTCCAATCCAGGAGCATGGAATGGTTTTCCATTTCTTTGTGTCTTCCTCAATTTCTTTCATGAGTACTTTATAGTTTTCTGAGTACAGTTTCTTTGCCTCTTTGGTTAGGTTTATTCTTAAGTATCTTATGGTTTTGGGTGCAATTGTAATTGGGATGGACTCCTTAATTTCTCTTTCTTCTGTCTTGTTGTTGATGTAAAGAAATACAACTGATTCCTGTGCTTTGATTTTATATCCTGACACATTACTGAATTCCTGTACAACTTCTAGCAGTTTTGCAGTGGAGTCTTTTGGGTTTTCCACATATAGTGTCATATCATCAGCAAAGAGTGATAGTTTGACTTCTTTGTTGCTGATTTGGATGCCTTTAATTTCTTTTTGTTGTCTGATTGCTGAGGCTAGGACTTCTAGTACTATGTCAAATAGCAGTGGTGATAATGGACATCCCTGCCGTGTTCCTGACCTTAGCAGAAAAGCGCTCAGTTTTTCTCCATTGAGAATGATATTCATGGTGGGTTTTTCAAGATGGCATTGATAATTTTGAGGTATGTGCCCTCTATCGCTACACTTGGAAGAGTTTTGATCAGGAAAGGATGCTGTACTTTGTCAAATGCTTTTTCAGCACCTATTGAGAGTATCATATGGTTCTTGTTCCTTCTTTTATTAATGTATTGTATCCCATTGAATGATTTGTGGATGTTGAACCAACCTTGCAGCCCTGGAATAAATCCCACTTGGTCTGGTGAATCATCCTTTTAATGTATTGTTGGATCCTATTGGCTAGTATTTTGGTGAGGATCTTTGCACCTGTATTCATCAAGGATATTGGTCTGTAGTTCTCTTTTTTGATGGGATCCTTGTCTGGTCTTGGAATCAAGGTGATGCTGGCCTCATAAAATGAATTTGGAAGTTTTCCTTCTACTTCTATTTTTTGGGAAGAGTTTCAGGAGAAGAGGAATTAATTCTTCCTTAAATATTTGGTAGAATTCTTCTGGGAAGCTGTCTGGCCCTGGGCTTTTGTTTGTTGGGAGAATTTTGATGACTGCTTCAATCTCCTTACTGGTTATGGGTCTGTTCAGATTTTCTGTTTCTTCCTGGTTCAGTTTCAGTAGTTTATATGTCTCTAGGAATGCATCTATTTCTTCCAAATTGTCCAATTTGCTGGTGTATAATTACTCATAATATGTTCTTCTAATTGTTTGTATTTCTTTGGTGTTGGTTGTGATCTCTCCTCTTTCATTCATGATTTCATTTATTTGGGTCTTTTCTCTTTTCTTTTTGATAAGTCTGGCCAGGGGTTTATCAATTTTATTAATTCTTTCAAAGAACCAGCTCCTAGTTTTGTTGATTTGTTCTATTGCTTTTTTTTTTCTTTTTTTGGTGTTTTGTTTGTTTGTTTGTTTGTTTCTATTTCATTGATTTCTGCTCTGATCTTCATTATTTCTCTTCTCCTGCTGGGTTTAGGCTTTCTTTGTTGTTCTTTCTCCAGCTCCTTTAGGTGTAGGGTTAGGTTATATATTTGAGACCTTTCTTGTTTCTTGAGAAAGGCTTGTATTGCTATGTATTTTACTCTCAGGACTGCCTTTGCTGTGTCCCACAGACTTTGAACCATTGTGTTTTCATTATCATTTGTTTCCATGAATTTTTTCAATTCTTCTTTAATTTCCTGGTTGACTCATTTGTTCTTTAGAAGGATGCTCTTTACCCTCCATGTATTTGGATTCTTTCCAAATTTGCTCTTGTGATTGAGTTCTAGATTCAGAGCATTGTGGTCTGAAAATATGCAGGGAATGATTCCAATCTTTTGAAACCGGTTGAGACCTGATTTACGACCCAGGATGTGATCTATTCTGGAGAATGTTCCATGCGCACTAGAGAAGAATGTGCATTCTGTTGCTTTCGGATGGAATGTTCTGAATAAATCTGTGATGTCCATCTGGTCCAGTGTGTCATTTAAGGCCTTAATTCCCTTGTTGATCTTTTGCTTGGATGATCTGTCTATTTCAGTGAGGAGGTGTTAAAGTCGCCTACTATTATTGTATTATTGTTGATGTGTTTCTTCGATTTTGTTATTAATTGGTTTATATAGTTGGCTGCTCCCAAGTTAGGGCCATAGATATTTAAAATTGTTAGATCTTCTTGTTGGACAAACCCTTTGAGTATGATATAGTGTCCTTCCTCATCTCTTATTATAGTCTTTGGCTTAAAATCTAATTGATCTGATGAAAGAATTGCCACCCCAGGTTTCTTTTGATGTTCATTAGCATGGTAAATTGTTTTCCACCCCCTCACTTTAAATCTGGAGGTGTCTTCGGGTCTAAAATGAGTTTCTTGTAGATAGCATATTGATGGGTTTTATTTTTTTATCCATTCTGATACCCTGTGTCTTTTCATTGGGGCATTTAGCCTATTTACATTCAGTGTAACTATTGAGAGACATGAATTTAGTGTCATTGTATTGCCTGTAAGGTGAATATTACTGTATACTCTTTCTGTTCCTTTCTGGTCTACTACTTTTAGGCTCTCTCTTTGCTTAGAAGACCTCTTTAAATATTTCCTGTAGAGCTGGTTTGGTGTTTACTAATTCTTTCAGTTTATGTTTGTCCTGGAAGCTTTTTTTTTTTTTTTAGATTTTATTTATTTATTTGACAGAGAGAGATATCACAAGTAGGCAGAGAAGCAGGCAAAGATAGGGGGAAGCAGGATGCCCACTGAGCAGAGAGCCCGATGTGGGGCTCAATCCCAGGACCCTGAGATCATGACCTGAGCTGAAGGCAGAGGCTTTAACCCACTGAGCCACCCAGGTGCCCTGTCCTGGAAGCTTTTTATCTCTTCTTCTATTTTCAATGATAGCCCAGCTGGATATGTATTCTTGGCTGCATGTTTTTCTCATTTAGTGCTCTGAATATATCATGCCGGTTTTTTCTGGCCCACCAGGTCTTTGTGGATAAGTCTGCTGCCAATCTAATATTTTTACCATTGTATGTTACAGACTTCTTGTCCTGGGCTGCTTTCAGGATTTTCTCTTTGTCTCTAAGACTTGTAAAATTTTACTATTAGATGATGGGGCATGGACCTATTCTTATTGATTTTGAGGGGGTTCTCTGCACCTCTCGGATTTTGATGCTTGTTCCCTCTGCCATATCAGGGAAATTCTCTAAAACAATTCTCTCCAATATACCTTCTGCTCCCCTCTCTCTTTCTTCTTCTTCTGGAATCCCAATTATTCTAATGTTGTTTCATCTTATGGTATCTCTTATCTCTCGAATTATCCCCTCATGGTCCAGTAGTTGTTTGTCTCTCTTTTGCTCAGCTTCTGATTCTCTGTCATTTGGTATTCTATATCACTAATTCTGTCTTCTGCCTCATTTGTCCTAGAAGTAAGAGCCTCCATTTTTTAATTGCACCTCATTAATAGCTTTTTTGATTTCAACTTGGTTAGTTTTTAGTTCTTTTATTTCTCTGGAAAGGGCTTTTATTTCTCCAGATAGGGATTCTCTAATATCTTCCATGCCTTTCTCGAGCCCAGCTAGCACCTTGAGAATCCTCATTCCAGACTCTAGATCTGACATATTACAAATGACCATATTGATTAGGTCCCTAGCCTTCGGTACTGCCTCTTGTTTTTTTTTTTTTTTTTTTTTTTGTGGTGAGTTTTTCTGCCTTGTCATTTTGTCCAGGTAAGAGTATATTAAGGAGCCAATATAATACTAAAAGGGTGGCAAAGACCCCAGGAAAATGTGCTTCAACCAAATCAGAAGAAATCCAAAATTGTGGGCGGAAGAATGGGGGTAAAGAGAAGTTCAGAAAAAGAAAATAAATTAAAAAAAGAAAAAATAAAGAAAAATATAAAAAAGAAAATATATATTATACTGGTGAATAGAACAGAGTCACCCACTTAATTTCGTGAGTATTTTGGTCTCTTAGAAGAAACTACCTCCCAAAATTTTAAAGAATGAAAGATTATAAATACACACACACACACACACACACACACACAAGAAGGGTAAACATGATGAAGGGATGGAATATGACTATAAAGATGAACATTTTTTTTAAAAAAATTCTAAAAAAAGAGTTGATAAGATATGTTGGTTGGGAGAATAAAGAAAAGAAACTGGAGGGACTTTGCCCAGGCTAGAGACTAGAACAAAGCCCTGTGCTAGATTTAGGGTATATTTTGATCTATTAGAAGAAGTTGTAACCCAAATTTTTTAGAAGAAAAAACCCTATGTGTATACAAAAAGTAAAGTTAGATACAATGAAGGATAAAATACGACTATAATAATGAAGGCTCAAAGATTTTTTTTTTAATGAAAGGTATTGTTAAGATAAACTATTTAAAAAAAACATTAAAAGAGGAAAGAGTAAAAGTTAAAAAATTAGAATAAGAAAAAACAAAATAAAAAATATTAACTAACTTTGCAAGACTAAAGATTCATGGGGAGAAAGCCATGAATTCCCTGCTTTGCTTTCTCCTCCTTTGGAATTCCGCTGTTCTCCTTGGTAAGTGAACTTGGTCTTGGCTGGATTTCTTGTTGATCTTCTGGGGGAGGGGCCTGTTGTAGTGATTCTCAAGTGTCTTTGCCAGAGACGGAATTACATCGCCCTTACCAGGGGCTGGGCTAAGTAATCTGCTCGGGTTTGCTTTCAGAGCTTTTGTTCCCTGAACGCTTTCCGTAGAGTCCCGGAGGATGGGAATGAAAATGGCAGCCTCCCAGTCTCCGGCCCGGAGGAGCCCAGAGCTCATGGCCCCACTCCTCAGTGTGCCCTCAGAGAAAAGCGCTCAATCGCTCCCATCTCCCTGGCCTCCGGCTGCACTCTGGCTCACCCAGCCTGTGACCAAGGGTCTCTGTCTCTGGCACACAGCCCCTCCTGGAGTCTCCAAACCCCACAGATCCCTGCACTCTTCTGGGAGGTGTCCCCAGATCTGCCACTTGTGGGGTCCCTGCTCAAGGAGCAGTGGACTGACTGCTCCACAGATCACGGTTTAAGGTAACCCCAAGTTGAGAGCTCCCTCATTGGCTCTGTCTCTGTAGCCGGCTTCCCCGCTCTAATACCTGTGAGCTCTGCGACACTCAGACACCCCCGATCCTTCTGTGACCCTGCGGGCCCAGAGACCACGCTGTCCCCACATGGACTTCACCCCGGCTTAGCCTCTGGAGCGATGTCCCTCCGTGGAGCAGACTTTCAAGAGTCCTGATTTTGTGCTCCGTTGCTCCACCGCTTCCTGGAGCCGGCCCCTCCCCCCGCGGTCTATCTTCCCGTTGCTTTGGATTCACTTCTCCGCCGTCCTACCTTTCAGAAAGTGTCGATTTTCTGTTTCTAGAATTGCTGTTCTTCTTCTCTTCAATCTGCTGTTGTATTTGTAGGCGCTTGCAATGGTCTGATAACCTACCTAGCTGATCTCCTGCTACCCGATGTCATCTCAGCTGCTTCTCCTCCGCCATCTTGACTCCTCCCCCAAAATTAGAGTTTCTGAAAGAAAACAAGAACTGAAGTGAAAATACTGTTACCAAAGTTATATTATTTACTCTCTTCAACTGTAAAATAAAAATATGAAATACCCAGTCGACTTCCTCATACAGGGTGTTCAGCGTTTAGATTTTATTCCTTTTCCAAGTACGATCTTATGTCCTCTTTGCTCTAAGCAGACATTCTCCTTTCATTACTGTGGTGTGTCTTGCAAATGAGTAGCTGAAGATTTTCTAAAGGACTTTAAAAATGAAATTTCCTTGATCATTACTCGGCGACCTCAAATAACTTAACGTCTTAGAACCCTGGTTTCCTCATTTTATTTTTTTTTAAAGATTTTATTTATTTGACAGAGATCACAAGTAGGCAGAGAGGCAGGCAGAGAGAGAGGGGGAAGCAGGCTTCCTGTTGAGCAGAGAGTCTGATGTAGGGCTCGATCCCAGGACCCTGGGATCATGACCTGAGCCGAAGGCAGAGGCTTTAACCCACTGAGCCACCCAGGCGCCCTGGTTTACTCATTTTAAAATGAAGACAATAAAAGTTACCTCACAGGGTAATTTTTATGATCCAATGAGGTAAAGTATATGATGCTTTTATGGAAAGCACAATGTCAGTATAGTAATCAGTAAATTCAATGCAATTTAAAAAATTACTTTAACTCTGGGGCGCCTGGGTGGTTCAGTGGGTTTAAGCCTCTGCCTTCGGCTCAGGCCATGATCCCAGGGTCCTGGGATCGAGTCCCGCATCGGGCTCTCTGCTCCGCAGGGAGCCTGTTTCCTCCTCTCTCTCTCTGCCTGCCTCTCTGCCTACTTGTGATCTCTCTCTGTCAAATAAATAAATAAAATCTTTAAAAAAATTACTTTAACTCTTTTAATATTAAGAGATAATAATTCCTTTTTGTTTTGTTTTTTTTTTAGCATGCTTTCCAGTTTTCCAGCAAATCAGTATGTCATTTTTATTTCATCTTAGACCATTTGAATGATTAATTTGCAGACCAGTAATGAATTAAAAAAAAAGATTTGTACCTAATTAATTCACTACTCAAAATTAATTTTTGTTCTTGCTAATTTTCCTCTTACTGTTATGGTACCATTACTTTTATATTATCCCCATTTTCCACACAGGAGAATTGATGCACTAAATCCCTCTGGGGCAGGCGTGGTGCTCACCGGACTGAAGCCCTCTGCGGCACCGGGAGAACCAACAGCGGCGGTGGTGTGCCCTGGAGTGTGCATACTGTGAGGGAGGACACACTTGGAACCTCACATAAGAGGCTTTTGAAGCACGTCAGAAGCTGATCCTCATCATTCATCAACTGGGTGAGATCTGAAAAGCCGTTAAGTCGCAGATTCAGGGAGAAAAAGAGGTGGAAAAAGAGGATTCAAGAAGGAGGTGAGCATGAAACAGGCACTGAGTGTAGGAACGTGCTGGGTTCAGCTACGGAACAGTGTCAGACCCCCGTTAGCATGTTCTGCTTTGTTTTAACCACTGGACATGTTAACATTCACGACTTAAAGGAAACACTGCTTACAGACAGATCAGAATTTGTACCCACCCAAGGTATTTCCTCTCTCCTCTCCTCTCTCTTCCTTTCTCTACAATAATATGTGCACACATGGTTTTGCTATTTAGACCCAGGAACACTATTCCCGGTTGGAACACTCATTACCAACGAATGCTCTCTGCATGTAATTGGTTTGTTTTATTAAGAATAAAATCTCTGGGGTGGAGCACCTGGGTGGCCCAGATGGTTAAGCGTCTGCCTTTGGCTCAGGTCATGATCTCTGGGTCTTGGGATCGAGCCCCAGGTCAGGCTTTCTGCTAGGCAGGGAGTCTGCTTCTCTCTCTCCCTCTGCCTGTCCCTCCACTTGTGCTCTCTCTCTCTCTCTCAAATGAATAGATAAAATCTCTTAAGGAAAAGATGGGATTGGGAGGGAGACAAACCATAACAGACTCTTAATCTCACAAAACAAACAGGGTTGCTGGGGGAAGGGCAGGGAGAGGGGGGTGGGGTTATGGACATTGGGGAGGGTATGTGCTATGGTGAGTGCTATGAAGTGTGTAAGCCTGATGATTCACAGACCTGTACCCCTGGGGCTAATAATACATTATATGTTAATAAAAATAGTGAATAATAAAAAATTTAAAAAAGAATAAAATCTGTGGGATACTAAAATATTAGTATAAGAAAAGTGAGGCGTGACCAGGGAAAAATGTAAATGTAAAATGGGATACATTTCCCCTCTGCCAGTCACAAGGCAAGCTGTTCTTTTTGTGCGGATAATGTATTAGGGCCCGTGTTAGGGTTGCCCAGAGAAACAGCAGCCGGAGGACGGATCTCTGTGTATCCATGCGGGACGGATGTCCATGTACAGGTCGAGATATGTAAGTATGTAGGTTTGGATATATAGATTGGGGCCCGTCAGCCTCTGGAACAGCGTGAGAGGAACTTGTGAGGACTCGGCTCACACAATCGTGGAGGCTAAGTCCCATGACCCGCAGCAGACACACAGGAAACCAGCAGACCTGACGGTGCAGGTCCAGTCCCGAATCCAGCAGGCTGAGACACAGAAGAGCGGACGTTTCAGTTCAAGTCTAAAGGCACAGGAAGCTCAAATGTAAGTCAGGCAGGAGAAGTTTCCTCTTACTTGGGGGGGGGGGGGCGGTCATCCTTTTCTTCCAGTTTAGAAGATGGGATGAGACCCACCGACATTATGGAGGATGACCTGCTTTACTCAGAATCCGTTTTCAGTGTCTATTCTCTCACCAGCGGTGCATCTGTTAAAGACTTGTTACAATGTATCCATCCCTCCCCCAAAATCTCTTTCAAAGCAGAAGATGAAGGAATAAAAGATGGTTTACAAGTCTTGTAAGAATTCGGGTTTATACGTGTTTGGTGGTGTGTAATTAGTATGTCGTGGCCCGAAATCCATTATATAGCAAAACCTCAGCAAAGCTTCCCCAGTTGGAGAATAAATACATTTACATTTGTGGCTCTGGTGGATGATGTTTAAAAACGTAAGGTGACAGCAGAATATGAGTAATGTGGAAGGCTTCCTGAGCAACGGGCAGACGTGGGTATTATTTTTGTACGTCAAAGCCAGAAAGGTCTGCCAATGTCCTTTCCCCCAAACCAAAGCACTAGGTGACATTTGTCGTACACGTTGCACAGACAATTAGCTTTGGTTTTGGCAAAGAGTAAAACCAAATCGTATGTAATCATTCTGTCCCTGTGTGGAGTCCACAGTGTCCCCTGTGCACACGGCTGAACACACCAGTTCAATCTTGTACGTGAGTTCGAATCTCTCAAGGCTGACTTGTGGGTCACTGAAGACGGGGTCCTGAGAGTCCCGTGGTTTACGGCATCGAGACCGATGCAGAGCGACAAGGACACGTGCGCGAGCATGCCTGGAGCAGAGAGGAGTAACAGCACCCCGAGGGCCGAGAAAGGGAAAATCCACACGAGGACAGAAGCAGTGCCAAGGCCCGTTTGCATTAGGCCACAGTTACAGCGGTTTTTAGTAACTTCTCTTTTCTCTTTTCCTTTCTTTTTTTATGAGTATCTAGATCATTCTTTGTAAGTTTAAAACTTTCTCCACCTTTCAATATTTTTACAAAAATTGTCGAGTTTGAGAGCCCGCCTTAAGGTGGCTCCTCAGTGGCTCAGTTGGTTCACATCGGCCTTAATTCACGACCCCCCCAGGGACCGGCTCAGCGGGGAGCCTGCGTCTCCCTCTGCCTCTGCCTCTTCCCTCTGCTCGTGCCGTCTCTCCCAAATACACAAATACTTTAAAAAAAAAAAAAAAGCCCACCTTAAGTTCTGTTACTATATGTTGGCTAACTATAAATACATAAATAAATAAATGATTTTTTTTTAAACAAAAAGGGACGTCATTTTGTTGAGTCACACGAGTCAGCAATGACATGAAGGTGTCACTCACTTGGAGAGTCTCCGTGTTGGTTCTCAGCGTTTTCGGTGCCGCAGGCTGTCCTCCTCAGAGGCCTGTGCACACTCAGGGACCGTTTCCGTTCAGCTGAGTTAGCCCCTAACTCCGTTTGAAGCCACGTCAAACAGTCCTATAATTTCTAGCCCCTCTTAACTCAGTTACCCTGAGGCTTAAGTTAAAGATATTAATGCCGCTTTTTCTTAATCCTCACATCATTCTTTTGTTGTGAGGCCTTGTTGAAGTGAGAGCCGTCGCTAATGCTTCCTTGTGCAGTGTGATTTCTCATTTATTGCTTGTGCTTTCTTATTTATGATACACTCAGTGTTTCAAACAGCACGCTTTATGACTGCAGGAAATTCACAGGTGTTTGCTCCAGAATCTACATTGTCCTGAATGCTAAGAAAACACAGATCATGATACATGCGCCGGAGATGTTAAATTCGATCATACCTCTATTTGACAATCTATTACATAGCCTCATTGTGTCAGTTTTAGTCAAATCTTAAATTGAAATAGTATTCTACACAAGAGTGTATTCAATAATGAAAATAACAGGTTATTTTTTAAATAGAAAGTAGAGACCATTCAACGTCTTGTTTTCTTTTGCTGCCCTGTCTTGATGCAGAGTTTGAAATGCCACGACAGTTTCGCAAGGAAGGAGTGAGATGAGACGGCTAGCCAGAGAGAATGAGAGCTCACAGGATCTGTTAAATCGTCTTAGAGTATCTGGTACTGTTCCATGGACTTGCAAGCAGACTAAAAAAGCAGGTAAAACTTGGAATGTATCCTAAATGCAGTATTTTTTGATATATAGGTTATAGAACGATACTCAATTATTTGATTTGTCACTCCTTTTGCCAGGTGTGTCGCTGTTCATGACCAAACAAGTGTTTCTTCTGGTTGGCAAAAAGTGAGTTATTAACTGTAATTATGGTGACTCACAAAAGCTTCACTTGCGCATGCTGTAAAGCAGACAGGAGGTCCTGGAGAATAATTGTGTGGAGAAGCGCAGGAGTCACACACTTCGGCTCTCGTGTGCATGAGATGCTGCAAAGGGGACCTTTCTCTGCTGACATCCCTTGTGAAGTAGAATTCACAGCAACCCATGAGCATGTCAGCTACCACCTGAAGGGACTTAGACACTGAAATACTAAAAGGCCATGAAAAAGGATGCATTTACCATTCCGAGTACAGCAAGAGAAATTCAAATTATACCAAGACAAAAATTTCTCAGTTGAATGGTTCTTTAAAAAATTATGGTTATTTAGAGCAAAGTGTTAAGCTCTAGCAGCAGAGGCTAGAAGTTCAGCATGGTCATATATGTGGACGGAAGGGTGCTTTAATCTCGCAAACATTTCAAAATTTAAATGTCTTTTATGGTAAAATGAAAAAATGATCACAAAATTTTAAGTTCTGTCCATCAAGGTTTATAATGTATTTGTTCGAGGCAATGGGACATTTGCAGGCATGAGGCCTCTTCTGAAGTCCGGATGAGGAAGCTGTGAGCTGCTTAACATCTGGTGAAGAAGCAGAACCTGTGCTTGCCGTCATGAACACCAGCCCCCCGGGGAGGCCATCTGAGACAAGCGGCTTCCAGCAACCCTCAGGAGCAGTGCATGTGCCAGCACCGGACCTGCCGGCGGAAGAACCAGCCAGAGGAGCCCAGACCACAGAGACGACCTACAGAACTATGACTGATTACAGCAATTACATAACCCACTAGCTTCAGGGGTGCTTTGTTCCATAGGAACACATACGGATGCCCACTCGAACTTGACACTAGTTTCCCGCCATCCATTTTTATTACAAACATGAATTCACGCATTTATGTTATCTACCTGCCTTCTGGATGCGTTTCATTTCTGGGCCTGTGCTTATCTTACTGAACATCTACTCTTTAAAGAAAGAACCACTATCTATTATAAATACGTGAATCTCATAAATACAGTGAGACACCGAGAGTACAAACATGAAGACGTCTTATTAATCCTCCTCAAGACATCACCATCTAGTGCGCCAGATAATTATGTATGCAATTAGCACGGGGCTGGTGTCAGACACCTAGGGGTACTCAGTCAGTCCTGTGGGCTTATAAAGCTCAGATCTCCACCTGGGATTTCAGCAGGCTACTCTGTCTTTCTTTACGGTTCTCTATTCGTCCTTCCCGCAAGAATTCCAAGGTGCACATACGTGTATTCACAAAACCTTTGTGGAGTCTGGTTTTTGCCACTTCCTAATTCAGTGCCTGAACTCTAGGTACTGGGCCCATCGCAGCAGCCATCCCTAAAGAGGAGGTACGGCTGTTTCTGTGCTGTCCTGGCTTGTGAAGTGGAGGAAAACTCCAAACGAGATTTACTTGGGCGCCCAGCTGTGGGGTAAGGCAGCATTCTCCCTCATTCCTACGGCTGACAAGGCCCAAAGCCCCGGAAGTTCTGAGGAAATAAACCACCTGCTTCTTCAGATGGCGGGGCAGAGCTGGTAGCCTTGTGGCCTTGGTGGCTGCTGATCTGAGGGTCATGTCGCACACACAGGTGCCAGCTGCAGAAGACTTATTGGGCCAGATGTCACAATTAGCTATGTTGAAACACCTACTTTCACAGACCACGTCATTCCTTAAATCTCCTCTTGCTTAATTAACCGTTGTTATATTACTCCAGTATAAATCTCTACGAGTTTTTCCAGACCATGATGGCTTCTTGTGCATAAATAGAAACCTTTCTTTTTCTCTGGTGTTTAACAGTAAAATGGCCCAGTGTCTCTAAGTGCTATAGTTCATTTAAATCAATCCCTCTTTCTCTCTCTCTCCATTTCTCTCTTACACACACACACATTCCTCCAGATGTGCACAGAATTCACAAGAAAACGTTCATTTTAATTTTTTAACCCTTTTCTGTAGTGCTCTGTTTTCTACTACAAGAATCAGAGGGTAAACACGGCCTCTCCGTCTTCTTGGAAGGTCCGGAATCCTGACGTCTTGAACCTTAGCCCTCCGTTCAGTGCACTGATACACGCGTCTTCTTCCTGCTGAGGACGCGCGTGAGTCTCATGGTCCTTTAATCTTTCCTCTGTGGTAGACTGGAGCCAGGCCTGCCGTCCTCGGTCCCACCCACGCCTTGCACCAGGACACAACCAAGAGCATTTATCGTTTAACGGACGCTGCACAGTTGCCATCATATTCCATACGCCCAGAAACTCGGAGGTTATAAATTTTTGTCAATATGCCATTATGGCACAGGTAACATAGCAAAGATTATACTGAGAATATAGAGGCAGGTCTGGATGATACGGTTTCTTAAAGGAATTTTGATAAATACACAGGCAGTGACCTAGAGATGGTCCGCAATCCATGAAGACCTCACCCCAGACAGCAACGTGTCGGCCTGCGTGAGGAAACTAGGGAGACTCCTCCTGACTTTTGCTGAGTTACCAGCACCAGTTTTGGTAGAAGAAGCCAAAAGTAGAAAATATGAGGAAATCTTGAAGCCAAAGGTAACGAATTCACTAGTGGGAGTGTGTGCTCTGGCAGCTGTAATTATTTCCTAAGGGAACTGTATACTTAAGAGCATCTTTGGCAAAGAAGCTTTGAAGGGAAGAGAGGAGGGAACCAGACGATGCCACCGAATGATGATTCCTTTTCAAACACGTGTTAACAGTTGCATAATATTTCATTTACGACCGCCCTATATTTAACTAATATACAGGTTCAGGCTTAAATTAGACATAAAACTATAGGAAACCTCTTATATCATAAATCACTGCACATCTGATAACTTCCTTGAAATAAATTCTTAGAACTGGAATTACTGGATAAAGATGATGAGTTTTGACATGTTGCTTTTTTTTTTTTTAAACAATTTACCTTAGGTTGTCTCTTTTACAAGATAATCACCAGCTCTGAATCAATTTCTTTCTTTCTTTCCCTCCTCCCTGTCTCCTTTCCATTCTTCCTTCCTTTCTCTCTGTTTTGGTAGTTGCTGAATCTCTGTCTTCTGACCCTAAGAATTTTGTTCTCTTTTTCATGATTTTTAAAAATCTTTTCTTACTTGACTTCAGTCAGCTTGAGGTCAGAAACCATGGTATACTTTGTGCATGGTATTTGTTTTTCTTCCTCAGCTGAGCACATAATGGGCTCAACAAATACTTTTTGAATGATATATTTTTTATTTACATTCAGTTAATTAACATATAATGTATTATTGGTTTCTGAGGTAGAGGTCAGTGATTCCTCAGTTTTATATAATACCCAGCGTTCATTACATCACACGCTTTCCTGAATGTCCATCCCCCAGTTCCCCTATCCTCCCGTCTCCCTCCCCTCCAGCAACCCTCAGTTTGTTTCCCATAATTAAGTCTCTTACGGTTCGTCTCCCTCCCTGGTTTGTTATGTTTTATTTTTTCCTCTCTTCCCCTATGATCCTCTGTTTTGTTTCTTAAATTCCACATGTCAGGGAGATCATATGATAAATGTCTTTCTCTGATTGACTTATTTCGCTCAACATAATGCCCTCTAGTTCCATCCATGTTGTCACAAATGGCAAGATTGCATTTTTTTGATGGCTGAGTAATATTGCATTCTCTACAAATATACCACATCTTCTTTACCATCCATGTGTGGATGAACATCTGGGCTCTTTGTTAATACTAATTACTTTTACTGTTGTATGTTGGCAGCTAACTAACTTATCAGATAATAAACGTCTGATATTTGTGTTTGATATTTCATATATTCAATTCAAATATTTAGAATTTCAAGGGAATTTAAGAAATTGCAAATATGCTTCCGAAGTGCTTACTTAGTCCTGCTGTTTCTGAAAGGAATGGTAAGATGTGCCACTCCCTTTATTTTTGACCATTTTAGGTTTCCTTTTCCTCTAGTATAAGTTCCTCAAATCAGGTTTCTGTGGTCATCCAGCATGCTCACAACTTAAAATATACTGCTGTAGTCAATAGGGAATCCGAACACTTCAACCTCAGTGACTTCGAAGCGATGTAATCGGCCACGTTGAAAAGTGGTTGTTGCCTTAGATTCTCACTTCATCGACGATACCTTGACAAATACTCCAAAAAATTTTTTTAGTTTACTCCAAAGAACATGGCACTCATTTAAGACTTAATTCAGCAAATTTTTATTTAATAGGTCGTGTTCTTCTAACAGCTTGGTCTTAGATTAAGTTATGTTAATCATGAGTGCATCTTTGCCCATACTGACAGCATACTGTGAGTATTTGAAAATAACTGATGAAATTTTGGGTTATTTCTCATTTCATATTTCTTTGAATTAAAGTGATTTTATTTTTCAGGTTTTTAAAATATTTACAAAGACTATATATTATTGGAATTTAATTTAGTTCTGAAATATATATACACGCTTACATATATATCATATGTTTCTAGTGAACAAATGGGAAGCACATTCTATTAAAAGGATTCAACTTACTGTTACACTTACACCCAACCTTCTGCCCGAGATTTAGCTCACACTGTTAGTTTACTTCTACTTCACTGTTTAATTTTGTAGCCAGATATCTAGATATCAAGTGACCTTAAATATAGAATATATTCATTAATCCAATAAATCGTATTTAAAATTATGAACATTTAATGCACTGGGTTATGTTAAATGGTGAGGAATGATCAAGTATAAACATGTTAAAAAATAGAAGTCGATCAGCTTTTTATATTATATATAGAACTAGATAAAAAGCAGGGACCTGAAAAATATGTATTAATGATTATTATGAAAACATAATCTTTAAAAGTACTGAGTTTACTGAGAAATCATGACTGTGACCAAATATAATCACGTGTAAATAGTTAGCAGAATACTTGTAATGAAATCGTAGAAGGTGCAGTCAGTTAAACACTTTATGTTTTTTAAATACTTTGTGCAGTGAAATTTATTTTAGCCGAACAATGTAGTTTTCCCCCTTTCTACAGTCTATAGTAATTGGTAATTTTCCTAATATGCCCCACCTCGGACTTTTGAGCAGCAGACCCTAAGTCAAATTTTTAAGTCTTTGATTGGTTGTAGGGGGTGGGGGTGAGAGTTATTGCAATGAGTAATAAAAGCCTTTGATGAATTTCCTGAAACTGCTTTTATAAAGCAGGGAGGCATTCTTATCTGTCAAAGGTGGTTAAGTATTATTTTACTAAATGCAAGAAAGTATAGCAATAATATTTCATTAGCCTATAATCATTAGCCTATAATATGATCTTTTGGAATTAAAAATACAAACAAAAATACTACAAGATTATTATTAAATTCTAGTTTGGTAGCCACTCTATAAGGAAAATTCTATATGATAATCCTTAAACTTTGTTCTAGTATTATTTAGTTAATATTTTCAAACAACAAATTATTTAGGCTTTGGGCCTGCAGTTTCCTTAAGAAAAATATGTACAATCAGTGTTCATTAAGAAAAACTCTTTAGAAGATAAACTGTCACTCTACTACCCTTCTTTACCTAACAACGAACTCTAAGTTGCTGTCAGGTGTCTTTGCTCTCTGTTTCCCCAGCTTGCCGTTCTCTTGAAAGTGATCTTTTCTTCTTCTGATGGATCTCAGAAGTGCTGAAGGTCTGACATTCACTGTAATGCCTCGTGCCCAGCCCCATGAGCAATGATTCAAAGACGTTAAAGGTTAGTTATTTCACACTCACAGGCTCTGAAAGGAGTGTGTGTGTCCAGTAGCATTACTGAAAACTGAAGGTGCTCCAAGTTCCGGGGGTCGGTGTGCACCAGTAATTACATGTACGGGTGAGTCATGTATTTATTATTTTACCGTGAATAGTAGCAAAAGACTGTCCCGTATTTTGCTAATAATAGCAAAAGTCTGGTTGCCCAGACTTTGAGAAACAGCCTCAATGAAATATTTACTGAATTTGTTTCTTAAGCAATAAAGAAATAGGAAAAAGACAGAATGAAGAATAACAGACACAGTTCACATCCTTACAGGGTAGCTTAGGAGGTAGGAGAAACAGTGAGAAGCACCAAGAAAGCTTTATAAAAACCACAGATGCCTATGCCTCCCCTCGCGATGGTCACCCGGTAGATGATCCTTCTGTATCTTCCTGGGACCACTGACACCATCTGAAAGAGTGATGCAGACCAGGAAACACGATTTCTGTGCCAGCTCCCTTTTTTTTTTCCTTTTTTCAGCCACCCTTTACCTGGTTGTGCGAGTTCTGTTAGCAGGTGTTTGCTCGTTTAGCAAGGTACCAGCATAGGCAGCTGGCGCTCCATGGTGTGTATAAATTTTCATAGAGCGATATGCATCCACTTGTGAGAGAGGGAACTGTTAGTGTATTGTGCTTGCAAATGTCTGAAAGCTATTCACTCACCGAAGGCAAATTTTGGGATTGACCTCCAGGTCATACAGATTTCTACATAAGTGGATTGCTAGGAATTGTGAATTTGGGAGCCCTTAAAAGAGTAGAGTTTTATTCTTCATTCTGTGATGATACTTAATTTTCTCTGCACATTGTCTCACACAGGTGGCCTTTTCTAAATATGACATGAAAAAATACAGGAAAAAAGGGCAAACCTTTCATTATAACTTCTCTCAAGTTGCAGTGCTTTCTCTGATCTGTAAAGAGAAGGCAAGAGTCTTCAAAGCATCTGTGCCTGTTAAGATCAAAGAGAAGGCTTCCAAACGAAAATGTGTGGGGATAAAGTAAGAGTCATGGGTAGACTCCTGCCCAGTGCTTCAGTATCCTAGCATCACCGTTCCTCTCATGGTAATTTCTAATGACTGGAGCTCTCCACACACGAAAGAGTCTATCTTTTAAGGTAGAGACATAAGGGCTGTGTAGGGACTCCTGCACCAGCGGAATGTGTGTCACGCTGGCAGACGGAACACACATCTCCTCCCACCCAGCACAGTGGGGCTTATGGCATCTTTAGGACAGAAAGCAGACAGAATAGGACCTGTGATATGGACTAGAAAAGAGAAAATCTCAGCTAAAAAAAAATCAAGAACCAAAAAACAAAACCAAAAAGCAAAAAGAATGGCCAGCAAAGGAAAGAGTAGTTTCACATGGAAGGAAGTCAACCAGGTGAAGGGTGGGGGAGTCACCACGGTAGGGTGAGCGTACTCCTCACCAGAGCACATCGGAGGACCTGTCCCATCACCCACCTGTGCTCCGTGAGTGGCATCAGAAGAATTTTGTCCTTGATTAACTCCCAAGCACTACTCTCTAAAGAGCGTAAGGATGTGCCCAGGGACAGTGCTCCACCTGCATCCTGGAAAAGAAGGAGAAGCAGGTTAGATGCTGTGAAACCTCCATATCTGAACAAGAACAGTAAAGGAGAAAATGAGGGGGTGGAAAAAGATAAAATGCCAGTTTTGGTGACTGCGTCCAGGATAAAGCTGTACTTACAGCCTTGAACAGAGGAAGACCGCATCCAGGAGATATTGGAGGGGGTGCAGGAGTGGTTCCAGGCAGGGCTGAGGACGCGGACCCCATAGCACATGCTCACCGGATCTGCACAGGCTCACCGGATCCACACATGCACACACCGGATCCGTACACGCTCACCGGATCCACACACGCTCACACCAGATCCACACATGCACACCGGATCCACACACGCACACACCGGATCCGCACACGCTCACCGGATCCACACACGCACACATCGGATCCACACATGCACACCGGATCCACACACGCACACACCGGATCGGCACATGCACACCGGATCCACACACGCACACACCAGATCCGCACATGCACACAGTTGATCTGCACACGCTCACACCGGATCCGCACATGCACACACTTGATCTGCACACGCTCACACCGGATCCGCACACGCACACACCGGATCCACGCACCACACCGGATCCACACACGCACACACTGATCCGCACACGCTCACACCGGATCCACACATGCACACCGGATCCACACATGCTCACACCGGATCCACACATGCACACAGCTCCACCTTTCTCCGGAGAGCCTGAAACAAGTTTCCTATAACTAACAGCGTTTTCCCAAATAGAAGAAGAATTTTTGACCTGAGAAAATACACGGTTCATATAAGACCTCTACTAGACACATGGACAACTGTGAATTACCAGATATTGTGTTAAATCCAGACCATGGAATGGAGACACTGACATTAATGAACAGAATGAAATCATGAAGAAATGGAGTTAACAGGGGGACACGAAATAATTGGATATAATAATGTCAGTTATCACGCAGAATAAGAAAAGATAATGCATTTTAGAAAATGTAGAAGTTAAAAAATAATACCCCCAATTCTTGACATGTATGAAATCACATGCACGTGTATCTATGTTGCAAACAGAATGGACACTGCTGAAGGTGGTAAGCTAGAAGACTGAGAAAGAAAATTTTCCCAGAAATCAGAGAAAAAAATGAGTAAAAGTGAAAGAATTCTAAAGAGTCGCTTATATACATTATATGTTGATACATATAACATATCTATATTGTATATAATGTAACACAAAGGTATATTACATCCAGAAACCCTAATAGACATCTAGTAGGTGTATTAGGTTCCAACCAAAAAAGGGCAGAGAGAGGCAAGTGGAGTAAATATCAATCAAATTAAAAAGTCTGAATTTTGGGGTGCCTGGGTGGCTCAGTGGGTTAAAGCCTCTGCCTTCGGCTCAGGCCATGATCTCAGGGTCCTGGGATCGAGCCCCACATCGGGATCTCTGCTCAGCGGGGAGCCTGCTTCCACCTCTCTCTCTCTCTGTGCCTCTCTGTCTACTTGTGATCTCTGTCTGTCAAACAAATAAATAAAATCTTAAAAAAAAAAGTCTGAATTTTGAAATGAACAGTTAAGACCTGAACTAGACAAATAAAAATAGAGTAAAAACCAGATATGTCTTAGTGATATTTAAGAACTGTGCAGTTAAGATAGAATTGTTAATATTGTTGGAGAGCAAAATCTTGTATGTGTAGGAAAGAGTCACAGGGACATCAAGCTTCAGCTCCAGCAGAGAAAAATTTAAAACTAATCAAGCAAAAACTTCAAAGGTAAGACAGAAAAGTAGTGTTATATCTAAACCTTTGTAGCTAATTAAATGAGCATCCACATATGAAAGCATAATAATTTTAGATATTCAAAAGCTCTAAGTCTATTGGGCATAGATACTTCCTGAAAAAAAAAATGGCTTACTGAACAAATGAAAAGAAGGAAAAAAGAGACAAAGTAAGAGAGACAAACCAAGAAAAAGACTCTTAACTATAGAGAAAAAATTGATGGTTACCAGAGGAGAGGTAGGTGCATCAAATTATTGGAAAGAAAGGATCCAAAGAGTTGGGGGATGTGAATAATTTTTCCATTTATCTAGGTACATTCATACATAGACAAGTATGTTGTGTGTGTGTTTTACATGTGTGCGAATGTGTATGTACATACACACACATCCGTAAATACCTGTAAATTCTTACCCAGAAACAAAAATATTGAGTTCTTGCTGTCATTCCGATAGCCATGTGATATTTTAAATATTGATTCATTTGAGGGGTAAAGGAAAGTCTCAAATTTTCCATACCAGAAATCTTTAAAGCCACGTTATTGGTCCTCAAGATAAAAATTAATTTAGTAATTAATAAGAAAAACATAGCTAAAACTAACTATTATATCACGTTCTGCTATGAAAGTGCCAATAGCCAGTAGTTCTCAATTACAGTGACCTATTATTGACCACAGGTCTGCTCTTAGATATGGTAAGATCACGGAACCTCTAAATCCCTCATAACCTAGGATTAAAGTTTCAATATATTAGGAAGGTCCTTTTCTTTTCCTTTTTCTTCTTCACAAAGGCTTTGGTAAAAACAAATGGGAAATCGCTCATTTTTCTGGGCTAGACGTCAGCATGGCTCTTTTAATACTAGTGAGACTGACCTTCACTACAGCAGAGACGGAAGGTCCGTTTGAGCCCGATTACAGAGTCACTTCCGATCGCAGCGACCCTCCCCTGCTCACGCGCCGACAGGCGCATCTCCGTCTCTGACAAATACTCAGCTGCAAGCAGGAGCGGTTTCTGAGCCAAAGGAGCTTCTCCAAGGGCTTCTTCACATGTTAGTCTTCTCTTTCCTTGTCACAAATAAACACACACACATATTTTTAGCAAGATGGCTAAAAGTCATGTTTCTCATCCATAAGGACATAAGAATTGCAAATACTAATTTGAAAATGACAGTGACTGAAATGAAACGTGTAGACCTTTGTTCTTTGGAAACTCAGAGAAGAAAGGAAAGAAAATAAACGATTTCATAAAACGTGGGGGTTGGTGGGAGAAGAAGGAAAAATAAAAACCAGAAAGACAAAATCTGGTGGGGGGGAATACTGAGATATACTGAGAAAAGCATCATCAAGAAAACCAAACTTTCCCTGATTTCCGGCTCTCCGGCGGGGGATCGAGTTTCATAATTAACTAGGCAATAATAAAAAACATCATTTGGACCGCTCCAGGACAGCATACCTGATGACTTGGAGGGTGTGGAAAAAAATAAAACATCCAATAAAGCAGGGAATATTGTATGTGAGCAGAAAATAGAGGCCATATATTGAGAAAATAAATGGAAGATCAGAAATTCTACGTCTCCCTTCATAAAGTGCTCAGCGGCAATAAAATAAAAATTAAGAAGCAACATATTTCAGCTTTTATTTTTTTCAGTCTCTGTGCAGTGCATTAAATTGTTGCCTCAGAATAGTAATACTAACTTGTGGTGAGAAAAAATAGTTTGTGGTATATAATACTCATCTGCTAAAACATTAAGTGCAGATCACAGCACAGACTTGGGTTGGGTGGCGTTTTCCTATGCTTCCCCCCACACATCTGCACTCCTTCTAAGTGTCCTGGTATTTATGATCCAAGAAAAGGAGAGCTTCATGACACCTGTGTAAGTGCTGCCTGCATCAATTTTAAATATTAGAAATACCAGACATTATACTTGGGTGGACTTGTGCTTTATGAAGCATGTTTTTAATATTTGCATGAAGTCAAAACACATGCTCAACTTAGGAGAAAATGATCACTCACAAATGTGACCTGCTCTCGTGACGTAAATAATGCTGACTGAACACATTAGTTTATTTTTCCCTTTTACTTTCCTCTTTCTGTTTTGTTTAACGATAAAGTTTTAATGCAGAAGATTATTTTGTGTTTTAAAAACTTTAAAAATAATCACGACATGTATAGTAAAAGTATAAAAATCATACATAGCAATGGCAACTCCTAATTCAGATTGTTAACTCTAGGAAAAACGGGAAAACTATTGAGGAACTGAGAGGAGTCCCAAAAGTATTCCAACTAATATTTTATTGCTTAAAATAAATATTAAGTAAATATATAAAATGTTTAAATTAGCAAAGCTGAGTTATAGGTATCTGAGTCTTAATTACATTATTCTTTGTCTGCAAGTTTCAAATATGTCATTAAAAAAATAAATAAGATATACCTTCCCAGTAACAAAATCCATAAAGAATCTTGATTTTACTTAGCAAGGAACGCAAAAGATATTTATATAGAAATTTTATATTTATACCGAATGATATAATAAAGCTCTGAATAAGTGGAAAAAATAACAAATTTCCGAATAACATAACCTTTTAAGCTATACATTTCTCCCCAATAGATCTATAGAGTCAGTGCATTCTCCCCAAATCTAATTATAGCACTGTGGCAATTTAACATGTAACAAAGCTGTTAAGGATAAACCGCTGGGGAAATTGTTAGGGGAAGTGGCTCATCTAATGAAGACATATAAACTTAACTGCTCTTATGATATCATGTATATAAGTACATTGTAAATGACGGCCTGAGTCACCACATCTCTAATAACACAAAGTTTTGGCAAAGCTGTGAGGGCGACACCCTCTCCATCTTCTGGGAGTACAGTAAATGGCTACATCCACTCCAGAATCTAATCTAGTTACACTATTGAAACAAAGTGTCACGTGCTTTACGGCTTATCAGAAACACATGTGGGTATGTACCGCATTCTCATCCCGGTCTGTACGGACACATGGATGAGTAAGTGCTTAACTGAGCTGTTCCTGTCTATCTCCTTCTTAATGAAAAGGTAACATGTGACTTGTACAGTGGAATTACTATTCGGGACTCAGAAGCAGTCAATGCACTGATGTTATACAGAACAAGGGAAAATTGTAAGGAGCTGCATAAAATACTGGTTCATGGAAATAATTTTTAGGGAAACATATAAAAGAACATAGGGTTTGAGTAAAGTATATGTCACAAGTATAAAATACATGGGCATATACCACACGTGCCAACGTTTATCTGTATGTGTGTATATATGTATTTAAAGTGTAAATGGCTTAAGCCTCAGAACAACCTAGGAAGAAGGTATTAATCCACCCACGTTGCAGAGGAGAACCTGGTATGGAATTTAAGTAACATGAAAGGTCAAATGTTTGCAAAAGGTTATGACATAGCGAGTGTATGTTGAAGCCGAGATCCAAACTTGACTATGTGGCTCAGATTTCACAATCTGAAACACGACGCCTACTTGCTGTTATCAGATCCGTTACCGCACACCTGAGGGAGGATGGAGAAAACCCGGGGGTTGCCCTGTGATGCCAGAGCACAATCTAAAGCCAGAGTCCTTAGTGCACCGATGAGACCATTGCGACGGAATTAACTCAACGCCGTGAACCTGAAGAGGAGAAAGAGGAAGTGGGGGAGCGGGAGGAGAAAAGATTACAGAAGTTTTTTTTTAATTTAAAAATTTATTATTATTATTCTTTTCACAACAAAGTGTTCAGGTTTAGGGGTGAAGCACACTTTAGGAGGAGAATCAGTATAGACCGATAAAGAAGCCACTGCAAACTAACTGGGGATCAATGAGAAGACAGTTGTCCTCACCAGGTCTGACACACGTCCAGAGAGTTATCACCGTATTCAACAACGGGCACCCAAGTACTTAATTCTCAAAATAAGCATCTCCCCAGTATCTACGGACATCCACAGACATCCATGACATCAAATTCTAGAATCTGAGATTAGTGGACAGAAAATGGAAGTTCAGTAATGGCAGTAAATAAAAGGTTCAATTTCCTACTTTTAAGAAAAGAGCTTTAAACAATGCATTCATGGGAAATGAATAAAAATATGTAGGAATAAATGTTTAATTAAAATATTTAAGCCTAATGTGATCATCTAGCAGGCACCGTGCTTAAGATAGTGATGTTGATTTGGTTTTTCCTTTGCTATGTTTTGTGGGCTTTCTGTGCATTTGAAATGCAAATGTGAAAACTGTGTACTTTAAAAGACCTTGATTTTTCCTCTCTGGTCTTCTGGCTGTCTGCCATATTTTTAAAATTGAAATCACTAAATTATTCACTTTTTCTAAAAAAAAAAAAAAATCCAAAATATTATCTACTTCAGGGATAGTCAGTTACATTCTAGCTGTATCAAATGCCTAAGGGAAATAATTTTCTACCCAAAAGATTAGGTAGAGATTAATGTTTGCCATTTCATAGCTCATTATCCTGAAATAGTCCCCTCTAAAGCCATGAAATGTCCAGAAATTAAGACGAATATCTTTAAAAAAAAAAAAAAACGAATATCTTTAAACTAAGGTGGTATTCCCAGAAATCATTAGTTCTGCTGTGCTGTTTTTCTTTGAAAGGCTCCCGGATTTCAAAATAAATGTCTTGCCTTATGAAAATAAAAGCCAGTTTGTATTGCTGGAAATAATTATCCTCTCATATTTAACCAATACATCTCTCTTCAGGAACAACAGTTCCAATTAATTTCATGATATTAATCATAAAGATTTATGTCATAGATGAACCATTTTGCATGGGTTAAAAATGTTGAAAATAGCTTATATTTCTTTTTTCTTATGTAACAAAATGTTCACCTTTTCAAATATTTCAACCACTTTCTTTTCTTTTACTTATTTATTATTGGGCGGGGGAGAGGCAAAGAAAGAATCTTAAGTAGGCTCCCCATCCAGCATGGAGATCGATCTCATGACCCTGAGATTATGACCTGAGCTGAAATCAAGAGTTGGAAGCTTAACTGACGAGGCCACCCAGGTGTCCTATCAACCACTTTAAAATTAAAAGCCTTGGGGCACCTGGGTGGCTCAGTGGGTTAAGCTTCTGCCTTCAGCTCAGGTCATGATCTCAGGGATCGAGCCCCGCATCGGGCTCTCTGCTCAGCGGGGAGCCTGCTTCCTCCTCTCTCTGTGCCTGCCTCTCTGCCTACTTGTGATCTCTGTCTGTCAAATAAATAAATAAAAAGTTAAAAAAAAATTAAGAGCCTTACTTAGCTCATAGGGCATATAACAATCAGCAACGGGCCTCAGTTGGCCTACGAGCTTCTGATTACACTCACCTTTGCTCTACGTTATGTTCTTTCCTAGGGATTTGTCTTTGCTTCCAGGCCTTTTCTATTTTTTGTTTCATTGATCCATTTTTCTATCTTTTTTTTTTTTAAAGATTTTATTTATTTATTTGACAGACAGAGATCACAAGTAGGCAGAGAGGCAGGCAGAGAGAGAGGAGAAAGCAGGCTCTCCACGGAGCAGAGAGCCCGATGCGGGGCTCGATCCCAGGACCCTGGGATCACGACCCAAGCTGAAGGCAGAGGCTTTAACCCACTGAGCCACCCAGGTACCCACCATTTTTCTATCTTTATGCCTAAAACACACTGTCTTGATTACTGAAGCTTTACAGTAATTCTTTAAATTTAGTTATGTAAGTCTTCAATTTTTTTCTTCTTTTCATAATTCTTTTGGTTATTTTAACTTTTTGTTTTTGTTTTTTCATTTCCTTATATATTTTTGAAACATCATTCCAATCTCCTTTAAAAAAAAATAAGATTCCACTGGGATCATGACTAAAATTTCATTATATTTCTATGTACTTTTTGGAAATTAGTTTCTTGGCAATATCAAATCTCTAATTCTTGAATATGGCCTATATCTCATTTAGCTATGTTTTAAAGTCAGCAACTTTGTTTAAACTTTTCCGAGTACTTTATGATTTTCTATCATATTTAAAAATGTTTTTCTCTACCCTATTTTATTTATTTATTTATTTATTTATTTGACACAGAGAGGGAGAGAGAGAGATCGCAAGTAGGCAGAGAGGCAGACAGAGAGAGAGGGGAAAGCAGGCTCCCCAATGAACAGCGAGCCTGACGCAGGGCTCAATCCCAGGACCCCGAGATCATGACCTGAGCTGAAGGAAGAGGCCTAACCCACTGAGCCATCCAGGCACTCCTATCCTATTTTAAATGAATATTTTTATTTTTCATATATTTGCTGATAGAATAAAGAAACACAGTTGAGTTTTGTATATTGACCTTATATCTTGCAACCTTCACTTGATTGTTATTACATTCACTTAATTGTTATTAAACTGTTTTATAGATTCCTCAGGATTTTCTGCATAAGTATAGTTTCTACAAATAAAAGCACATTTATCTTTCTTCACAATCTTTATTATTTTATCTTATTTTCTTCTTGCACTATTTAGACTTCATAAAAATGTTGAATAGAAGTGGTAAAAATGGACTTCCCCGTCCTGTTCTCATTCCGAGGGGGAGTGTTCAGTCATTCACCCTTATCAACCGTATTACCTTTCAATCAGGCTGGGGAAGTTTCCTTCTATTTCTAGTTTTCTGAAATGTTTTAACCTAAATAGACAACATATTTTATCAAGTGCTTTTTCTGCACTTACTGAATTGACCATATGTTTTTTTCTTTTTTAATTTGTTTATTATATTGATTGATTATACTGTTTATTATATTGATTGATATTTCAAATTTAAGCCAACCTTGCATTCTTGGAACAAACACACATGGTCATAGTAACTTTTCCTTTTACCATATTATTGGATTCAATTTGCCAATGTTTTGTTAAAGATTTTTACATCTATGATCATAAGGAATATTTTTCTATAATTTTTCTTTTCTGGAAATGTTTTTCTCTGGTTTGCATCTGAGATATACTGCCCTCATTAAATGATAAGGGAAATGTTTACTCCTTTATTTTTAGAAATGAGGTAAGATTATGTAAAACTGGCATTTTTTTCTTAAATAAATGCTTGATACATTTCACCTGGAAAATATTTTGCAATTGGCATTTACTATGGGAACATTTTTTAAAAATATATTAGTCTCTTTAATAGATACAGAGTTTTCAGACTTTCAATTATACTTTTGTCAGATTTGGTAATCTATATGTTTAAAAAATATTGACTATTTTATTTAAGTCATTGAATATGTTATCAGACTCGTTTAAAATATTTCATTATTACTCTTCTGGGTCTATAGTGTTATTTCTCTTTCATTTCTGATACTGATAATTGCTCCCCCTCACCTTTTTTGATATGTTTTGCTACTGGTTTGTTAGTTTTAAAGGGTAAACTACTAATTTTTTATTTTTTCTATTATTTACCCATTTCCTATTTAACTACTTTGTGAAATTACTTTTTTCCTTTTACTTATTTTGGGTTTCTTTGGTCATCTTTTTCAAACTTCTCAGTGTGCAACTTAGTTCCTGTACTTAAAACTTAAAACTTTTTTTTTCTAATGTAAGTAAAGATATAAATCTCCTTTTCGACAGTGAAGCTTTCATTTCTAACTGCCTTCCACTAAAAGAAGTATCTTCAGGCAAAAAGCCACATACATGTGACTGATCGGATGTACCTCCCTTCTTTCAAGAATTGACTTCCGATTCTCTGCCTAATTTGATTACCGTGCAATGCCTTCAGATAGTTGAGTGAGGACAGTAACATACAGTTTATGTATTAAAAGATGTACGCTGTCACATACATCCAGATCACACTGGGGGTAGGTAAAAGTGAAAGCAAAACGACTAAGCTGGGCATGGGCCGCAATAGTTCAGGCAGGTAGTGACTGGATGACGTAATAGCGGAGAGAACATCGCTGGAAGTCCACAGATACAGGAGGGTGTGTCTTTCTTGTGGATCTGAAATTACTTTTCTGAACTCAGATGTTCTGTTTTAACCTGAACATTAAAATGTTCAGAGGGAAGAAACTGTGATTCAGAATATGGTGGGTGGCACCTGGGTGGTGCAGTCGGTTAAGCATCTGACTCTTGGTTTCAGCTCAGGTCATGATTTCTGGGTCCCGAGGTCAAGCCCTGCTGAGCATGGTGCCTTCTTGAGATTCTCTTTCCCTCTCCCTCTCCTCCCCCCGCCCCCGCTCTCCTGCTCTAAAATAAGTCTTAGAAAAAATGCTTCTCAAACTCAACACTCAAAAACAAGGAATCCAGTCAATAAAAGGGCAGAAGCCATGAACAGACACTTCTCCAAAGAAGACATACGAATGGCTAACAGACACATGAAAAAATGCTCTACGTCACTTGCCATCACGGAAGTGCAAATCAAAACCACATTGAAATACCACCTTACACCAGTTAGAATGCCCCAAATTACAAGACAGGGAACAAAAAATGTTAGCAAGGACGTGGAGAAAGAGGAACCCTCTTATACTGTTGGTGGGAATGCAAGCTAGTACAGCCACCCTGGAAAACAGTATGGAGGTTCCTCAAGATACTAAAAATAGAGCTACAACCTATGACCAAGCAATTGTACTACCAGGTATTTACCCCACAGATATAGATGTAGTGAAAAGAAGAGGCACATTTACCCCAATGTTCATAGCAGCAATGGGCTGGAGCCAAATTGTGGAAGGAGCTGAGATGTCTTTGAAAAGATGAAGGCATAAAGAAGATGTGGTCCATATATACAATGGAATATTACTCAGCCACCAGAAAGTATGAACACCTGCCATTTGCATTGACATGGATGAAACTGGAGGGTATTACGTTAAGTGAAATAAGTCAACCAGAGAAAGACAATTATCATGTGGTTTCACTATTATGTGAAATATAGGGAGTAGTACAGAGGATCATATGGGGACGGAGGGAAAATTAAGTGGGAAGAAATCAGGGAGGGAGACAAACCATGAGAGACTCTGGACTCTGGGAAACAAATTGAAGGTTGCAGAAGGGCAGATGGAAGGATGGGGTAACTGGGTGATAGGCATGTGATCTGATGACCACTGGGTGTTATACACAACCAATGAACTACTGAGCACTGCATCAAAAACTAATGATGTATTCTATGTTAGCTAATTAATGTAATTAAAGAAAAAGAAAAAAAATACTGTGGAATTTGGAAAAAAAGACTTTGGAGGTGATGATATTTCAGTTTAGTTATAACATGACTGAGATGTCTATTAAACATTCCAGTCTTGAGCATAGAAGGTTTTTGCCCTGGATATATAGATACAGGTTTCATATTTTTAATAGATGCTACATAATGTGTAGAACTCTTCGAGACCACCTGAGGATGAAGTGCAGGTACGGATGAGGAGCGATCCTTCAGGAAAGGGAGGATGATCCAGTCAACGAGACTGAAAAGGGTCTGCTGCAGAGGAAGAAGGAAAACCGGAAAAAGCTGTATCCACAACACCAAGAAAAATTATTTTTCCAAAAAGAAGGAGCTGATTAAGTCTACCAATGTTTAGAATTATTATTATATACAGAATCATCAACATATAGATTAAAGGTACTTGGAGAAGTCATGTTGAACGGGTTATTCGTTACTGCCAGGTGGATAAGGTATGCAGTAGTGGCCACACTGTTTCGACCACGTGATTTTTCCCAAAGAGGAGTATTTTGAAGGAATACTTTTCTCAGAAATAGTCTTACGGAAATTTCCACTGAGAGTCACATTTCTCAAGCTCTCTGAATTGTATAAATTTGGGGTCTACAAAACTACTCTCCCAATTTTTATTTCAATACTTCTTCTGTATTAATATTTGAATTTTTAAGTATATCCCAATGTGAAATAATGATCCTTCAAAATTCTTCAGTCCTTTTTAACTTTCTAAAACTTCTCCAGAGCTGTAAAAGTTAAAAGAACTTAAAATTAGTACAGGAATTTCACACTTGTAAACTTACTTGGTGCTGGGGCCAATTCAATTAGCTAAGAACTTACTTTCAAATTGTTACCAATTGGACCAATGGAGTATGACAGCTTTCCCCCTTCATTTCCATGTTTCTAGGGACAAGATGTTGAAAGAAACATACTGAAAGGCTAATTACATTTTAGAAAGACAGGGTGTTCTTCCTCTTCTTTTCAACATTAGTATGCAGAGGGGATTTATTTTCAATTTACAAAGAAGGGGCTACTGATCACATTAAACAGGGACACGAGTGAACTGTGTCTGGGCAAGCTGCAAGGAGAATTCTTTAGTTCATGCGGATTCCGCCCAGCCTCAGTTCCTCTTCTGTTTCCGGAGAAAGCACATACAGAATCCCCCTGACAGCGCCTGCTTATGGCTCGAGCCTCCTGCTCACACCCACAACAGTACCCACAGTTCTCTTAGCATGTATTAACAACACTATCTCCAGTGCCACCTCCTTGTCCTTCTCTTGATTTTGATTAAATTTTAATCAAAAGTTTGATTAAAATCAATCCAAGAGCGCCTGGGTGGCTCAGTGGGTTAAAGCCTCTGCCTTCGTGTTACGCTGAAAAGAAATAAATCATTAAAAAAAAAAAAGCCTCTGCCTTCGGCTCAGGTCCTGATCCCAGTGTCCTGGGATCGAGCCCCGCATCGGGCTCTCTTCTTGGCGGGGAGCCTGCTTCTTCCCCCCCACCCCCACCCCCGCCTGCCTCTCTGCCTACTTGCAATCTCTGTCAAATAAATAAATAAAATCTTAAAAAAAATTTTAAGTGTGCTTAACATTATTGTTGACTACTAATTTGCTTTTTCTGAGTTACCAAGATGGCATCTGAGCATCAAAGAAAGGACCTCTTTTTCTTTACAATTTTAACATCATTTGTGGCAACTACAATATTCCCTACAACATGTGGAAGTGTTTAACACCCCAACCTACTCCTGAAATATTTCTAGGAGAAATACCATTGCTGGTAATATTTATCAGGGATCATTTCGAGAGTACCTAAATCATAATTTACAGTTAGTCATGGAATAATAGAAGCCCATTATGTAAGATTAACAAATCTTCAAAATGTTAGCTCCAGTTAATTTTAGGGATTTTATAGGTCACATTGGGCTAACTTTTTTTTGGGGGGGGGGGGGCGCTAACTTTTCATAGTCATTTCTTGCTAGTCTATGTAGGAAAATGGATACAAATTTGGCAACTTCAGGTAGGAAAAAAAAGAGCACATGTCAAAAATGGAATCAGAATGTAGACTTTATTTTTTCCTATTTCCCTCAAGATGATCTAATTTAGGCTTCACATGGGTTCTCTACATGAGAGCCAGACACCATGTTGGCATTTTGGCTGTCAAATCAATCTGAGGCAGAGGCTCACTTAATGAATGATCCATTTCATTAAGAAATAACAGTAAACTCTGATCACATACAGAAATGTATTGTATCAGGCCTGTTTTGTAATAGAAAACTTTTAAAAGCTTTAAGGTTTTCAAGACTTTGAAGATCAATAAACCTCACTAAAGACTTAATAGTTTTGTGTGTGTTTTTTTTTTTAAAACCAACATTGTTTAGGTAAACATAAATTTCCCACCCTCTAAACACAATAATCATTTATTGCCAAATATGTGTCAACAATTTAATAGCTGCTTGGAGTGAAAACAAGCACTAAATTTAATACACCCACCAAAAAGTAAGACTATCCTGATTACAGAAATGTTAAATGTGAAAAAAAAAAGTACAATTTAAAATTGAGGGACTATTATATAATGAATCAGGGCTAATTATTTTTAAAAGATTGATCAAAGGCTTTATAGACCCCTTTAAATATTGTGTTCCTTTTGTACATATGTATTTTTAAAACTTCAATTTAAAACACTCCATTTATAGATACATAAAATCCACTTATATTATTTGCCCCAAGAACACACTTACTCTACAAAGCAAGGCTGAATTTTGCTATTTATGACCTAGGGAGTTAAATTCAGTGCATTACCCAATTTTAAAACCCGTCAATGCATCTTTCCCAAAGATATGTCAATGTTTTGCTTATATATGAAATTCCATTATATGGATATTTACATGAGTCTTGAATGTGTGTAATTCTTATGGGTACGCACCACCTATAATGAAGGTGTGTCTGTAGATACTGAGGAAGCAGGGTGTGTATGTATCATCTCACCTGACAATGTCATAGATGCTCTTTTCCCATCACTGACAGAAGAGTAAAGATCGCTGCTTTTGTATTACTTTAAGCTGTGATGCAGTGACTTAATAGCATGTCTTTGCTCTACTTCAACACAAGTGTTTATTTTTAAATTACCTTTTCATTTGTGGTATGTTTTATTATATATATATATATATATATATATATATATATATATATACTCTATTATTTCATTTGCTTTATACTTTATTTGTCCAACCTGGTAAATTTGATTTTTTTAAAAAGATTTTATTTATTTATTTGACAGACAGAGATCACAAGTAGGCAGAGAGGCAGGCAGAGACAGAGGGTGAAGCAGGCTCCCCGCCGAGCAGAGAGCCCGATGCGGGGCTTGATCCCAGGACCCCGAGATCATGACCTGAGACGAAGGCAGAGGCTTTAACCCACTGAGCCACCCAAGTGCCCCGGTAAGTTTGATTTTGAATAAGAATTTACTGTCAGTAAGATTTTTTAAAGTGGCAGAATTTTTTAGTGTTCCTGTGTGACTCACTGAAAGGATGAGATGTAAAGTAGTCCCTGGTTTGAGTATTCGCTTTAGGTAGCATCACAATCAAATCTGAAATAGTTCATTAAATAATACCTGTTTGGAGTAGGGCAAATTGATAGTGTAGCTATGCTGTGATAGTTTCTCAGAAAAGGTACAATTTCCATGCTTCAGAAGTAACTCCTGAAATGCACAACCAAGTATACGAGAAATGTCTGTTTATTTTTTTTTCCCCATCAAATTTAATTCCATTAAGTCACACACTTCTGGGCAGGAAATTCAATCCTGTTACCTTGGACAGGGCCCAGAGGATCATTTTCTAGAGAAGCATCTGGAAAATGTAGAATGTTCCTTCATTCAAACCGCCATGGTCACTGATAAGAACCTCCTTGGCCAAGTTTATGTGGTCCTTTAAAGACACATGATTCAGTCCTCTTTGGGATAAGAACTTTTGTCATCGTGGGCAAAATTTCAGCAACTGAAGTCAAACCCCCTAGGTGCATAACGTAAACATTTTCCTGTGAGAACTTGGCAATCTCCTAGGGCTTACTTAGGCCTATCAAGAAAAATACAGGATGCCATGTTCAATTTGTATTTCAGATAAAGAGTACATTTTTTTTTGTTTAATTATACTAAAAACACTGCATAGTATATACTTGAAATATATTTACTATTTATCAGAAATTCAAGTATAACCAAATGTCCTGTACTTTTATTTGCTAATTCCGGCAACCCCACCTGAGACAGTGAGTGGCACAAAGCCCTGGAGAAATCAAGAACACGTCTTCCTGGGCTTGGGGAAAAACTGCGCCCCTCTCTACGTCTGCCTGTTCCTCCAAGGTAAACACTCCGTTTGGTAGAACAGAACTAATACTTTCAAGCAAGGCCAAGATTGGCAACCTCAACTGCCTACAGATTCCATAATGTAACATACAGGGCTGAAGGGCCCAGAGGGGAAACTATTATTAGTCAGTTAATGGGCAGCTGAAATTCAGCTCTAGCCAGGTATATCGATACCGGCCTGGTGTTGCTGGACTTTCTGAAATGCAAGTCCAGATTTTTTTTTTTTTTTTAATGGGGAGTCTCCTTATATTTAAATATTAGGAACACAATGGAATAATTTTTTAAAGTAAAATAAATAATCAGCAAATTACCCTCAGCCCAAAGCTTTTAAATTTCAGTACAGACTTATAGTCAAAATTTTCTCCAACCTGCTTCAGATATCAGGTCTGCAGCTGAAACCTCACCGAAGTTGAGAGAGCTGGGAAAGCCTCATCATGAGACAAAATACAAATAACCAAACCAAACCAAACCAAAACATAACACAGCTCAAGCACTTTTGTGTAACAAATGATGAAATACCGTGTAAAAGATTCACTGACTTGAGGGCTTGAAAAGTGAATCATGTAGCATAAAAGCTTTATTTCAAAATTGGTTTATAGCCCTAGAGGAAATCAATAGCCTGTGATGTTCACATAACGTCCCAAATATTCTGAAGGGTTTTCAAGCTAATAAAACAAAGATAAAAATGAAAATAGTTCACCTTAATTCTTTTTTAAAAACATGTATAAATAATTTTTATTTTAATTTTTTAAAAGATTTTATTTATTTATTTTTTAAAAATTTTTATTTTTTTTATTAACATATAATGTATTATTAGCCCCAGGGGTAAAGATCTGTGAATCGCCAGGTTTACATACTTCACAGCACTCACCGTAGCACATACCCTCCCCAATGTCCATAACCCCACCACCCTCTCCTTACCCTCATCCCCCAGGCAACCCTCAGTTTGTTGTGAGATTAAGAGTCTGTTATGGTTTGTCTCCCTCCCAATCCCATCTTGTTTCATTTTTTTCCTTCCCTATCCTCCCAAGCCCCCCATGTTGCCTCTCAAATTCCTCATATCATGGAGATCATATGATAATTGTCTTTCTCTGATTGACTTATTTTGCTAAGCATAATACCGTCTAGTTCCATCCATGTCATTGCAAATGGCAAGATTTCATTTCTTTTGATGGCTGCATAGTATTCCATTGTGTATATATACCACCTCTTCTTTATCCATTCATCTGTTGGTGGACATCTAGGTTCTTTCCATAGTTTGGCTATTGTGGACATTGCTGCTATAAACATTCGGGTGCATGTGTCCCTACGGAGCACTACGTTTGTATCTTTAGGGTAAATACCCATAGTGTGATGCTGGGTCGTAGGGTAGCTCTATTTTCAACTTTTTGAGGAACCTCCCTGCTGTTTTCCAGAGTGGCTGCACCAGCTTGCATTCCCACCAACAGTGTAGGAGGGTTCCCCTTTCTCCGCATCCTCACCAGCATCTGTCATTTCCTGACTTGTTGATTTTAGCCATTCTGACTGGTGTGAGGTGGTATCTCACTGTGGTTTTGATTTGTATTTCCCTGATGCCGAGTGATGTGGAGCACTTTTTCATGTGTCTGTTGGCCATCTGGATGTCTTCTTTGCAGAAATGTCTGTTCATCTCCTCTGCCCATTTCTTGATTGGATTATTTGTTCTTTGGGTGTTGAGTTTGATAAATTCTTTATAGATTTTGGACACTAGTCCTTTATCTGATATGTCATTTGCGAATATCTTCTCCCATTCTGTCAGTTGTCTTTCAGTTTTGTTGACTGTTTCTTTTGCTGTGCAAAAGCTTTTTGATCTTGATGAAATCCCAAGAGTTCATTTTTGCCCTTGCTTCCCTTGCCTTTGGCAATGTTCCTAGGAAGATGTTGCTGCGGTTGAGGTCGAAGACGTTGTTGCCTGTGTTCTCCTCAAGGATTTTGGTGGATTCCTGTCTCACATTGAGGCCTTTCGTCCATTTTGAGTGTATTTTCGTGTGTGGTGTAAAGAAATGGTCCAGTTTCATTTTTCTGCATGTGGCTGTCCAATTTTCCCAACACCGTTAGTTGAAGAGACTGTCTTTTTTCCATTGGACATTATTTCCCACTTTGTCGAAGATTAGTTGAAAATAGAGTTGAGGGTCTATTTCTGGGCTCTTTATTCTGTTCCATTGATCTATGAGTTCACCTTAACTCTTAAATCATATACATGTGAATTTTTTTTTAGCCAACAAGATGCTATTTTCTGTTTCTAATTTTGTCTTACGATAGCATTAAACTGAAGTCTCTTACATTCTTTTTTTTTGGAGTATAGTTGACACACAATTCTACATTAGTTTCAGGTGTATGACATAGTGATTCAAATTCTCCATACATTGTTCTGTGGTCACCACAAGTGTAGATACCATATGTCACCACACAATGCTATTACAGCACCACTGGCTGTCTTCCCTATGTTGTGCCTTTTATTCCGTGACTTAATCATTCCATAACTGGAAGCCCGTATCTCCCAGTCCCCTTTACTCATTTTGCCCATCCCTTTACTCTCCCTCTAGCAACCTTCAGTTTGTTTGTTGTCTATATTTACAGCCCTGAGTCTGCTTTTTGTTTTTTTATTCACTTTTTTTATTCCACATATGAGTAAAATCATATGGTATTTGTCTTTCTCAGTCTGTAAAGTCATGTGTTTTGAAGACATTTTTCATATAAATTTTTAGTTGTTTATATAATAATATTAGTTTCTGGGTGAAATTCTGCATGTGTCACACTTTTCTTCTGATATATACAGAGTCCATAATTGCGTGACAAATAGTAATAAGTGTAGTTTTCTTTTAAATGCAAATATGATAAATCTAATTTCATATGTACATTGCATAATCACCTTTGACAATTGGACATAACAAGTGAATATTTCAAAGCAGTTTTTCCCCCCATTCTAAGGTAAAGGTTATTTAAAAAGCTAGGTGAATATTTTGAAGAAATGGAGAATGACTGCTTAAATATTTGTGCATATTAAGAAACCTGCTTTGAAAGTCAACACTTCAAAGAGACCTCAACAGCTTTATCTAACAGTACTAAATAAACAAACAGTACAAATACTTCAAAGTCAACTGACTTTTTTTGAGCATGAGACAAAGATTTACCTGATGCAAATCAATATCTAGCCAACAAGATAATGACTTGGCAACCTGTGTAAAAATGAGGTAAAAGATGATTATATGTTTAACCCCAAATACAATCTACCTCATTCACAGTCATTGTGCCAGATGCTTGTGATACAATATTTAATAATATCCAATGCCATCAGGAGATTCAGGGTTTTTGGGGGGAGAAAGATAGGTGAAAGGCTATTAAAATCTTTTGTTAATAAATTAGAGGAGGGTGCTTGTTGCTCTGGGAGCATCTAAGAATGACATCAAACATGTATGACGTCTCAAATCTTTATGATGAGATTACTTTTAATGTAGCTGGAGAGAACATTTCCCAGGGGAGCTGACTGAAAATGCCATGAGACATATAGAAAGGAGAGACAAGATAAGTAGGTCTGTGTCCTTAGTATGGTCCACAAATATATTTTATCATACATGTTGGGATACATTTGTAAGAGAGGATACTGTTAATATTTTTACCGGGCATCAGAATAAACTTAAAATGTCCCAGAAAAAATAGGACGTGTGGTCACCTCATTCATGTTCCATTCCAGCCCAGCTCCAGACGGAGTAGTTAAATCCTTTTCTGAATTCCACGTTTATTCTTTTTAACAATAAAATGGTTAATTTAGAGTTTGACATTTAAATATATACCATTACTACCCTATAGAATGTCACTTTTAGAAGTCTTTGTTATTATTCAATTTTAGTCAGAACTTTAAACACCCATAAGCTGACTGGGAAGTTATTTCTAGCTGCAGAGCAAGACAGGTTTTCATAGCAGACATTGTCTAGAAGTTATTTTTTTAGATGCTAAATTAAATCTCTACCTTTTTTTTTCAGATGTCTGCAAAAGGTAAGCTTATTTTTGTGTGCTCTCCATTCAATCTTAAAGTCATGGGAAATACAATGTAGCCCAAGACTATAATATATAGAAAAAGAAATACACCAGCCTTGCGTGATTAAGGCAAAGAAATAAATTGGAAAATGGCTATCTTAGTTAGGAGAAGACTCTACTAGTTCCTGCTCATCTCAACTCTTCAGTGCACGGAACAGAACAGGAATTATCTTATGTCTTCCTGTGTCGTCCTTACGGAACATTGACAATGTATCTGAAATGCTTACCCTCCTACAAAAGTAACAGTCATTTACTTTATTTCCTTTTTAAGATTTTATTTATTTATTTGACACAGAGAGAGAGATCACAAGTAGGCAGAGAGGCAGCAGAGAGAGAGAGGGGGAAGCAGGCTCCCTGCTGAGCAGAGAGCCCGATGCGGGGCTCGATCCCAGAACCCTGAGATCATGACCTGAGCCGAAGGCAGAGGCTTAACCCACTGAGCCACCCAGGGGCCCCATAACAGTCATTTATTAACCAAAATGTGGATTATTAACAATAATGGCAAAGGAATTTTGGGGGAAGAAACTCAACTAATCCATTATACTTGACACTTGTTCAGTGGTGTGATGTCTGGAGCATTTAATGATAGTTAATGTGACTTTAATGCTTAACTATGAAAACGTGTTTTATTATAGGTGTTCAAGGACAACAGGATAATTTTACTTTGATTTTCAGTTATAAATAAATTAGTTTTGAGTAAAATACATGCAACAATCCCACTCAAACACGTTTCATGGACACTTTACATAGAATGTGGTTTACGTTAATATTCCTTCTGCAGGTAAAAACTGTTGTAAATAGCCCCTATTTAGTTGTGAAAAAAGTGAGTCATTGTAACGTGTCACAGGCCCAAGTTCTTAACTCGCGTATCTTCCCCCCAAAGTCTTGTAGATTCTTTTTAAGTTTATGCTTTGTTGAAAGCACTTATTTTGTAGTGGAGATGATAATGACATTATAAAATATGAACACAATTTGCCTGTGTTTTAAGAAAGATACAACTGTGACTAAAGAGTTTCAGAACTTTGAAAAAAATATTTAACAGTTTTACTGAAGAGTAATTTTGTTGAAATTAGTCTTTTGATTAAATTTAAATTCTTTAGTTTCCTTAAAAGTTCCCCAAAGAGTCATTTATCAAATATTCAAAGCTAACATCTATTGGTAAGATTTCTACAGGATCCCAAAATCAGGGAGACCTGTCTTTCTAAAGGTTGACCCTTCTTTCTAAATGTTAGAAACTTTTCTAACACAAGATTTAGAAGCCCTTGTGTTAAAATTTCTCCATATAATCTGTGAGAAAACACTAGTCATTAATTTTTTGAAGTTATTTACCAAACAACTAGTGGGATAAGCAGACCTACAGATCGATCTATGTAAATGTCTGCTTGGCATTTACAATCAGTGGATCTCTCGTGAAAGTTATAATAGAGGTATGAGAATATTCACTTTGCGATGGTTAATTTTATCTGCCAACTTGACTTGGCTATAGGAACCCAGACAATATTTGATTAAGTATTATTCTGGGTATGTCTGTGAGGGTGTTTCTGAATGAGATTAACATCTGAATTGGTAGACTAAGAAAAGATTGCTCTCGCCAGTATGGACAGGCTTCATGTAATCCATTACCATCCAGAGTAAAACAGACGGTAGGTAAGGGGAGAAGCTCTCTGCTTGACTCTTTTCGATCTGCGACAATGGTCTTTTCCTGTATTTTACTGAAACTTAAAGCAATGAAAGAAAGTTCTGGTTTTCAGACCTTTACACTTGCACTAGAACTGCACCAACATCCCTCCTGGGTGTTGGGCTTGCAGAAGGCAGACCTTAGGGGACTTCTCAGCATTCCATAGTCATGAGAGCCAGTTCCTTGTAATGAATCTCTCCCTCACACACACATGCATGTACACACGCATATGATTATATACCCATACATATGCTTTGTATATGTATATATGTGTATATATGAAGATATATAAGAACATATATATGGAGAAGATACATATATGGACACTAGTTCTGTTTCTTGGGAGGATTCTGATTAATACGCATTGAGATATAGCTGTTCTTTTATTAAATTTTTAATTAAATCACCTCTATTAAAATAAGTGGTGTGGATTCTGTTTCCTGACTAGAAGCTGACTGACACAGCTCCTTTTATCTATTTTGTCTATTATAGTCTGTTAGAATTAATTCTTCTAACCAATTTCCTGCTACGGCTAAAAGCATAGAACATTCAGTAAAATACAAATTGTTTTGCCAATATTCTGTTAATGTTAGAATACTTTAGAAAACTTTAACTCCATTTATCCCTTTACCTTTTATATTACTGTCATATGTTAATTTTTATATATTTCAAATGAATAATGTATCATTTTCTTGTTTTGCCAAGTCACTGTCATTTATATTTACCACATATTTCCTTTTCTTACAGAGATTTAGTACTTCCTGTTGATCATTTTCCTTCTTCCTGAAAATACCTCTTTAGGGTTTTTTTTTTTTTAGTAGAGTTTTGCTGGAAAGGAAGTCCCGCAGTTTTTGTTGTTCTGAAATCATTTTCATTTATTGCCATTTTGGAATGATATTTTACTGTGTACAGAATTTTCAACGAGTTTCTATTTTCTTTGAGTACTTGAAAGTGGACCTTCTATTATGGGGCGCCTGGGTGGCTCTGTGGGTTCAGCCTCTGCCTTCTGCTCAGGTCATGATCTCAGGGTCCTGGGATCGAGCCCCACATTGGGCTCTCTGCTCGGCGGGGAGCCTGCTTCCTCCTCTCTCTCTGCCTGCTTCTCTGCCTACTTGTGATCTCTGTCTGTCAAATAAATAAATAAAAAATCTTAAAAAAAAAAAAAGAAAGTGGATCTTCTATTATATTATACTCTGACATCCAAATTTTTTCTCTCAGATTTTTTTTTAAGATTTTATTTATTTATTTGACAGACAGAGATCACAAGTAGGCAGAGATGTAGGCAGAGAGAGAGGAGGAAGCAGGCTCCCCACTGAGCAGAGAGCCCGATGCAGGGCTCGATCCCAGGACCCTGAGATCATGACCTGAGCCCAAGGCAGAGGCTTAACCCACTGAGCCACCCAAGCACCCCTCCCTCAGATCTTTTATTGCCTGGATCCTCAACTCTAATTTTCACTACCTCAGCAGACCTTCACTACTATTAAATGAATGACTTATTCATTTTAGTTAGATTTTCTGCTCACCTTTCATCCATACAGTTATATTCATAAACAAACAAATAAAAAACCTGGAGTAGAATTAAAAAAATGAATAAATACAGTTTGATTTTTTTCTTATTTTCTGGTCTAAATATCTATACTGAGTGGCATTAAATATGTAAAGTCTTCAAATGATAAAAGAAAGCAATAAAGTAATATATTTTTATTAAATATTCTGGACACTCAGTTGTTTTCTTCTTTTAACATATAAAACAATAATTTTTCTCTTAATAAGTAAAATGTGCTTGGGAAACTTGTATAAGAGTAATTTTCCCCCATCATTATGGGGGCCTTAACATAAATACCTATGCAGTAAATACTTAACAAAAAAACTGAGAAGACCTAATTAGTTTTAAATAACTTAGTACCTCCATTATTGCAACTGATATGAAATGAATGAAGAACACTTAATCATGAAAAACAGGAAATTGTCATATAAGTGAGTGGTAATTATTAATGGGGAAGAGTTGCCCAGGTGGATTACTTCCATTTCCAGTTTTGTTAGGAAGATCTGTTAAACCTCTACCACAGGAGAGATACGTCCTTAAAGGCTACATAGCTAACATTTGGGCAGAAGTTAATATCAGGGAGTTTGCAGTAAGGAATAACACAGCTACAAAATATGCAGCATTCCTGAATCCAATTATGACCAAGACGTCTTGCCAGGAAACCTTGTCCTCTGTAGAACGCTTAATTTCAATAAATGGCAAACACACAGGTAAAAAGAAAAATCTTGGAGTTCTATGTTAGTCTTCTCTTTTTCTTATGTTCTATGTCTAATGTATTAATTATCCTTATATCCTTATAAAGACATATCTTTATAAAGACTTTTGGATATTGATAGTGTTATTCCTACCATGTGTCTTTAATGGATGCTAGTATTGAAGACCTTTGTGAGATATGATGTGGACTAGAACACATAAATTGCCTTTGCAGTTGGAATCTGAATAGGACTCTCCTTATTTCATACTGTTTTACTTAATAACATTTTAAAATAATTCTATCCTGTTTCAGGGAGGTGAAGCAGTTAATTCACTTTGCTAAAGGTTCAGAAGTTTCACCTGTTGCATGTCTTACACTTGTACCTCTTGATTGTTTATGAAAAACATGCATATACCACAGCCCATACAAAAATGCTAAGCTATTCTGAAAATGTTTTAACTGGTCCTATTCTTAATCCAGAAAAACACTTGGGACTTCCTAGAGCCATAAGAGTGTTGGGTCTGGAATATACAGTTTATTTCTCAAATAAGGTTTTAATTTCCCTCTGACATTCCACTTCATTAAAACAAGGTCTCAGTCTGAGATGTCTTACAATTATCGCTCAATGAGTTTCATTGTTGTATTTATTGTGCTTATCACTAATGGAAGTAGCTTCTCATGTGCATTTATAAGGTATTTGTTTCATAGGAAGTAGATAATATAATTGACATTACATGGTCTTTAAGGTTTATTAGCTTTCGGTAAGGTAAGTTTTCCAGTGGACCATATTTCACTTCAAAGATATTAAATATTTCAGAGGGAAAATATCTGTATTTTGGAAATGTTAAATAAAAACCATATCATGTTCCTTAGCATGCAAAAAGAAAATCTGAAAAACGTGTGATATTCCTAATGAATTTTGTAACTGTAAAAAAAAGGTACGTGGGGTACGTGGGTAACTCAGTAGTCAAGCATCTGCCTTCAGCTCAGGTCATGATACCAGCGTCCTGGGATTGAGTCCCACATCAGGCTCCCTGCCCAGCAGGAAGCCTGCCTCTTCCTCTCCCACTCCCCCTCTTATGTTCCCTCTCTCACTGTATATCGCTATATCCCAACCCCTTTTGTTGCCTGTGACCAAGAACACTAGAGTGAAAAATTATAAAGATGGGGACCTCGTATTTATTGATGATTTCTAAACTGGGGTTATTAATATTCCTCATTATGAAAAATTATTTAATGGTCTTTCAGCATAAACTGAGAGATTCTTTCAAAATACATACAAAAGTACAAGATAAAAAAAGGTATAGGAAAAAGTCAGGAAACATGGATAATCTTATGGATTTCAAAATTCATTTAATGGATGCCACAAAGGGACAAAATTAGCAGAAAAAAGGAAAAGGAACAAATTAGAATATGTAAAAAAGAAAATGGGCTAAGCTGATGCTTGAAACTTTGAATTAGAAGTCCACACAGAATGTCAGGTAGGATTAATCCTTTTAAAAATTTCCACCTAGATTAATCTTAATAAAATTTGAACCCTAAAATTATCTATAGGGGAAACAAAATAATTTCTATAAAGAATACAATTTAGATAGCCGTCAGTCACAGCCACACACTAGAATATGTTAAATATAGATTAAATTGATGTCTTCCAATTTCTGAGGAAAAGAATTTTGAACCCAGAATTCCAAACTTTGTTAAACTCTGAGTCACTGAAAAAATACATAGGTTTCTTTATATATAAAAGGAATGAGGAGATTAGCTTCCAAAATATTCTTCCTGAAAGAATTACTCAAATTTTCCAGGAGACAAGTAGAGAAACAAAATAAAGCCAAGGATCAGTTATTGGTAGTGTTTACCATTGCTAGAAATCTGGAACCAAGGCACGTGTATAGGAAGGAAGTTCTAGGGATGTGAATAGATCAGAGTCGTGGATGTGAGATATAAGTAGACAGTAATAAGGATGATTCCTCCAGCCTAGCGTAACAAATGTGAAAGGCATTCTTGAGATTTTACATTGCCTAGCTCAGGACCCAACCAGGGTGAAATATGAAATAAGAACCAGAGGCGGGCTTTTTAGCTAGGAATTTATATTTGCAAGTGGCCACTGTTAGACCCTCCTTGAGCCTCAAGAACAGCAGTAGATAGAAAAATAGGAGACATGATATTAAATTAGAAAAAAAATGCCATTGCTAATTCTCTAGGATATGAGACAAACACTAAATTTCAGTTTCTTTTTCTAAGCCCCAATGTTATTTAATTTACTTTTTCATGTCATTTTTTTCATTTATAGCAGTATAATCTCCTTCCCTTAATATTTCCCCATATGATCTTCCAGAAACACATGTCCAAATACTGTATTCCTCAGCTTGACATATGTAATTTCTTTTTCTCTAACCCAACCATGTTTCACTCAAAATTAAGTTCAACTTCTGACTAATGAGCCAATGACTTCTGATATCTTGTCTGAGTCTATCTTAGCAGCTTCATCTCTTGGCATATCATTTCATTTTCTCATTTTTCCAGGCAGATACATACGACCTGGACTGTAATTTCCTAAGTATTCTCTCACCCTCCCCTATCCTTTGCTTCTTCCATCACTTTTCTCACAGGGAGTTGATACAGGCTTTGCTGGGGTGCTAAACAATGCTAGGTTTGAGGCCTGAAGAGACAACTTTCTTCGCCGATATGACTAAGAAATGGGAAAAAATAATTTAAATACTTTGGCCAGAAGCAAGATGGAATGAAGACTTCACAAATAAGTAAAAAGAGCATCAGAGTAGAAACTACCTAAAAAACACGAGAAAGGTCCAATGTGATGATTATGGAAGGGCGTTGTGTTTCACATCCAACAATACCTTAGGAAACTCATTCACCATGATTGAGTAGGATTTATTCCTGGGATGCAATGGTGGTTCAAATTCATGAATCGATCAGCATGATAAACCAAGTCAGCAAGAGAAATGATAAAAACCACATGATCATTTCAATGGATGTAGAAAAAGCATTTGACAAAGTACAACATCCATTCACAATAAAGGTTCTCAAAACAGCAGGTTTAGAGGGAACATACCTCAACATAATGAAGGCCATATATGAGAAACCCACAGCTAACATCAGACTCAACGGTGAAAAACAGAGAGCTTTTCCCCTAGGTCAGGAATGGTACACAGATGTCCACTCTCACCACTTTTACTCAACATACTACTGGAAGTACTAGCCACAGCAATCAGAAAAGAAAAATAAATAAAAGGCATCAAATTGTTAAGGAAGAGGGACAACTTTCACTATTTGCAGAAACATGATACTATATAGAAAACTCTAAAGACTTCACCAAAAACCTACTAGAACTGATAAATGAATTTGGTAAAGTCACAGAAAATGAAATCAATATACAGAAATCTATTGCATTTCTATACACTAATAATGAAGTGGCAGAAAGGGAAATTAGGAAAATAGTCTCATCTACAATTGCACCAAAAATAATAAAATACCTAGGAATAAACTTAACCAAGGAAGTATAAGATGTGACTCTGAAAACTATAAAACACTGAAGCAAGAAATTGAAGACAACACAAACAAATGGAAAGATATCCCATGCTCATGGACTGGAAGAACGAATATTGTTAAAATGTCCATATTACACAAAGAAATCTACAATTTTAATGCAATCCCTATCAGAATACCAAGAGTACTTTTTACAGAACTAGAACAAGCTATCCTACAGTTTGTATAGAATTGCAAAAGACTTTGAAGAGCAAAAACAATCTTGAAAAGAAAACTGGAGGCATCGCAATCCCAGATTTCAAGATATACTACAAAGCTGTAGTAGTCAGAATAGTATGGTACTGGCACAAAACAGTCACATAGACCAATGGAACAGAATAGAGAACCCAGAAATAAACCCACAATTATGTGGTCAATTAATCTTAGACAAAGGAGTCAAGGATATGCAATGGGAAAATAAACCCAGTCTCTTCAACACAGGATGTTGAGGAAACTGACAGCTACATGCAAAAGAATGAAACTAGGCCTCTTTCTTACTCCATATACAAAAATAAACTCAAAAGGGATTAAGGACCTAAATATAGACCTGAAACCATAGCAATCATAGAAGAGAGCACAGGCAGTCATTTCTCCGTCAGCAGTAACATTTTTTTAAGTATGTCTCCTGAGGCAAGGGAAACAAAAGCAAAAGTAGATTTGTGGGATTACATCAAAATAAAAAGTTTCTGCACAGCAAAAGAAACAATAAAAAAAAAACTTAAAGACAACCCATTGAAGGGGAGGAGCTATTTACAAAGGACACATCCAAAAACAAGTATCCGAAATGCATAAGAAACTTACACAACACTGAAAATATAAATAATCCAGCTAAAAATGAGCAGAGAACCTAAACAGACATTTCTCCAAAGACATCCAGATGACCAACAGACACATGAAAAGATGCTCAACATCACTCATCATCAGAGAAATGCATATCAAAACTGCAGCGAAATATCACCTCATACTGTCAGAATGGCTAATACTAAAAACACAACAAACAACAAGTGTTGGCGAGGATGTGAAGAGACAAACAAGAGCCCTCACGCACTGCTGATGGAAAGCAAGCTGGTGCAGCCACTGTGGAAAACTGTGGAGCTTCCTCAAAAATGACATACATAACGGCCATAAAATCCAGTAATTCCACCACTGGGTAATTCTATCCCTCAAAGAATACAAAAAAAGAAAAGACACATGCACCCCTATGTTTACTGCAGCATCATTTACAATAGCCAAATTATGGAAGCAGTCCCAGTGCTCATCAATAGATAATGGATAAAGAAGAAGTGGTGTATATACAATGAAATATTATTGCATTTCATTGCCTTTTGCTACAACTTGGATGGATACAGAGAGTATAATACTAAGTGAAAAAAGTCAGTCAGAGAAAAACAAATACCATATGATTTCACTCATATATGGAATTTAAGGAAAAAAACCCCACGAACACAGAAAAAAGAGACAAACCAAGAAATAGACTCTTACCCATCAAGAACCAACTGACAGTCACCACAGGGGAGGTGGTGGGGGGATGGGTGACAGGTGCAGGGACTAAGAACTGACTTACCAGGAGGAGTGCCGAGTAACGCACAGAACCGCTGAGTCACTACACGGTACACCTGAAACTAATAAAGCGCCGTATGTTGACAATGCTGGAATTAATTTTTTTTTTTAAGTTCATGTCTTTTGTGAGTAAAGACAACTTTACTTCTTCCTTTCCAATCTGGATGCATTTTATTTCTTCTTCTTGCCCGATTGTAATGAATGAAAACTCCCATGCGGTGTTGACGAAAACGGCGAGAGTGGACGTCCTAACCTTGTTTCGGATGTTAAGGGAAAGTAGTCTTGACCATTACAGATTACATTACTCACATTTTTGATAGATGCCCTTTATAAGGATGAGGAAATTCTCTTCTATTTCTCATTTTCTGTGAGAGTTTACCATGAATGGGTATTGGCTTTTGTCAAACACTTCTTCCATGTCTGTTTAAAATGATCATATGGTTGTTAACCTTTATTCTATCGATGGGATATGTAACATATATTGATATTTTCAAGTTTTAAACTGACTTTGTATACCTGGAAGAAATCCCACTTGGTCGTGGTATAATCCTTTTTATGTGTTGCTGGATTTGGTTTGCTAATACCCTGTTGAGATTTTTTGCATCTATATTAACGAAGATGATCTCTAGTTTTATATCCTCATAACACCTTAGTTTGTCTTTTGTATTGGAGTAATGCTGTCCTCTCAGAATAAGTTGGGAAGTATTCCCTCTTCCTCATTTTTCTGTGATAACTTATAAAGTACTGGTATTTCCTCTGAAACTTTTTGACAAACCTCCTCAGGGAAATATCTGGGTCTGGGCTTTTCTGTGTGGGGCTGTTTTAAATTACTAATTCAATTTCTATGTGATTTCTTTATCTATAGACCTGCAAAGGGATCAGCGACCTGTGCCAGAATACAAATCAATTAGTTGCTTCCTTCTTGAAAACATGTTTGTTATAAAATTTTCTTAAAAGTTGGCTAACTAAACAGTGTACTTAATGAAGTAATTAGTTAATAACCTGGTGCATGTTCCTTAATTTATTACTGACATTAACAAGCACCTCATACAGGAGTGCCTGTCCCTGGGCCACATTTTGAGTAGCGGTGGTCTACGGTATGAAGATGGGATTCGTTGAGACACTTTGGCAACAACTTGATAGGATGAGCTACTTGAAGCAATAAAGGAAGGATTTATGACATCCCGCTGGGGTGCATCATTGTCTTAGTCCATTTGAACAGACCAACAGGCTTATAAGGAACAGAAAATTACTTCTCACAGTTCTAGGAGCTGGAAAGTCCAAGATCAACATGTTGTTAGATTCAGTGTCTGGTGAAGACCCACTTCCTAGTTCACAAATGGCCACCTTTTCACTGTAAATTTGTATAACGGAAAAGGTAAGGGAGTTTTCTGGGGTCTTTTTTTATAACAGCATGAATTTCACTCACAGGGGCTCCACCGTCATGACCTAATCACCTTCCGAAGGCCCACCTGCAAATGAAATCACCTTCATTAACGCCCGATGGGCATTAGGGTTTAACGTGAATTCAGGGTGGCCACAAATCGTCTGTAGCACTCCTAGAATTTAAGGATGGGGATATGGCCAGGTTCAAGGTAGGATCTAGAATAATGAACTGGAAAATTCTGTAAACCAGAAATACATATTTTTTCTCTCTCTCATCTTGTGTTGTTGCTTTTCCTTGATTAACTTTCTCAGCTTCTCTTTCACATGGTACAATGTAACCACCTCAAAATTCCCAGCGTGGATATGTATCTATTTGTCCCAATGACGTTCATGTCCTGTCAATGGATGGTATCATGTAGTGGCTCCAACACGTTGGCGGCTTCAGGAGAGGATGAAGGGGCATGCAGCAGAGAAGACAGTGTGGCAGACACTGCCGACGTGTGTCTTATTTGTATTTTAATATGACTGCTCTTGAGAATTACTTTTGGAACTAGTCTTAAAAAGGTATGGTCCGTTACTTCAAATGTGTCCAATGCAGGAAAATCTTGCAGGGTAAAATTCGCTTTTTAGATAGCATATTTAATTTTATTTCAACGTGTCATTTGAGTCCAATGCGTTATCAGGCTACGGTATGTAGCCTTTAGCTGAGAAAGTAATATATAATTTACTGCATGGACTATACTGATATGTAATCCGTCTGATGTCCTGTGTTGGTTGTAAATTATTTGCAATTTACAAAAGAAGAGTCAAAACATTCGAGTGATGAAGAAATGTATAAACTCCCAAGTACGTCGTTTAAAATAACAATGTGCACTCAGATACAGGTATTCTTCTTTAGGAAACTTAATAATTCACTCTCACTAATAGTTGTCATTTGTTACATGCATGAACTTTGAGGTTACGAGCAGTAGATGTGAATAAATGTGTTTAATTAACACACGGAAAGGTTGGCTTAAATATACATATACACACATACAGATGTGTGTACATGTCTGTAACATGCATGTCACCTCATTAGCATGAATAAGACACTCCTATCACAGAACAATTCAAAGATTGTAGGAGTTGTGTGCCGGGAACCAGGGAGAAAGATCAAATATGTTTTTTTATTCTACCATATGAGTCCATTGTGATTCTTGTCCTCATTCCTCTCTTGGTAAAATATATTTTTTCTTTGGCTTCTTACAGGAATTTACTTTCCTTCAGTTTTCTGCAGTTTAAAGATGACGCGCTCACCTTTGTGGAACTTTGGTCGCTACGCTGCGTTCTACAGCTGTGGTTTGCTATCTTCCACTAATTTTAAAACATTCTTGGCCATTCTATTTCAAAATTTCTTTTCTTTTCTCTCTCATTTCTCCTGGTATTACAATTATACTTATGTCATGCTTCTGGAACTGTCTCACAGAGGTTTTGCATGAGCTTATTTTCTAAATTTACTTTTCTCCTGCATTCCGGCTTGTGGAGCTTCTACTGATCAACCCTCAGATAAATGAGTTAATTCCAGGTAAAAAAAAGTTAGACCTCTGCTGTATTTATATTCATATTATTGTCCATGAGGAAAAAACCTAAAATACCATTGGTTTACTCCATGTGTTTTTGGGCTCAGAGAATTAAATGCTTACACTTTTGCACCCTCTAAATGATGACAGCATATTTTCAGTGAGCAGCCTGCATTGGCGTGTTGAACAGAAAACTACAGTATGTAAACACAGCAGTATCTATCTGACTTTCTATTTCAATAAATTAAAATCAATGTGCACTTAAATAATGAACACAGATATACACATGTACACACGCATTTCTTAACTAGATTTATCTATTGGAAAAAAGATCAAATTTTCAAATTTAGAACTCAGACACTTTGGATCCTTACACAGTGAACGTATGGTTTACAGTTCTCTCCCCCCCCCCCCCTTATTTAAGGGTCTTTGGGTTAATTCACATTTGAAAAGGCAGGAACAGAATGGATTTTATTTATCTATGATGCCTTAGTAGCAAAGTTCATGTTTGTTTAAAAAAAGACTAAGAGAAAAGTATTTTCAAATGCTGAACAATCAGCAATTTAAGCAAAATCTGTCAAACCCAGCTGTTGTTTTGACAATCCATCCTAAATAGTCTTGTTTTGCGTTCCTATCTCTGGTTTCAAAAAAATCAGTGCACTGAAACAATGCAGTCTTCAGCAAAGGGTAGACTCTGTGGTAGTGAGTAAAGCTGGAACAAAAGAGGGGAATGGAGTGAAATAGTAGGATTCCATTTTCAATGGATTGAATTAGAGTAAATTCATTTATTGTTAATATCCAACATTATTATGATTACTTCAAAAAGACATAAACAATAACAGTATTTTAAAATTCAATTTCCTAAAGACCTTTTAGAAGGCAATGCTTCTTTTTAATGTTTGAAAATGGCTATTATACATTCTTAACTTTTATACATTTAAACCTAAAACCCTTAAAAAAACTTCAAAATGGATTCTAGTCTGTACCAATTACTTCAAACAATAAAGTTTAGGCAAGTAATTTGAACAAAGTAAAAATTCCATTAGTGACCAAAGGAAAGGACAGAGAGAACGGCTTTCTACGCCAGCACCCCATGGGTCATCTTTGACTGAAGTGCAGATTACCTTGCGGAAAATAAACATCATAGTATTGGCCAGTTGAGCATTAACTTTGAAACTGAAGAAAATCAAACAGAGTAGAGCAGTAAGGGTTGCTAAGGAAACACAAAGCGCTCTGTTGCAAAATGAGCAGGGCAGGGGCGCTGCTGGTGACAGTATTCCTTGGAGTCGTCCGAGAAGCGGACCTAACAAAGGACTCCTACACTTCAAGGGAAGGGCCGTGAGTGCAACGCTGCCTCGTAGGTTGATAATTAAGCTGAACAAGCCACAAATATAGTTCTCTCTTTCCCAAGGTATAGACAGAGAGATGATGACTAAAAGACTTACAACCAGAATTATACTAAATAAATCAGACTTTCTAGAACAATATTCAAAAAGAATTGTGAAGAAATTTAGATTTTTGTACAAGTTCAGTACACAGAATGCAAAATCAATTTTAGGTTTATTGAAGAAGGAAAAAATACAACTCGACACCCAAAAAACAAATAACCCAATTAAACATGGGCAGAAGGCATGAATAGACATTTTTCCAAAGAAGGCATACAGATGGCCAACGGACACATGAAAAGACACTTAACATCACTGATCATCAAGGAAATGCAAATCAAAACTACAATGAGATGTCATCTCACACCTGCCGGAACGGCTAAAATCAACAACACAAGAAACAACGGGTGCTGGCGAGGATGTGGAGAAGGGGATGCTCGTGCACTGCCGGTGTGATGCAACCTGGTGCAGCCACTGTGGAAAATAGAATGGAGGTTCTCCAGAGCGTTAAAAATAGAACAACCCTATGACCCAGCAATGGCACTACTGGGTATTTACCCAAAGAATACAAAAACACTAATTCAAAGGGATATATGCACACTGATATTTCTAGCAGCGTTACCTACAACAGCCAAATTATGGAAGCAGCACAAGTGTCCACTGACTGAGGAATATATAGAGAAGACGTGTACGTGTACACAATGGAACATTGCTAAGTCATAAAAAGAATGAAATCTTGCCATTTGCAATGATGTGGATGGAGCTGGAGAGTACTATGTTAAGCAGAATAAGTCAATCCGAAAAAGACAAATACCGTATGATTTCACTCATACATGGAATTTAAGAAACACAACAAAGAAGGAAAGGGAAAATGAGAGAGAGCGTGTGCAAGAGACCAAGAAAGAGGTTCTTTGCTACAGAGAACAGACTGAGAGGTGATGGAGGGAGGTGGGCCGGGGGTGGGCTAATGGGTGATGGTATTAAGGAGGACACTTGTGAAGAGCCCTGGGTGCTGTATGCAGGCAATGGAGTACGGACCATGCGCTTGACGCTGATTTACACTGCAAGTCTGCTAATTGGAATTTAAATAAAAACCTAAAAACAGGGGAGGGAGACTTAAACAACAATAATAATATCTTGGTGGTGAAGTCCGAAGAATTCTCACATGTCTGCTAGAGAACGGTGTTCTACACAATGGGTTTTGGCTCTTCCAGTCAGCTTGTTACATTTCCATGAACATTCTGTCCTTACACAACAAGGACAGCGTTACTATGATTTCAGAAATTCAGCTGGTTTTATGTCTACCAAGTACAACTTTCGCCTTTTATTAAACTTGCTCTTATTTTATAATATTTACTACAAAAACTGTTGGTTGAAAAGTTCTAAGATATGTATTCAAAAGTGCTTATCTGAATGCATTTCCAAATAAGTTACGAGGTAAATTCAGTGGCATAACTGGTGATTGTTGTACATTATAACTCTTGTGATGTGGAAGACTTTCCAGGTACTTGCCAATGCAGAATTCAGCCTATAGATCCTATGTTGGCTCACAAAGTTCTGAAAAAAACTTGTAGATTTGCAACAGAATGATGAATACCTGCATTTACTAAATATCGAACTGCATCATTTCCATATTATTTCCATAGTTCCATGAGCCCACCCACTGTGGCCAATTTCCATATTCATGAATCATCACTGAATGCGGAATTGGGAAGAGACCGTACATGCAGTTGAACACCCCTACACGGCATGTCCACTTTACAGATATAATAGGTATAAATAAATCTAGGAGAGTAAAAAAGAGTTAAATGTAGTAAAACAGGAGGTGATGACGTTTAACTATTACCATTTTAGTATAGTTTATTTCACGTTAAATTTATGTTATTTATTTTTAAATAAAGATTTTGTTTAATAACGGACCCACAAACTTCCTCAAAATTTAACAATTAGCTCCTGCAGGCTGGTAGGAACTGGCTCCGGTGTGCCACTGATGATCCTGCAAGCTGGTAGGAACCGGCTCCGGTGTGCCACTGACGAGCTCCGTTAATGTGGAAGTTTCCTTGTCCTTTCTTCCTACATGCATATTATGATTAGTTTGGAATATGCCTAAAATATCTCCTCAAATCATTAGCTGCTCCAGTAATGCCCTCTTCGTTTTGCTATTTCCAGTATTCCTAATTGATTTTAATAATTATTGAGCAACCAGGATGTGCTAATATTGTATGAAGCCAGCACAGTCACACGTATCAACTAATTAGAGCTGCTAGATGATTGAAACAGCTGCTTCTCCTGAATAATCCGTTCTCTGGTTATTGATACTTTGCCAATAGATGGTTTGAAAAGGTACGTCACGAAGCCACCATTTGGGTAAATATACAACTCATCATGTACATACAGATAAACAGAACTACTTGATCTTGATCAAACACAAACAAGCAAAAATAGTTTGAGAGTCAGTCATCACTAGAGGAATTGGATCTGCCCCCAATGTGTAGCTTGCTTACTTAATCAGTTTGCTTTTTGGAATTCTCCAGAAGATAAAACACTCACAGCAGTTTGGCTAATAAATCCCTGCTTCAGCTAAATAACGATGTCAGAATCTATGAGTTATAATGTAACATTAAGGAGTATAATGACAGTTATCCCCCAGAGAATGTTTCAAAATCACAATGAAGTAACAAGCAATTTGTTGAGGATCCTTCCCTGCCAGTTGCCAAACCATTAGCATTCCATCTGCCCGGCCGGGGGATTAGCATATCCCTAGTGAAGTTGTTATGGCAACTTTCAAAAGACTAAATCAGGACTTTGTAAAATCTTTAGGAAATCATGTGTGAAGACCGTATTAACTTCTTTCTTTAGATAGATATTATGTTAGCTTCTCTCCTGGTTGCTTATTTATTTCTATTCATTTGATTTAACATCTATGAGATGATGAAATGGCAGCTCCACTAGACGCTGTAAAATTTTTTTCCACTTGAGCGACTGAAAACCATGGTCATAATACGTTTCTTCCTCTTACAAAGAGCCCATGAGAATTGGTATTGTTTTAAGTCAAGTTTTTACAGAAGCCTTACCCAAACTGAAGCGTTCTGAAGAACAGGAGACACACTGTACATGCCTTTTCTTTCCTTTTTTTTAAATATATTTTTAATTAACATATAATGTATTATTAGCCCCAGGGGTACAGGTCTGTGAATCGCCAGGTTTACACATTTCACAGCACTCACCATAGCACATACCCTCCCCAATGTCCATAACCCCACCATCCTCTCCCTTCCCCCTACCCCCAGCAACCCTCAGTTTGTTTTGTGCGATTAAGAGTCTCTTATGGTTTGTCTCCCTCCCGATCCCATCTTGTTTCATTTATTCTTTTCCTAGCTCCCCCCAACCTCCCCACATCGCATCTCCGCTTCCTCATATCAGGGAGATCACATGATAGTTGTCTTTCTCTAATTGACTTATTTCGCTCAGCATAATACCCTCTAGTTCCATCCATGTCGTTGCAAATGGCAAGATTTCATTTCTTTTGATGGCTGCATAGTATTCCATTGTGTATATATACCACATCTTCTTTATCCATTCATCTGCTGATGGACATCTAGGTTCTTTCCATAGTTTGGCTATTGTGGACATTTCTGCTATAAACATTCGGGTGCACGTGCCCCTTCGGATCACTACGTTTGTATCTTTAGGGTAAATACCCAGTAGTGCGATTGCTGGGTCACAGGGTAGCTCTATTTTCAACTTTTTGAGGAACCTCCATGCTGTTTTCCAGAGTGGTTGCACCAGCTTGCATTCCCACCAACAGTGTAGGAGGGTTCCCCTTTCTCCGCATCCTCGCCAGCATCTGTCCTTTCCTGTCTGGTTAATTTTAGCCATTCTGACTGGTATGAGGTGGTGTCTCACTGTGGTTTTGATTTGTATTTCCCTGATGCTGAGTGATGTGGAACACTTTGTACATGCTTTTTCTGGGCTTGCATGTTTACACTGCCTGATACTTTCATCAATCTCCACTAATTCATAGCTGTGACTTTTTAAAGTTATCTACAGCATATACTAAGAAATGTACTTCCTGTGGTGTTTTTCCTGAAAATGTCTTCTTATAAATACTTTCTAACATTTCAAAGACACTTGAGCTTAAGCCAAGGAGCCTTATCTCACTGGTTAGAAAGTCAGGTTGATAAAAATACGCTGCTAATGTACACCTCTACTTATATATAGAAGAATGTTCCTCTGCCCCGTGCACTCTGGGAACATCAACTTGAGATAGGAAGAGAGTTCAGAGTGGTGGATTTTATAAATTAATAACCACAGGCTAGCACTATTAGGACTTTGTATGCAAATAGTCTGAGGGAATTATGAGGCAGGTTTATAGTTTTAATAAAGAATTAGGAACATCTGACAGCTCGTAAGAAGTTTTGTAGTTTCTACATTGTGTTTGTCTTCATCCTGCTCCATTTTTCTTTGTTTTGTTTAGCCCAAAGTTACTTTAAATATTCTTGATCTCAGAAAGTTATTAATTTCTGTTTCCTCAACCAATTTTATAAAAACAAAGTAAATACCATTTTATACTTCTTTCAAGACAGAGGCATAATATACAACTGAGTAAGGAAAGGGTTAAAGTATAGGTAAGGAGAGACAGGAGGTGACTGACTCCCCTGACTAGGCTCAGGCAGGCTGCTAAGTGACCAGGCTCACAGAAATCCCAGATGAGTAGAAATGTTACACATGGAGATCTTTATTTTTTTTTTATTTTTATTTTTTTTTTTACTATGTTATGTTAGTCACCATACAGTACACCGTTAGTTTTTGATGTAGTGCTCCCTGATTCATTGTTTGCATATAACACCCAGTGCTCCGTGCAATCTGTGCTCTCCTTAACACCCATCGCCAGGCTCACGCATCACCCCACATCCCTCCCCTCTAAAACACTGTTTATTTCCTGGTCCATAGTCTCTCATGGTTCATCTCCTGCTCTGATTTCTCTACCTTCATTTTTCCCCTCCTTCTCCTAATGTTCTCTGTGCTATTCCTTATGTTCCACAAATAAGTGAAACCACATGATAATCAACTTTCTCTGCTTGACTTATCTCACTCAGCATAATCTCCTCCAGTCCCATCCATGTTGATTCAAAAGTTGGGGATTCATCCTTTTTAATGGCTGAGTAATGTTCCATTGTGTATACGGACCACATCTTCTTTACCATTTGTCTGCGGACAGTCATCTCGGCTCTTTACAGGGTTTGGTTACTGGGGACATTGCTGCTATGAACATTGGGATATGGGTGGCCCTTCTTTTCACTGCATCTATATCTTTGGGGTAAATACCCAGTAGTGTAATTGCTCAGTAATAGGGAAGCTCTATTTTTAATTTCTTAAGGAATTTCCACACTGTTCTCCAAAGTGGCTGTACCAGCTTGCATTCCCACCAAAAATGTAAGAGGGTCCCCCTTTCTCCACAACTTCTCCAACATTTGCTGTTTCTTGCCTTGTTGATTTTTGCATGCTAACTGGTATAAGGTAGTATCTCAGTGCAATTTTGATTTGAATTTCCCTGATGGCTAATGGCAATGAACACCTTTTCATGTGTCTGTGAAGTTCTTTATAGATCTTGGGTGTCAGCCCTTTGTAATGTCATTTGCAAATATCTTCTCCCATTCTGTGGGCTGGATCCTTGTAACCAGAAAGAAGGGAACCTAAATCCACCTTGTTTGTTCTAAATACAGATGAGATGGTTCATGATATTTACAAATTCACCTTGTTTGTCCCAAATGTTATAAACAAGATAGTTGCCAAGTTCTCTGGTCAGTTTTCTAAAAAACATTGACCAAAAAAGCCCCCCTAAAAGCCCTCCATGGCAACCATTCAGGACCCCTCTCATTCTAGATAATTTTTTTACTCTTTTTTTGTTTTCACCTTTGTTTAATAAACTTTCACTTCACTTCACCCTTCTGTGTCCATGAGATTTATTCATTGTTTGACTCTGTGAGACAAGTACCCTGCAGCTCTGCCACATAACCTATTGATTCAGCCTAATTTCTTTTAGATAGAAAATGTGCTTATTTATGTAAATTATTCTGTTTAGTCTAAACAGTCGCAAATTACTCTTTTTAGTGTAATATTCGCTGCAATGACGAAAATTGTATGATGGCTTAGTGAGCAAGAGAGCAGCTTATTTTCTACTCTCCTGAAGTCCTCATCAGTGGACAGCTCTTCTCTAAGGCAGGACACGTGTACCTCCCATTTTGTTGCTCTACCATCATCAGCATACAACTTCCAAGATCATTTTACCCACGTAAACTAAGCCAACTAAAAAGGAAGGTGAGAAAAGAATCCCACGTAGATATCTTGGAAGTGGTATACCTCTGATCATATTCCATCGGATAGAACAGAGGCATGTGACTACAGCTAACAAAAAGAAATGTTGGGAAAAATAGCTCAACTTTGTTCATCAATTAAAAAAGGCAATGGATTTGGTAACCAGCTAGAAATCTCTTCCCATGGCATATCACAGAATAATACTAGGCCACTATGAAATCAAATGATGCATTCTGTGAAGTTTAAAATCTTCATGTTTGCCAGTAGCGTGAAGCAATGTTTCTTAATTAAGCAACCTACAATTCTAAACAAGGAAATAAATAATAAAGACTACCTTTCCTTTTGTTCACATGAAAGTAGAAAATAAACTCTTTTGCACTGCTATCCATTCATTCATTTACTCATTCAGTACACTGTAATAATTAGTTTTCATATTTTATCTTTTTTATGTTTTTTAAACCACTTTGTTTCTAATAATAGACCATGTCTTAGCAATCTTGAAATCATTAAAGGTATGAATGAAAAAATATATTATAGTTCTGGAGGTTTAAAATACAAAATAAATTTTCTCATGCAAGAAAAATTTTTTTTTTCTATGTGTTTGCTTTCTCACTCATTTCAGTTGTATCTTTAGAATACATGGAGAGATATTCAGTCCCAATACCCACAAGTAAGTTATGTATAATGGCCTTTAGTAGGAAACTCTTTATGAACATATGTTCCATTAGTATATAATTTACAGGAATTTTTTAAAGGGATCTTCTCATGAAAGATCACTTCAGTATTATTATTAATATAAATTTAATGTTGTTTCGAATCCTGAAAGAATTTAGTATGCTAATGTTATCTTCTTAGATTGTCAGTCTTACCTGTATTTTACACTAATTTAGAGCTTTCTGGACTTAGCACAACATACAACATTCTCGTACACTATTAGAGAACATTATGAAGGATAAATAAAATTATAATTGCACAGGAAAATTGATTACTAAGAATAGGAAGAGAATATTGATAATTTTATCTTTAACTAGTAGTTTAGATGCTCACAATAAATGGAATTTATTTCATGGTTTGAGGAAAGTAACTCCAAACTATTCACTGCATTTCCTTTCTTTATACCACCTTCTCAAAGTCAAAGAACTACAAAGGTAACTGAGGGTGAAACCTCATCCATACATATCCGACACCGGATGCATATCCAACACCGGATGCATATCCGACACCGGATGCATATCCAACACTGGATGCATATCCAGCACTGGATACATGTTTGCTTTGCTTTACTGGGTTTGTCTTTAGTTAGAGGGTATTTCTCCCAACCTGAGGATCTGGTTACAGATGAATCAAACAAGTCTTACACAAGGAGCAGTTGGAGCAGATATAATGAGGAGCCCACTGGACATTTCTGCTCCTAACTGGTTGTAGTAGGCTGAATTGTGTCCCACAAATATATCCATACGTTGATGTCTGGAATCTGTGAATGTTACCTTATACAGCAGAAAGGACCTTGCAAATGTAATTAAGTTGAGAATTTGGGATGAAAAATTATCCTGAATTTTCTGGGTGGGCCCTAAATAGAATCACAAATGCCCTTATTAGAAGGAGGCAAAAGATTTGAGTACAAGAAAAGTACAAAGTAATGTGATTGTGGAGGCATTAGAAGACAAGGAGAGAGGTTTGAAGATGCTCTGCTGCCGTCTCTGAAGGCAGAGGAAGGGGCCCTGAGCCAAGGACAGTAGGTAGCCTGGCAAAGGTAGGGAAGTGAATTGTCCCCAAAGCCTCCAAGACAAATCACCTTGCTCAGACCTGGACTTTAGAGCGGGTAGATTGACTCTGGATTGCGACTTGTAGAGTAATATATTAAATATGTGTTGCTTTTAGCCACTAAGTTTGTAACAATTTGTTAAAGTGGCAACAGGAAGTGAATACACTGGTACATAACCAGATCAATCTATGCCCCATGTGGAAGAGGCTGGTCAGTTTTCTTCCCACTGCAACGGCTTACTTCCGTGTGATGTTTACCGTTCCCCTGCTCCAGGGCATCGGAAGTTGATGGGACTGTATATACTTCAGCTACATTCAAGATTCTTGGTGGCCAGGTGTTCGGGGAAACTGTGGCTAGGGAGAGGCAGGGGATGAAAGAAGAAAATCACGAGCAACCAAAACCAAGACTAAACCACGTGTTCTTTCTGAGTGCGATTTTGTATTTATTCTTTAATGCCCAAAGAACTATCATCTTCTTTATAAGATACACAGTTTTCCTCTGAAGGTCTCTCTGCTTCTGTCTCCATGCAGTTTTTTATGTCTCTCACACATTCCTGATATTAGACCTGATGAACTAGATCTAACACCAAACCCCACCCCTGACACACTGGGCACTGTAAGTGGCACCAAATGTGCCCACAAATGAAACATTTCAGAATTTCTGGAACTTTGGTCCTGAACTCCTGCACTGAAAGGCCTCCCTTCATTTCTTGCAGATCTCTGCTCTTACAGAAATTGAAAAACTCACAATTCCCAATGCCATGGATGACGCCTTTTAGCCACCTGCAATGTTCAAAATCTGAGAATCGTGTTGGGTCATCTACCACCAAAAACAAAACAACCCCCCCCACCACATAGTACCTGGTAGGCCGTTTTTGTTGTGAAGACATCACATTCCACACCTAAAAATCCTGGATGAAACTGGATAAAATATAAAGCTGGCAGCCTTGAATTAAGCCTGGAGTAGATACGGGCTCAGGAGTGCTGTTGGTAGGGCTGTGTGACACCAGAACCAAGGTATTAGGTATGTTAATGGGGGGGAAGGTGTGTGGTTTTGCAGGAAAGCATCACTGGAAAAACGACAATGCAGTACTCTGGAGATTTAGAGCAAGATTACACCATCCGTAGTGAGGAATTATATGCTTCCTGAGAAATAGTTACTGGTCTGTTACTAGGCCTTAGTAGAGATCAGCACTTTCCCATGTACACTGAAGGCCCTTTGTGAGCTGTGTTTTGTTTTATCCTCCAAGTCAAAAAATTGGACAGGCCCGAAAGCAGCATATTATGAGATGGAAATGGTACATTCTAGATCTAATCTCAGTAGGACCAGAAGGTATAAATAAACTGCTTGAGTGGGTGTCAGAATTCCCTTGTCACCCGCCGTACTTGCAGAGTCCTTTCCTTTGCTACTCCATGTAGTCGGAGGAGAGGTCTATACAACCAGCTGAAGGAGGAGAGAGGGCCCAAAGCTGGTCTACATGTATAGTAGCTGGATATATGGATGTAAGCCAAATGGAGGGCAGTGGCACTACAGTCACAAGAGAGCCTTTGATGGACAGTGAAGAGAGTGCATCTGGTCACCCATTTAGTATATAAGGAGAAGTGACCTGAGATGAGAATATATATAGATTTCCGGGGAGCCATCAATGGCCCGGCTATTTTGTGAGTGGTCTGGATGGAAAGGGAGTGGATCATTGGGCATAAGGAACTCTGGGGTAGAGGCATGTGAATAGACATCTGGCTGTACACAGAGAACGTGAGGATTCCAGAGTATACGCATCATGACAGAGGCATTGAACAGCCAAATAAACTAAGTGCCTTGGCCAGTGGATGTTGGTCGGCCTCATCCACTGGGCACCACGGGACTGCAGCAACGGGCACGTGAACAGACTGACCATACTGACATAGATGGATGCCACACGTGGGCCTAACAGCACAGAATCCTACTTTAAAAAGATGATCTCTGAATGTCCAATCTTTCAGCAACAGAAACCAACATGAAATCCCAGATCTGGCACCATTCCTTGAGAAGGTTGCTTGGGTGCAAGTAGACTCAGCTTGGTCACTTTAGGGTACAACAGCTATATTAGTCTCCTTCCATCTTGGAAGGGTCCGTGGTTTGTCTTAACAAGAATAGTCAATCTTGCCAATATGGATTTGCCCCTCCTGTCCACAGAATGTCAGCTAGCCCTATTATCTGAGGATTACAAAATGTCTGTGTCTGCTCCACAAACTTGCACACAAAATATCATTTAACCAAAGGACACATTTCACAAAAAAAGAAAAAAAAAAGAATTGTAGAAATGGATCCATGACCATAGGATCCACTATTAATATTGTATTCTGTACCAGAGGCAGACAGACTCATAGAAGGTAGAGCTGAAGTGCCAGATTGGAGACAATATGCTGCTGGGAAGGAGGGCCACCCCTCATTTAGCGGTGATGGGAGAATCAGAACAACTACACAGCTTACTCTACATTAACATGACTTAGGCATTCCACTATGTTCATCAATTTAACTTTATAATTCCAGAAAACACCTGCCCAGGAAGATAAATATGGAGAATTACTTTATTGTTTATTCAAGTAATTTCCTCGAAGAGCCATCAAACTGTTCGATAGCAAAGCATCAAGCAGCAGTTTACAGTCCAAAACTCATTAGACTCCGTACCTCCGTACCTGTGTACCCTCACCTTGCCACTGATGCTGAACTATGACAGCTGACCTTTGAGCAGCACTGGTTTGAACTATGAGGGTCCACTTACATGCAGATTTTTTTTTCAATGAATATATTGAAAAACTTTTTGGAGATTTACCATGATAAGAAAAAACTGGCAGACAAACCACGTATCCTAGAAATATTGAAAAAAATTAAGAAAAAGTTAGAAATCCCATGAATGCATTAAGTGTATAGAGATGCTGGTCTTATCATTTACTACCATAAATATACATAAATCAATTATAAAAGTTAAAATTTATCAAAACTTACACATACTAACACTTACTGACCATACATTGTAGCATTTGCAGTTGAGAGAAATGTAAACAAGTGTAAAAATGTAGTATTAAGGGGCACCTGGGTGGCTCAGTGAGTTAAGCCTCTGCCTTCAGCTCAGGTCACGATCTCAGGGTCCTGGGATCGAGCCCCGCATCGGGCTCTCTGCTCAGCGGGGAGCCTGCTTCCCCCTCTCTCTCTGCCTGCCTCTCTGTCTACTTGTGATCTCTCTGCCAAATAAATAAATAAAAAATCTTTTAAAAAATGTAGTATAAAGTTATCACTGCATAAAATTAACTATGGTGCCTCCTGTGCTACCACAATAATTCTGCAGCCATTTCTCGTTGCTACTGCGGTGAGCGCATGTGTTGTGAGCATCCACTTAAAATGCCGTGTGACACTAATCACCTCTGTGTGAGCTAATCATCTGACCTCTCTCTAAAAAGTTGCATATTGCAGTAAAAAGTGATCTCTTATAATTCTTGCATATCCTTTTAGTGCAATACTGTAAAACCCGAATAACACCATAGGACCTTATGAAGTATCACAGTGATGCTAGAAGGACTCCCAAGAAGCAGAGAAAAGTCATGACATTACAAGAAAAAGGTGAACGGATTGATACGTACCGTAGTTGCCAATCAAGATAAATGAATCCAGCATAAGGACCGTTATAAAAAAAGAAAAGGAAATTAATGAAGCCATCACTGCAGCTATGCCAGCAGGCAAAAAAACCTTGCACTTCTTGTGAAATACCTTTTTAATCTTGTATTGAAAGTGCAGCTTTTATGTAGGTGCAGGACTGTAAGAAAGGCGTACGACAGACTTCAATATGATCCGAGGAAAAGCAAAGTCGTCACATGACAACTTGAAGCAGAGAGAAGCCGAGGGATCAAAAGCTGGGTAATTTAATGCCGGCAAAGGATAGTTTGATAATTTTCGGAAGAGGTTTGGCTTTAAAAATGTCAAGGTAACAGAAGCAGCAGACTCTGCTGGCCAAAAGGTAGCAGACAAGTTCCCAGACACTATTAGGAAAGCCATGGAGAAGCAAGGATATCGCCTGAACAGGTTCTAATACCGACAAAAGTGCCTTCTTCGCGGGGGGGAGGGGGGGGCACAAAAGACATTTACTCATAAGGAAGAGAAGCAAGCACCAGGATTTAAGGTAGGAAGGGACAGACTAAGTCTACTGTTTTGTGCAAATGCAGTTGGGTTTATGAGCAGGACTGCCTTTAACCACAAAGCTGCTAATCCCTGAGCCTTGAAGGGAGAAGACAGACACCACTCTTTCTGATTGTGCAACAGGAACGCCTGGACAAGAGCCCTTTTTCTAGATTGATTCTATTGATGCTTTGTCTCTGAAGTCAAGAAGTACCTTACCAATAAGGGACTGTCTTTTAAAGTTCTTTTGATATTGGACAATGCCCTGGGCCACACAGAAGCCCCATGAGTTCAATACCAAAGACATCAAAGTGGTCTACTTGCCCCAAACATAATGTCTCTAATTCAGCCTCTAGGTTAGGGGGTCATAGGCAACTTTAAGGCTCATTACGTATTATACTCAAAGGGAAAGATCGTAAATGCTATGGAAGAGAATCCCAATAAAGACATCATAAAAGTCTGGAAGGATTATACCATTGAAGATGCCATCATTGTTACAGAAAAAGCCACACAAGTTTGAAACAATAAATTCCTATTGGAGAAAACCATGTCCACATGTTATGCATGACTTCACAGGATTTACAACAGAGCCAATCAAAGAAATCACAAAAGAAGACTGTGGATATGGGGGGAAAAAAAAAAAGAAAAGAAAAAAAAAGGTGTGTGTGGGTGGGTGGGCGGGTGGGAGCGTGAAGCATTTCAAGATATGCATCTTGGACACATTCAAGAGCTAATTAACAGAATACGGCTTGATGGAGATGAGCCCTTCCAAACCAGAGCCAGAGAACAATTTGACAGTAGACAGTCTGGCCGAAGAGTTCTGACTGTGTGTTTGACTTCTGTTATGACCGGATCCTTCTGCGGTGTGGACACTGAAGCTAAGCAGATGATGAAAGAAGTATTAGCGAGATATAGAAACTTTTTAGAGAAAAGAAAAAGCAAAAATGTCAAAGAGAAATTACTATGTATTTTTATAAAATTACACTAAGCGCGCCTGCTTTTCTCGCCTCCCGTCCACGTGCTCCGTCTTACCTGACGCGGCAAGACCAACCTTTCCTCTTCCTCCTCCGTCTGCTCCATGTGAAATGATGGGGGCGAAGACCCCCGTGACGATCCACTTCCGCCCGGCGAGTAGTAAATAATCATCACGCCATACAGTTCATAAACTTATCTGTGTGTACGAACGTGTCTTTGAGTAGCAAGAACTGTGTGAAACTTTTTTGTGTCATCATCATCGCCTAAGTAGTCATCGTTTGGAATGTCACGTGCAAGATATTTAGGGAAGTGGACACACCTTATCTTCCCATAAGCATATGGTGAGTGATATTTGATATAAAATTAATAATGTGCTATTTTACTTACTATTTGATAACTTTGCTTTCCAAAAATTAATTACTGTACAGTATGCTCTTCTCTCTTATAATTGGAGAAACTGCATATCAGCCTATTATCACAGGTAAGTGGTTTTAAAAAACAGTAGCAATGTTTTCAATACGGTATTATGAAAATGGCTGTAATGCTACATACTATAAAAATTTTATAACAATTCCTTCATTTTTGCATGGCTTGGCTACCATGAAGCATCATACTGATTATGCTGTACCATAAAACAATCATATTTCTGTTTGTTCATTACCAATGCATGGGTCATCACGCCCATAAATAATAATGAACGTCTTCTTTTACATTATTTTTTTCATCTTTGATGTCTAGTGTTAGTAATGTATATAATGTCTACGGTGTTTTGATTCATGTAAGACAATATTGATGCAGATACTAACTGATGATTCATTTTATGAACAGATGACATAAATTTATGGTATCCATAAATATAATGCTGTAAATGCATTTTCTCTTACGATTTCCTTACAACATTTTCTTCTAACTTATTTATTGTAAGAATATGGTATATAATAAATAAAATACAAAATATGTGCTAATCAAGTGTTTGTGTTATTGGTGAGGGTACTAATAAACAGTAGGTTTATTAGTAGGTGTATTTTTGGGGAATCATGAGTTATACAAGGATTTTTGACTGTGCAGGGGGTAGAAGCCCTGATGTCCACATTATTTAAGGTTCAACTGTATGTCATGATCTTTACTCTATCTTAACCAAGTTTGCACATTCAAAGACCAGCCTTAGAAGGGACTTCAAAATCTCAGCATCTAATCTTTCTTTGTCTTCTTTTCTCTGTGATGATACTATGATTCTGTCAAGGAGTGTTCTCCTTTGCCGCGATTAGCAAAACTCTCAGTTTTATCTTTCCAATAGACTGTTTTGTTGACATTTTGGAAGTTCATTTTCAATAGATCTTTGCATAAAGGATGAATGTGCTGAAAGTGATTCATAATGAAATTGAGGAATATACTATATATAAATGTTACGTTTTCTTTAAAATGTTTTCTTCCAGGGCACCTGGGTGGCTCAGTGGGTTAAGCCTCTGCCTTCAATTCAGGTCATGATCTCAGGGTCCTGGGATCGAGCCCCGCATCTGGGTCTCCACTCAGCAGGGAGTCTGCTTCCCCCCGCCCCTCTGCCTGCCTCTCTGCCTACTTGTGATCTCTGTCTGTCCAATAAATAAATAAAATCTTAAAAAAAAATAAAAAAATAAAATGTTTTCTTCATGTCCTGTGATTAAGCGTGCGTCAGGTATAAAATGTACAGATAGATGAATCTCAGATCTCCAGTGTTTGTGTAGATGCAGGCTCTGATTTTGCCAGCTTCCTTGGCAAATGTTATTTGCTCCAGGAGGTGTTACTGAGATAAAAACCTTTGGTTATATTTATGGTGGCATATCAAAAGCGATCTGAACATATGTATAAAGTAGAAACAAACATAAATAACAGATGTCAGATGCAGCTTTTCTAGGAATAGTGTTAGAAAACATGTGTTTGTCACCTGCCCAATAGCTCTGTTTGTAGATGCATGATTTTCTTTAGAGATTTACAGGGACAATTTCTATTTATTAATTTTAATAAGAACAGATGACAAAGAGTGTTACGAATTTGGTACATTAGCCATGAAAAATTCCAAAGGAGGTCTTTCTGTTTATATGACCTGAGGTCATTTCTGCTAGGCTGTTCATTTATGTTGCTGTAACTGACCTTAGTAACTCTGAGACTGTCCTGAGAGATAGGACATTCCATCTTTTTGGGAGATTTCTCTCCGTGGCGAGGATAAAGAACTAATTTGTAAACAGTTCTTATAAGTGACTTTCCCCTAGACTTATTCTTTTTTTTTAGCCTAGGAAGGGAAACATTTTATTAAAATTGAATAAAGAATTTTTTTTCATTGCAATATAAGGAAAAGAACACCTCAATTATAATTGTTTCAAAATAGTGCATATAAATCCACTGACCTAGTAATTTACAAAAGGGAAAGAATACGATGTTTTATTTAATGATTCAGGTAATATAAAATCAAAATAACATAGGGCAATGAACATACAATGGGGATAAGATAGTACAGAATTGTTGAATCATTAAGTTTCACACTTGAAACTAATATAAAATATATAAAACTGTATGTTAATTATCTTTCAATAAAAATGTCATTGGGATTTTGATAGGGATTTCATAATAGTAAAGAAAAAAAGAGACAGTCTCTTCAATAAATGGTGCTAGGAAAACATAGCCACATACAAAAAAGAAAGAAACTGGACCACTTTCTAATACCATACACACACAAAAAAACAAACTCAAAATGGATCGAAGACCTAAATGTAAGACCTGAAATCATAAAAATCGTCGAAAAGAACAAGAGCAGTAATTTCTCTGACATCAATCAGAACAACATTTTTCTAGATATGTCTCCTCAGGCAAGGGAAACAAAAGCAAAATTAAACCATTTGGACTACACCAAAATAAGAAGCTTCTGCGAAACAAAGAAACCCATCAACGACATGACAAGTAAACCTACTGAATGGGAGAAGATATTTGCAAAAGATATATGCAATGTAGGAGTTAACGTCCAAAATATATGAAGAACTTATACAACTCAACACCAAAAAAAAAAAAAACAAAACAAAAAAAACAAAAAACAAAAAAAACCCACTAACAATCTGATTAAAAAATGGGCGGAGGACCTGAACAGATATTTTTCCAAAGAAGACATGGTGATGTCCAACACACATGTGAAAAGATGCTCAACATGGCTAATCCATCAAGGAAATGCAAATTGAAGCCACAATGAGGTACCTTCTTACACCAGTCAGAATGCCTAGAGTCAAAAAGATAAGAAATAATGAGTATTGGTGAGGATGTGGAGAAAAAGGAACCCTCTTGCACTGTTGGCGGGAATATAAATTGGTACAGCCACTGTGGAAAACAATATGGAAGTTTCCCCCAAAATTAAAAACGGAAATACTATATGATCCAGTAATTACTCCAGTGGATATTTACCCAAAGTAAATGAAAACACTAATTCAGAAAGATGAGTGCACCCCTGTGTTACTGTGTTACTTACAATAGCAAAGGAACGGAGGCAACCTTAGTGTCCACTGGGTTGAAAGGCAAATGTGTTTCACACAAACACACGCACATGCACACGCACGCGCGTATTCCACAGCCGTATGAAAAGGACGAGCTCATGCCATTTGCAACAACATGGACGGACCTAAAGGGCATGACGTGAAATGACCGAGACTGAGAAAGACAAACACCACAGGGTCTCACTTCCGTGTGGAATCTAACACACAAGGCAAATGAATGAACAAACAAGCAGAAAGCAACATCAGACGTGTAAGTACAGGGACAAACTGATGGTCGCAGAGTGGAGAGGATTTGGGATGGCCAAAGTCAGTGCAGTTGGGAAAGGAATCAATCAACCAATCACGGATAAAAGGCAGCGCACAGGGAACATAGACAATGATGCCATAATACACCGTACGGAGACAGACGGCAGCTACACGTGTGGCGAGCAAAGCATAACATACAGAGAAGCTGAGTCTCGACGTTGTTCCCCTGATACTAATGTAACATCGTCAACTGTATTCAACTAAGCTTTTTACTTTTTATACTGGAAAAATATAAATAAAACAAAACATAGCAAGGAGCAAGTGTGTTTTAATGTTTTCTTCTGATTTTATATCCATTATATTAAATTTAAAAATAAACGAAGGAGGAAGGAAATTCCTAGGACAGAGGTGTTGTGTTTTTTCAGCTGTTATATTTATCTGTTAATAGCCTGGGCCAGTTGTTCTCAAAGCGTAGTCCCTGGGTGAGCGACGTCAGTGCAAATGGGAGAGCTTGTTTGAAAGACAAATTCTCAAACTCCACACCAAACCTACAGAAATTCTGGGAATGGGAACTAGCAAACTAATTTAATAAACTCTCCAATATGATTCTGATATACACTAGCTTAGGAAAAAATATAAGTTTATGTTCAGACTCTGATCAATCAATAGCTATTTGGTAACTATTATTTGCCCAGAGGGAAAAGTCCAAGGTTTCTTTTTTTTTTTTTTTTACCCCCTAAGATTAGTTTGCACATAAAATTTTAAAAAAACAAGAAAAAAAGAAAGAAGTATTGGTTTCTATCATTAGTGTGTAGTAGTAAAATAACAACCTGAAACGGTTCAAAAGTTCAGTCTGAATAAACATTTAAGATGTTTGGCTCTTGGTTGGCTCCAAGCCAAACCACCAATGCTTTCAAGTCTGAGACTGTCGACTGGGGTCTCATAAGAACGGCCTGGGGTGTTCTTGGCAGTTTTTTACCTCAATTCTGTAGCGCTGGCAGAAAAAGAAAAAGAAAAAGTCCAAATCCAAGCATAGTTTCTTTTAAATCCATAATTCTGAGATGTTTTTTCTTACCAAGTTCAAAACAGAGAGAATTTTAAGTTAAAAGCACAGAGGAACCCAGCTGCATCAGTCAACAGAGCGTGTCACTGTCGGTCTCATGGTTATAAATTTGAACCCCATGTTGAGCACAGAGATTACTTTTAGAAAATTTAAAAATAAAATAAAAGCAGAGACACACATGTAAAACTTAAAATATTTGGCTCTATCTACTCTAAGCTAAATTTCATTTCTCCTTTATTGCTTGTGATCCCCCCCCCCCCCGTGTTTCCAGTGCCTGCTTTTCCCACCACTTGCACCTAAAATAGGAAAAAGACGGGTCGAACATTTCGGTTTAATATTCTTCCTAAATACCGCTAAGTACGGTGTTCTAAACAGAAGTATACCCCTGCTTCCGATTCTGGAGTAAGTTCCAGATCATGCTATCACTTTTTAAAGACTATTAATGAAAATATAACAATGCTAATACTACTAGTTGTTAATATTTATAAATTCTTGCTAGTGACAAAAGCTGAGTGCTTCCCGTATTAAAAATAAATTTTAACATCAACGTTTAGAGTCAGGTATTTCCATTCCCTTCTAGAGAGGAAACACACACGCACGCGCCCCTGTCTGGAGATTCTCATCCAAGATCACTGCACACTCCAGCATTTCAGACTATTTGCGTGTCCCTGAAGTATCACACTTCGGCTTCGTTTCTCGCGCGGTTCTCACCCATGAGAGCAAAAGCTGCGCCTGTGCCTGAAACACCTTTCCGCAACCTCTCGGCTTCAGCTCGGCCGTCGCTTCATTGATTCCCTCTCCCTCTCCAGGCTCCCGCAAGTGCTTCTGTGTTACCTGAGAGTGCTTCGAGGTTTTCTGTGAAGAATCTTCTCCTGATGGTCTGTGCGCTCGTCCGTGGCAGAGATTCAGCTTCAGGTCCGCATCCCCAGCCCCTAGGACGCAGCCGTCGGGTGGAGCTGCTCGCGACGCCACAGAGGCTCCGTGTCTGTGCGAGCGCGACAGCCTCCGGCCGCAGAGAGTGACCGGGCCTTCAAATGAGGGCCGCGTGGCTATGGAACCGAATTTTGGGTTTTATTTATTTATTAATTGACTTCCTTTAATATTATTTGATTTATTATTTATTAATTTAAATGCGAGTCGCTCCCTGGGCTCCTGGAACTGGCAGCTGACATTCTGCGCTCCGTGGGGGACGCGACGAGGGCCCCGCGCCGGGCTCGATGAGGGAGGGTCGCGGGAACACAGCGAAAGCGAGTGGCGAGCAGGAGCGGGAAACTCGAGGGAGGGAGACGCGCCGGTTAGTTCCTCCAGGCTTCGCGCCTTCTGGTCCGCGGCGCCGCTCCCACCGCTCCGAGCACCCGCGCGCGGGGAAGCCCCGGGGGAGACGAACGTGGAGTCAGACTAACGCGGCTTCCAGGGCCGCCGCTCCCAGATCCTCGGCTCTGGGAGTGATGTCAGGTCGGGAGAGACCGACAGGTGCGGCCCCCGCGTTGCCAACATCAGGCCCGCCTGAACGTGTGTGAAGAAACCGCATTAGAGATTCTAATCATGGTTCACAATGTCCCTTTCACTACCGTTGGGTACGCGGCGCCTGACTCGCTCGCTCCTGTCGCCGATTAACTTCTCCAGCGTCGCCGGCTACAAAATGTTTAAATACTCACGCTTTTAAGGAAGCAAGTCTTGGTTGGCATTTTTATTAACAAAAGTATTATAAATACTACACTCTGACTTGTCATCATCGTATGTACTCACGTGTTCACGAAAGAAAGGACGCGCGCTGAAACAAAGCCTCTACAAGATCATTTCCGAAACGTGCTCCACTTAATCATTGTTGTGCTTCTCAATAATTACTTCTTTGCTTAGTCACTTAGAATATCTTAATTGGAAGATTAAAAGTCTTATACTGAGAAAAAGTAGAGGAGATAAAAAATTAAACACAGGACTTTCAATGACACAAATGAAAAACAATGTAATTATGACCCTTGTTGGGAGTTTATCATCGGCCCACAGGCCGGTGTGTACCAGTCCCCGTGCTCCTTCAGTCCGTGGCACTCCCGAGTCTCTGCTGTGTCTTCTCTCATACTCCAAGCTATGGTTGCTACAAATCATAAATCTCAAGTCAATTTCAACTCTTCGGGCGTATGGCATAAAACATAAGCTTTTAAAATTTTTACTCCAAAGCATAACATTGGTATTTTTGTGGCATTTAATATAATGGACTCATTTCTTAGCAAATGAATGATTTTATCCCCTTAAGATAAAGCATATCAATAACTAAAGCGCCAGCAGCTTACATACAAAACACATTAGATCACTCATTTTGATGATTCCTATTCAACGGAACGTACAATGACGCATGGTAGTAGCTGCTTCTGCACTGAACCATCCCTCATCAAGGAAGGAGATTTTGCCTGATTCTGGAAGTGTTCAGGGACACAGATGTCCGCCGCCAGCACCTTTGGGGATTGCCTCAGAGGTGGAGATCCACCCGGCCCAAGGCTATATCCTTTCCAGGATGGCTCCCGTCGAGTAACTGACACCAACACGAATAAAAAGGCTCATGCTACAGCAGTTCCAACGGGCCATTTCACCCTCCGAGCTCTGCCACGGGGTCTGCCCAGGCTGTCGTCCACCCTCCGTCCAGTGGGAGTTTCTCCTCTACCTAACCCGGCTTCCTTTGCCTCCTTGTCACAGGTGTTTGTTCCAAGGGTCTATCCTGATAACTTGCACCCTAAACCGTGTCTGAGTCTTCTCTACAGGCCCAACCTACAGCAATGTCACCCCAGCTGTCCATTAGGAGACAGAGCAGTGGCCAGTATGGAATGAACCTCTAGGAATTCTTACTTCCAGAGCAGGAATAGTAACAACAGAGAGAGAAAAGGAAGGAAGGAAGGAAAATGGTGATTGAAGTTAGAGTCATCGTTATCTTTTTCATTGCTAGGCCAATAAAAACAAACATGTTTTGAGAAATCACCCGTGCGAGAAATTTTTAAAAATACATAATGGGGCGCCTGGGTGGCTCAGTGGGTGAAGCCTCTGCCTTCGGCTCAGGTCATGATCCCAGGGTCCTGGGATCGAGTCCCGCATCGGGCTCTCTGCTCAGCGGGGAGCCTGCTTCCTCCTCTCTCTGCCTGCCTCTCTGCCTACTTGTGGTCTCTCTCTGTCGGATAAATAAATAAAATCTTTGAAAAAATGCATAGAGATACTTCGAAAAGCTTTGTTTCTGAGGGTCTGCCGCCGTTTGTTTGCTTCGTGCTCTCTCTCCATTTTGCTGACACTTACAGACTCTGATCACCTCCTCTTACTCTCTTCCGACGAAACGTCTAACTCGCACTCTCCTTCTTCTCTTCGTTCCACCGTAATTGTGTAGGATTTAAAAATACACGGATGAGCCCTCCGATGCCGATGCTGCCCGTTCATGACGGGCTCCTCGCCCGGAACCTGCAACTCCACGCGTCTCCAGAAACTCGCTCTCCCGGCGACACCCCTGAAATTCTCAGTACTCGCCCGATCTCCAGCACAACTGATCACTGAAGCCCAGAATATGTTTTACCTACTACTACCCGCCTGTTCGACCATCTCAGTTTTCCCCGGATGCGCGTTGTTCAGCTTCACTGAGCCCTGCGCTCCACTCCCAAGCCCACCTCTCTCCATCCTCTTCGTGCTCTGCTCTGACTCCCCCGCAAACACTTAGATCGTTTCCTCCGTTCTCTCCATGTTGCTTTTCATTCCCTCAATCTGGCAACTGCCGTGAGTGTGTGTGTATGTGTGTGTGCGCGACGTGCAAGCGTACACCCAGAGTGATGTATGTGTTGGAGAAAACCAAGTAAACACGGACTTATCGAAATATAAAATGATCTCCAAATATAATCCGTTCTTCAACTCTTTCTTTGAATCCTTTTCTGTCTTCGTGGTGAGTTATTTCCCCTGTTCTCCTCAGTGAACGTTTCCAGCTTTCTCCACGCTCTTCAAATCTTGACCTCCCTTTCCTTAAAACGTCCCGTCAGAACCGTCTACAGAACGGAGAACACAGGACTTCGTCCACTTCCTGGCGTCATGTCACAAATGTCTGTGTCATCGTCCCGCTTTCCCTCCCACCACGGTGGCCATCGAGGCCGCGACAGCCCCCGCTTGCGGCTGTTTCACCTCGGGCAGCACCTGACTCCTGAGCTGACCTTCTCTTCTGCGTCTTTAGTTTCTCTCTTTTCTTCTTCCACAAAAAACTCCAATTCCTCACCCTGTACGAGACCATCTCACTCTTTCGGTTACCAGTTATTCTCCTAAGTGCGTGTGTTTTAGCCGCCTCCCTCCGGAATCTGTCTTCTTTATCTGAAAGTGAGTTGGCAACTCCACGTCACGCACCCCTCAAATTCTGCATGTCCCAAGATGAATCTGTTTCTCATTTTAGGGAGAAATGTTGTAATTTACCTGTTTGCTCGAGTTAGAAACCTAGGGTCCATTTTTCCTTATTCGAACATTGTAATCCATCACTTAAAACATCTCAGTTCTATCTTTTAAACATCGCCATCTTTTTAGTTGTCACTCAGCGTCTGTCTCCTGGATCGTTACAACACGTCACGTCGTTTAACCATCCTCCAACCATTTAATGCTTTTAAACATGACCACTTCTCTCTCCTCCCTCAGTGACTTTGGTGGTTCCCATCAAGATCCAGCCTGAATCTTTAACTTGGTCGTGAACTTCCGCAGATTTGGGCTCTGCTTCCCATCACACCTCTCGGCCGCTGCATGACCCAGCCCGCCCTCTGCAATTTGTCTGAATGCAACACGCGAGCTCTTATCTCTTCATCTGTGAACTTGCTTTGTCTGCTGCTTCTCCTGACAACCGTCTACCTATATTTAGGTCATAGCCTGGATGTCCCTTTTGCCAAGAAGTCTTCCTTACTTATTTCCCTTTTAAGTTATGGGTAAGTGTTACACATGGGAGCTCCCACGACAAGTTATACGACCCCCATCCCAGCATCACTGTGTTACGTAATCACCGCCGCTGACTTGGGGACTCTCGTCGCTGCTCGGTGAGCTCTGGAAGAGCATGAACCATGTCTGCCTCACTCACAACCACAGCCCCGGAGCTAGATACATGGCTGGCACAGAGTAATTATTTTTAGATAATGGACTACAAAGCAAGAACAGAAAGAAAGAAGTGAGACAGAGACTACCCAAACAAAAAAGACATGGAGATATGCAACAAATCTGTGACCTCCATCCCAAGATAAAGAGTAAAATGATGTGATTATATAGGAAGTAAACTAGGAGGTATAAGGTTATGAAAAGTATTTCTTCTTTAGGATATTAATTGAAGTTAGTAATCTTTGCAAACCTTTATCTACTGGAAAACATTTGAAGGATTTTGTGCTATGTTGAGATCAATAAGTATTCACGTGTTGTCAAAACTTGGGGCCGCAGGTGTGCAAGTGTTTAGCTTATGATATCCTTCATCTGCAACATGAACTGCAGTCGAAGGATCGTCACAAGGTTTACTTTGAAGAAAAGGAGAAGCGCTTCATTCAGAGTAAAGTTTGTGATAGTTTCATCTCTCCGGTGGGACGGATGCTTCTCCGCACGTCTCAGGTTATGAAGCAGGAACATGTAACCCACCTCCACAGGTGAGCGCTTCGTTGACGGGGATAGCAGCCCACGACACGGGAGCAAACTCGGCGTATTTCCCAGTATTGCCCCGTCTTCATGAGCCTGACATCCTCCTTTCTCCTCCGCATCGGTGAAGATTCAGACTGTGGGAATTTGCTGAGCCGAACACGATACAATGCAAAGCAAACACGCGCGCACACGTGCACACATGTGCACACGCACACACACGCGCACGCACGCACGCGCTCGCACACCCCAAAACGCATTGTCCCATTACCCCCACTCGTATTTCTGAGAATACACACTCTACGCAATAATCTGCTCTCACTTCCCCTCCTCTTCCTCTTCCTTTTTATTTTTCTATCTTTTATGTATTTCAAATTCTTTTCTTTCTAGGTTACAGCGGATACTTCGCGCGAGGGCGGCAGCGGGCAGGGCGCAGGAGCGTTCGGGCCGCCGCAATCTCGCTCCCTGATCGGGGACCGCGGGAACCGCCACGACTCCTGGTGACGACGCTCGAGACCGACGCGGTGGCCGCGTTCCCGAGCCGCCCCGCTACCTTCTGTGGGTCCGTCCTCACGTGCCACCGCCGGGATCTTCTCCAGACGCGACACCGCGCCCCCCACCGTCCCCGCCCCGCCCCCACTGAACACACACAGTTTCGTGTCTCATCCCCGCTCCTGCTCCGATCTGAACCGCCCCGCACGCCCCGAGCAGCGCCGCGCGCCTCCCGCAGCTACAATGTAGCAGCTCGAAGGGGAGGGCGGTGCCCGCGGTCTACACCTGCGGCCTTAAGCAGCTCCTACAACGTAGCGGACGATTACTGGGTGTATGTTGACTTGGTGCGTAAACGTCTTTCTCTGAGGCTGAAAAGATCAGAAAAAGGTTGAGCTGCAATAGGGAATTACTAAAAAAAAAAAAAAAAAAAAAAAAATCACTTGTCAGGAAAAAAAAATGTAAAAATTACAAATAGCTTTCACAATGTTCTTTTTAAAAAAATCTTATTTTAAGTTCAAGTGTTCATTTGAGTAAAGTCAGATTTGGAATCTGTTTATTCAATTAACATCAGAATCATGGAAATATGACTAATTGGTATGGGTCAGAATAAATATTACAGAAAACTCATAGTCTTAGACTTTAGTTAAGTAGGTGTGTGTGCTTGCATATCTACAAATTATGTGTGCATTTCAACTTTACTGTCACTCTAATATATGTTTTACATTCCAAACTTGAAAGCAAAGTTTGTAACACTACACATTTTTAAAATATTTTACCTAAAATTTTAAAACATTATTTTATTGAAACTCCTCTCTTGAAATTCAGTGTTCATATACTTTTGAGTCTTTATGGAAATACGATAAAACTATTGATTAAAATTTAGGGAAGACACTTTCTGTTGTTTTTAGCTAAGTCTTGGAAATGGGAAGTAAAAGAAAATTATATTTGAATTCACTTTTAACTTTTTATTTGGTTTAAGAAATTACAACGTAGAAAATAGAGTATATATTGATTTACACTTAATTCCTGGTAATTATTGACTTTGTTATAAGTCTGAAAGGATCAAAAGATGTTATGAATTTTTGCATTTCTCCTCATTGTTATGGTTCTGCCCAACAAGTGCCTAAAAATATCTAGGGGCACTTGGACGGCTCAAGTCTGATACTTGGTTTCAGCTCAGGTCATGACCTTGGGTCCTGGGATTGAGCCCCATGTCAGGCTCCCTGCTCAGTGCACAGTCTTTGTTTCTCTCCCTCCCCCGTTCTCTCTCTCTCAAATAAGTAAATAAATCCTTAAAAATTATCGTATGTATCTGTGAGGGGAAAAAAAAAAAAAGGAGGATACCATTAGCTGCACAAGACAGAATGTGGTCAAAAGAATCTTTAGAAATAAAATCCACTGTGAAATGGTTTAAGGTAAAAATGCGTGTTTATCTAAAAAAAAAATGGAAGGCATACTCAACAGCATATTTTTTGACAGAGTGTTTATGAAATTATTTAATACAAAAAAGACATAATTCACAATGGGAACTTTTTTTTGAGTAACAAAAGTGAAGTCATTTATTGGAAGGACACAGGAAAATTCACGTAAAGAAAGAGGTCAGGAACTGAGCTTGAAAAATATGAGAAATGGATCAGTTCAAAGCACATATACAGTAAAAACTAAGGAATAACTAATTCATAAGGATCTATTCTTAATTTATTGAGTTTACTTTAATGTAAAAGTTTTCTTAATTATAGCAGAAATAACGGAAGTGTCAGTTAGGTCAGATGTCCAACTTCTTTGCTAATATATACAACCCTGAAAATGCACTTTTTTTTTTAATTTAAAGATTTTTATTTGTTTATTTGACAGAGAGAGAGAGCACAAGAGGCAGAGAGGCAGGCAGATGGAGAGGGAGAAGCAGGCTCTCTGCTGAGCAGGGATCCCAGGACCCTGAGATCATGACCTGAGCTGATCATGGCAGCCACTTAACCACTAAGCCACCCAGGCAACCCTGCAATCATACTTCTAAATACATTTTTTTCCCTTAACATGGCATAGAAGATTACTCATAATGTTTTTATAATTCATCAGCCCATAACATCTGCTACACTGAAAAATTACATTTTCAAAAATGATAAAACATTTTTTAAAATGTGAAACTGAAATATAACTTAGACCTAACATAATTAAAATTACACTAGTGCCGAAGCCTATGTTGGATTATTTTTGTAATGAAATACTTATTTTCTAATTCACTTGAGATTTGTCTTTAATAATAAAAATATTAAACTACCACACATCTTGAAAACTTTTTTCTTTGTTTCTCTGCTTTTATTTTAGTTTGACTTAAAATATTTTGTTTAAATATGATCTCTACCAAGATCTCAATTTTATTTATTTATTTGACAGACAGATCACAAGTAGGCAGAAAGGCAGGCAGAGAGAGAAGGGAGGAAGCAGACTCCCTGCCGAGCAGAGAGCCCGATGCGGGGCTCGATCCCAGGACACTGGAATCATGACCTGAGCCGAAGGCAGCGGCTTTAACCCACTGAGCCACCCAGGTGCCCCAAGATCTCAATTTTAAAAGCACAGAGAGTTCGGGCTAGAAGGAAAAAGAGTGAAGCAGAGCAGACAGTGATATAACTTGTAGGATAACTCCTGCCTCTTTCTAGAAAGGACCCTTGAACCCAGCTCTGCTTTATGGGTGTACTATGGAAATATGAGCCCAGTTCTTCCAGTTAGTCTTTTTATTTTTACAAAAAAAGTAGTTAATTATATTTTTATTCAAATTTTATGTTTAAATATTGTACACTTTTAAAAAAGATTTTGTTTATTTGAGAGAGAAAGAGAGAGAGAGAGAGCATGAGCAGGGGGAGGGGCAGAGGGAGAAGCAGACCCCCTGCTGAGCGGGGAGCCCCATCTGGGACACGATCTGGGACTCCAGGATCATGACCTGAGCCAAAGGCAGTTGCTCAACCAACTGAGCCACCCAGGCTCCCTAATCTTATATACTTTTAAAAGATTTATTTATTTGAGAGAAAGAAAGAGAATGAGTGGGGGGAGGGGAGAGGATCTTCCAGCAGACCCCCCCACTGAGAACAGAACTGAGGTGGGGCTCAATCCCACAATTTGAGATCATGACCTGAGCCCAAGAGTCGGACACTTAACTAACTGAGCCACCCGGGTGCTCCAATATTTTATGTAAAAAAAAAAAAAATTCCTGGAATGGTAAAACAAAAATGATCTGTAGATTGATGCTGCCTTGACTGCCACTAACTTGTGACTCTGGTGTCTGTCTTTAAGGTCTTGCTCTGAAAGTCATCCTTAATTCAAGAGGATATATTCACCTATGTTTTATTCTGCTTCGACCTTAACACCGATAGTGTTCAGCTCGTCTCTTACTAACTTCAGCGAATGATGTGTGGTAGGTAGCCAACTTATTTTTTCCCATTAGCTAACCGTATCGTTAGCTCCATTTTCCTTAGAGCTTTATAATGGCCCATTTTTTAAAATCCCCAAATTGGCAGAATTGCTTGTTTATTTGCTCTTTTACTCATTTGATATATTCATAGATTCCTCAATGAGTATCCTTCTGTAGTTTTACAGTAAAATGTTCAGTTTGGAAGGTCAATCCATTTTCTACCATTTTCAAGAAAATGTTATGATTAGTGCATAATTATTCTTTAAAGTAGACTAAAAGTCACTTTAATAAATGCAGTAATTTAAAAATTGTATATAATTTTGGAGAAAAACAATTTTACATATGAAATCTCCCCACCTGTCTCCATTTCTATCTGTCACTGTCCACCCCCCCACACCCCTCTGATAGTTCTGTGACATTTTCTTAGGCTGACTTTTAGACTTTTTCTAAATTAAAGTCATAATTGCATAATTATATAATACTGAGAATTGGAAACAATAATTTTTCAAATTTTTGTGAAATATTTCTATTTATGAAGAAAAGTTCTAGGTTTCTGGATTGTAGACTGCAACGGTATTCAGAGACATGCTTCAGAAACTCTGCAAATCTTTCATAACACTTTCATATACATTTGTGTAGTCCTGGGGATAATGTTCATGGATTTATTAGTTTGTCAAAGAGTATTATGATCTCAGAATAATTAATGTTTGATGTCAAAATTTCCCTGATTTTTGACACATTAAAATATTATGTACAACTAAAAGTCTTAAAGTTCTTTGATAATTAACAGAGAAAAATAATCAAATACACGAAAGGTACTATATTCTAAAAATAAGACCTACTAATGCGTTAGTGAAACATTAGTTCACTAAATTAGGTGGGAAATGCTAAATTAGGTGGGAAGTATAAATTACAGCCATTTTGCCTTCATGGAGGTAATTATATTCCCCTCCTAAAAATAATGACTGTGTTAATATTAATAATTATTACAAGAATTGTTCTTATTGCTACCAGTTACTGAGCACTCACAACATACTAGCCACCGTGACAAGCACACTGAATTCAGTATCTCATTTCACTCTAAAAAAAATCTCAATTATGAGGCAGTCTTATCATCATTTTCATACAGAAAGTGATCTTAGGAAATTGCCCAGATGATTAGTAGCTGCGCTAGAAATAGAACTTTGACTCTATTTTTTTCCTTCTCTCTCAGGTTAAAAATAAGCCTTCTCTTCCCCACTTTTTTTCTCTCCTGTGTCTTGGACATATAGGATCAAGTAAGTTCCAAGACTGACTTTTTATTAAACACTGAGGCTGTTAAAATGACAAAATTTTAGTCTCTGAATCCTTTTGAGATTAATCTAATCCATTCCTAGAAATATTAGGGCTGTAATGAAATTATTACCTTTTTTTTCACTAAGAAGTGGCCAAAGCCGCCTTTACTAAACAGTCAAAAAATACAGCCGTTCACGATTTTCTTACTCGGTTACCTCAGAGAGTATTAGGATTGACAGAGCACAAATAGGAAGAATCGGAGACAATACTGGGTGTTGGACGTCTA
>JAHRIG010000013.1:941289-1087901 GCA_020311275.1 Eira barbara | reverse complement strand
CCTTCGAGCCTCAAGAATCTATGGCGTTGGAGTAAAAGACGGGGATAAGGCATGGAGGTAAAATGCCCAAGTTCCAGCTTTCCTTGCTCTTGGGGTACGATCTCTTGGGGAAGATTAGAAATACGCCTAATCCTGGACCCGGGATTTGAAGCAAGACAGTCTGACACTGGAGGCCACTCCCTAATGATGAAACTGTGCAGTCTTTTCAGACGAAGAGAGACGACGCCCGTTTCAGGTGGACAGCAGGAAATGGTCAAAAATAGTGATATGTACAGGCGATGCTCTGGAACTCAAACAGACCACACAGCAATTAATTAATCAGAACAGAGCAGGATGCAGGAACCACTGTGTGTTTCTGAATCCCCACGGAATGATTTTCCTCATATGATATTTTTGTTCAACATGGTGACGTTTCTGCTGCAGTGTTTCAGTGTCTTTTCAGTTATGTCCTACATTCTGCCCAACCAAGTGAAGAACGTGTGTGGTAGGAGTAACTGCGTTAATGTGAGTTGCTGTCGGCCACTGAGGAATGGCTTGGAAACCCCAGAGATGGTAGGAGTAAAGGCAATATGTCAAATATATGATAAAGATATAGATGAAACCCAAGAAACCCAAGAAACTCTCTAAAGTAGTTCTTTCTGTGGGGACAGCATAATAGTCTGGGTTCTCTAGAGAAACAGATAAACTAAATGCTAAGCTACCATGCATACATGCACATATATATACATATATACACATATATACATATATATACACATATATACAATATATACATATAGCTACAAATATATGCATGCATATATGTGTGCATGCGTGCGCGCACGAGCTGGAGAACGAGAAAAGTCAGTTGTGTAATTAAGTTCGGGTGAGCCGAGTGTAAGTCCTGGTTTGAGTCTGGAAGCCTGAGAATCAAGAGAGCCAATGTCCGAGGGCAAAAGATACTAGCTGTCCTCCCTCAAGCCGAGAGAGAGCAAATTTGCCCTTACTCCACCTTTTTGTCCTATTCAGGCTTTGAATGAGTTGGATAAAATCGACTCTCATCAGTGAGGGCATTAATCCTCACTCAAGTCTATGGATTCAAATGAAAATCTCTCCCAGGAAATCCCTCACAGACGTAAACAGAAATGATGTTTAACCGCTCTCTGGGCATCCTTCCGCCCAATCAAGTTGACACATAAAATTGACTATCATAGTGCGGACGGGGTGGATTGTTTTATTCAATCCTGAATGCAGGTTATAAATACTGGCACAGGCACAGTTTTTTAAAAATTATGCATGCCCAGGCCCCACCACAGAAACACTGACCAGAAAATCTGAGGGTAGGTCCTGGATACTGGCACTTGCAGGTGACCCTATTATCTCTAGGAAACAAGGTGACACCTCTTTGCATTTTTGCCGCACTTTCTGAAAATGCCAGTATGACTTTTCTTCATGGAAGGTAAATTTTGACATTGCAGTGAATTGGTCTTTTCAAGTGGAACATGTCCTTACGTGCTCTCCTGCTGGCACGGCCCCCGAGTCCTCCCCCACCAATCCACAGCCCCAAAGAAGGGGGGGACATCGCGCGCTCACTTGGCTAGATCCTAAAATCATACAACTGTTTGGACAGAATCTTGTCAGCTCTGGGTAACAAGTATGATTTGGAAGTAATATGTATTTTATTTAACTATTGACTACAAATTAAAAATAAAAGTTAAAAACAAAGTTTTATTTTCTTGTTGGCAACTTCCTTAAATAATCTCCTTAAATAGAACAGCTTGGGTGGCCACTAGCCATTTTTTAGGTGGTTTTTAAAAATTACTTTCACAAACAGGAAAAAGACAGCAAGGGATTTCAGTGAATAAAGCCAAAACTGTCACAACATGATAACTCAGTTCCAAGGTTTTCAGAAAGATGCATTCTTTCTTCTAAAATTTTTGCACATGTTTTTCATAACATTTACTTTCCTTCCTTCCCCTTTCTTTCTTTTCTTTCTTTCTTTCTTTTCCTTTTCCATCTTGAATCATAAACACAAATAACACATTTCTATCCTAGGAATATTCTTTAGGAAACTTTCTTATTAGTATTTAAAGTCCATAAACTATAATATACTGCTGTTGAGAAACTACAACTTGCAAGTACGTAAAATTACATTTATAAAATAATTGTGTTTTTATGAGAAAAAGACTATTTTTACTTAAAGTCAGTATGCCTTGCTAAGGATAGCATCGAATCTACAAGTTGCATTGGGTCATATGAATATTTTAACATTCTTCCAAACCATGAGCATAACGTATCTTTCTGTTTGGCATCCTCAATTTCTATCATCAATGCTTTATAATTTTCAATGTACATGTCTTTCACTTTCTTGGTTAAGTTTATTCCTAGGTATTTTATTTTTGGTGCAATTATAAATGAAACTATTTTCGTAATTTCTTTTTCTATTAATTTATTATTACTATATAGAAATACAACATATTTTTGCATATTAATTTTGCATCCCACAACTTTACAGAAATCACATATTACTTCTAATAGGTTTTTGGTGGAGTTCCACAGGGTTTTCTTCTATAGGATCATGTCACTTGCAAACAGTGACACTATAAAAATGCCAATAGTACTACTTTTCACAGAACTAAAACAAATAATTCTGAAATCTGTACAGAATCACGAAGACCCTAAACAGAAAAAACTACCTTGAGAAAGAAGAACAAAGCTGGACGTATCACAAGCCTAGATTTCAATATATATTTACAAAGCTATAGTGATCAAAACAGTATGATACTAGCACAAAAACAGACACATAGATCAAGAGAACAGAATACAGAGTCCAGAAATAAACCCATGCTTACAAAGTCAATTGATTTATGACAAACAGGGCAAGAATATATAATACGGAAAAGACAGTCTCCTCAATAAATGGTGCTGGGAAAACTGTACAGCTACACACAAAAGAATGAAACTGAACCACTTTCTTACACCATAGACAAAACAAACAAACAAAAAATCATACAAAAAACAAAACAATGGATTAAGGACCTAAATGTGACACCTGAAACCATAAAAATCCTAGAAGAAAATATGGGCAGTAAACTCTTTGACTTTAGCCTTAGCAACATTTTTCTATGTGTCTCCTGAGGCAAAAAAAGCAAAAGCAAAAATAAACTATTGGAAATACACCAGAAAAATAAACTCTTGGGAGTTAATGGGAGAAGATATTTGCAGGTGATATATTTGGTAAAGGATTAATATCCAAAATAAATAAGGGACTTATACAACTTAACACCAAAAAAATAAATAATCTGACTTAAAAATAGGCAGATGACCTGAAAAGACATTTTTGTCAAGAAGACGTACTGATGGACAACAGACACAGGAGAAGATGCTCAGTATCACTAATCATCAGGGAAATGCAAATTAATGCCATAGTATCACCTCACACCTGTCAGAGCGGCTACGATCAAAAAGGCAAGAAATAACAAGTGTTGGTGAGGTTGTGGAGAAAAGGAACCTCATGCACTGTCAGTGGGTATGTAAATTGGTGCAGCCACTGTTGAAAACAATAAGGAGATTCCTTAAGGAATTAAAAATGGAAATAATATATGATCAGTAATTCCACTAGTGGGTATTTACCCAAAGAAAACAAAAACACTAATTTGAAAAGGTACATGAACTTCTGTTTTTGCAGCATTATTTACAATAGTCAAATTATGGAACAGCTGAATTGTCCATCAGGAGATAAATGGTTAAAGAAGACAGGGTACACACACACACACACACACACACACACACACACACTGGAATACTACTCAGCCACAAAAAGAATGAAATCCTGACACTTGCAACAATGTGGAAGAGCTAAAGGATATCACCCTACCTGCATTGAGTCAGAGAAAGACAAATACCATGTGATTTCACTCATGGGCAGAATTTAAGAAACAAACAAAGAAAAAAGAGAAAAACAAAAAACCCCAAGCTCTTAAATATCAAGAACAAAAGGGGAGGTGGTTGGGAGAATGGGTTAAGGAGATGTAGGGGATTAAGGGTGCATTTATATGCTTACTGTGGTGGATACGAGAAACGTACGGAATTGTTGAATCATTATATTGTACACCTGCAACTAATGTAACACTGTTAATTATATTTGAATTTTAAAAGTGGTAAAAAAAAAAGTTTGTCATATAAATTAAATAAAATTTGCAGATGGGAAAAGATTGATGAATGGATAAAGATGTGGCATATATACATATATAATAGAATATTACTTAGCAATAAAAAGAATGAGATCTTGCCATTTATGACAACGGGGACAGACTTACAGAGTATAATGCTAAGTGAAATACATCAGACAGAGAAAAACAGATACCATGTGATTTCAAGTGGAGTCTAAACAACAAACAAAAAAAGCAGAAACAGACCCAGAAATAAAGAGAACAAACTGGTGGTTGCCGGGGGCAGGGGCTGGGGTGGGCAAAACGGGTGAAGGTGTGCTGGGAGTTACAGGCTTTCAGTTATGGAACGAGTAAGTCACGGGGATGAAAGGCACAACGTGGGGGAACTTAGTCCTCGGTTCTGAATAGCATCGCGTGGTGACAGATGGCAGCTACACCCCAAGTGAGCATGGCATAACACACAGACTTGTCAAATCACCACGCTGTACACCTGAAACTAATGTAACATTGTGTGTCAACTGTACTTCAATATTTTTTAAAATAAAAAATAAAAATAAATATATTAAATAAATAAAATTATTAATAAATAATATTAAATAAAAATTCATTATGACAGAACAAATAAAATCAGTAAATTTTGTGATATGATTACACTTTTTTTCTTACTATGGTGATTTTGATTTTTCTTATTAAATAGTATCTATGTGACGCTAATATCTGTGGTAATGTCTATGTGATACTATTATTTATGTGATATTAATGTATTTGTGACATTAAAGCTTGTAATGATATACTGGATTTGACTAAAGGATTGCTAATGTCTATTTCAGTTCTGAAACTGAGTCCTCAGAGTACTGATACGGCGTGACTATAGTAACATTCAAGGAAAAGAAAGACAGAAAGTGTTTTTTTATATTATTCTGTCTTTATTGTGAATTTAATTTTTTTACTTTTTTTAAGATTTTATTTATCTATTTGAAAGAGAGAGAGACAGTGAGAGAGGGAACACAAGCCGGGGGAGTGGGAGAGGGAGAAGCAGGCTCCCCGCTGAGCAGGGAGCCCGACCTAAGGCATGATCGCAGGACCCCGGGATTATGACCTGAGTTGAAGGCAGAAGCTTTACTGACTGAGCCACCCAGGTGCCCCTTTATTGTGGATTTTAAACATTTACCCAATAGTATAGTTATTCTATCTCCCTGGTTTTATGTCTCCCTTTATAAGTTCTTAAAATAAACTTCTATAAGTATTTGGAAACATAATTCTCATATTTTAATATAAGTGTGTTAACTTAAATAAAGACAAATCTGAAACCTCTATTTATTTTAATAAGCTTTGCTTTCAGTACAATTCTTCATGATACAAAATAATTTTTATTTTACAAAAAAAAATTCAAAATTCTGTTTGTTCCTAAACTTTCCTCATATACCCAAGTATTTTCAGATCATTAATTACCGGACAGATATATCTGAAGAAAAGTGAGGTCACATTTAAAACATTAGACACTGCCAACTGAATATTGTGGAACAGGCTTTATTAATTATAATAACATATGGGGGAATAAAGATTTGATTTATAAGCATTAATTTGCTCACAACTTTGAACAACTTTATTTAGTACAAAATGAGGCACACCTACATATCACTTTAAAAGGTACTACAACACCCAAAAAACCCCCAAATAATCCACTCAAGAGATGGGCAGAAGACAAGAAAAGACATTTCTCCAAAGAAGGCATATAAATGGTCAGCAGATGCATGAAAATGTGCTCCACATCACTCGGCATCAGGGAAATACAAATCAAAACCACATGAGATCCCACCTCACACCAGTCAGAATGGCTAAAATTAACAAATCAAGAAATGACAGATGCTGGCGAGGATGCGGAGAGAGGGGAACCTCCTACACTGCTGGTGGGAATGCAAGCTGGGGCAGCCGCTCTGGAAAACAGCGTGGAGGGTCCTCAAAAAGTTGAAAATAGAGCTGTCCTGTGACCCAGCGATCGCACTACTGGGTATTTACCCTAAAGATACAAACGATATAGAGAAGAAATAATTGCGAAGGACTAAAACCCCTGAAAACATAAGAGGGAAAACTACAAGTAAATGTAGAAGTACTGCGCTTTGGGAAGAGGAGGCTTACTTTCCCCATGAACACATGAAGAAAGGAGTAGGTGGCTGCAGACACAGCTCTATTTTCAGAATGAGCCAAAGGAAAGCTGAGGGATTTCCCTCATGATTATTTTAATTTTCCAAATAACACGTGCAGGAAAGATGAAGGAGCTGTAGGACGTCACTGAGTGTCAGGATTATAATTACGCAAAAATGCTAGTCTTCTTGGTCGTATCGTCTTCTTAATCAGTGCACAGCTTTACGTGTGCAGAAACAGCAAAGGCGACATATATATACACGCACAGGATTTTTTTTTGAGACGAGTAATGAGAGAAATGGTCAAATAAAGACCAGAAATGGTGGAACTTAGTAACTGCCGAATGGATGTGCTGATGAGCAAAAAAGTGGTGAAGTGAATAGACCAGAAGTTTCAGCAAAGTGAAAAAAAAATTCTTATAAGTAATTTTGAGTAGGAAAATTAGAAATATTAGTGAAAAAGTTAGATACATAAACGTGATTTTGGAAGCAGCAAATACAGCGTATTAAATTTATTTCGAAGAAATTAAGCACTTGAAGTTATTTCTGTGAAGGCTGCAACTTTTATGCTGTCACTGTTGGATCCACCCATCCTCTATGAAAGGATGATGCTCCCATAGCAATAAAACATAACATGCATTTCAAATTTTAAAATACAGATTTAGAGAAAACAATGTATTTACAAATTTCGAATACCATATGAAATACCACACATACACAAACTAAAGTGTAAGTGGTAAAAATACAGAGATAACTATAAAACATGGTGACCCACTAAGATGTATTCGTACTGTAATCAAACTGTAAGCTTACAAAAATATCATTTGAGTTGTTTCTTTGTTAAACAGTAAGTGAATATTCCATTTGGCTATTTGATAACTGAGATCTGCAGGAAAAGTTGTAACTTGATTGAAAATGCATTAATAAATAATTTAAATTCAAGTTAAAGGTTATACTTGTATGTACTTATAAGCAAATTTCTAATAATTTGCCTAATAATGAATAAAATAAGTGAAAACCAATTATTCGTCATGGATAAATATAGAGGCACGACTTAATTGTTCTATAAGCTTTTTAATAATGATCATTTTACCTGAAAAGTCAGTATCACAACTCCAGAGGCAATACTCCAAATCAGGTTTAATTATTTTTAATTACCTAACGTTTATAATAACTCAATGGCAATATTCAATCTGAAAGCCTCAGGTATGTGTCACAGTTTACATGCTCATCCAACTGTATTTACAGGAATAGGCCTGACATGCCTGAAAGCTACATCGTAACACTTGAGAAACACCCTGTATTAGTTTCCTATTGCCTATTGTCACAGATTTTGTGGCTTGAAACAACACAAATCTGTTATCTTATAGTTCTGGAATTCAAAAGTGAAAGTAGGTCTCATCTAGCTAAAAAAATTAGTGTCCTTGAAGGGCTCTGTCACCTCCTAACGCTCCAGGGGACAATTCGTTTCCTTGCATTTTCCAGCTTTTTGAGGCCGGCCTGTATTTCTTGGGTCACAGCCCCTTTCTCCATCTTTAAAATGCTTCCAACCCCAGCTTCCGTCATCATAGCCACCTTTTTCTGACTGATCTTCTTGCCTCCCTTATACAAATGGGTCCCATGTAATTATAAGGAAACTTATAATTATAAGGAAACATAATTACATGGGACCCATTTGGGTAATCCAGGACAATCTCTCGCCTTTTTAAAATTCTAAACTTAATCACACCTACAAAATCTTTTTTTTACATGAAAGGTAATATAGTTACAGGTTCCAAAGATTCCTGCATGAACATTTGGGGAATCATTATTGAGTCGACCACACATACACACACACATCAGAGAACATGTTTTAGAATTTAACATTTTTATAGACTAATTTTATGATTAATGACTACCATTAGCTACCTGAACTGTAATTAGTGAAAATTGTTAATGCTTTCCCCTGTGTTATGAACCTTATTCAACCTGGTAGTGTAATTCATCTGAATTGCTAAATAATTTCAACTCAGCTAACCCAATTTGAATATGAAATAGTTATGATTTTGTGAAATAATATACTCAACATTTATTCTACCGAATGACGCATTTGGGTCAGGTGTTTTACGGGGCTGTGGGCGCAAAGGCAGGTAAGAAGTGATCTCTGTGCGCGACGAACAAGAAAGCCCGGAAGGCAGATAATGTAACAACATGAAGGTGGTCACCTCAATCGCTGTAAAAGCAATTAAAATGGTATGAAAGAGCAGACGCGTTTTGATAGGCAATACTGGTAAAGACCTCACAGAAGAATTAGTCTGTGGTTTTGATTTTAAAAGATGAGAAGGACTTTGACTAGTGGATATGCAGAAGAGAAAGAATGTGTTCTAGAGAATGAGACCATTTGAGAGAAGACCCACGAACAGAAACGATGTGGTTGGAAACCTACCAGCAGCTAGACTGAAGCAAAGTCTGGGCAACGGCCGTAACCACACGTTATGGATAGAAAGACAGGTTAGGATCAAATGATGTGGACATTTTAATGTCGTACCAAGGAGTTGGAATTATATCATGATGTGAAGCCAGAGAAAAATTCTAAAATATGATATGATCTTTTTTGAGATGTGATTTGAGTTCCAGTCCATTGTAGATACTATTCTTGGTACCAGGAATACAGTATTGACCTTATTTATTTTTTAAAGATATTATTTATTTATTCGACAGAGAGAGACACAGCAAGAGGGAGCACAAGCAGGGGGAGTGGGAGAGGGAGAAGCAGAAGTTGACCTTAGACGTGGATGGCCAGTTAATAGGTCATGGGATCTAGTCTTTTAATTTGATTCCTGATTTGGTTTGGCTTTTATCATTTAATACTTCCGATATAGACAGGTCCTACTGTATATTTATACCTTACTGAGAAGCACGGTAACATTGTGTATCCGCAGAGGGAGAACTCATTTCTTAGAGGAATTCCTTTCCTGCAGGAGAGGGCAGCACAGCCCTGCCGTAAGTAGCAAGTCTAGTCTTTCCTGGACCATCTACAAACAAGTGTTTTGAAAGCCTGGATTTCATCATATTTCTTCTCAGCTTTAAAAAGAAAATCCCTATGGAAACAGTGGCCCACCTAAAAATACATAATTACTTGAGACCAGGGTCCATCTAGTGCTGTAGTAACTCATGCTCATTTCTCCATCTGACTGAACGATAAAGAATCTTCCCCCCACACACCGTGATAAAATTCTTTCACTCCTCCACATTGATTTCCTGTGGCATGTGCACCTGATAATATTTTTTGTTCTGATTTACCTTCACTTATATTAAATCAGCATTCAAAGTCCTTTGATTATAAATGCGTAACAAGATTCATAAGGCTTTTCTCCTATTCAGCCACTGACTGATGTAAAATCATGCATCATGACAAGAGTTTTCCTATCTTTTGCTGAGACATGTTCTTTCTCCAAAATCAGAGAGTCCAGACAGCGGTACTCAAAGTGCTCACACGTCTTCATGTAAACCGATGACTGAGCCCCTTGCGAACAGGTCTACCTTCCAGCTTTGCTCTCGGTCGCTCAACCTCCCTTTGCACACTGGATGTCCCGTAGTCGGGCCATGCAAATAACCCCTTCCCAATCTCTTTTTGAAATGCCTTTTCTTGTCTTCCACAGGGCTCCTTGTTATGGTTTCCAACTTACTTCTTTTGTAATTATCCCACATCCTGCTTTTAAAGCCAAAAGTCACTTCGCTAAGGTGACTCCAAAGCTGGTTTTATAGCGAGTCCCCATCACGCACCATCGGACATCAGAAAGTAGTTGGTGGCTCGGTGTGAGGACACGTGAGAGAGTTTGGGTGCATTACCTGTTCCTGGAAAGTACCTCTGGGATTCTTCTGAGGAGACTAAAAATTGAACTCTCTTTGGACTTCAGTGTCTTCATGAGCACAATGATGGGGTTTGAAGAGATGACCTGGGCTTGCTCTAAAATTGTCTAAGCTTCATGATAGATCCGTGTGTTGGCATAGTCAGGGAACGCTCATCACTCTCGTACCCGTACCTGCCTAATGACTGTATATTCGTCAGAGCTCTACACTCTCCCTCACATTCAAACCGAGATGAGGTGGGGTCTGCAGGCCACTTTACTAGCTGACCGATACGCCCACTGTATCTTTCAGAATGTGTGGTTCATTTTCACGCTTCAAAATCTAATATATTTTTGCAGTTGGAAATTATAGGGACATCACTGAATATAAGAATATTGGATTATTCAATAGGCAGCTGTCAAAGTTCTATGGACTAACATGTAGAAAATAATATGCTGCCATATATTTCTTCAGACTCATTTTTTATGTCTTCAGTGATCACATTTCCTTTGTTCTTTAGATATATTTGTTTAGTCTTAATAGTATGGCATATATCATTCAGTGAAAAATGTCTTGCAAATATTTTTCTCAACTATTAATGATAAAGTTAATTTAGAATAATGATTGCAAAATAATGTTAAAATTTAACAATAACCTTAAACACACAAAAAAAGCAATTCTGCAAACATTTATATATCCCAGATACATGTATGGAATGTGGCTTCCATTTTTATTTTAGAGTTTATTTATTTATTTGGGAGAGAGAAAGAGAGAGAGAACACAAGCTGGGGGAGGGGCAGAGGCACGAGCAGACTCGCTGCTACGCAGGGAACTGGATGCGGGGCTGGATCCCAGAGCTGTGAGATCATGACGTGAGCTGAAGGTCTACAGACCCTTAACCGGCGGAACCAGCCCCGCACCCCAGAATGTGGATTCTATCTAGGGTTGGGAAGGTAGTTTGCTAAGATTCACGAGAACATTTCAACCATTTAAGTGAGATTTACACCAGAAGTAGGGCTCGAACTCACAACCCCAAGATCAAGAGTGGCATGTTCCTGCCAACTGACATACCCAGGCGCCCCTCACTGGACCATTTTAAAGTCAGTATGTCAAAAACATGATTATAGTTGTCAAATGGAAGCATTTCTTGTAAAATGCAGAATAAAGATTTTGTATCTGTGTGTTACCTGGGTAAAAATATTACCAATTTTGCTATCATGCAAATATATTTCAGATAGAAAAGCTTATGCCTTGTAATTCTGCAAGACAGTGTGTCTGTATTATGTATAATACTCTTAATTTTTCCATACAGAACATAAGTTAACATAAATTAAGGAAAGGAACAAAACAAGTTATTTAATATGTTTTATGTTTTTCTCAGTGACAATATTAAAAGTATGTCCTATTTTCTCCATACTAGTTTGAGTTGTTAAAAAAAAATAAAAGTCATAATTGCCAAAAGCTGTCCAGTCTGTAAATCAAACTAATTACTTTCTCAGTCACTTCACAACTTTGACTGTTTCACTTTTAATAAGTGAGTATTGTTTACCAGGTCAAAAATGGATTAATACAAGGAGAACAGATTCTTCTTAAACTTCTGCATGAAAATAAGAATACTCACCAAGAGTTTCTGAACCTTGGAGGGATCAGATGGGGGGACAAAAAAAGACAAGTGTTTCATTGTTGTTTACAAAGATGTAATCTACTAGATTGTTATAAATTATAGATAACTTAAAAAAAACTTTCTCTCCAGAAAATAGAACAGTAAAGAGACAGCAATGCTCCAAACTTAAAAAATAAATAAATAAATAAATAAAAATTAAAAAAAAGAAATGGATTTCCAATTAACTTGGCTTCATTTTATTAATATGACAGATTGACATTGATGAATTTTTAAATATTGAATCAGTCTTTCATTCCCAGAATTAATCTCACTCAATCATGCTGTATAATGCAATGGATTGGATTTGAAGTATTTTACCCAGGACTTCTCTGTGTATTTTCACAGGAGAGCTGGTCTACGGTTTCCCTTTCCTCTCTCTCTCTCTCTCTCTGTCTGTGGCCTTTGTCTGGTGTTGGCATTAGGGCAATGCTAGCCGTCTGTATAAAAAGTTGGTAAGTTTTGGCTCCCATTCTGTATTTTGGAAGAGCACGCGTCGAATGGGCGTTAATTCTTTAAGTATCCGGTGGAATTCTCTAGTAAAATTTTCTGGGCCTTTTTATTTTTCTTTATTGTAAGCTTTCGTATTACCGATTCAGTATCTTTTAATAGTTTCAGACTATTCTGATTATCTCTTTCATTGTGGGTGAGTTTTAATCATCTGTGTTTCGGAGGGATTTGGCCTAAGTATTCTAACTTGTCAAATTTATTCACATAGAGCTGTGCTCAGTGTTGCCTTTATCCCTCTGATGTGTGCAGAGTCTGCAACTCCCTCCCTTCACTCCTGGTCCTGGGACGTTTCTCTTGCTCTTTGCCTATCTTGCTGGAAGTTTATCAATTTTCTTTTTAAAGAACCCGGGGCACCTGGGTGGCTCAGTGGGTTAAAGCCTCTGCCTTCAGCTCAGGTCATGATCTCAGGGTCCTGGGATCAAGCCCCGCATCGGGCTCCCTGCTCAGCGGGGAGCCTGCTTCCCGCCCCCCCCCCCCCGCCTGCCTCTCTGCCTACTTGTGATCTGTCTGTCAAATGAATAAATAAAATCTTAAAAAAAAAAAAAAGAACCCGCATTTTGTTTCATTGTTTTCCTGTTTTCGATTTTCTTGTTTCCTGCTCTTTATTATTTCTTTCTTTGTGTTGATTTAGAGTGTTTGTTTGTTAATCTTTTTCTAGCTTCTGGAAGTCACAGCCATGCCAACACATACTGGAGATGGAAGCAAAAGAAAAATATCACTAATATTGATCCTCTCTTTAATAAAAATGCAAATAATTATTACCTCATATATTTTTATATTAATTTTTGTTTTTTAATTATTGCATTAAAGTATTACTTATCTTAATTATGGAGGCTTTGGTGACCTTAAAATTTTGCCCCTGTGGTAAGTTCTTCATTAGACTAACTCTAGTACAGGTCCTTCTTAAATCTAACTTATTTTATTAAGAGATATATGGGATATGATTTTGCCTTTGTAACACCTTTAAACACCTCACTAAGAATAGTAAATTAGGGAACTGCTTTTCAATCATTTCACAACACCGATAGTATTAAGACGAGTGTCCAGAAAGCAGATTCTGAGGAGTGCATTTCTGGGCAAATCATTTATTTAAAAATTATTCCCAGGAGATGCAGTTGAAGGATGTAGGAAGAAGGACAAGGGAGGGGAAGAAGACAAGAAAGTGCAATTTTAGGTAAAATCACAGGGCAGGGGGGGCTTTAATTTGGCCTTGCAGGGGATCCTCAGAGTGTAAATTATGCCTCAGAGTTATGCCTTTTCAAAGGAGGGAAGATGACGTCCATACATTTGAATTCGTCTAGAGTCAAGGTTGGATGGAGAGTGAACCGGGTTCAACTCCCAACCACACCGACTCTCTCTGCCCTCGAAGGCAGAGCAGTTCCACTGGCTCAAGTGGAAAGCAAAAGGGCCCACTAACCGACGTGGCATAAAAATTGGTAAAGATGAGGGAACCTGGACAGATCTCCAAGTGTGGACTACATCTATTATGTAAGAATATATCAACTAGAAGTACAGAAGGAATTTCAGGAATCTTGAGGTTTACTGTACACAAACTGCAATGACTAAATTTGAATATTTATCAGCTTCAAATATACATACATTTATACATAAACCCTCTTTATGTATACACAGACCCATGCACGTGCACGTATGCACCTCTCGCTCACTCACTCTCTCCCAAGGATTCTCCTGGCACTGGGTGTTATACCCAACCAGTGAGTCATTGAACACTACAGCAAATACTAATGATGTACTACATGCTGGCTAATTGGACACAATAATAAAAAAATAAATAAAATAAATAAAAAATAAAATAAAACTTTGATACATTTTGGAAGCATAGATAAGTTGCCAGTAGTGTGGATAAATAAAATATTAGAAGGATAGCTGGAAAAGATATTAGAAACCTCTACATTTTCCTGAACACACTGTTAAAAGTATAAGTCAAAATTCTCTTTGTGTTGTTTTTAAAATTTTTGTTCTGTGATATTTAAAATAATCTTGAAAAACTATGTAAAACCTCAAGCATTTTTAATTAGACATGTATATTTTATCAATACAAAATTGAAGATAAATATTCTATAACACCTCTAAATAATCCATTTAATATATATGTATGTATATATAAAGCATGTTACATAATTATTTATATAAATACACTCATAGAATGCATTATATTAAATATGTTAGCAATTATACACTAATTTTTATATATTAATATAAACTACTGTTATATCTGTATTACAGATCTATATAATATAGATCTCTAATTACATATATCTATTATCTATAATTATATGTAATCTATATAATTATATATATATAAAACAATTAAAAAAACGTTAAGAGGCATTTTACTTTGTTTCCTTTCTCCTTTGAATTAGTATTTACATTCCACTATTTCACCTGCCAAATGAAATTTATACTAATAAATACTCTATTATAATTACAAAAAGTTGTTCAAGCAGATCTTTTTTGAAAAGAACATAGTAAAAAATTGAGTATCTTAAAATGTATTCCCTTAAATTTATCCATATTCCTTTTCTACCTGTTATAGTTTTATAAATAACAATTACATTATTAAATTGAAATCTATTATATATTTATATGTAATATAATATACATTATAAATGTAAATCTATTTAAAGGCTTTTAAAACAACTTTAATATATTCCTTAAATTCTCTTGGTTGTTTTGTAAATGGACCTACATTTTCTCTTCTCAATCATAGAAAATTTTATCTCCATAATTGGACAAAGTCTTTGCACTTTTGACTGTGTCGTTTACTTAAAAATAAAACTTAAAAATTGACAACAGTATAAAATACACGTTTGTTCCTCCTTTTTCTCAAACCAGCCTTCCACCATCCCAGAGATATACAATATTATCATCACTTAAAAGGAAAATTAGGGGGGTAATGGGGATTGATACCTATAACACAGGTGACATTACGGTTTTGGTTTTTTTTTTTAACTTCTTGCTGAAATACACTGTTGGATTATTTTCTTTGTTAACTAAAAGTCTTCTTTAACTGTTATCTTTCATCTCTCCTTAATTCAGTGGAATTTATAACTGTCAGTATGTTCTAACACCCTCCCCCATGAATACAAATATTTCCAAGGGTAATTACAATTAAGATTTTTAGCATATGAAAAATTTAGTGAAGTTTTCAATCCTTTATAGTCTTGAATCAAATTTATATTGAAGAAAATGTGCATGATTCAACTCTGTTAGGAAAAATCCCACACATTTCCAAATGTTTAATTGTTGCTCTTAGCAAACTACATTAGTGTGCTAAGATATAAAATGGATAAGACCATTACTTTTTCTTCAGAAGATTAATGCTCTTTATTTAGGTGAGTAAATGATTCATACTGTTTCAACTATAGTGTTTAGCCCTTAGAATAACTGGATATATGAGAATTACACCATTTAATCAAAACATAATTTGTTTTAATTACTTTTAGGAAAGTAATATAGTGTTAAAAATTCATGAAAGTTGGAGAAGTCAAGATGGCGGAGAAGTAGCAGGCTGAGACGACATCAGGTAGCAGGAGATCAGCTGGATAGCTTATCAAACAATTGCAAACACCTACAAATCCAATGGGAAATCGAAGAGAAGAAGAACAGCAATTCGAGAAACAGAAAATCGACCACTTTCTGAAAGGTAGGACCAGTGGAGAAGTGAATCCAAAGCGATGGGAAGATAGACCTTGGGGGAGGGGCCGGCTCCGGCAAGTGGCAGGGTAACGGAGCACAACATCGGGACTCTTGAAAGTCTGCTCCACGGAGGGACATTGCTCCGGAGGCTAAACCGGGGGGAAGCCCACATGGGATCAGCGTGGCCCCAAGTCCCACGGGGTCACAGAAGGATTGGGGATGTCTGAGTGCCGCAGAGCTCGCAGGCATTAGAGCGGGGAAGCCGGCTACAGAGACAGAGCCCAGGAGTGAGCTCTCAGCTCGGGGTTACCTTGAACCGGTCGCAGGCTGGGTGGGCTCGGAGCATGGCCAGAGGCCAGGGAGAAGGGAGTGTTGGGCTCTTTTCTCTGAAGGCGCACTGAGGAGTGGGGCCCCGAGCTCTTGGCTCCTCTGCACCGGAGACTGGGAGGCCGCCATTTTCATTCCCATCCTCCAGAACTCTACGGAAAGCGCTCAGGGGACAAAAGCTTCCAAAAGCGAACCCAAGCGGATTACTTAGCCCGGCCCCTGGTAAGAGCGGTGCAATTGCGCCTCGGGCAAAGACACTTGAGAATCACTACAACAGGCCCCTCCCCTAGAAGATCAACAAGAAATCCAGCCAAGACCAAGTTCACCTACCAAGGACAGCAGCAGAATTCCGGAGGAAGAGAAAGCAAAGCACGGAACTCATGGCTTTCTCCCCATGATTCTTTAGTCTTGTGGTTAATTTAATTTTTTTTTAATTTAATATTTTTTCTTCTGCTAATTTTTTTTTAACTTTTACCTTTTTCTTTTTTAACGTTTTTTAACTAGTTTATGTAATATATATATATATATATATATATATATATATATATATATATTTTATGTTTTCTCTTTATTTGTTTTCTTTTTTTAATTTATTTTTTTCTGAACTTCTTTTTATCCCCTTTCTCCCCCCCCAAGATTTAGGATGTCTTCTGATTTGGTTAAAGTGCATCTTCCTGGGGTCTTTGCCACACTTTCAGTATTTTATTTGCTCCTTCATATACTCTTATCTGGACAAAATGACAAGGTGGAAAAACTCACCACAAAAAAAAGAACAAGAGCCAGTACCGAAGGCTGGGGACCTAGTCAATACAGACGTTGGTAATATGTCAGATCTAGAGTTCAGAATGACAATTCTCAAGATTCTAGCTGGGCTCGAAAAAGGCATGAAAGATATTAGAGAAACCCTCTCTGGAGATATAAAAGCCCTTTCTGGAGAAATAAAAGAACTAAAATCTAACCAAGTTGAAATTAAAAAAGCTATTAATGAGGTGCAATAAAAAATGGAGGCTCTTACTGCTAGGATAAATGAGGCAGAAGAAAGAATTAGTGACATAGAAGATCAAATGACAGAGAATAAAGAAGCTGAGCAAAAGAGGGACAAACACCTACTGGACCATGAGGGGAGAATTTGAGAGCTAAGTGACACCATAAGATGAAACAACATTAGAATAATTGGGATTCTAGAAGAAGAAGAAAGAGAGAGGGGAGCAGAAGGTATATTGGAGAGAATTATTGTAGAGAATTTCCCTGATATGGCAAAGGGAACAAGCATCGAAATCCAGGAGGTGCAGAGAACCTCCCTCAAAATCAACAAGAATAGGTCCACACCCCATCACCTAATAGTAAAATTTACAAGTCTTAGTGACAAAGAGAAAATCCTGAAAGCAGCCCGGGAAAAGAAGTCTGTAACATACAATGGTAAAAATTTTAGATTGGCAGCGGACCTATCCACAGAGACCTGGCACGCCAGAAAGAACTGGCATGATATATTCAGAGCACTAAATGAGAAAAACATGCAGCCAAGAATACTATATCCAGTTAGGCTATCATTGAAAATAGAAGGAGAGGTAAAAATCTTCCAGGACAAACAAAAACTGAAAGAATTTGCAAACACCAAACCAGCTCTACAGGAAATATGGAAAGGGGTCCTCTAAGCAAAGAGAGACCCTAAAAGTAGTAGATCAGAAGGAACAGAGACAATATACAGTAACAGTCACCTTACAGGCAATACAATGGCAATAAACTCATATCTCTCAATAGTTACCCTGAATGTTAATGGGCTAAACGCCCCAATCAAAAGACACAGGGTATCAGAATGGAAAAAAACAAAACAAAACCCATCAATATGCTGCCTACAAGAAACTCATTTTAGACCTGAAGACACCACCAGATTTGAAGTGAGGGGGTGGAAAACAATGTACCATGCTAATGGACATCAGAAGAAAGCTGGGGTGGCAATCCTTATATCAGATCAATTAGATTTTAAGCCAAAGACTATAATAAGAGATGAGGAAGGACACTATATCATACTCAAAGGGTCTGTCCAACAAGAAGACCTAACAATCTTCAATATCTATGCCCCTAACATGGGAGCAGCCAACTATATAAACCAATTAATAACAAAATCAAAGAAATACATCGACGGTAATACAATAACAGCAGGGGACTTCAACACTCCCCTCACTGAAATGGACAGATCATCTAAGCAGAAGGTCAACAAGGAAATAAAGGCCTTAAATGACACACAGGACCAGATGGACATCACAGATATATTCAGAACATTCCATCCCAAAACAACAGAATATACATTCTTCTCTAGTGCACATGGAACATTCTCCAGAATAGACCACATCCTGGGTCATAAATCAGGTCTCAAACGGTATCAAAAGATTGAGATCATTCCCTGCATATTTTCAGACCACAATGCTCTGAAGCTAGAACTCAATCACAAGAGGAAATTTGGAAAGAACGCAAATACATGGAGACTAAACAGCATCCTTCTAAAAAATGAATGGGTCAACCAGGAAATTAAAGAAGAATTGAAAAAAATCATGGAAACAAATGATAATGAAAATACAATGGTTCAAAATCTGTGGGACACAACAAAGGCAGTCCTGAGAGGAAAATACACAGCGGTACAAGCCTTTCTCAAGAAACAAGAAAGGTCTCGAATGCACAACCTAACCCTATACCTAAAGGAGCTGGAGAGAGAACAACAAAGAAAGCCTAAACCCAGCAGGAGAAGAGAAATCATAAAGATCAGAGCAGAAATCAATGAAATAGAAACTAAAAAAACAATAGAACAAATCAACAAAACTAGGAGCTGGTTCTTTGAAAGAATTAATAAGATTGACAAACCCCTGGCCAGACTTAACAAAAAGAAAAGAGAAAGGGTGCAAATAAATAAAATCATGAATGAAAGAGGAGAGATCACAACCAACACCCAAGAAATACAAACAATTATAAGAACATACGATGAGCAACTCTACGCCAACGAATTTGGCAATTTGGAAGAAATGATGCATTCCTAGAGACATATAAACTACCACAACTGAACCAGGAAGAAATAGAAAGCCTGAACAGACCCATAACCAGTAAGGAGATTGAAACAGTCATCAAAAATCTCCAAACAAACAAGAGCCCAGGGCCAGACAGCTTCCCAGGGGAATTATACCAAACATTTAGAGGAGAACTAATTTCTATTCTCCTGAAACTGTTCCAAAAATTAGAAATGGAAGGAAAACTTCCAAATTCGTCTTATGAGGCCAGCATCACCTTGATCCCAAGACCAGACAAGGATCCCATCAAAAAAGAGAATTACAGACCAATATCCTTAATGAACACAGATGTGAAAATTCTCACCAAAATACTAGCCAATAGGATTCAACAGTACATTAAAAGGATTATTCACCACGACCAAGTGGGATTTATTGCAGGGCTGCAAGATTGGTTCAACATCCGCAAATCCATCAACGTGATACAATACATTAATAAAAGAAAGAATAAGAGCCATATGATACTTTCAATAGATGCTGAAAAAGCATTTGACAAAGCGCAGCATCCCTTCCTGATCAAAACTCTTCAAAGTGTAGGGATAGAGTGCACATACCTCAATATTATCAAAGCCATCTATGAAAAACCCACCGCAAATATCATTCTTAATGGAGAAAAACTGAAAGCTTTTCCGCTAAGGTCAGGAACACGGCAGGGATGTCCATTATCACCACTGCGATTCAACATAGTACTAGAAGTCCTAGCCTCAGCAATCAGACAACAAAAAGAAATTAAAGGTATCCAAATTGGCAAAGAAGAAGTCAAACTATCACTCTTCACAGATGATATGATATTATATGTGGAAAACCCAAAAGACTCCACTCCAAAACTGCTAGAACTTGTACAGGAATTTAGTAAAGTGTCAGGATATAAAATCAATGCAAAGAAATCAGTTGCATTTCTCTACACCAACAAGACAGAAGAAAGAGAAATTGAGGAGTCAATCCCATTTACAATTGCACCCAAATCTATAAGATACCTAGGAACAAACCTAACCAGAGAGACTAAGAATCTATACTCAGAAAACTATAAAGTACTCATGAAAGAAATTGAGGAAGACACAAAGAAATGGAAAAATGTTCCATGCTCATGGATTGGAAGAACAAATATTGTGAAAATGTCTATGCTACCTAAAGCAATCTACACATTTAATGCAATCCCTATCAAAATCCCACCCATTTTTTTTCAAAGAAATGGAACAAATAATCCTAAAATTTATATGGAACCAGAAAAGACCTCGAATAGCCAAAGGAATATTGAAAAAGAAAGCCAAAGTCGGTGGCATCACAATTCCGGACTTCAAGCTCTATTATAAAGCTGTCATCATCAAGACAACATGGTACTGGCACAAAAATAGACACATAGATCAATGGAACAGAATAGAGAGCTCAGAAATAGACCCTCAACTCTATGGTCAAACAATCTTCGACAAAGCAGGAAGGAATGTGCAATGGAAAAAAGACAACCTCTTCAATAAATGGTGTTGGGAAAATTGGACAGCCACATGCAGAAAAAAGAAACTGGACCATTTCCTTACACCACACACGAAAATAGACTCAAAATGGATGAAGGACCTCAATGTGAGAAAGGAATCCCTCAAAATCCTTGAGGAGAACGCAGGCAGCAACCTCTTCAACCTCAGCCACAGCAATGTCTTCCTGGGAACATCACCAAAGGCAAGGAAGCAAGGGCAAAAATGAACTATTGGGATTTCATCAAGATCAAAAGCTTTTGCACAGTAAAGGAAACAGTTAACAAAACCAAAAGACAACTGACAGAATGGGAGAAGATATTTGCAAACGACATATCAGATAAAGGGCTAGTATCCAAAATCTATAAAGAGCTTATCAAACTCAATACCCAAAGAACAAATAATCCAGTCAAGAAATGGGCAGAGGACATGAACAGACATTTCTGCAAAGAAGACATCCAGATGGCCAACAGACACATGAAAAAATGCTCCACGTCACTCGGCATCAGGGAAATACAAATCAAAACCACAATGAGATACCACCTCACACCAGTCAGAATGGCTAAAATTAACAAGTCAAGAAATGACAGATGCTGGCGAGGATGCGGAGAGAGGGGAACCCTCCTACACTGCTGGTGGGAATGCAAGCTGGTGCAACCACTCTGGAAAACAGTGTGGAGGTTCCTCAAAAAACTGAAAATAGAGCTACCCTATGACCCAGCAATTGCACTACTGGGTATATATCTTAAAGATACAAACATAGTGATCCGAAGGGGCACATGCACCCAAATGTTTATAGCAGCAATGTCCACAATAGCCAAACTATGGAAAGAACCTATATGTCCATCAACAGATGAATGGATAAAGAAGAGGTGGTATATATACACAATGGAATACTATGCAGCCATCAAAAGACATGAAGTCTTGCCATTTGCGACGACGTGGATGGAACTAGAGGGTATTATGTTTAGCGAAATAAGTCAATCGAATAAAGACAACTATCATATGACCTCCCTGATATGAGGAAGTGGAGATGCTTCATGGGGGGTTTGGGGGGTAGGAGAAGAATAAATGAAACAAGATGGGATCAGGAGGGAGACAAACCATAAGTGACTCTTAATCTCACAAAACAAACTGAGGGTTGCTGGGGGGAGAGGGTTTGGGAGAGGTGGGTGGGGTTATGGACATTGGGGAGGGTATGTTCTATGGTGAGTGCTGTGAAGTGTGTAAACCTGGCGATTCACAGACCCTGGGGATAAAAATACATTGTTTATAAAAAAATTTAAAATTTTAAAAAAAATTCATGAAAGTTAAAAAAATGAAAAAAACATAAAAATCTTATTTTGTCATTTTGCTGCCTCTAAACATCTCAGAAACAAAGCAAAAAAGTCCATTATAGTGAAAGAGTTATATTAGCAAATTATGCTAAGGGGAAGGATGTTATGAGGTAAAATAACACAAACAACTTTCAAACACTGAGGCATTGTTAGAGCGCTGTTGAGTTTTCTGGGTATAATTAAGGTGCCAGAGGAAAACACATCTTAATCTCAGAGATCCTAAAATAATTTAATTTGTAATTTTGTTTCAAAGAGGAAGTATGAATGGCCTTTCCATTGGAGTAAGAAAACAAACACCATTACATTTATTTCTTAATGAATTTATAAAATTACAGAAATCAATTTGTAAGAGTTCATTTAGAAACAAATCAAGTAAAATCAAGGATACTATTGGAGACTATATATGTGTATATATATATATGTGTGTGTATATATATACACACACATATGATTTCATTTATTTATTTGACAGACAGAGATCACAAGTAGACAGAGAGGCAGGCAGAGAGAGAGGGGGAAGCAGGCTCCCTGCTGAGCACAGAGCCCAATGCGGGGCAGAGGCTTAACCCATTGAGCCACCCAAGCGCCCCAATATATTTTTATGGCATTAGATTGTAACTTCTGAAAAAAACGTTTCTGATATATATGAAGAGACTTTTCTAGGTTAAAGATATCTTTTTTAAACCATTAAACCAGCCGTTATCCTATAAAACTATTTTATATATGAGAAACTTTAAATAAATTGTGGGGGGGAAAGGACAGTAGCAGAAGAGAAATTTACACAAATATCAAGGGAGAAATATGCTATTGGCATAGTCGTTCTAATGGAATTGATAAAATTAAAGGGCATATATTATTCAAAACAAATGAATGGAATTATAGGGAAAAATAAGATTGCACTGGCAGTACTTCATGAAATCAAACTTGTGCCTACTCTATGCTAAACTTTTCCCAGATACGTATGGAAATTCACACATAGAAATGTAAGTTTGTATGGAGGGATACTCACTGTCCTCTTGCTAGTAGGAATGAGGGACTGGCTATAAGTGGAAATCCATTACTGCATGAAAGAAATGTGTCGGTACATTACGGCATAGTATGCAACAATCAGAACCAATGGATTTATGTAGGAGACAGGTAATATGACTACATGTTTTAAATGAAACAGATAATTATACAACATAAGTGTTATAGTGACATTTATTCAAATTAAACACTCACACGCACACACTCATCAGCCTCACCACCATCACCACTCTAGCAGTTACGCTTACGTGTTTTCAGAAAGACGTGGGTATTTAAAGACATATAATCCGATGCATTACAGTGGATGCACAGTGCAGTAGGGAATGGAAGCGGGATGCATGCTGGCGTGGGAAAAACGTCACCGTATCTGTATCTATAGATATGCTATAAACGTCTGTAAGTGTATGGGTATATATAGATGTATGTATTTACACTGTAATTTATAGAAAGGATATAAACTTACGTGTGTATTATATAGATATGTGTATATATCTATGTGTATTTGTATTGAAATACTTAAGTATAAATACATCTAATATTTAAATAAATATCTAATGCCGTATCTCGTATCTAGTAACATATCTGATATTTCAAATATTCTAATTTATAGATAGGATATAAACATTGTGCGTGCATGCGTGCGTGTGTGTGTGTGTATGAAAGAAAAAGAGAGAGCGATCGGGATCTTGTAAAAGACTCTAGCCAACGTCCATTTTTCTTTCTCTCTGAAAAGCAGAATGTTAAGCAATTGCTTAAAAAAACGATAACAATGACATTAAAACCCAGACTTCCTCATGCCTAGATGTGGATGTGTGACCCAGTGTTAATAACAGAATATAAATAAATAAAGTTGTAAGAAAGAATGTCCTAGAAAGTTCTTTTTAAAAGCGACTAGTGTGATTAGCTTCACCTCAACAACCCTGGCTCCTTGTCCTTGCCTCTTCCTCCTTCAGCCAGAGATGCGATGCCCGCCACAGGCCGGTGGTAACAGAGATGGATCCTATCATGTCCATCGCTCCCGACCACAGGTTACTTGAATAACCATTAGTTCAAGATGAAATAAGGAATGATTACCTCAGTTCTCTCAATCTGAGATAGGGTAAAACTATCTTTTTTTTTTTTAAAGATTTTATTTATTCATTTGACAGACAGAGATCACAAGTAGGCACAGAGGCAGGCAGACAGAAGGGGAAGCAGGCTCCCCACAGAGCAGAGAGCCCAATGTGGGGCTCGATCCCAGGACCCCGAGATCATGACCTGAGCTGAAGGCAGAGGCTTAACCCACTGAGCCACCCAGAAGCCCTGGGGTAAAACTATCTTAATGCTATTATGAATATCTGAATATTTTGGATGGTTTTGATAAAATATGTACTTATGAGATATTCTAATGTAGTCTGTGAAGTAATCCCAATGACTGCAGTTACATAGGAACAAGATAGGTTTACCTATTTCATAAAATTTTTCACTGAATTTTAGCTTTCCATATTCTCTGAAAGACACAAATCACACACTTGTAACGTGTTGTCCGTGTTTGCCGCAGCGGAACCCGCGAATCTTCTGTGCTTCCGAGTGTGAAGTGCGTTGTTTGTTTTTCCCTCCGAGATTCAATTATGCTTAGTGTTGTTTTATAACAAATGATGAGATAAAATTAAAATTTCATTTTATACTTGATCTGAAAGATAAAAGGCTCTTGAGCTCATATATTTGGGAACCATATGTAGCCTATTATTAAACATTTCATTATGGTAATAATGTGCTATATATAAACTCTGCCTCTATGAACTCATGAAGCCCAGAAGATGGTGTTTATCTTGACTCATACACTGAAAACGACCCTTCCCGGCCTCCACAACCAATTCAAGGATTCTTTGTATCTGTCATGCTCTAAACTTGTCCATTTATCCAAGAACAAGGCTCCCATTGCTTCTTCTTTAATTGGTTAGGGCTCTGACTACAACACCGGTTTCATAATACGTTTGTTCCAATCATACATTCAAAGCTAGGTTTGTGGTTTTGGAAAACGTCTCTCCCTGTGACCTAGTCTGGCTATCAACTTTGCCGCCAGCTCTGCCTTGTCTGGCTAAATCCTGGGACCTTCGAGTTGATTTGTATCTTGGATAATTATCATAGACTGAACTGTTGGTCCTAGTTCTTCCCTACTCCCTATATCCATGCCCGTTGACAGTTAATTTTCTTGTTCATTTTGTTACTGACACAATATCCTTCCCAGCCCACTGACTTGGGGCTCTGGCATTTGACTTGCTTTAGGAGTAGAACAGGGTCAGAAGGAATAATGTGCAGTTGCAGCCCAGGCCCTAAGAGGCATTGTGTGTTTCTACCTGCCCTCTCATGTCTCCATCAATATTATAAGAATAACTTCCTCTGGACACCCAGCAGCGTAGGTCTGGAATGAATACATGTAAAGCAGACTAGATCCCAATCCCTGAGTGGCAATAGCCGGTCTGACCTAGCGTTAGGAGAAGCAGAGTCAGACAGCCTAGATGACCCAGGCTGGAACCAACCCAGAGAAGCATGAAAAACAAATGACTTTTACTGCATGTCTCTGTGATGCTGTAGTGTCTACTGTGCGGTAAAAGCTGATCAATATGGTATTACTTATTTTCCTTCCATTTTTTTTTTCCATCCACTGTTAGGGCTTCAGACTTAACTTCCGATACAGCTAGTTCTTTAGGGAATGCACATGCAGAAAAGCTTAAATTCACCTGGCCGAGCCTAGGAGAAGTTCAAATGTGTGTGGTATTTAGAAGTCAGGCCATGACTCTAGGATTTCTGTGTCGATATTTTAGGGATTAAAAAGAATGTATTAGAATAAACTCTGTGCTTGTTAAATTAAAAAAAAAAAAAAGTCAGGCCAAACCCTATAAATCTGCAAAGAGGTGTTTGATATCGAAGTCCTTGGTTACAAGCAAAATCAAGAGATTTTGAATAAATTTGAGGAGAAGTGTGCTGTAAGTCATCAAATAGGTCAGATAATCTGTGGAAAAGCTTGAGAGACTTGTTCCAAATTTGGCAAAAACCAAGGTGGCTAGGCAGCAAGGAGCAGTCACTCTCACATCCCAGAGAAAATGTTAATTACGGCGCGACTGCAAGCGGCCCCGAGTCAGAAGGCGGCTGGAGGGCAGAAGCGGACTCTGGGGACGTCGTCCCTTTCCGGTGAGCTTCTGTACTCCTTTCAGATTCCACCTCCAGAGTGGGCACCTAACTGGTCACGTTTAGTTCACAGGCCCGCGTCTGGTTTTAGTGTCTGTGCTGCCGAAGAGAGCAGGACACATGCCTGGTTCCGGATGTCAGCAAGTAGAAGTGCCCATGTGTGTGCGTGTGTGTGTGCGTGTGTGTGTGTGTGTGTGTTGGAAAGGTGGAGGGGTTGGAACCACGGGTTTCTGTTGGAAAGTGGAACCCTCACTCCCACCCCAAATCATACAATTGTCAAGGATATTCAAAATACAAAGGACGTTCAAATGTGGGTGTTACACAACAGTAACGGCAATGAGCGATCTCTACAGTATTCTTGTGATATCATATTTCACCAAAAATAAAAGCAAGACATAAGGGGATCAGGAAAAGAGATAAAGTGCACAATTTAGAAGGATAAAGTAACCACATAAACAACAAATGATGAGTCAAATCAGCGCTGTTCCGGAAAAAAATGAAGTTCAGATGAGCTACAGAATATTTTGGGGACTTAATTTTATGAACTTGTGGCCCTTCTGCCTGAGGATCTCTCCGGAAAAGTGGCGCCCGGGTGACGCATGTATCCTACCATTCAAGTGACTAAGCTGCCCCCCATCACCTCATTTTGCAGAGGATTAGGGAACCCTGGCAATCGGAATCAATGAATGATAACATTTGGTACTTAGTCAGGATGAGAACTATTTCATTCCTTCAGGAGATACTCAATTTTAATTTTTCTTCACTAAAAGATTCTCAGTCTGGCAAATCGCGGTTAACAAGAGACACTTAACTTTGCTCACGGAGGGTGTACGTACGTGCACAGCTGCTCGGCATGTGCCCCTCTGCACTGCCATCCCGATGTGCTGACAGTTTCTAATGAAGGTGGCGTTTACCAGTTAAAGTCTCAAGAATCACTCTAAATTGAGGCGTAATCTATTTTTTTAAAGCTATTGACTAGGTGCTCGTAGATTCTTATAGCCAAAGAGACATAAAATCTCCCCCTTATTCCACAGAAGACACTTCTGAGGCCAGTGGAACTTTAATGCCTTGACGACTAGTAGAAAGCAAATCAGGAGCGACCCGGAGTTAGAACCACACTCTCCTCCTGGAATTAAAACCAAACCTATTTCTAGTGAAAATGTTTCATTTTCAGATGTAGAGCATGTATTTTGCATGATGTTATTGTTCAAATTATTCACGCCAGGGGCTAAACACTCAGCTCAAAGGGGCTGGTAAAGGCAAAGGCGAGAGAAGAGGACCAAGGCCGATGTGTGGGACGCACCGTGCGGGCTGCAGTGTGGACTGCAGAGCCAGCGCCCCTCTAAGGGGGCTGCCGCCACTCTGCTCTGCTGGCTATTGCACTGGCCGTGTGTGCCCAAAAGGGACCCCGTGTGGTTTTCCATACCTCTATTTTTAAAAGTTTTATTTAAAATAAAAACTCAATGAGATGAAGGCCAGATAAGACCATCCAGGAGGTTAATTTATTTCGCAGGCTGTTAATTTGTAATTACGACTCAGACCATCTACTATGCAATCGTGGGGAATAACATCCCTAGTATTCCCTGAATTTAAAAACAGGAAATATTCAGCATCACTGTCCTCAGTATGAGAACCCATTACGAAATAAAAAACAAAATATAGTTTTAAAACCTTCTAAATCAATTAGTATAAATCGATCTGTCACTGTTAAAGCATATTCTTTTAAAGTCTACAGACACCTTGTAGAGGTGCCTGGTGGCTCGGTCAGATAAGCGTCTGCTTTTGGCTCAGGTCGTGATCTGCGGGTCCTGAGATCGAGCCCTGCAGCAGCCCCCTAGGCTCTCTGCTCCCCAGGGAGTCGGCTTCTCCCTCTCCACTTCCCCTGCTCCCGCGCGTGTGCTGGCGCTTGCTCTCAAATAAATAAAAAATCTTTTAAAACTTTTAAAATAAAAAAAAAAGTCTACAAATACTATGTGAAATCTTCACTTTAATGTGAACAATGGAAGAGATAATTAAACTTATAAATAATCTAAGAAAATATAACTTGGAACAAGTGACCAATATACCCACAAAACCTTGATAATAAATCCATTAAACTCTATGGGCGCCTGGATGGCTCAGTGGGTTAAGTGACTGCCTGCGGCTCAGGCCATGATCCTGGAGTCCTGGGATCAAGCCCAGCGTTGGGCTCCCTGCTTGGTGGGGAGTCTGCTTCTCCCTCTGACCTTCCCCCTCTCGCGCGCTCTCTCTCATTCACTCCTCTCAAATAAATAAATAAAATCTTAAAAAAAAAAATACATTAAGCTCATGCATGAAATACAGACGAATCTCCTTGGCTCTCAACGTAAATAAGAATCTTATCAATTCCTTCACTAAGAACTCAGTGTAGGTTAACTGACCGCTAGTTTCTCTCAGAAGCAGACTTTGATTATCATGATACAACGATGCCAATGACAAGTAATTGTCCTTTAACTAGATGTGGTTGCTCTATTGTACACAATTGAACATTCAGTTGAAATGGCAAAATAAACAAAGCCATTTCTTAGTCTTTATTTGGGCGACTAATCGACCAATGAAACCTAGTTTTCTTGGGCTTTTAAATCATTTTTAGAAAATATTTTTATAATGATTTTATGTAGCAATTTACAGTTTGTACTAAAACAATGTTGTTAACGTCCTCTCCCAAAAGAAAACCTAAATTATATGTGTTCTACGAAACACGGAATTTATGTTTAAAAAGTCTGAGAGATGTTGCATCGTAAATTCCTTGGGTAGAAGTTCATACTGCAAAATAATGTGCTAAAAATTCTGAAATTTTCCCACAATGTATCCTGTTTTTTACATATTTTTAAAGTATTTCATTTTTTAAAAATTATTCTTTTAAAAATTTATCTGAACAAGGAGTCACTTTTCTCCTGGGTTGTGAAGAAAAACAATTTGGAGAAGGCTAACGCAGAAGGGAAATAAGTTGCCCAAGGCCACACAACTGATTAAAATCAGATTTATAATCATTTGTAAGTTTTTCTGCTTCCTTCAATATTTTCAAAAAGGCATTTTAAGAACAAATTATGTGGATTTATTTTCCTCAGTCTTGGTGAATACTGAAGGAACATATCTTAATCACGCTCAAGTTCTTCTGTCAGAAGCATGGAAATCTGTAATACTTACCAATCAATTTATTTTATGCATCAGAATATTCGCGAGCGCTGAGAAGTGAATTTCTATGAAATTAATGTTTTCAAGGGAAATAAATGGTGGAATGGGTGACAAAAGGAAAGATGACCTACTAATTACCAACCGTGACCAGGTTTCTGTAGAAGATACAACAGTGCGGACAACAGGGTGCTTGGTTTTATTCAAGTGAAATTTTCGCTCCGTTGCTTCCTCACCCTCGGAGCATGGTTAGGCCAACTCCCAGGAGGGCACAGACTCCAGGACTGTAACTGCTTCGCTTGCGGTCACAAATGTCTCTCCAGCTGTCAGCAGGATGTGACGTGATGTAGGCCACGGTGTCTCCAGCCCCTGGTGAGAAGTTTCCCTGCCTCCGTCTCTGACACAGTACTGAGGAACCAGAATGTTTCCAGCTTCCACCCATTTCTGTGCCGCCTTTATTTTTGTTAGGGTCCATGATCAAAGGAGTGAGACTGATACAAAGCGAAGGTCAAACAAAGCTTTATTTCGTGCCAGCATCGAGAATCAAACCGACTGGCCGGGGTCGTTCCTTATGGAGAGGGCGACCCCTCCCACCCTCACAGACTCACTTTTATAGAGCAAAGGCCATGTGGTTGAGCCTGGCCACACGCAGGTGGCCAATGAGATGGTAACACCCAGAGAAAGCTGCACAGTCATGCTAGGTCCCACACGGGGGGCCAATTGAATTACAATTCACCCTATAGTAGCTATTTGAACTAGCCTATCACCTTGGTCAGAATGGGTGCCCAAGTTTGGCACCCAAAAGGCGGAGTTTACATTCTTTGGTGGTTAGGGAGACAGTATGTGCGCTTTGCTGATTGGATGTGTCCACCTGGCCTGACTCGTAATTGTATTCTGGACTCTGTTATCAGGGACTGGTCCACCATATTTTACTGGTTTCCCAGACTTGCTTTTAAGTAAGTCCCCTGGGGGGTGGGGGTGGGGCGGGCAGGCAGGGTCAGTTTAAGTTTTACTGCACAAACTACAAAATCACTGTTTAACTGAGATGGAATCACTCTGGCTAAATAATCCCTTACAATTTTTACTTTTTGTCCGGTCATTCACTCATGACACAGCAAAACGTTTCCTTTCTTGATACGGGAGCACCTGGCTGGCTCGGGTCCTGATCCCGGGGGGCTGGGATGGAGCCTGCTTCGCCCTCTGCCTGCCGCTCCCCTGGTTGTGCTCGCTCTCTCTCTCTGACAAGTAAATAAATAAAATCTTTACCAAAAAAAACCATTAGTGTCTTTCTTTGGCTCTGTCCCCAGCTTGGAGGAAGTCAGTCTTATTTTTCCTTAGACCCAAAGAGCAGACGAGCTCCTCCTTTCTTGAAAGGCCGCACTGATCCCTTCAAGGCTACCCCTGCATCAAGGCTCGGTGAGGACCAGCACACACACACACACAGACACACACACGTGCGTGTGCACACACACACACGCACACACAGACACACACACACGCACACACACACATGCACGCGCACACACACACCAGTTTTTCCTATATTCTTTGCAAACTTTATGAAGTATTTTGATAGATAAAATAAATTTTCACAAACCACATAAACACACTCAGGCAAACTTGCACAAGATTCGAGAATATTATTTGCTTCAGAAAAGGTCCCCTCCATGTCCACATTAATAACCGTTACTGTTCCAAAAGTAACTATGATTGTGATTTCGAACCCTGTAGACACACGGGGTTTATCTCAGAGCTCGAGGTAATGAAATAAAAGAGTACTGTACTGTCTCCTGATTGATCTTATTCAACATTATGTTTTATATGTTTTATTCAACATTATGATTCTGTGCATAAAATTATAATTTTTTTATTCTCATCTCTGTACAGAATGCAATTTTATTAAAATACCTTAGATTATTTATCAGTTCTAGTGTTGACAGACATGGAGGTAGACCCAGTTACTGTTTATTATGAATACTATGAACTATGAATATTTCATACATATGTAGTGTTATTCTGATGAATTAGAGCAAGAAATAAAATTTCTGGGTCACAACAGATTTGGCAGACCAGTTTGTAGTGGTTCTAATTCATAATCCTATCAGCAACGTACAGGAGTTCCAGTTCTGTACATCTTCACAAACACCGGGTGGACAAGTAAGAAGCCCTGGGAGTAGGAAGGCAGGTTGGGGGGGGGGGCTGTCCTGCAGAACCAAGGGCCTTAATCATCAAAATCAACACACACACATATGGCCCCGGAGTCAGAAAAGTGAAGGGAGAATCCAACAGAAGGTGGGACATTTGCTGGCCAAGTCGCTGTTTACGATATCAAGGTGAACCAGCAGGTAAGTGACATGGACAATTTACGAAACGGCAATGGCTTTATAATCAACCTCAAAATCTCACTCAAGCAGCCCTTTTATGGCCCACCTTATTCAGAAACAAACACAAAGGTGAACTCTGAGAGGGACTTTCAACCTAGACAAGTTGACATATAACAGAGCTATGAAATTTGAGAGGGTCACTCATTTTTATTTAGCCATCTGATCTGTAGAATTTTTTCAAAGTATCATTTGCCCATGGTTTGTCATTTTCATTTTTATTTTTACATATCTGGAGCTTTATCATGCTTGGGATTCTATCCCCCTCTTCTTTTAAAGGTAGATGTATAGCCAATATCACTTGATCATTCGATGTCCTGACTTTTTATACTTCAAATGTTTTTTTTTTTTTTTTTGAGTAACAGAAGTTTTCATGAAGTTCAATTTATTATTCTTTCTTTCTTTTATTTTAGTAAATTTCTTTCCTACTTAAGAACCCCCTTGCCCCTTCAATGCCATTCATTGAAAAGACCATTCTTTTCAGACTGACTTTTTTCACTTGGTAATTTGCATTTAATGTTCCTACATGTCTTTTCATGGCTTGACAGCTCATTTCCTTCTAATGCTAAATAATATGCCATTGTCTAAATACAATACAATTTATTCATTCATTCACTTACTGAAGGACATCTTAGATGCTTCCAAATTTTGCCAATTTAAATAAAGCTGCTATAAACATCTGTGCTCAGGTTTTTTTTGGGGGGGGGGTTGTCTTTTTTAGAGAGTGTATTATGATGACTTTATTTCAATAAATTTGAAGATTGAAATGAAATGGGCAAATTCATAGAAAACTTTAACATTTCAAAACACTTTAAAACACACATATTAGTAGAGAACTGTGTGCAAGTTTTGTAACCTTCCAATGCATTTTGGTATCACACCAAATAGTGCGACTGATGCGTCATATAGTAACTGTATGTCTGGTTTTGTAAGAAACTGTCTTCCCAAGCGGCTGTACCATCTCGCATTCCACCAGCAACGAATGGGAGTTGCTGCTGTTCCATACCCTTGCCAGGCTACACACCGTATGATTCCAGCTCTATGACACTCTGGAAAAGGCGAAACTACAAAGACAGTAGAAAGATCAGTCGTTGCCAGGGGCTAGGAAAGAGGAAGGGATGAGTAAACAAAGGACTTCGAGGGCATGAAAACTATTCTGCGTGATACTACAGTGTGGGTATGTGTCGTTATGCCTGTCCTACTCCACAGAAAATACAAGACTCCAAGAACGAGGTCTAAACTGTGGACCGCGGGCCGTACTGATGTGTCAGTGAAGGTTCACTGATTATAACAAAGGTTAACCAGTGTGGTACAGGTTGTCGACCGCAGAGGAACTTGTATGTGGGAGGGGAAGGGCAGAGGCAGAGGGAAAGAGAGGATCTCAAGCCGACTCCGCACTGAGCACAGAGCCTGACGCAGGGCTTCATCTCACGACCCTCAGATCATGACCTGAGCTGAGATGCTTAACCGACTGAGCCACACAAGTGTCCCTCGAAAATAAATTCTATTAAAAAACAGAAACCGTTCTTTGTCCACTGCATAGTAGCATTATCATAAATGATGTGATGACATATGCAGGAGTCAGGCTCTAAACACAATTCTCTCTTTTTTTTGTACATCGCTGGATCACTAGCTCACTGTTTAAATTGTTATAGATTATAAAAGATCTCAGTAGCTAGTGTGTCGCTTTACACACAACAGTTCCTGGAGGTAATTTGCTGGTCGTCTCTGCCAGCTTTTTGATCACATTTATTCTCGTTTCCTAAGAAACTTTTGTTTAGTTTTTCTTTTTCCTTGAATAAATGGTTGCTGAATTTTACCAAATGCTTTCCTACATATCCTGAGAAGTTCAAATGATTTTTCTTCCTTCTTTGGTTAATATTGTGAACTATGTTGAGTGATTTTAGAAGCTGAATCATCCGTTGCATACACTTCACTGGTATTTCCATTCTTCTACATCCTTTCAAATTTCATTTTCTGTTCTATCTCTAGTTTCTGGAGGTCAGTGCTTAAATCATTGTTTTCATGTATCTCTGGGTTTAATTCTCTAATGTTTTGCTTCTATATTCATGAGAGAGATTGCTCTCATTTAGTCTTCCTGCTGTATCCTCACCAGGTTTTGGCACTGTGATTTTTTGTGTTCTTTTCGTATTTCCCTTAATGAGCATTTCTACAAATTTCACCTATTTTGGTTAAAAGAGAGCTGAAGCTCGACTTCCAAATTTTCTGCATTATACTTTTTTCCAATAATTTGTACTTTTAGCTTTTATTTTTTTCCTCTTATATTACACTACATGTAATTTTCTGTTCTTTACCTTCCTTCTTGAGTTAGAAATTCAGAAAATTGTATTTTTTTTCTCATTTATGCATTTGAAACTACAAATTCCCTCCAGAGCAATATGTTAGCTGCATTCAACAAGTTTGATATATCTTTTCTTCATTGAGATTAAACTATTTTTAAATTTTTATTGTGATTTTTTTCTGTGGCCATGGATAATTTATAAGTACATTATTTAGTTTCTTGGTAGTTGCGGGAATATCCTAGTTATTTTGTCACTAAATTTTTCCTAATTCCACTCTATTCAGAGCACATAATCTAAACTATTTCAATCCTTTAAAATTTGTTGAGTATGGGGCACCTGGATGGCTCAGTCAGTTAAGTCTCTACCTTCAGCTCAGGTCATGATCTCAGGGTCCTGGGACCAAGTCCTGCATCGGGCTCTCTGCTCAGCAGGGAGCCTGCTTCTACCTCTCCTGCTCACCCAGCTTGTGATCTCTCTCTGTCTCTGTTAAATAAATAAATAAAATCTTTTAAAAAATAAATAAAATTTGTTGAGGTTTTCTTCATATGCCACCATTTGTCCAGTTTTGATAAATGATCCTTCAGTTTGAAAATAATGTGAATTCTGAGGCCATCGGGGATAGTATATCATACACACAGCAATTTGCAAATGTTTGTTAGTTCTTCTAATCTCCTGTAGCATAGGAGATTAATAATTTAGGTTTTGTCTCATTGTTAGCAGGTATCCAGTGAAATTTATTAGTGTCTTCTACTTTGATTATAAATCTGTCCATTTTTCCTTTAATTCCATTGATTTTTGTTTTATTCATTTTGAAACCACATTATTGAATGCAAGCAGATTTGGAATCAGCTGACTTGTTTACCGTTGTGCAAAATTCTTCAACTCCAGAAATTCTTCCTTACCTGAAGCCCGCTTTTTCCAATAGTAGTAAAGCTACCCTCATGTTTGTTTCCTTGCCTCAACTTTACTAGTATATCTTCATTCATCCCTACATTTTCCATGTCACTTGTGTCCTTATCTTTAAGACACGTCTCTTCGAGGCAGCATTACACAGCATGGAGCACTGAAGGTGTTTTGTTTGTTTTCTTGTCCTCCCCACCCCGCCAACATGGCCATCCAGCCCCACACACTTATAAAAAGCTCCGGTGGGTTTTCTCCTTTAGTAGCGGACTTCTTCCTGTGTCTATCCCAGAATTTTAGCTTCTAGGCAAGGCTCTCTAGAATTTTACTTTCTATTGATACAGTTGTAGATCTCCATCTGTATGTACTAATACATGTGTAAATACATGCATGTTTTCACACACATGGAGATATGTATACATATTTGTGTTTTTAAGTATTTACTCGGCTTTTCAGGTTATTCTCAGCGGGACTACTCCATCCTACCCGAATACAGAGGTCAGCATGGTTTTTAAAGGTATTTCTAATGAATACATATATGATGTCAATAAAGTATTTTAATGGTAGAGCCTTCATGTTAGATTAGAAAAGAATTCTTCATGGGAAAGACTTAGAGCCAAGGTCAAATTAATGATTATCGGTCAATGTATTTCAGAGAAAGTAAGCATTAACTGAATCATAAGTGATCTGTTTCTATAACTATATCATATTTAACTTTTTAAGAGAAACATTACCACTGCTATTGACATAATTATTAAAAAAACTTTTATGTGTTTATTTCAATTGTTATTGTAATATTTTGATCACGAAAAAATCTTGCAAAACCAACCAAAAATGTGGAGTGTTCTCTATTCCGTAAAACTCAAGGTTCAAAATGAATAAAAACTACTTGATAACTTTTTCAACAGCATTAGGTGATGTTTAATATCATAACTAAGTAGTATCTAAGTGCTATCACTATTCAGAGAAGTAGAGGAACCATACACTACCGGTGATAAAATTCAAACATCACTTTCCGTAAGAGTTATTAGATAAATTAATTAAAGGTTTCAGATGGGATTCAATTGCTAAAGAAAACTCATAGGCATCAAAATGACTTATGAATGTTTATGAATCTTTGGTTTAGTTCAGGGAAGAATACAATACAGCAACAGCATTAAAGTAGGGATCTGCATTCCAGCCGAAGGCCGCCCCTTGGTAATACCTGAAAAGGTTGAACAGAGATTTACTTTCCTCTGCAGGGTCACAGCAGCCGATCTTTCTCCCTATAATCAAGAATTACCTGTGTCTGCACAGAAGACGTTGGAACCAGAAGGCACAATCTGCCGTACTGGCTGGGGCCACTTATACTCTTCTGTTCCCCAGGCACAGTATTGCTAAGGAAACGGGGCAAAGGGAAGAAGTCTCCCTATCTCACGAACAAAATGCAAACCACCAGTATTATCACTGCTGCTCATCAATACTGATGAGCTGAAACATCTTCACATCCATAGAACGCTAAAAAGATATTTAGTTACTCAAAGTTCATTAATTTTTAGTTGAATTTAGATCTTCTGTAGTCAACACAGGAGGGCTTTTTTTATTTGAAAATTTGTGATTATCCATATTGTCAAACTTATTTGTTCTTCTAATATATTTTTTTCAGATGTTTACTCTCACCTTTTAATTTTTTTTTAGTTTTTATTTATTTTTTTGCAGTATTTGCCTCTGTTTACTGATTCTTAAAATTGTGGTTATAAATGTTTTAAACCTGCTGTTTCTTTTTTAAAGTTTTTATTTATTTTATTATTATTATTTTTTAAAGATTTTATTTATTTATTTGACAGACAGATCACAAGTAGGCATAGAGGCAGGCAGAGAGAGAAGGGAGGAAGCGGGCTCCCTGCTGAGCAGAGAGCCCGATGCGGGGCTCGATCCCAGGACGCCGGGACCATGACCTGAGCCGAAGGCAGTGGCTTTAACCCACTGAGCCACCCAGGCCCCCCTAAAGTTTTTATTTAAATTCCAGTTAAATACAGATGTAATGTTAATTTCAGGTGTACAATATAGTGATTCAACACTTCCATACAACACCCAGTGCTCATCACAAGTGCCCTTAATCCCGATCACCTGTTTAACCCATCTCCTTCCCTCACTTCCCCTCTCATAACCATCAATTTGTTCCCTGTAGTTAAGAGTCCATTTCTCGGTTTGCCTCTCTCTCTCTTTTTCCCCCACTTTGTTCATTTGTTTTGTTTTGTAAATGCCATATATGTGTGAAATCACACAGTATTGTCTTTCTCTGACTGACTTATTTCACTTAGCATTCTACTCTCTAACTCCATCCAGATCATTGCAAATGGCAAAATTTCTTTCTTTTTTATGGCTAATTAATATTTGTGTGTATATGTGTGTGTGTGTGTGTGTGTGTGTGTGCATGCATACACATCTTCTTTATACATTCACCAGTCAATGGACATTTTGGATCTTTCCATAATTTGGCTATTATAGATAATGCTGGTATAAACACTGGGGTGCATATATCTCTTTGAATTTGTACTTTCGTATTTGGGTAAATACTTCATAATGCAATTGCTGGATTATAGGGTAGATCTATTTCTAACTTTTAACTTTTTTGAGAACCCTCCATATTGTTTTCCAGAGTGGCTGCACTAGTTTGCATTCCCACCAACAGAGAAAGAAGGTTCCCTTTTTTCCATATTCTGGCCAGCACCTGTTGTTTCTTGTAATGTTGATTTTAGCCATTCTGACAGGTGTAATGTTTTTATTTGTATTTCCCTAATGATCAGTGATGTTGAGCATCTTTTCATGTATCTGCTGGCCATCCGTATGTCTTCTTTGGAAAACTGTCTATTCATAGTTTCTGCCTATTTTTTAAATTTTGGGGGTGCTGAGTTTAATAAGTCGTTTATAGAGTTTGGATACTAATCCTTTATCAGATATGTCATTTTCAAGTATCTTTTCCCATTCAGTAGGTTACCTTTTAGTTTTGTTGGTTGTTTCCTTCACGGTGCAGTTTTTATTTTGATAAAGTTCCCGTTTATTTTTTAAACAAACCCTAGTAAAATATACAATTTTGCCAACTGAGAACATAACATATACATTCTAAAGCTCATGGCACTTTGATGTACACCAGTAGAGCTAATGAAATGGATAAAGATCAATATTTTTCTCTACATACAAAAACATGTTTTTCTTTTCCTTCTTATTGTATTCAACATCTACTAATTATCAACCATATTTAATATATGCCAGGTCTTACATATCACTTATTTGTAGTATTATATATTATGTATAATTATAACATTCTTACAATAATCTAACCAAAACAGCATTAAATAATTATCACATTTTGTTGTTTAATTGAAATCATTTTCAAAAATTAGACAAACTTGAAACTTAGAAAAAACAATTTAAGAGTATGTATCTAGCAAACATGCATGCAATTGCTTACCAGTTCTTTTAAGTACTTAGCGTCACAGGTTATTTCTAAAAGATGGGGGAAATTAATTTACAAAAAGCTATTTAAGGACTTTTTAAAATAGAAAATGCTATATACAGGTATATATCAAACATGTAAGCAATGGATATTTATAGAAGGCATATTATCAGAATGGATTTTTTTTTACTAGAGTAGATTTGATTAGTAGAAAGACAATACTACTCATGCATTATAATAATAATAAATTAAAAGAAAAACGTCAAGTGTCTGTTAATAGAAAAATGATAAAATTGTATTCCATGGACTATAAGGTTTACTCCTAATGTTAAAGAAAAAACATGTTAAGTATGGCATGAAATAAGCAAATACATACTGTTGAAAGAAAAAAATTCAAATTGCTAAAATGTGCGTGTATGTATAGGACTGTATGCATGTATATTAATAAAGTCTGGAATACATGATACATTTTTTAAAACTAGTGATTGCTCGTGGAAACAACGGGATAGGATAAAGACAATGGTTTGGGGGATTTTCTGATTTTCTCTCTTCCTATCCGCCTTGCTAAACCATTTTTCCTTATTCTCAGCATCTAATACAGTACCACCTGCATACAGAAACCACGAGAAGGCTGGAGAGGACAGGAGGAGCGCAGAGGCCGCGTCCGTAACCTCGAGCCAAGAGCGAAGCTGTCGCGGCTGCGTCAGGGGCCTGTCCCGGCCCTGGAGGACACGTTTCGAGAGGGAGCTTTGCTAGGAGGAGGGCGTCTCGTGGGGAGTCCGGCTGGGCTGCTGAGACTCCGTTTCGAGGTGAAGGACAGTGATTTCTGGATCCCAGGCAGAGGGGATGACAGGACTCGAACTTCAAACCGAGTGAACCAGGCGACCGCCCGGAGCTGTCTGGGGACACAGCGATGCGGTGAGTGGGGCGCGGGGAGAAGAGCTGAGACCAAGTGACCGAAGCTGTCCGGCCGAGACGCGGCCGCGGCCGGAGCGCGGCAGGGACAGCGGGTAGGGAACGGCGCGGACGCCGGGTTTGGATGACTGCGCGTAGCCCGGGGCCGTGCGGCGGGTCGCTGGACGCGCGGAGAGCGGAAGGCGAAGTTCCAGATGGTCAACAAGCGTACGAGCACTTTCCGGGCCTGCTGGTCACTCCGGTCCCGGGCAGGGCGCACCGAGTCCCTCCGCGGGAGCTTTCAGAGCCCTAACGTGCTCGCTGTGCTCGGCGGAGCGCGTGACGCCTCGCGGAGGGGACGGCGAGGGAGCCGAGGAGGACACCGGGGACCCACGCGTCACAGAAGCGAAGACGGACGCCGTAGGCCGCGGGACAGCACCCCGGGAATGACCGAAAGACTAATAAGCACGAAGCATTCTGTTAAGCAGGCAAGAGTTCGAGCCACATTATGTATCCTTGCTTTAGATGTTTTGTGACTATAATCGAAGTAGAAGGATTTAACTACTATTTAAAACCTTGACATTTACCTTAGCAAATTTCCGCCAGAAACCTCCATTTTAACAAAATCGGTGGATAAAGGGGATCAATTGTTAGATGATTCTACACGCTCCACCGGAACGAGTCCATGTGACATCACTGCGACTTAGAATGAGTTAGGACAAGTAAGCACTTGACCCCCACCTAGGTTTACCCAAAAGGTAAAATCTCCCGGAGGATGATGTTTAGACGTAACAAGACCAACTAATTAAATTTAATTAGGTCACAACCTGCATGAGATAATTAGCATAATTAATTTAGATTTTGAAGTGCCCCAAAGCGAGGCGGTATTTGTGTGTTTTCAAGGGAACTTCGGTTTAAAAAAGAAAAAAAAAAAAAAAAGGGATTCAGGGACGCCTGGGTGCCTCAGTTGGTTAAGCGGCTGCCTTCGGCTCGGGTCATGATCCCAGCGTCCTGGGATCGAGTCCCACATGGGCTCCTTGCTCGGCGGGGAGCCTGCTTCTCCCTCTGCCTCTGCCTGCCTCCCTGCCTGTGCTCGCTCTCTGATGAATAAATAAATAAAATCTTAAAAAAAAAAAAAAAGGAATTCAGGTTTGAGTATTTAGTAAAAGGAATAAAGGAATTAGGTTTGAATATTAGAAAAGTGACCCAAAGTAATTTGTCAGAGCAGTTTTTATATAAAAACTTGTTTTAGTGAAGTTTATAAGTACCAATCAAAATTATTCAGAGAAACTTTTCCCCCAAGTTCTGCTTTAGGATGATTATTCTTGCTTCCTTCCCTTGTTTATCTGAACCTCCCGCTACAACAGTGAGAAATGTGGCTCCCATTATCCACTATCCATTTACTTAACTGTTCAAGCCCAGTATAAATCTAGGGCAGTGGTAGAATTCCTAACACAGGGTACGGTAGTACAGTGCGTAGTTTCTTTTGCCTTTAATTTTCCACATTCTACCAAATTTCAAAGTTAATTAAGCCAGCGTCCTTTCCTCATTCCTTTCATGATGAGGTGATTTCATAAACTTATTAGACAATTCAATTGCTTTATCACATTCCATCCTGGGATCCTCTGACATCCACAATTTTTTTTTTTAAATTTTTGTAGATTCAAGTTCACTCTTCATAGAACCGTAAAGTTCTATGGGTTTTGACAAATGCATGGGGTCATTCCTCAACCAGTAGAAGCACACAGAGAATAGTTTCACACCCCAACCGTCCCTCGTGCCTCGTGTGTTCAACCCTCTTAAAGTCCCCACAAACCCTGCAACACCTGATCTTATCATCGCTATACTTTTTGCCAGTCCCAGTATGTCATATAATCAGAATCCCACTGCATGTAGCCTTTTCATTTTGGCTTTGCACATATAACAACATGCCTTGAGGTCTCTGTCTTTTTGTGACTTCACGGCTCATTTTTTTTTTTATTGCTGAATAACAATCCATAATGTGAATATGCCACAGTCGGTTTGTTCATTCACTTACTAAAGGACAATTAGTTACTTCCAATACTTCATGATTCTCCGTAAAGCTGCTCTAAACTTTGCATGCAGATGTTGGTTGGATGTTTTCAAAACTGCCAGACAAGTATCTAAAGAAGCTACTGTTGGACTGCGCAGTAAAACTATGTTTAGCTTTGTAAGAAACTGCCTGTCTTCAAAACAGATGAAACCAATTTGTGTTTACACTGGCAATGAATGAGAGTTCCTAGTGCTCTGCATCTTCCTAACAACTGGTACTGTCAAGTTCTTGGAGAATTTTTTTTTTTTTTTTTGTCATTCTAATGGGATGTAGTGGTATCTTTTTTTTGTTTTAATTTGTAATTCCTTAATGGCAAATAATATTAAACATCTTTTCATATACTTATTCACCATTTGTGTATCTTGTCTGAGGAGGTAACTGTTCAGATCTTTTAACCATTTTTCATTTTTCCCTTGTTATTGAATTCTAAGAGCTTTTTGCATATTTTGGATACAAGCCCTTTATCAGATATGTGCTCAAAATATTCTCTCCTTTGTCTCTGGCTTGTCTTTTGATTCCCTCAACAGTGTCTTTTAGAGGGCAGAGGTTTTAATTTTAATAAAACCTAAGTGATAAGTGTTTTTCTTTTACAGACCATTCCTGTATCTAAACACTCGTCACCAAACTGGAAGTCACATGGATTATCTCCTATGTTTCCTTAGAGGTTTTCTAGTTATATCCATGGTCTTTGTAATTGTAATGTCTGTGTCTAGGGTCTTTGTTTGTTTGTGGGTTTTGGGTTTTTTTTTTTTTTTTTTTGCATATGGACTGGAAAGAAAACTTCTAAGTTGTTCATATATTGGAGACATGTAAAAAGAGTCCCCAAATATATTTTTTTAGAAGGGGGCTGGGCAGAGTGAGAGGGAGAGAGAGAATCTTAAGCCAGCTTCATGCCCAGTGTGGAGTCCAACACTGCGCTTGATCTCACAACCCTGAGATCATGACATGAGCTGAAATCAAGAGTTGGATGTGTAATCAACTAAGCAACCCAGGCACCCCAGGCACAGGATAGATATGTTACATGTTGAGTATACAAATATAATATCCATTCATAGATATGAAGTTTTGAACACTAATATAGTGCTTCTTGAAAAAAATTAAAAATAGAAAATTGTGTAAATTATTCTCATTTTCCAAATGCCATCTATTTTCTCTCTGCGTATTTCTCACTTTATGTTTTCTCCTTTCTCAGTGTTATTCTTTTTCCTGGTAACTAACAGTTTGGGATATTATTTGGGATAATATTGGCATATTCTCTTAATATGTCTCTGGTTGGGCGTCTTTCTTTTTGTATCTTGCACATAATATTCTGGCAGTATAAACAGAATCATAGAAATTGTTGCTCTTAAATATAATCACCTTGAACAACAGTTCAATGGCAAAAGTTCGATAGGTGGTGCTAAATGGATTATATAGACTCTCTGTAAATGAAATAATAGTAATGTTGGCCTATTTACATGTACAGGAATACAATGGAATGTGTCCATATCTCTTACTAATTTTGGAATGACTTTTAGAAGTTTCTAGAACAAGCTGGAATATTATCAAGATATGAATTTCATGAGGATCAAATCTGTTAAATTTATGTTTGAATTAGCAAAGAAAACACTATTTTTTAAATTTACAATATAGGAAGTAATTATCTCTATGGGTTCTAACATTGACTAGAAAATTTAAATTATATTTTTCTCTGAGGCTGAATATGCCTCTAACACTTACCACAGACACCAAAACTGATTGATATTTAGGGGCTCTATATGATTTAAGTTCTAACCCTAATATTTTTTTTCACAAAAAACAATGGTTTAGAATGGTTTTTAAAGTTTAATTTGCAGAAAATCAATAAAGAAACAAAAGCACTGGATGACACATTGCACCAGATGGACCTCATAGATATATACAGAACATTCCACCCTAAAACAACAGAATACTCATTCTTCTTGAGTACACATGGAACTTCCTGCAGAATGGATCACATACTGGGTCACAAATCAGGACTCACCTGATACCAAATGATTGAGATTATTCCCTGAATATTCCCAGGCCACAGTGCCTTGAAACTGGAACCTAACCACAAGAAAAAGTTTGGAAGGAATTCAAACATTGGAAGCTAAAGACCACCTTGCTTAGGAATATTTGGATTAATCAGGAAATCAAAGAAGAACTTAAATTCATGGAAACCAATGAGAATGAAGACACCTAGGTCCAAAACCTATGGGATATAGCAAAGGCAGTCCTAAGGGGGAAATACATAGCCATCCAAGCCACTCTCAAAAAAAAAAAAAAAAAAAAAAAAAAAGGAAAAATCCAGAATACACCAGCTCTCTTTACACCTTAAAAAACCTGGAGAATCAATAACAAATTAAGCCAACCCCACATGCAAGAAGGGAAATAACCAAGATTAGAGCAGAGATCAAGGAGACAGAAACTAGGGATATGTAGAACACATCAACGAAACTAGAAGCTGGTTGTTTTTTTAAAGAATCAATAAGATTGATAAACCATGGGCAAAACTAATCCAAAAGAAAAGAGAGAAGACCCAAATTAATAAAATTATGAATGAAAAGGGAGAGGTCACAACTAACACCAAGAAAATAGAAACAATCATCAGAAGTTATTATCAACAGTTATATGCCAATAAGTTGAGCAACCTAGACGAAATGGATGCATTCCTGGAAAACTATAAACTTCTGAAACTGAATCAGGAAGAAATTGACAACCTGAATAGACCAATATGTAGTAATGAGATTGAGGCAGTGATCAAAAACCTCCCAAAAAACAAGAGCCCAGGACTTGATGGATCCCCTGGAGAATTCTGCCAAACATTCAAAGAAGAAATAATACCTATTCTTCTGAAGCTGTTTCAAAAAATAGAAACAGAACTCTTTTTCTGACTCTTTTTATGAAGCCAGCATTACTCTGATTCCCAAACAAGGCAAAGACCCTACCAAAAAGGAGAATTTCAGACCAAAATTCCTGACGAACAGGGATGACAAATTTCTCAACAAGATCCTAACTAATAGGATCCAACAGTACATTAAAAAGATTATCCAGGGACGCCTGGGTGGCTCAGTGGATTAGGCTGCTGCCTTCGACTCAGGTTGTGATCTCAGGATCCTGGGATTGAGCCCCACATCTGCCTCAGCAGAGAGCCTGCTTCCCCCTCTCTCTCTGCCTGACTCTCTGCCTACTTGTGATCTCTCTCTCTGTCAAATAAATAAATAAAATCTTAAAAAAAAAAAAAAAAGATTATCCACCATGACCAGGTGGGATTTATCCCTGGGATGCAAGGGTGGCTCAACATTCACAAATCAATCAATGTGACAGAACAAATCAATAAGAGAAGAGAGAAGAACCACATGGTCCTCTCAATTGATGCAGAAAAATCATTTGACAAGATACAGCATCCGTTCCTGATTAAAACTCTTCAAAGAATAGGGATAGAGAGAACATTCCTGAACTTCATAAAATCTATCTATGAAAAAATCCTCAATGGGGAAAAGCTGACAGCCGTCCCTTTGAGATCAGGAACAGGACAAGGATGTCGACTCTTGCCACCGTTATTCAACATAGTACTAGAAGTCTTAGCAACAGCAATCGGACAACAACAACAACAACAAAAAATAAAAGCAGTCGAATTGGCAAAGAAGAAGCCAAACTCTCTCTTCACAGATGACATGATACTTGATATGGAAAACCCAAAGACTCCACTCCCAAACTACATACAGCAATTCAGTAATGTGGCAGGATACAAAATCAATGTACAGAAATCAGTTGTTTTCTTATACACTAACAGTGAAAATATAGAGAGGGAAATTAGAGAATCATTCCATTAAATATAGCACCAAGAACCATAGGATACCCGGGAATAAACCTAACCAAAGAGGTAAAGGATCTGTACTTGAACTATAGAACACTCATGAAATAAATTGAAGAAGAAACAAAAAGATGGAAGAGTAGTAGTCCATGCTCATGGATCGGAAAAATAAACATTGTTAAAATGTCTATACTGCCTAGAGCAATCTATACTTTCAATATTATCCTGATCAAAATTCCACCGGCATTTTTCAAAGAGCTGGAAAAAACAATCCTAAAATTTGTATGGAACCAGAAGAGACTCAGAATTGCTAAGGAAATGTTGAAAAAGAAAAACAAAACTGGGGGCATTTTGTTGCCTGATGTCAAGCTTTATTACAAAGCTGTGATCACCAAGACAGCATGGTATTGGCACAAAAAGAGATACATAGACCAGTGGAACATAGTAGAGAGCCCAGATATGGGCCCACAACTCTATGGTCAAATAATCTTTGACAAAGCAGGAAAAAATATACAGTGGGAAAAAGTCTCTTCAATAAATGATGCTGGAAAATTGGACAGCTATGTTTAGAAGAATGAAACTCGACCATTCTCTTACACCGTACACAAAGATAAATTTGAAATGGATAAAAGACCTCAACATGAGGCAGGAATCTATCAAAATCCTAGACAAGAACATAGGCAGAACCTCTTTGACATCGGCCACAGCAACTTCTTTCAAGATACGTCTCCAAAGACAAAGGAAACAAAAGCGAAGATGAACTTTTGGGACTTCATTAAGATCAAAAGCTTCTGCACAGCAAAGGAAACAGTCAACAAAACAAAGAGGCAACCCACAGAATGGGAGAAGTATTCGCAAATGACAGTACAGACAAAGGGCTGATATCCAAGATCTATAAAGAACTCCTCAAACTCAACTCACGCAAAACATATAATCATGTCAAAAAATGGGCAGAAGACATAAACAGACACTTCTCCAAAGCAGACATGCAAATATCTAACAGACACATGAAAAAATGTTCATCATCATTAGCCATCAGGGAGATTCAAATCAAAACCACACTGAGATGCCACCTTACACCAGTTAGAATGGCCAAAATTAACAAGACAGTAAACAATGTGTGTTGGAGAGGATGTGGAGAAAGGGGGACCCTCTTACACTGTTGGTGGGAATGAGAGCTGGTATAGCCACTTTGGAAAACAGTATGGAGGTTCCTCAAAAAGTTAAAAATAGAGCTACGCTATAACCCTGCAATTGCACTACTGGGTATTTACCTCAAAGATACAGATTTAGTGAAAAGAAGGGCCATCTGTACCCCAATGTTCATAGCAGCAATGGCCACAATTGCCAAACTGTGGAAAGAGCCAAGATGCCCTTCAACAGACAAATGGATAAAGAAGATGCGGTCCATATGTACTATGAAATATTATGCCTCCATCAGAAAAGATGAATACCCAACTTTTGTATCAACATGGATGGGACTGGAGGAGATTATGCTGAGTGAAATAAGTAAAGCAGAGAAAGTCAATTATCATTTGGTTTCACTTACTTGTGGAGCATAAGGAATAGCATGGAGGACATTAGGAGAAGGAAAGGAAAAGGGAATTGGGGGAAATCAGAGGGGAAGACAAACCATGAGAGACTGTGGCCTCTGAGAAACAAACCAAGGGTTTTGGAGGGTTGGGGGAGAAAAGGGGTTGGGTGAGCCTGGTGTTGGGTATTATGGAGGGCACATATTGCATGGAGCACTGGGGGTGGTGCATAAACAATGAATTTTGGAATACTGAAAAGAAATAAAATAAAATGAAATGGAAGGGGCATCTGGGTGGCTCAGTGGATTAAAGCCTCTGCCTTCGGCTCGGGTCATGATCTCAGGATCCTGGGATCAAGCCCTGCATCGGGCTCTCTGCTCAGCAGGGAGCCTGCTTCCTCCTCTCTCTCTCTCTCTCTCTCTCTCTCTGCCTGCCTCTCTGCCTACTTGTGGTCTGTCAAATAAATAAAATCTTATAAAGAAAAAAAAGAAATGGAAAAAGAAAAGAAAGACTTTTGTAAAGTCTGAATGTAACTAACCCCAATTTCTTTAATCTTTATAGATTTCATTTTCAAATCCCAAATACTGGATTTAAGGGGAAAAAGGAACTGAAAGATATAATTCAATTCAGCAAACATGTATTGAATGATGTCTTTCTGACAGGTATAATAGCAAACGCTAAGCCTATAGAATTGAGTATGGTAGGCCCTAACTCTACATTCTGAGAAGTAATATACTGGCAATCTGAACAAAGTAATTTGAAAGCAGACAAAAGACAGCGATCATTCTTTCAAATTCATCTGGAATTTTCATTTTGAACTGCATCTTAAAGGATGAGTAGGGTTTGGTCATGCAAAGAGGAGAATAATTTATAGAATTCTGTCCTAACATCTCTCATACGAGTTTTTATCCTCTCTTCTCTCTCAGTCCACGTGCTTGCATCTGTCATCTAGAATACTGCCATAATATCGTAAATACTAAGCAGTCCTCTGGCTTGCACACCCCCAACCCAGTCCTGCTGAAAGGGTTTACAATATGCTGTTACGAGAGAGGGGTAATTGTTCTAACAGGCCCATTTCTTTTGTTGTTTTGTATATGTTTACTTATTCCTACAAATACATTTCACAGTCCTTTGAAAACATGGGGGTATGGATTTTACTTTAGTTATTATTCTCAGTACAGCATTAGACATTCAAAATTTGACCGACTGATTGTTAATTCCAGATAATGCATTGTCTTTTTGAAGTCTGTCAGGAAGGTATCCTACCCCCAAATTAAATGTCCACAAGAAGCTCAGCCCCCTGTTTTACTTTCAGAAGAAGTTCTAGGAAAATGGTTATCGTTCTCTGAGTATTGCCCCATACAAACCTAATGACCATTATTCAAATACAACATTCCTCTGCCTCACCTTCTTTTCCCAACTAAAGAATCAGTTTCTCATAATTAGTTCTTTAGAGAGGATTCAGTTTTTGGTATTTAAAAGTCCTAGTATAAGTGATTACCTGAGTTGTACGTAAGAAAGAGTCTCAAACTGTGAAGGAGCATGGAGTTCCAAGGGAGGCTTCACTGCTCATTGATGGTCTTGGTCAAGTGACTGAGATTCCTACATCAGGCCACTTCTCTTATGGGACCGCTAATCAAAACTAACTCAATTTCTAATATGAGCAGAACAAAAGGATAAGATAGGAAAGAACCCGTTTCTTTATGCTTTCTACCAAACTAGATCTGAAACAAGGGGTAGACATGGGGGAGATTTGTTCTTATTCTACGTTATAGAGTTTTTTCTAAACTATTTCCAGCTGTAAAACAACAAATTATAATTTGCATTGGAGCTTCAAGTCAACTATTTTTAGTAGACATTCCTCCTAGACTCTTAAAAATGATTGACACAAATTTTATATTTTCAAAGTTATTTGCATCTCAAGTTTGTTAAGATTCATTCAAAGGAATTTTAATGACTATTTAGAAAAAGGAAGATAAAGCAAAATGTCTTAAAGCCATCTGAAAGCAATATCATATTTACCCTGAAGATTCCTGAATAACTTTTATAGAATTCTTATGACTTCTCTCATTAATTATATTTATTGCCATAAAAGTCTTAAGATAATTTAGTTATTTTGTTTACTTATTTTGTTTAGTTATTTTGAACAAAGTAATTTGAAAGCAGACAAAAGGCAGCAATCATTCTTTCAAATTCATCTGGAATTTTCATTTTGAACTGCATCTTAAAGGATGAGTAGGGGCAGAGAGACTGTGACAGAGACAGAGGGAATCCCAAGCAAGCTCCACACCCAGCACAGAGCCTGACTTGGGGCCTGATCCCACAACCCTGAGATCACAACCCCAGATGAAATCAAGAGTCCCACACTCAAACAACCGAGCCATCTAGTGCCCCACAATTTGGTTAATTTAAGAAAGAAGAAAGGAATTAAGAGAAGAAACAAACAAACAAACAAACAAACAAAAACAACTTGAAAGAGAGAGGGGGAAAAATAGGAAAAGGTAACTAGCATTTCCATCCACAACTTTTTCCAAGAGGCTTATTATCAGTGTGGGTTTAATAATCAAAGTATTACTGTGGAAACAGGCAAATGCAGATGTGAATAATTTGCTCCAGATATCAATTGCTGGATGTGGAAAATAGCCCCAATCCAATTCCACCTTGGTTGCTGTGGATGGTCTCTAAAATAATGTACCCTTGGGGCGCCTGGGTGGCTCAGTGGGTTAAAGCCTCTGCCTTCGGCTCAGGTCATGATCCCGGGGTCCTGGGATCGAGCCCCACATCGGGCTCTCTGCTCAGCAGGGAGCCTGCTTCCCCCTCTCTCTCTTTGCCTGCCTCTCTGCCTACTTGTGATCTCTCTCAAATAAATAATAAATAAAATCTTAAAAATAAAATAATGTACCCCACAATATTTCCCATTCAGACTGATTCCCTTCAAATGGTTTTCTCTTGGCTCTACATGGCTGTAGTGTAATCGATATTTCATTATGTTACTGCTTAAAATACAAAGAGATATCACATTCCTAACATAGATTCCCTGAACAATAAAACAAAGAAACATCCAAAGGATATAAGGTTAAACCATTCAGTACCTTGCTTAATCTTCCTAGAAGCATAAAATCTTCCAGAAATACATAAAAGTGTGACTACTGGTGCAAAAGCATGTATAATAGTCAGGTGATTTGCCTCAATGAAACTATATGATTCATTTTAATGGTGACGTTTTTATTGGAGGAGTGTGATACTGCATAGGATATGTAGATGCCAATTAAAGCCTCATAAATTAGTACCAATATTTGAAATTCTCATTTAGGAATAATCTAAGAACTGGCTTTCCCAGGTGAGATCACTACACCTGTCAAAGGAAAGCAATGAAGTTCTGGATACCATGATTATTTATAAGCACTCACAGATCTTTCCTAAATCAAGTCAGTTTCTATGGAAACAGGAATTCTCTGCTGAAGTCTGACCTTTGCATAGTTTAGTTTTGACAGCAATGTGAGCACTGTTTTAGAAAGCACACATAACTCAGGAAACCTTACAAAAGACATACAAAGTAGAAAGTAATTAAAAATGATAAGCTTCAAAAATGCAGTTTTTTAAATGTATTTTTTAAATGTGATTTTTCATTTCTTCATTTTCATTTTCATTTTCATTTCTTCAGGAGTATGTGAGTTTTATATTAAGCCAGGGTTACCTTGTAATTTCCAGAAGTAACAGAACAAGGTGGAAAACTATTATTATTATTACAGGTAAATTTTGTAACATAAGTAAATATTAAAAGGAAAACATATGCTTGTATGAGAAAGTATCTCTAAGCATAATAATGGATACTTAATATTAACTTAAATATAGGGTTGTTTGGATCTCTCAGCTGGAAGAACATGTGACTCTTAATTTCAGGGTTGTGAGTTTAAAACCTATGCTGGGTGTAGAGATTACTAAAAAATAAACTTAAGGGACACCTGGGCCACTCAGTGGGTTAAGCCTCTGCCTTCCGCTCAGGTCATGATCTCAGGGTCCTGGGATCGAGCCCCACATCGGGCTCTCTGCTCAGCGGGGAGCCTGCTCCCCCATCTCTGTCTGCCTGCCTCTCTGCCTACTTGTGGTCTCTCTGTCAAATAAATATTAAAAAAAAAAATCTTAAAAAAAAACTTAAAAAGCAACCAAAAAGATAAAATAAAATAATAACTTAAATGTACAAGCAAATATAGGCAGTATATTTCATATTTATTACATTACCATAATAATCTAATTATTACAACTCTGGAAAGTGTAGGTCATAATCTTATTTTTCAGTTGCAAAAGGATAAAGCATACTAAATGATTTCCCAATGTCATACATTAAGTACTTAAATGCAAGGATTTATGTCTTTGAGATTCCAAATCACAAACTCTTTTAATTTCAGCCTTTAAAATAATGAATAAATGAAGTAATATCAAGTGGTAGAAAGATTTTAGCTAAACTATTGAAAATCATCTTCTGAATTTAAATATTATGATTTGATAAATTATGGCCATATTTCTATCCACTTCTGCATCTGGGAAATATTATTTTTAAAGTGTTTTTCTTAGTTTTCATAATTGCAAAGAAATTCAGTGACTGTGGCTTTGGCATTGTGGTAGTAAATAAGAGAAAATTATCTTAAGAAGCTGACAGATTAGAGTTTGACAACACAGAATCTCAGAAGGAGGTTAAATACTTACTGTGTTTGTCATTAGAGCTTCAAATTCAATAAAACTTACCAAGTGGAGGTGAGGACAAGCCATAAAGTTTTTTCACAAAAAGACAGTTAATTCTACTTACTAGTGTTAACTTCCAAAGTAAAGAATAGAGTATTCATACCAACATAAAAAAAAAAATGTGTCATGAAGAAGTAAAAGCTATCTATCTGAGATGAGTACCAGGAAGGCAAAATCTAAAATAAAATGTAGTAATGAATTAAATGTAAAATAAATGAGTTTTCAATATTAGATTGATAGACTAACCTTAAAGAGCCCTGAAAGATTTCCTATGTAATTTCATTTAAGAAATAATTTTTAAAGCCACAAATTATAAAAATGTAAAAATACTTTATTTTAATAATTTTAAATATTAAACTTAATATTTAATATTCACATTTGTGATAAAACTTAGAAACTATATTGACAAATTCCCTCTCCCTTCCAAGTCTATTTTATGTGTTTCTACTTTCTGATTTTATGACTTAAGTAAATATATTTATGTATCATCTTTCACAAAGCTAAAACATACAAAAGAAATAGTTATATTGAATTTCTGTAAAGTATGTAGAACATACTTTTTTCCTGAAATGAATAAGCTTACATATTTTTAAGCTTTAGCTTCTATTCTCCTCCTCTTACATTTGATAACTTAGTCTTAGGAGAAGTAAATGACAATATTATAGCTTTAAAACTGGCATCACAAAAGAGATACAAGTAAATGGGTTGTTTTAGTTAGAACTTGGTTGAAATGCATGATGGCCACTCTAAACTCAATAGGAATATAATCTGTAGTAAAGCTCAGACAAGTTGACCTCAGTCTATTCTGATTCGGAAAAATTTGGAATGGGCTGTAGGAAACAAATTTACCAAAATATTTTAATGCAAAAGAAATTTTCATTATAGTTCTCAGCATTTAGATTATATTTACATTTATAAAATTGCTGTAGAAAGGAACCAAGACCCCTAGGAGAAATGCTTGATTCCAGAACTGAGGGGTAGAAAGTACATGAATATAAAATGGCTTTTTTGTGCTGGAAAGTAAAAGGATATTCAAAGAATGATGGAGACGTATCAAAAGGACAGAGGAGCCAGCCTGAGCAAGCAGCCACTGGCTAAATAAGGGGAAATGCGAGACTCAAACAGACTGCAAGGAAGATTCAACCTGCCCGAGACTGAGGAGGGGGAATGTTTTGGACGTGCAGCTCTCAAAAACCAGAGGCTGGTGCTGCCTTTGTCTTCAATTAACTCTATGTCTCTGGATAAGTCACTCTGAGGTAAATACCTTCCTTTCTAAAGGAGAATGTTTGTTTAAACCTATATCCAGTTTTTAAAACCTATAAACAGAAACAGCTTTTAGAATAGAGGAGTGAGGAGTGCATTAGAACCTATTTAATAAACACTTTAACTAGACAAAATTATAAAAAAACCATAATTTAAAGTCTCCAGAAATTGTCCTAAGATCATATAGCAAAGTTGAGACATAAATTCAATTATATTCCCTTAACCTCAGTCGTCTGTAATATTTGAGCCACAATCCACCTTCCCCATCCTTCTGCCTCCAGCGCATCCCAAGCTGCATCTTTTAGAAACTACTCCGGGAATTCTAAGACAGGAAGTGCAGCCATGAAAATGAGTTGTCTCTTTCCTCATGTTCCACTAGGGTTTGGTTTCAAACTGGGAAGTATGGGGTGAGGAGAGGAGAAGAGGTAGCCTTTAAGAACTCCTCATCCTACCCCAAGCCCCATGTGGCAAGAAATTCTATTCTAAGAAGAGGTAGCTGAGAGGACCCTGGCACCCTTAACTCCAACCACCTCTTACTCATGGGCAAAAGCAATCAGGGCAGGATCTGGAGAAAAATTGACAACACTCCTAAACCACAAAGAGATTAAGTCACACAAAGGGACTTAAGCACAACCTCTGACCAACAACTGGCTGGTGTTATGAACTGAATGTTTGTGTTCCTCCAAAATTCCTATGTTAAAACTCCAACCCCAAGGAGACTATATTTGGAAATAGGGTCTTTAAGGAGGTAAAGTTAAATGAGGTCATAATGGTAGGCTCTTGATCTGATAGGATTTTTGTCCTTATAAATTGAGATACCAGAGAGTATTCTTTCTCTGTCTCATTCTCTCACTGCTGTGTGAGGACATAGTGAGAAGTTGGCCATCTGCAAATCAGGAAGAGTTCCCACCCATAAGTGGCCATGTAGGATCTTGATCTGGGGCTTCTAGTTCCAAAATTGTGCAAGAAAAAAAAATCTGAACAGGGATATCAAAGGTCACATGGTCATACTCAGGAGGGAAATCAACTTCACAGAATCAGTTCACTCAAGTCACTAAGCAAATAAATAAATGAACTAGTCCATAAAACAACATGATTCAAGACTGGAAGAATCAGCATCCTATGTTGCTGAAACATGTTTTCTAAATTACCTCATTTTCAAGAAAATAGTCCAAGACATGCAAAACACAGAAAACTGTGACCATACATAGAAAACAAAGAAACAAAATCAGGTAATAGAAACTGCTTTTAAAGTGGCCTAGATGCTGCAGTTGGCACACACAGGCTCCAGAGTAGCTATTATAAATATATTCCAAGAACTAAAAGAGACCAATTCTAAAGAATTGAAATAAGATAGGGTAACAATACCTCATGAAATAGAAAATATGAAAAAAAAGAGATAGAGGGGTGCCTGGGTGGTTCAGTGGGTTAAAGCCTCTGCCTTCAGCTCAGGTCATGATCCCGGGGTCCTGGGATCGAGCCCCACATCGGGCTCTGCTCAGCAGGGAGCCTGCATCCTCCTCTCTCTCTCTGCCTACTTGTGATCTCTATCAAATAAATAAAATTTTTTAAAAAGAGATAGAATTTTTTTTTAAAGAATCAAATGGAAATTCTTTAGCTGCAAAGTATAATAACCAAAATGAAACATTCACTAGATGGCTTCAACATTAGATTGAGTTGGCAAAAGAAGGGAACTGGCAAAATTGAAGATTGATTAAAAGAGACTAGGTAATCTGAAAAACAGAGAGAAAAATAATGCAGGAAAATGAACAGAAACACAGAGAAATGTGAGGCACCAATAAGCACACTAACATGCATAATGGGAGACCCATAGAGGAGAGAGAAAGAAGGGCAAGAATTATGATACTATAAATATGAAGTTATTTTGATAAGTTAAGATGAAATCCCTAAAACTATCACTAGAAAATAACAGAAAAAATAAGTAAAATTATTAAAACAATTAAAATTTTACACTAAAAAATATCCATCAAAACAAACAGAAATTGCTTGAGAAAGAACAGAGAGACAAAAAAGATGTGAGACATAGAAATAAAAAGCAACATGGCAGGTATAAATGCAACCATATCAATAATAACACTAAATGTGAATAAATTAAATAATCTAATGAAAAAGAGTTTATTTTTTAATGAATTTTTTTCAATGCACACTTTTATTTTTTTTAAATTATTTTTACTAACATATAATGTATTATCTGCCCCAGGGGTACAGGTCTGTGAATCATCAGGCTTACACATTTCACAGCACTCACCATACCCTACCCAGTGTCCATCATCCAACCACCCTATCCCTAAACCCTCACCCCCCCAGCAACCTTCAGTTTGTTTTGTGAGATTAAGAGTCTCTTACAGTTTGTCTCCCTCCCAATCCCATCTTGTTTTGTTTTTTCCTTCCCTACCGCCCACAACCCCCTGCCCTGTCTCTCAAATTCCTCATATCAGAGATCATATGATCATTGTCTTTCTCTGATTGATTTAATAAATTATTTTTTAAAAAAAGATTTTATTTATTTGAGAGAGAGAGAGAGAGCACAAGTGGGGTGGAGGGGCAGAGGGAGAGGAAGAAGCAGACTCCCTGATGAGTAGGGACCCAACACAGGGCTTGATATCACCACCCTGAGATCATGACCTGAGCTGAATACAGACACTTAACCAACTGAGCCACACAGGTATCCCTGAAATACAGAGTTTAGCCTGGATAAGGAAAAACAAGAGCCAATCTACATATTGTCTTAAGAAGACAAACATTAGATTTAAATACACAAATAGGTTTAAAATAATTGGATAAAAAAAGAGAGATCACGAAAAAAGCAACATTAAGAGGGCTGGAGTGGCTATACTAATACCCACAAAATAGACTTGAAACAAGAAATGTTACATACATGAAGAGGGATATTTAATAATGATGAAAATATCAATCCATCAAGAAAAAACATACATGGTCTAGCAACAAAGTCCCAAAACACATGAAAGAAATCTGACAGAACTAAAGGGTGAAATAACCAATTCAAAAATTATAATTGGAAACATCCATACCCTATCTTTAATATTGGATTAACAACTAGGTAGCATATCAACAAGGACAGAGAGAAATTAAACACCACTATACACCAACTAGACCAACAGTTACTTCTATAGTATACCCACCACAATAGCAGCAGATATACATTCTTCTTAAGTGCTTACAGAACATTCTCCTGCATAGAAAAACAACAACAACAACAACAAAAACAAGCCTTAATAAATTTAAAGTAATTAAAACCATACAAAATATGTTCTCCAACAGCAAGGGAATGACTTTTGAAGTCAAAAACAAAAGGAGCTTTGGGAAGTTCACAAATATAGGGAAATTAAATAACATATTCCTCAATGACCAATATGTAAAGGAAAAAATTCAGAAAGAAAATTAGAAAAAACTTAAGATGAATAAAAATGCAAATACAATACATCAAAACTTATGGACTAAAGCTACAACAGGCTCAGGAAAATTTGTAACTATAGATATTCATATTTTTTTAAAAATAGCACTAATCAATAATCAATCTTTGCATCCTGGGACATGGGGAAAAAACAAAGAGCAAATTAAAACAAATAGAAAAAGGAAATAACAAAGGTTAGAGCAGAAATGAATGAAATACAGGTGTATCTCATTTTATTGTGTTTCACTTTGTGTTTTGCAAACATTGTACTATTTATAAATTGAAGATCTGTGGCAATCCTACATAGAGCAAGTCTATCAGCCCCCTTTTTCCAGTAGCATTCGCTCACTTCATGCCTCTATGTCAAATTTTAGCAATTCTTTTAATATTTCAAACTCTTTCATTATTATTATATTTGGTATGTAGATCTGTGATCAGTGATCATTGGTGTTACTATTATACATGTTCTGGGGCTCCATGAACCATGCCCGAATAAGATGGTGAACTTAAATTTTATCCATTTATTTGTAAAGAGACAGAGAGCACAAGCAGGGGGAGCAACAGACAGCAGGAGAAGCAGGCCCCCTGCTGAGCAAAGAGCCTGATGTGGGACCTGATCCTAGGATCCTGGGATAATGACCCCAGTTGAAGGCAGATGCTTAACTGACTAAGCCACACAGGCATCCCTAAAATGGTGAAATGATAAATGTTTTACATGTTCTGACCAGTCCACTCATTGGTGGTTCCCCTGATTCCCTCTACTTGGGCCTCCCCATTCCCTGAGACACAACAATATTGAAATTAAGCCAATTAGTAACCCTACAATGGCCTCTAAGTGTTCAAATAAAAGAAAGAGTGGTGCATCTCTCACTTTAAATCAAAAGCTAGAAATGATTAAGCTTAGTAAGGAAATCATGTTGAAAGCAGAGATAGGCTGAAAGCAAGGCCTCTTGTACTAATCAATTCACCAAGTTTTAAATATTAAGGGAAAGTTCTTAAAGCAAATTGGAAGTGTTACTTCAGTGAACACACACACGATAAAGCAAAACAGCCTTGTTGCTGATACGGAGAAAGTTGCTGATATGGAGGCTGCAATAGAAAAGTTGGAAAGTAGCAGAAGTTGGTACATGAGGTTTAAGAAAAGAAGCCATCTCCATAACACAAAAGTGCAAGGTGAGGCAGCAAGTGCTGATGAAGAAACTACAGCAAATTATCCAGAAGATCCAGCTGAAGATAATTAATGAAGGTGGCTACAGTAAACAACAGATTTTCAATGCAGATGAAACAGCCTTCTATGGAAAAACGTCATGGACAACATTCATTTCTAGGGAGAAGGCAACACCTAGCTTAAAGTTTCAAAGTACAGGCTGACTCTCTTGTTATGGAATAATATAGCCAATGACTTTAAGTTGAAGCCAAGACTAAATATCCTAGGGTTCTTAAGAATTATGCTAAATCTATTCTACCCATGCTCTGTAAATGAAACAATGAAGTTTGGATGACAGCACATCTGTTTATAACATGGTTTACTGAATATTTTCTTACTGAAATATAGTTGACGTAGTGTTCATTTCAGATGTACAGTAAATATTTTGAACCCACTGTTGGGACCCACTGTTCAGAAAATAAAAATTTCTTTCAAAATATTACTGCTGATTGACAATGCACCTGGTCACCCAAGAGTTCTGATAAGATGCATGACATTAATCTCACAACATGCATTTACAGTGCATGGGTCAAGAAGAAATTTCAACTTTCAAGTCTTTTTTTTTTTTTTTTCTCTTTTCTCAGAGTCCCACTTTATTCAGCTCTATAAACATGAGGACATTGGCCCAAGCCCAACCCATCTTAGCATGTACCACTTTGTGGAGAATAAAGTACCCTACATGCACTGCGCCAAGGAACCTGGATCTGGCCTTCCTCAGCCCTTTCCCCTCCAAGGTGTCTGAAAGGGAGAAGGAAGGACCTTCCCAGCATCAGCACAAACAAGGGAATAAACAGGCATTGGAGGTCAAGTCTTATTATTTAAGAAATACATTTAATAAAGCTACAGCTGACATAAATAGTGATTCCTCTGGTGGACCTCAGCTAAGTACATTGAAAACCATCTAGGAAGGATTCACCATCTTAGCTGCTACTAAGAAGATGTATGACTTATGGGAAAAGGTCAAAATATCAACATTAACAGGGGTTTGGAAGGCGATTCCAACCTTATGGATGACTTTGATGGGTTCAAGACTCCAGTGGAGAAAGTAACTGCAGATGTGGTAGAAATAGAAAGAAAACTAGTAATAGAAGTAGGACCTTACGATGTGACTGAATTGCTGCCATCTCATGGCTAAACTTCTGATAGATAAGGAGTTGGTACCTATGGATGAGCAGGAAAGTGGTTTCTTGAGATGAAAACTACTGCTGGGGAAGATGTTGCGAAGACTGTTGAAATGACCACAAAGGAATTAGAATACTACAGACAGTCAGTTGATAAAGCAACAGAGGGTTTGAGAGGATGGACCCCATTTTTGAAAGAAGTTCTACTGTGGTAAAATGCTACCAAACAGCATTACGTGCTACAGAGAAATTGTTCGTGAAAGGAAGAATTAACCAATGGAGAAAACTTCTTTACTGTCTTAGTTTAAAAAACTGCCACTGCCAACACAGCCTTAGCAATCACCAACCTAATCAGTTAGCAGCCATCACCATCAAGGCAAGAACTTCCATTGTCAAAAAGAGTACGACTTATTGAAAACTCAGATGACAGCTAGCATTTTTAGCAATAAAATATTTTGTAACTACGGTATTTACATTGTTTTTTAGATATAATGTTATTACATAATAAACTACAGTATAGTGTAAACATAATTTTTATATGCACTGAGAAACCAAAAAATTCATTTGACTTACTTGGCTGCAATATCTGCTTTATTGCAGTGCTCTGGAACCGAACGCACAACATCTCCAATGTATACCTGTAGAAAATATAAATAAAATGAAGAATCTTGTCAAACCAAACCAAAAGTTGGTTCTCAAAAAAGATTTAAAAAGTAGACAAAATTATAGGTAAAAATAGGCAAATTAATTGGAGTCTCAAATTACCAATCCTTTACAAACTTCCAAATTAAAACAAAAAAGGGAGAGAACACGTCCCAATGTATCCTATGAGGCCAGTATTATTGTTACACCAAAGTTAGGTAAATATATCACAAGAAAAGAAAACTACAAATCAGTATCCCTTTTGAATATATATGTGACAAATCCTCAGTAAGATTCTAAAAATTTGAATCCAGCAAAATATATATAAGATTATACACCATGCCTGAAGTGGAGTTATCCAAGAATGCAAGCTTAGTTTAACATATGAAAATCAGTTAATGTAATACATCATCTTAGTAGAATAAAAGACAATCTTCATGTGATCATCTTAATAAGTACAGAAAAAGCACTTCACAAAACCAATGCCTTCTCCAAATAAGACACTATACAAATTAGATATAAAAGTGAATTTTGTCAACTTGGGAGAGGTTATAAATGAAAAACCCGCAGCTAATATCCATACCTAATAGCAAAAGACTAAATGTTTCATCCCCAAGACTAGGAACAAAACAAGAATGCTCTTTCCACTTTTATTAAGCATTGTTCTGGAAATTCTAGCTAGGACAATTAGATAAGCAAAAGAAGTAACAGGTATCTATACTGGAAAGGAAATAAAGCTGTATTCGCAGATGATATAATTTTACTTATAGAAAACCCTAAGCAACCTATTTAAAAGACTATTATAACAAGTGATTTCAGCAAAGTTTAAGGAAACCAGGTCAATATACAAAACTCAACTGTTTCTACACACTAGCAATGAATTGAGTAAGTAATGAGTATTGTAAAAAGGATAAAACCATTAGGCATAAACTTATAGCAAATACAATTGCTGAACACTGAAAACTAGAAAATACTGCTGAAAGAATTAAAGAAGATCTAAGAAAGTGGGAAGTCAATGCATATTCATGAATTGGAAGACAATATTGTTAAATTTATCTACATTCGACATGCTTCTTGCTAAAATACCTGTCTGCTTTTTTACAAAAATTGACAAGCTGATCCTAAAATTCATAAGGAAATTGAAGAGAATCATAATAGGTTAACAAATCTTGAAAAACAGAACCCAACTTAGAGGACTCGCGTTTATGCATTTCAACGTTTAGTACACAGGTGCGGTAACTGAGACAGTGTGGTACTTATGTAAGGATAGACATAGGTCAGTGGAATAGAACTGAGAGTGCAGAAATACACCCTTAAATTTATGATCAATATATTATTTTTAAAAAATATTTTATCCATTTATTTAACAGAGAGAGCATGTGCACAAGCAGGGGAACAGCAGAGGGAGCTACAGAGGGAGAGGGAGAAGCAGGCTCCCCCACTAAGCGGGGAGTCCAACATGGAGCTTGATCCCAAGACCATGGGATCATGACCAGAGCCAAAGGCAGATGCTTAACTGACTGAGCCACCCAGATGCCCCCATTTATGTCCAATTTATGGCACTAAAATCATTATGATTTTCTAGTAATAGCAACATATATCATCTCAGGTATGAGAATACGGTTCCTGTATCAGAACCATATGTATCAGAAGTAGCTAAAATAAAAACAATCTATCTATGACACAAGAAGATCTAACAAAATATCTATGCCCCTAATATGGGAACGACAAGTATATAAACCAATTAATAACAAAGTCAAAGAAACACATCTACAATAATACAATAATAGTAGGGGACTTTCATACCCCCTCACTGAAATGAACAGATCATCTAAGCAAAAAATTAACAAGGAAGTAAAGGTTTTAAATGTCACACTGGACCAGACAGACATCACAGATACATTCAGAATATTCCATCCCAAAGTAACAGAATACACATTCTTCTCTACTGCACATGGAACATTCTCCAGAATAGATCACATCCTGGGTTATAAATCAGGTCTCAACTGGTACCAAAAGATTGGAATCATTCCCTGCATATTTTCAGACCACAATGCTCTGAAGCTAGAACTCAATCACAAGAGGAAAGTTGGAAAGAACTCATATACATGGAAGCTAAAGAGCATCCTACTAAAAAATGAGTGGGTCAATCAGAAATTTAAGGAAAAATTGAAAAAAATTCATGGAAACAAATGAAAATGAAAACACAACAGTTCAAAATCTGTGGAACACAGCAAAGGCAGTCCTGAGAGGAAAGTATGTAGCAATGCGAGCCTTTCTCAAGAAACAAGAAAGGTATCAAGTACACAACCTAACCCTACACCTAAAGGAGCTGGAGAAAGAACAGCAAAGACAACCTAAACCCAGCAGAAGAGAAATAATAAAGATCAGAGCAGAAATCAATGAAATACAAACCAAAAAAACAATAGAACAAATCTATGAAACTAGAAGCTGGTTCCTTGAAAGAATTAATAAGATTGATAAATCCCTGACCAGACTTATCAAAAAAAAAAAAAAAAAAAGAGAGAAAGGACACAAATTAATAAAATCATGAATGAAAGAGGAGAGATCACAACCAACACCAAAGAAATACAATTAGAAGAACATACTATGAGCAACTATACGCCAACAAATTTGACAATCTGGAAGAAATGGATGCATTCCTAGAGACATATAAACTACCAAAACTGAACCAGGAAGAAATAGAAAACCTGAACAGATCCATAACCAGTAAGGAGATTGAAGCAGTCATCAAAAATCTTACAACAAACAAGAGCCCAGGGTCAGACGGCTTCCCAGGGGGAATTCTACCAAACATTTAAAGAATTAATACCTATTCTCCTGAAACTGTTCCAAAAAAATAGAAATGGAAGGAAAACTTCCAAACTCATTTTATGAGGCCATCACTACCTTGGTCCCCAGACCAGACCCCATCAAAAAGAATTACAGACCAATATCCTTGATGAACACAGATGCAAAAATTCTCACCAAAATACTAGTAATAGGACCCAACAGTCCATTAAAAGGATTATTCTCCACAATCAAGTGGTATTTATTCCTGGGATGCAAGTTTGGTTCGACATCCCCAAATCAATCAATGGGATACAATATATTAATAAAAGAAAGAAAAAGAACCATATGATACTCTCAATAGACGCTGAAAAAGTATTTGACAAAGTACAGCATCCTTTCTTGATCAAAACTTGTCAAAATATAGGGAGAGAGGGTACATACCTCAATATCATCAAAGCCATCTATGAAAAGCCCACAGCGAATATCATTCTCAATAGGGAAAAACTGAGAGCTTTTCTGCTAAGGTCAGGAACACGGCAGGGATGTCAATTATCACCACTGCTATTCAACATAGTACTAGAAGTCCTAGCCTCAGCAATCAGACAACCAAAAGAAATTAAAGGCATCTGAATCAACAAAGAAGAAGTCAAACTCTCACTCTTTGAAGATGATAGGATACTTTATGTGGAAAACCCAAAAGACTCCATTCCAAAACTGCTAGAACTCATACAGGAATTCAGTAAAGTCTCAGGATATAAAATCAATGCTCAGAAATCAGTGGCATTTCTATACACCAACAGCAAGACAGAAGAAAGAGAAATTAAGGGGTCAATCCCATTTACAATTGTACCCAACACCTTAAGATACCTAGGAATAAACCTAACCAAAGAGGCAAATAATCTGTACTCAGAAAACTATAAAGTACCCATGAAAGAAATTGAGGAAGACACAAAGAAATGGAAAAATGTTCCATGCTCCTGGATTGGAAGAACAAATATTGTGAAAATGTCTATGCTACCTAAAGCAATCTACACATTTAATGCAATCCCTATCAAAATCCCACCCATTTTTTTTTCAAAGAAATGGAACAAATAATCCTAAAATTTATATGGAACCAGAAAAGACCTCGAATAGCCAAAGGAATATTGAAAAAGAAAGCCAAAGTTTGTGGCATCACAATTCCGGACTTCAAGCTCTATTACAAAGCTGTCATCATCAAGACAACATGGTACTGGCACAAAAATAGACACATAGATCAATGGAACAGAATAGAGAGCCCAGAAATAGACCCTCAACTCTATGGTCAAATAATCTTCGACAAAGCAGGAAGGAATGTGCAATGGAAAAAAGACAGCCTCTTCAATAAATGGTGTTGGGAAAATTGGACAGCCACATGCAGAAAAAAGAAATTGGACCATTTCCTTACACCACACACGAAAATAGACTCAAAATGGATGAAGGACCTCAATGTGAGAAAGGAATCCATCAAAATCCTTGAGGAGAACACAGGCAGCAACCTCTTCGACCTCAGCTACAATAACTTCTTCCTAGAAACACCACCAAAGGCAAGGGAAGCAAGGGCAACAATGAACTACTGGGACTTCATCAAGATCAAAAGCTTTTGCACAGCAAAGGAAACAGTTAACAGAACCAAAAGACAACTGACAGAATGGGAGAAGATATTCGCAAATGATATATCAGATAAAGGGCTAGTATCCAAAATCTATAAAGAACTTATCAAACTCAACACCCAAAGAACAAATAATCCAATCACAAAATGGGCAGAGGACATGAACAGAGACATTTCTGCAAGGAAGACACCCAGATGGCCAACAGACACGTGAAAAAGTGCTCAACATCACTCGGCGTCAGGGAAGTACAAATCAAAACTACAATGAGATACCACCTCACACCAGTCAGAATGGCTAAAATTAACAAGTCAGGAAATGACAGATGCTGGCGAGGATGCAGAGAAAGGGGAACCCTCCTACACTGCTGGTGGGAATGCAAGCTGGTGCAGCCACTCTGGAAAACAGCGTGGAGGTTCCTCAAAGAGTTGAAAATAGAGCTACCCTATGACCCAGCATCGCACTATAGGTATTTACCCTGAAGATACAAATGTAGTGCTCCGAAGGGGCATGTGCACCTGAATGTTTATAGCAGCAATGTCCACAATAGCCAAACTATGGAAAGAACCTAGATGTCCATCAACAGATGAATGGATAAAGAAGAGGTGGTATATATACACAATGGAATACTATGCAGCCATCAAAAGAGATGAAATCTTGCCATTTGCGACGACGTGGATAGTACTAGAGGGTATTATGCTGAGAGAAATAAGTCAACTAGAGAAAGACAATTACCATACGATCTCTCTGATATGAGAAATTTGAGAGGCAGGGTGGGGGGTCGTGGGAAGTAGGGAAGGGAAAAATGAAACAAGATAGGATCGGGAGGGAGACAAACCATAAGAGACTCTTTTTTTTTTAAGATTTTATTTATTTATTTGACAGACAGAGATCAAGAGTAGGCAAAGAGGCAGGCAGAGAGAGAGGAAAGGAAGCAGGCCCTTAGCTGAGCAGAGAGCCTGACGTGGGTCTCGATCCCAGGATCCTGAGATCATAACCTGAGCCGAAGGCAGAGGCTTTAACCCACTGACCCACCCAGGTGCTGCACCATAAGAGACTCTTAATCTCACAAAACAAACTGAGGGTTGCTGTGGGGTTGGGGAGTAGGGATAGGGTGGTGGGGTTATGGACATTTGGGAGGGCGTGTGCTATGGTGAGTGCTGTGAAGTCTGTAAGCCTGACGATTCACAGACCTGTACTCCTGGGGCAAATAATACATTATATGTTAATAAAAATAATTTTAAAAAGAGAATGGTCTATCTATACAGTGTTGACTGGGCAATAAAATATCTGTCATGTTGAAGTGCGTATGAATAAACAATCAGGTAAGAACAGCTGATTCTCTGTTTATTTGTCGAATGACCTTGGCACTAATTCTTTTATTTTGCAGACTTTGTTTTCTCTACTTCCCCAATGTAAATGTGGGGATTTCCACGTATCTCTAAGCACATACCAAAAGCAAAGAGTGGCATCTCTTCAATGTCGGTGATTCACGAATATGCTAAGATAACTGTTTCATGCGAGTACAATGTCGAATTCACACAACTCTTTTTCTCACTAATTGTGTCAGCTGGGGCTAACTGTTTAATTTTTTTGAGCCTAACTTTAATCACCTTTATAATGTGAAAAAAATTCCTAAATTGCAAGCATTAAAAATCACACATGTTGGGGTGCCTGGGTGGCTCAGTCAGTTAAGTGTCTGCCTTCAACTCAGGTCATGATCTCAGGGTTCTGGGATGGAGCCTCGCATCAGGTTCGCTGCTCGGTGGGGAGTCAGCTTCTCCCCCTGCCTCTACCTGCCACTCTTCTGCTTGCACACTCTCTCATGTGCTCTCTCTCCATTGTCAAATAAATAAATAAAATCTTTAAGAAAAAATCATACATGTCATCTCTCAAAGGCATATATCATAATCTCTCACCAACTGATACATCCTCGTCCTCTTTTTTTTCTTTTTCTTTCAAAGTAAAAAAAAAAAAAAAAAACGCAAAAACAAAAAACAAAAAAAAAAAAAACCATTTCATATGATTATTTTTTTCCCCTCTCAGACCAATTAAATGTGAATTTCTGTGGGTGGAGCTTAGGCATTGTTTTTTTTAACACTAAATTATTTATATGTTTGTTCGTTTAAAGTATAGTTAACAATGTTACACTCCTAAAATTAATATTACACTATATGTTAACTAACTGGAATTTACATAAAAACCTGAAACAAAAACAAAAACAGAAAAAAACCTATGTTATATTAGTTTCAGGTGTACAACTTACTGATTCAACAATTCTATACATTACTTACTGCTCACCATGATAATTATAGTCATTAGTGGTCACCATATAACATGTTTAAAATATTATAGACTATATTCCCTATTATGATTTTTAATTCTAAAATGTTAATATTCTAAAATGATTTTCTAAGAGAGCAATAAAAAAGAATGAAATTTCATTTCAAAAAGAATTTTAGTATTTAAAAATGTCTTGACTATCATTCTTACTATTTTAGATGCTCATCGAAATATGAAAGGGCAGAATGAGATGTACAAATGAAGCAGAATAACTTCTTCAAGTTACACAAGGTAGAAGCTATGTCAATGAAAATGTTTAAATTTTACCATAACATTTTCAGGAAGATAATAAAATAATTTTCATATATCAGCAAGGAGACAAAGGGATATCTCTAGTCTGTTCATACAATAATTTTGTTTCCTCCAAACTCATTGATAAAGATAGAGAATATCACTTCATATCCCAAATGAGATGGAATTATGAAAGCTAACAGAATAGAATTCCCCATGTTGTAAAAAATGCATGATCACATTCTGGAAAAATCCTCTTAGGAGACGATGTTTCTCACTGCCTCTGTCCCCCCGTCAAAAATAGCAAGGATAGCAAATACCAGCCCTCCAGGTAATTGTAATAATAAACAGTACCAGAATTTTGATCAAGTAGTTAATTCTTATCTTGAGGAATAATTTAAGCCCCTAAAATACCAAGTTTCTTTGTTGAACATAAATAATGGCTACTAAGACACAGTTCTTATGTGTGTGGTTTTTATTTTAAAATAATCAAACTTGCTTTCTAGACTCCTTGAAATTGTAGGCAAACTAAAACTTTTTTTAAAAAGTAGTGATAAAAAGATACATTCTTATGTTTGGTAGTAAATGAAAATGCTGCTTAACTCTTACCACTATTTCATCAACTGCTCTGATAAAACATTTATAGGCTGTACTTCAAATTAGTCACAGCCTCTAAGAAGGAAGGTTATTTCACTAGCTCGAGTTATGCATGTTCTTTTTTTTTAAGATTTTATTTATTTATTTGAGAGAGGGAGAGAGGGAGAGAGAGAGACACAGAGTGAGAGAGCATGAGAGGGGAGGTCAGAGGGAGAAGCAGACTCCCCATAGAGCTGGGAGCCCGATGTTGGACTCGATCCCAGGAGTCCGGGATCATGACCTGAGCCAAAGGCAGCCACCCAACCAGCTGAGCCACCCAGGCGCCCTGTGAGTTATGCATGTTCTTATAGCAACATCACTATATTTGCTTTCATTTTGGAAACATTTACTATTATTGTTAACTCTCATCAAAGCAGAAAAGAAAAAAATATGTATCTATACTACAGGGGTATAGAAATAGAATGGTTTTAATAACAAAAAACTGAGTTTGAGTCCTGGTTCTGCCACTTATAATATGAGAGATCTTAGGGCAATTTAATTAAACTTTTTAAGTCTCGGTTTTTCCATGTATGAAATGTAAATAATTAAACGTATAGCATGATTGAAAAGACAATAAAACATCTGTCATCTACCTACACTCAGTAACTACTAGCCCTTTTCTTCCTGTTCTACACCATACTCAAACTATGTCACCTTGTTGGAAAGAGCTTGAGTTATTGATATATTATGCTATATCATATTTGGAAAGTAAATTGTTTAGAAATATGTAAGACGGTATTAAAAAAAACCCTCAATGATCTCTCATTAGTTAAAACCTTTCTTGCAAGCCCTAAACTTGTGTATCTAACGAACTTTTCAAGCCTCACTTGGCTGTCTCAAGATATTTCATCGTTAATACGGCTACGCTGAACTGTGGACTTGTTCCCTTCCCCCATGCCTCTTTTTAAGAGCCTCTTGTTTATAGACTTTTCCAAATTAGTAAACGGCCCCCATCGACCCCCCCAGTACAAGTCAGCGCCGCGGTACCTTCGACACCTCTTTTTCTTTTCCAGGCATCTAATCTGTCCAACCTGAGGCATTTTGATTCTATATTGCAAAAATATACGTCATCCATTTTTCTCCCGTTTTGGTTCAGATCACTGTCGTTTTTCACCTGGAGTACGACAGTAATCTCCTGACGAGTCTCATCTCTAATTATCTTGTCATTTTCCATTTCTTTTTCCACCAAGCAGCGAAGGTGATAATTTTAAAACACAAATTGCTCTGTTACTCTGGCCTAGAACTGTCCAATGGCTTCTTTACCCACTTAAAATGACATCATGTATATACCTACCAGGCATTTTATGTTCCGACCCCTGCCTCGCTCCCCAAACTCTTCTCATGATACGTTTTTTCCCTACTGATGATTCCATCCTCAAGGGTCTCTTGGGTACTTAAACATGCTCTGCTTTCCCACCAGGTGCTATTTGTTTTACTGAAGATCTTTAGCTCTAATTTTCACATAATTGTCTTCTGCTCATCTTTTAGGTCTCATGTTAAATTTCTTCCAAAAAGCCTTTCTGGCAACCTAAACTCATATCATATCCCCTGTTACTTCCTCTGAGAACACCTGCTCCTTTTCTTGCTATCCCTTTTTGCAATATGTTGTTATATACACTAGGTGGTATGTCGCCTCTCATTTTCTTTTCTAGGCAAGGAAGGATTTTTTAGTGTAACACAATAAAGAAAAGAATAATGGCGTAATATGTTCATTTATTCAACCAAAGAACACGTGAGGGGGTCAAAAATAACGGATGTGGGTGTGCTCAGGAGCGGCAGCTACTTGTAGGAATTATCAAGGGGAGAATTTAAGACGAAGTGACGTTTAGCAGAGATAAGAATAAAGAGAGGGGGGAAGAAACAGGGAAGTACGTTGTGGGCAGGGAAGACAAGCGCAAAGTTCCCCAGACGGGATGTGTACAGTGTGTCCGAGGAACGGTAAGGAGGTCAGTGTGGTTAAGAAACAGAGGGGGCAGGAAGGTGGTTAAGTAGGGTCTAGACTGCGTAAGGTATCGAAGATCGCGACCCAGAACACGAGCACACCTAGGATGGAGTTGGGAACCCAGAGAGCAAAGCTGGGAGAGTGAGAGGCTGAAGGGATGATTGGGAGAAGAGACAAAGGAGTCTACCGGAGTCTAGAGGAAGGGTTTTGGACACAGTCTGGGCTAGCCTCAGTGTGCTGTGAGAGATGACTTGTGGAAACAGTAAGGGGATATTTCGCACTACCCTTTTAACACATTGGGAGTTCACGATCATCTGAAGTGATAGGTCTTCCTGAATGTCTACACAGCGCACTACGTCGAGACAATGCAGGAAAGTGCAGGGCGTTAAATTTGAAGGGAATTACTTACCATATTTATTGATCTGTGATGTTCTGTCTGACTTTGCATGAATCATAACAAATTGTCGCGGCCGGCACGACAACACGACCAGGGTCGAGAGGATAAGAGGATGGTGAAGAACGAAGTCGCAAAGTGATGAGGACAGGAGGGGCAAAGTGGATGATGGCCAAGCAGTGCCAGTTTCTTCAGAAGAGCGCTCTGATGTAAGTATCGTACAGAGACCATCACAAGGAAGCAGTGATCCATTGCATTCTTAGAATAGTTTCCACAGGTTCCCCTTAGAAGGTTTCTTAAGGCTCATGTGCAAACATCCTGATGCCAAGAGGGCTGCTTGAAGATGAGTTCCCTATAGATAAGTAGACGGAGAAGGGCCAAAAGGGCATCAGATGTGGTTTATGGCCCCTGCAGGAACAGCAAGTCAAGTTACTGATTCGCGGTTTTAGGCCTGCATGTCCTGTTCCAGACAAGCCCCGGAGGGTGGTCACGCAGGAGAGCATGAGACCCATAGCACAGGCCCATTCTCAAGCACTTCAACTTTTTACCCACAGGATTGCTTTAACCCTTAGGTTTCAAGGAGGCGCGAGTCAGGGCCTGGTTTGGTTCACACTCAAGCTACTGCGCGGCCTCCCACAACAAACCATATCAGGACCGTAACACCAAACTATCTGCCCTACAGACAGAATGGTGCAGAGACCTGAGTAGATCTAGGGGCAGACCTCGAGTTAGAAATATCCTCTCAGGCACAGTCCAGCACGGCGTAAACAGATATGAGTAGAGCATTAGGGCCGCTAGGGAAATTAAATTATAGATCAAAGGACACTTAAGAGACTTACAGTTTCAGCTCTGACATTTAAAAAGCTTCCTTAAAAGTTGTCACTTCCTTCCTTACAACTGGAAAACATCTGAACAAACTGAAATAATTTTTCTTTGAAACATCAGTGAATTGAGTTTGCAAACCAAACCGCCATCCCCAAATCTAGTGAGGCGAGTGAATCCAGAGATTCACAGTCTACAGGGACTGGGCTTGCACAGAGCAGAAGACGCTGGAGTGAAACCCTTCAAGTTTCTGTTTCTCCAAAGAGAAAATCAGTGAAACCAAAAGCTAGTTTTTTGAAAAGATCAATAAATTTGATAAGCCTCTGGCCATATTAACCAAGAAACAAGGAGAGAACACATGTTACTAATATCAGAAATAAAGAGGGGTCATCACTCCTGATGAGTAACATTAAAAATTACTATGAGCTCTGTTAGCCACAAGTTGTTAATTTAGATGAAATGGACCCATTCCCTGAAAGGCACAAACTATAAAAAGCTCATAAACGGAAAAAGAGATAATCTGCATAGGACTATATCTATAAAAGAAATTATTATAACATTCCAAAAATGAAGATGTCAAGCCTAAATGATTTCACTGGTGAATTCTACCAAATACTTAAAGAAGAAATGACACCATTTCTCTGTCTAGAAAATAGAATGGGTTAGGTATCGAGACTTTGTTGCTTATTGAGGTAAAACATTAGAGAAGTGAGTAGAGTTAGATAAGGATGAGAGTTTTCTGGAAAGCTCTGGAAGGAAGCCATATATACCCATACATTATGATTAAATTCAGGTTTCTCCAGAGTTTTCAATATGCTCCAGGAAACTATACTTTTTAATTAATTTGGGCAAATGAGAAGAAAATAAAGATATGAGGTCATCAGCAAAAAAGGTAAGTTAGATATTATTCTGTACTGGAAACCAGATGGCAGAAAAGACTGATGTAAAGATTAGTTGGAAAATGTGAAACTACAGTTGGTGACAAAAGAAAAGGGACAGATCCAGGATTAAGCTAGTTTTTTAGCAGGGGACACATAAAAGCAGTTACTCTGTTAGCATGAGTGTCCTGTGCAGAAAATAACATAAACGATCACTAATTGTTGGGGAGTGTAAAAGAGTAACAGTAACCCACAAACAGTAACCCACAAACAGTAACCCACAAACTGATTATGAATGAAACTACTACACCTGATTCAGAAATTCTCTGAAAACCAAGGTATGATGACACTGAAATTTCCAGAAGGAACAGGTATTGTGAAATGTTATTAAAAAAACGTTAATGTTATTCACTTTTGTTCAGGAAAACCACTGTTCACTAGAAGGCTATTAAGAAAGGGTTCAGACACCCCAAATTAATATCATTATGCATCAAGTCTTCTACTGGATAGCCACAGCTTATGAAACTATTTTATTTTATAAAAAAGGCATTTTACTCTCAAGAGTCCTATTTTTCTCTCAAGAGTCCTATCTGGGGCCTGGAATCCTTGAAAAGATACTGTGAGAGAAGCTGACCACCAGCTTTCTACCCAAATCAACTCTGAGCAAGAAAGAGATTTTGAGAGTATACGGCTACATCATCAATATTGGGACATACCAACATCACGTGCCTCTGAAATGATGCACTGAGAAGGAAACAACATCATGCCGCTGGTATTCTTCCAAATATGCATAACTTGAATCTCATCATAAGATAAATCCCAACTAGGGGCGCCTGGGTGGCTCAGTGGGTTAAAGCCTCTGCCTTCAGCTCAGGTCATGATCTCAGGGTCCTGGGATCGAGCCCCATTTCGGGCTCTCTGCTCAGCGGGGAGCCTGCTTCCCCTCCTCTCTGTCTGCCTGTCTCTCTGCCTACTTGTGATCTCTGCCTGTCAAATAAATAAATAAAATCTTTTTTTTTAAAAAAAAGATAAATCCCAACTAAAGAAAAATCTATAAAATACTTGTTTTCCACTCTTCAAAAATTTGTAAGGGCAGGAAGATTAAGAAAATCTAGACATGATTTCGTGTTAAAGAAGGCTAGACAAATATGACAGCTAAATACATTATGCAGTCCTAGATTGGTTCTTGAATCAGGGAAAAAATAAGTTATAAAAGATGTCATTGAGACAATGGATAACATCTAAATATGGAATATGAATTATAATATGGACACATGTTACTGAAATTCTCTGATTTTGATCATTGTACTATAGTCATGTGAGAGAATTACTTCCTTTGTCCATAAGACAATACAAACTAAAACATTTAGTGGCAAAGAACATAATAACTCCAAACTTTTCTCAGAAATCAGGAAAAATTCCCATTTATTTATTTGTATGCATATGAACAAATAGGGCAAAATGTCGACAAATTAGGAGTCTAAAAAAGATATATGAGTTCCCTGTAGAATTCTTATACCTTCTCTGTTGAAAACATATAAAAATGAAAATTAAAGTGTGAAACAAATTAAGTTAAGCATTATATATTTCATCAATCTTAGGAACATTATGGTACTATAAATTTACAATAATTAAGTTCATTTTTTTTTTTTGAAGATTTCTTTATGAAAGAGTCTGGACAAACATTTGAAAACTGTAAACATAGCTTAATCTTTGTTAACAATGAAACCCCAATCAGAAGCTCATATATTTTTTTCAGTTTTACAATTATTTGCTTTTATTTCCTGTCTATACTGAAGGAAAATATGTTGACATGAAGCAAGGATTTTAATTTTCACCATCTCTTTCATATTTACCACACTTTCTCCCTCCTTGGCCTTTATCAGCCTTGATTTTTTTTGGCAATTTACCTTTTTATAATGAATGAAAAAGTATAGGGTTTAACAAACCTTTGAATTTAATTTCTAGAAGTTTAGGCCTAGGTTAGGTTTTGTTTTCAATGCAATATCCCTAGGATTCCTGTCATTACTTTTGCCTGACGGTTCCTACTCCAATATTTTATCTGTTCATATCGCTGTGTTTCATAAAATAGGTGAAACCCCTCCTATTAAAATGTCAGAAAAATTCTTTCAATATCATGTCAAATTAATATAAACAGCTCTTGTAATTTACAGGCACTATGGATGCAAAAATGTTAAATATATATATAGTTATGTGTGTGTGTATTAATGGGGAAAATAAAAGACTGGAAGAAAAAAATGTCAGAAAATTTTACTGGAACCACATTTGCTTACCAAAACAAAGAAATGTAAATAATTTTGGTGTACCTAATCAGCTTTAAGATTCAATTTAAGCTAATAAATAAAAACTAAAGGCTGATTAAGCTCTTTCTTAATCAGATTTCTACTTAAAAAACTATATATTTAGGGACGCCTGGGTGGCTCAGTTGTTTAAGCGGCTGCCTTCGGCTCGGGTCATGATCCAGGCGTCCTGGAATCGAGTCCCGCATCGGGCATCTTGCTCAGTGGGGAGCCTGCTTCTCCCTCTGCCTCTGCCTGTCTCTCTGTCTGCCTGTGCTCACTCTCTCTGACAAATAAATAAATAAAATCTTAAAAAAAACACACTATATATTTAAATAAGCATATGTGATCATATTGCAAAAAGAATACAAATTTTTTTTTAAAGATTTTATTTATTTATTTGACAGACAGAGACCACAAGTAGGCAGAGAGGCAGGCAGAGAGAGAGGAGAAAGCAGGCTCACCGCCGAGCAGAGAGCCCGATGCTTGATCCCGGGACCCTGAGATCATGACCTGAGCCTAAGGCAGAGGCTTTAACCCACTGAGCCACCCAGGTGCCCCAAGAATACAAATTTTTATCTATAATATCTATGGCCTATTATTGTTTAAAAAGTTTGTATGTAAAGTCCAGTGAGTTAACATACAGTGTAATGCTGGTTTCAGGTGTACGATATAGTGATTCAGTACTTCCACACGAAACCCAGTGCTCACCACAAGTGCCCACCTTAATCCTCATCACCCATTAAAGCATCCCCCACCCACCTCCTTTCTGTTTACCACGTTTGTTCTCTTATTTCTAATATCCATGATACTTCCAAAGGAAGCATCATTCTGTAAGATCTAATGACAGTGTAATAAAAGCATCGGCCTTCATGGGGTCATTTTGCAGGATTTACAAATATTGAATAATTATGTTGTGTACCTGAAACTAATATTATATGTCAATTATACTTCAATTTAAAAAAAAAAAAAAAACAAACCGGTTTTACAGATTGTTCCGATGGTACACGCTCATGTGCATTTGTGTGACTTGGTCAACCAAGGTTGCATAAGAACTTTCAAAAGATATTACTCATTAATATATTTTCTAAGACAAGATTCTTTGAGATGCTTCATCGCTAAAGTGGCTGAATAAATTATGTTTATTTCATTCATGTTCCCTATTCACTTTGGAATATATCTGTAAGGATAAAAAGTAGTTTCTGGCTGATAGGTTGAGGGAAAATTTGAAGAGGAATCAACTACATCTTCAAGAGAGTCCTCATACTTACTGGATACGTTCATATGTAACAGGAAAACTCTGTTCATTTGTATTTTTTGCAAAATATGACTAAATAAACCTACACTAATGTAAACGTAAGTATGTCACAGTGCATAAACGTAGATACAGTTTAAATAGACTTCGTCAAACCTGTCAGTTTTTAAACTTCTAATACAGTAGAAAATCCTGCTTAGAGATGTCATGAGTAACAAAAATTACGTCTTTAAATTAAGTCATAATAAACTCATATTTAAACATTAGTGAAAAAGCTTTTCGTCGCATCCAAGTTTGCTATGGAAAACATACTAGAGCAATGGTGATTCTAGGGCTGCGTATGGTAACTCATGTGGTTCCTTAATCAGAGAGTTGACACGGGATCTCTTTCCAGTCCCTCACAGAGAAAAAGACACTAAATCTTTCTCCAAGGACGAATTAAGTTTTACTCCCAAATATAATGAATGGATGTGTTTCGAAAATTAAAATTAGAAAAATATCAAAGGTAAAAGTTATATTTCCGTATCAGTTTTGACTGGCTGTGTTTCCTATTTATAATCATATCATTTTATTGAATTTGTAAAAGATTTACTTATTGACGTGAGAGAGGGAGAAAGAGCAGGTACGGGGGGAGCGGCCGAGGGGGAGGGGAAGCAGGCTCCCCGCTGAGCAGGGGCCCAACTCGGGGCCGACCCCGGGACCCTGCGATCATGACCTGAGCCGGAAGCAGAGGCTCAACCGACTGAGCCCTCCGGGCGCCCTATTTATTGATTGAGGGCGTGCGTCAGCCTCGACTTAACGCATCAAAGTAAGGCTCGGCTGGGAGCGGAGAGCGCGCCCCGCATCTGTCCGGTGTCTCTGGAGGTTGAAAAATGAACTTGCAAGTGTTTGCTGGTGCGAAGCTCATGGAGTTTCAAGAGACGGTCACTCGCTGGTCCGGGCGTCCTTCAGGGTCCGCGCCACGTGGGGATCCGAGGGCCGCGGCTCCCGGCGGCTGCCCCTCTCCGCCCGCGGAGGACGGCCACGGCCACGACGTCCCCCGCGGCCACGACGTCCCCGCGGCCACGACGTCCCCCCGAGGCCCAGGACGCGCCTTCCGCCTGGGTCGCGCGCCCGCCGTGCGAGGACAGTCCCCGCGAAGCCCGACCGTCCTCCGCCGCCTGAAAGACGGAGCGCGAATGCCTCGCGTCACACGAAGCTCGTCCGCGGCCTCCGCGGCGACAGCGCCTCCCGCAGAAGGTCCTCCCGGCGCGCGAAGGGACCCGCGTTCCGTCCACCCCGGCGGGCGCCTCGGGACCCTGCCCCGCCGCCAGCTCAGGGGACGTGTCGCGCGGCACGCGAAGGCCCGGGAGGAAGTCCCTTGTCTTGGCGAAGGGCCTGCGCCTCCGCCGGACTCCCGCGCCGGCAGCTGGCGACCCCCGCACCGCCCCTGTCCCGCGCCCGGGAGCAGACACGCTTCCTAACGCGCATGCGCTGTCCGGGCGGCGGCGTGGGCGCTGCGAGGCCGAGACCCTGCGCCCTCGCCCGGCTCGTGCGTCACGCTGCGCGGAACGGAAACTTCGATTTTACTGATGAGCTTGTTTTCCCTCCCGGCGCCCCGTCCCCGGCGTCCCCGGCGTCCCCGGCGTCCCGCAGGCACCAGCTACCGTGAAAGTGTCTCGAGTTCCCCGACCCACAGGGCAGAACGAAAGGGAGAACCTGTGCGAACCTCGTCGTCAGCGCCCCGCGATCTCCTGGTGCGTTTGGAATGGGCGGGCGGCGCGCCCGTGAAGCCGGTCACGGCCGAGGACCGTCGCCGCCGCTTCCCACGTCGCACCGGGAGACGTGGCCTGTCCGACGCGGGACGCGGTCCGGTGCTGGGGACGGTGACAACCGCCGGACGAATCAGCGACGCAGCCGCCCTGCCCAACCGAGGCGAAGGAGGCGGGTTATTCAAAATCCCGTCACAAGTGTGTAGCTGAGTAACGCGGGTTTCCGAGGTGGCGTTTCCGTTTCTTTGGCTGTTTCGTTGCAGTCGAATTTGCGGAGAAACTCGGTCTCGGAGTCCTCACCGCCCGCACACGGGGTACTGTTAACTAACCGCGCCGCGGTAACCGTTTCGCAACGCGTGTATCAAGTGACCGCGCTGTGCACCGTAAATACAGGCGGCCACACCCCGGTGAAGCCGGAGAGGCACAGTGATATTTCAGAAGTTGGGGGGCGGTGTAAGTTGTCTGGGGGGTTGTGAAGGAATCACGAAGCTTCCTTGTTGCTACTAACTCTGCATTGGGGGAACAAACAGCTGAATCAGCAGAGTTCTTTTCATGAGTATCTTTAGTTCTTTGAAAAGATTCGCTTTAGATCTCAAAGGGATCATCAAATAAGGACAGTATTTATCAGGAAGCTCATGCTGACCATGTTTGCTAAGTGACTGACAAAGTCCTTTTGTCATATACTAGTTAATTTACAAACTGTTACCAGAAAACATAGCTCAATCTCCACAGGAAAAGGGTATCAAAATGTCCTCGTGCTTCAAAAACGCCAGATCCCTTCCAAACCGCCATTTTGGCTGAAGTAATATATTTTGGGTGAAAAATTAATTCATAAAAACTTAATTTCCAGATATTATTAATATTATTTATGTACCTCCTTTAAAGTAAATCCCTTGGGGCAACTGAGTGGCTCAGTCATTAAGCCTCTGCCTTCAGCTCAGGCCATGATCCCAGGGTCCTGGGATCGAGTCCCGCCTCAAGCCCTTCGTCGGGCTCCCTGCTGGGCCAGAAGCCCACTTCCCCCTCTCCCACTCCCCGCTTGTGGTCCCTCTCTCGCTGTGTCTCTCTGTCAAATAAATAAATAAATAACATCATAAAATAAGATAAAATAAATCCCTGAACGAAAAGCAAACTTTTTGATTACTATTAATTATTAAATTGCCTACTTGGGTTGAATTGTTTCCTCCAAAAAAGGTTACACTGAAATCCTAACCCCAGGTACGTGTGAACGTGACCCTGTTTAGAAATTATTTCTTTACAGAGATAATCAGGGAAGAGGAGGTCCTACCGGATTAGGGTGAGCCCTAACTCCAGTGGCTGGTGTCCTTATGAAGGTCATCCAGGGACACAGAGCAACACTAGAAGCAGCAGAAGAAATGCCACATAGGACAGAGCTAGAGATGGGAGTGACGCGTCTGTAAGCTAAGGACCGGCGAGTGTTGCTGGCAACCACCTCAGTCTAGGACGAGGCCAGGAAGCATGACCCTGCCAGCACCTTGATTTCAGATTTCCAGCCTCTAGGACCAGGAGAGAATGAATTGTTGTTTTTAAACAACCCATTTTGTGGTAATTTGTTACAGTAGCCCTAAGAAACTAATACAGTGCTGTGACACAAAACAAATATTGTTAATATATTTGTCTGCCTCTTCAATTTCTTTAAAAATTGATACAAGCAGCTTTAATAATAACTGAGTTATTTGGGCTAACCTCTCTTTAATCAGTACCTCCTTCAAAGCCAAATTCCGTTGTGTGTTTTATTATGTTTGTTATACTGATTAATACAGTCATGGACATTCTCATGTATACACCTCATATCAATTCCTTGGGATAATTACTAAATCAAAGAAACTGCTTATTACTATAGAATTGTATATATGTGGTTTTTAAAAAAAATATTTATTTACTTATTTGAGAGAGAGCGAGCACGCATACGCAAAAGCGAGGGCAGTGGAAGGAGACAGGGAGAGACCCTAAGCTGACTTCCCACTGAGCCTAAACCCGGGACCCTGAGATCACGAGCCGAGAAGACACCGAGAGTTGGAGGCTCACCTGACTGAGCCACTCGAGCGCCCCTAGAATTGGGCGTGCGTTGTTCTGGGTGTGTGTTGTCAGATTGTCTGTGGCGGCATAAGGATGTGTCCATTTCCATACTTGTGCCGCACTGGAAACGCTCAATCTTCCGCGTTGCTACCAAACTGGGAGTTGAAAAACAATAATCGATACTTAATTTACATTTATCTATTATGAATTTCCCTTTTTGAAATGTGTTTGCTGGGACACTTGTAATTATTCTTGTGTTTCCTACCTGATATATATATATATATATATTTCAATCAGGTTGCTTAATTTTGCCAATCATCTTTTATTCTGGATTCTTCAGAGCCGAATCTCTAGCCCTGTGATCCTAGTCAAGTTACTTAATGTCTCCAAGCCTCAGTATTCCTATCTGTAAAATGGTAGTAACTAGAAAATATACCTCCTGTGAATGCCATAAATAGGAGAATGTATGCAGGGAATTATCATGCGATGCAGAGGAGATCCTGAAACATCGTAAGCACGGTGCCACCAGTGACAGGCAAGGACTGTCAGTGACTGTAATATACACATCAGGCTTAGTATGAAAGCATTTGGTTTATTATAATCAAATAAACGTGTCCTTAATGTCAAGCCAAATAGAACTGAGTTTAATTCTACCCTCCACGTGTTTTGATGTACCTGATTTTGGCCTATTTATATCACCCTTGTAACTTTCAGAGTTCTCAGTAATGAAAATATGATAGCAATACCTTCAGCTTGGAGGACAAATTTAACCATACGCACCTGGGTTTATACCTTAGCTCTTGACTATAACCTGTCCATATGACTATGGACTATATGACTATAACCTGTCCATACTCTGATCCTCCTCATATATATAACAGAAGCAATACTATTAAGGTAGTTCTTAGAGTGTTGGGGAGATTAAATTGGATAATTATGTCTAGATCTTAATACCGTGTCTGGCACACAATGAGTCTTTATTATTTGGTTAACTATTAGCATTGCCAGTACTATTGGACTATTTAAGGTGCCAAGTGAATGATACATGGAAGCTTCTATCATGGTGGACTTAGCAGGGCGAATAATATCGTAAATGTTTCTTAGGGGCTACTGATAGTGCGATGGTAGTAAAAAAAAGGGGGGGGAAGAGGTACTACTGGAGATGCTTCATTTACAGAAATATTTCCAGATCAAACTTCTGCCATCATCCTATAGTCCACAGAACTTTGTGGACATTATTATCTACTCGTATATATGCTGAAAGACACCCTAAGCTTTTATTTTGTGGGGAGAAACTTAGCAGAAACGATCTTGGTCCACCTCTGTGACTCCGCCATGGCCTTCTGGTCGGACGCCTGTGCGTGTTAGGCCCCTCACATCTCACAGGGGATGTTAATCTCACCTTCTGTCTCACCGATTGTCGCAGCATATGGCCCAGCACAAGCTGGCAGTACAGGAGCGCTGCGTTCCAAGTACCTGTTAGTGCATGTGACCTTGACAGAGTTAAAAGAAATATTATGCCCAGTTCTTTTCAGTGACATATAGAAATCTCTCTGTAGTTAAACCAAATAAGCCTATTTTAAAAATTTTATCATAGGATTTTGATTCAAACCAACGCCCCCAAGTCCTTTCCATATAGTTTTTATTTTTAATGAATGGAAATCAGAGTTTTTCGAAAACCATCCCTATATTTACTCTAAAGTTATTGTTAGAGATAATATTCAGTACATTGTAGATTTTTCTTCTTTTTTTGAGGATGAATAAGAATTTCCACTGTGGTCTCAGTTCCAGGAATATTTGTGCTACTCTAATTCGCAGCTTGTCATCAATTCATGAAAACTGTACAACCTGTGTTTCTTGTTCTGCATTTTTAATTTTGGTTGCTGAAAAGTTTTAAGCCAATTTTTGCCACCTACCCCTTCCACAAATACATAGACTCCTAAAACATGCATTTTCTGTGATGCGTTAACATTACTTCTGGCCTTATGTTACCTTTAATAAACTAACCTTTTAAAAATTCTTTATGAATTTCACACCAGCTTACTTTTTAAAAATAAACCTTTGACTGAAACATGACATGTATGAAGAAGTATAATTCATAAGTGTATAGCTTAATGAAGTAATGCACTGGGAACACACGTGTGGAATGACCACCCAGAATGAGAGAGAAAACATCGCCTGCAATCCAGATGCCTCACGTTCTCCTTTTCAATCCCTACCGCCTTCATCTTGGTCAACCAGCATCTTGTAACCATGCATGTTTCCGAAGAGCGTATGAACGGACTTATAGATTCTATAATTCAATATTATATTTCTGAGATTCACCCATGTTGATGTACGTAGCAGTGCATTTACTTTCATTACTAAAAGAATATTTTTAAAAATTTATTTTTGGGACAGTTTCTTTTGATTAATCTTTGCATAATATATCCTTTCTTTCTATACTTTCGTTTTCAATTTATTTGTGTTCTTATGAAGAACATGTATTTAGGTCAACCTTTTCTGAACATTTATTTTTAATTAGAATGCTTTAGTTTCATCCACATTTTATGTAATTGCTAATATAATCAGGTGCACCCCTCTTATCTTACTATTAGTTTTCTATTTTCCCCATCTGTTCTTCCTGTATTTCTTTCTTCTTGCCATTTATGTATTTTTAATGTAGTATTTTATTCTCCCTCTTTTTAAAAAATATTCTATTTATTTATTTATTTATGTATTATGTATTTATGTATTATGTATGTATGTATTTATTTATGTATTTATGTAACACGAGCAGGAGGAGGGGCAGAGGGAGAAGCAGGCTTTCCACTGAGCAGGGAACCCAATGCAGGCTGCACCCCAGGACTCCAGGATCATGACCTGAGCCCAGGGCAGGCACTTAACCAACTGAGCCACCCAGACGCCCCTTTTTTCACTGTTTCTAAACTATTTTTACAGCCACATGCAGCCTTGATTCATCAAGTCTAATACATATTAGTACTTTGTCTGCAGCATGCACAGATGGTATTAAAACTCTTCAACTTCATTTAATACCTTCTTGTATTTCATGCTATTATCTCCCTATATCTTAGCTCTTTATATATTTTAAACTGCATACGACATGCTCTCTGAATTTACTTTTTAGTTCCATTCTCTTTACCCCTTCGTAAATATATGTTTTCATCTGTAAATATTGTGTCTGCAACTGTCCTTTAGCATTTCTTTTAATGTGGATTCATTGGTGATAATTCTTAAATTCTTCTTACATTTTGCTTGCCCAAAACAGTCTCTATTTCACCATAATTTATGAAGGGTAATTTTTATTCTATATAGAAGTCTATGGTGGAAGTTATTTTATTTCCCCACTTGAAGCGCTCATTCTAGTTTTGATTTCCACAGTTTAGTTTGAGAAATAATCTGTCAATGTTAATGGTCGTCATTTGAAACTTCTCATTCACACTCCCTCTAAGATGGTCTCTGTCTTTCGTTTTCAGCAGCTTTACTATGGAGTATCTAGGTGTATTTCAGTGTGTAGGTGTATTTCTAGATGAATTTAGAATTCTTCATGTTCATACCATTTCCTGGTATGGGAAAACTCTGAACCGTTACATACTTAGTTTTCTGTCTTATTCTCTATCTCCACTATTTCTGGCCCCCACGTTAAACTGAAGTTTCCATTTCAATGTCTGTCCTGACAATGAAACAAACAAACACATTAGTTCTTTACCTGGAAATCTGTTCTTAACATCCGTAATATATTTTAGTCCCTTTAGCATTAAAACTCCTGTCAAAATTCATACAGTTTGACGTAACCATACTTTTCTTTTCAGCCCAGTTAGTCTGCTTCTATCTTTATGTCTTCTGATCTTGACCTTTTGAAATCCAAGATCTCCAGCTAATGGCCTGTACTGATGTCTACCTCTCTTTTCCATAACTGATAACATTTGTAAATATTCAACTATATTTTTTGAAGTAATGTTTACCAAGCATTAATTAAAGGCCATGCACTATTCTGTCTTAATGCACCTTACATTTTAGTGACTATATGGACAGAAAATAAATTTTGATTCTCTCAAACGACACTTACTGAGTCTGATCCATACAGCGTGAATGTCTGTAAGAAGTCAAAGGAGGGCAAAGTCACAGCTTCTAATGTTAAGAAGCTCAGAGTGTGTTTTGAAAATTGCAAACACACAATGCAAAGACAGATTTATAAATTTTGTGTATGGGTGTATATGTATATGTGTAGCAGGGTGTTGTGGTGGTGTGTACATGTGTTTATAGAACTTGAATGGGGCATTGGGGTAACCGAGAGATAGAAGTAAAATATTAGGCAAGACTATACCATTAATGAACTGTTTGGTTAAGAACTTCAGACTATCTCAGAAGTAATGGGAAATTTGACAAATTTTTAAGGCGAAATGTCATAAATTCATGTTTTTAGAAATGTAAATTTTCTGTAATGGGACAAATTTGAAAATTTTTCTTAAAATCTTACAATGTTGCTTCCTCAAGTTTATTATACAAGCCTGACGGCGATGAATACTACCTTTCACAACCATTTCAGGAAGCTTAATGAAATGATTAGTACCTCGGTTTCCATCCCTTTCACCAGCCAGTACTCCTTTTTTGTGGTGATTGTTCCTAGGGCAGGTTCCCGTAACTCTTGCTCATTCTTCAGAGATAAAATTGTCAGCAAAGAAATAACATTTTTCAGATTTCCTGCTGTAAGTGGGACGTGAATTGTAGCACTCACCTGGACTGAGGCTCACACAGTGTGAGGGCACAAGACAAACAAGGCGTTATTCATGAGTGTTACTCAGCATAGTTTAGTGTTGATATAGATGATGTATTATTTAAGTTACTTTTTTTATATGTGAGTTTGAGTTATATACAATAAAGTAATTTATAGTGACTAAAGGTTATCCCTCCAATCACATACCAGTTTTACTCATGTTATACATGATTAATAATTGTGGGAGAAAACTAGCAAGCTGGGAATTATACAATTATCTGCCCCCAATTTTATCCAAGTAAGAACCAGATCCCAGAGTCATTCATCATTAGCAGACGAATGCAACACAAACTGGTATATTGCTTAACTTACCAAGAGCGTTTTGTGAGATTATTAAAATGTGAGAGGATTTTCTAATTCCCTTACTACGTTTACATTTATTCGTTCTCAGTTTGTTGTAAGAGCTTTCCCTCCTTTGCATTTACTTATTCAAGAATTCTTATTTCGTGTGCTATAATCTGTTAACTATTACTATTTATTTTGACACTCAAAGTACTCATCAGTTGGTCATTGGAAGACCCTTAAGGCTGGCTACCATGCCTTCAGCATTCTTTGAGTATTTCCCTATTTTTGGCATAACAAGATACTTCAAACTCTTTCCCAGCATCAGCCCTAAAATCAGCAATTTTGCCAAGAAATCTGCTTATCTTTGGTTGGTTTAGAAATCAAATATGGGTTCTGGGTACTAACTATACTCCTTTCTGTGGGAATGTCACTGCCTTGAGACCCTCTAAGAGAAATGAGTCAAGAAATACATGAATATGAATATGTGTGTGTGTGTTTGTGTGTGCGCACACACTGGATACATTTGAATTTCTTCCCTTTCTGCATCTGTAATTCTCCGAAAGAAGTATAGATTCTATTACAGGTTATATATTGTCTTCTCAGTCCTAGAATGCTCACAGTTTCAAAATTGCTTATTCTTACCACTATGAACCACTATGAACTGACCAACTAGAGTTCAATATTGCTTATGCCTCTGCAGATACTTAGCCTAAGGATATATGGTCAAATACTCCTTGACAACCATCATAGTATTGATACTTTCAAGTAAAAAATCATCACACAGAAATGAAATTGTGATGTATTTACATATTTACGTAATCTCAAAGTATCTCCTATAAGATACTTAATACACTACGCAGAGAAAAACAGTAACATTAATATAGAAAAATCTGGCAAGCATCACTATAACCAAGTGATCAAAATTAAGGTCTCTAATAACAAGAGAGACATGTACCTTCTAATAATAATGCTCTGGGCAGCATCAAAATTCATATACACGGTATTTCTGCCAATACATATCACCATAATCAAATCATGAGGAATATTCAGGCAAACCAAAATTGAAGAACAATGTATGAAATAAGTGTTCTTGACTTTTCAGAGTCAAGGGCATGGAAAACAAGAAAGCCCAGGGTACTGTTTTAATTTAAATGATAGCAAAAAGATGATGATAAAATGAGAAACAGGAAAGAAGGGAGGAACGGAGGGAGGGAGGGAGGGAGAGAAGGAAGGAAGGAAATGAACAAAGGAAAGAAAAAAGAGAAGGAGGGGGGAGGGGAAGAAAAAAAAGGAAAGAAAAACTATGACAACTAAATGCAATGAGTAATCCTGGTCTGATCCAAGAGCAGACTTTTTTTTTTTTTTTTATTTCAACATAGGACTTAGTGGGACAAATAGAAAACTTGAATAAGGTCTGTGTATCAGATAATAATATTGTATCAATGTTAACTTCCTTATTTTGGAAAATTACACAACAGTTATATAAAAGAATAAATATACACTGTTTTTAATAAATATACACTGAAGTTTTTACGAGTAAGGGAGAATCATGTCTATAACATAGAAGTTTCCCCCCCCCCAAAATGAAAATAATAAGAGGTAGAATGATAAAGCAAATGGGATAAAATATTAACACTTGGGTAATCTGGGTTCGGGGCTTTATAGATTGTAGAGATTTTGATACTTCTTCCTTCAAGATGTGAAGGCAATCCTCATCCTTTGATTTGGGCTGGATTTAGCGAAATACTTCTATCAAAATCAATACGACAGAAACGGTGTAGCAGAAATCTGAGATTATGTCATTAAAGGCATTTTTCTCCCTCTCCCTCAACCTCACGTTCCCTTTCTCTCCCTTCCTCTCTCTCTCTGGAAAGCCAGCTGCCCTGCTGTAAGAGCATCTGGGCAGACAGGTCCACAGGTTGAGTGAGTCAAGGAACGAAAGTGTCCTAATAGCAGCCATGAGTACCTACAAGCAGATTCTCCAACACCTTCTCAGACTGCAGCCCCAGTCAACAACTTGACTACAACCTCATGAAAAATTCTAAACCAGAAACACTCAGCTAAAGTGCTTCCAGATTCCAGACACTCAGACACTATGTAAGAAAATAAATGTTCGCTGCCTTAAGGTACTAAAATTCTGGGGTTGATAAACAAGATTAGGTTAATATAATCTGTGAAGGGTTTGTAGAAATTCTTTGAGCAATTCTGTATCTTTTCCTGTAGGTCTGAAATTATTTCAAAATAAAATGTTGGGAAAAAAAAAAGAAAGAAAAATCTGGAAGAGTGTTACATATGACAGACTTTCCAGTCACCATGTCATGGTAGTAAAAATAGTCTATTGTTCATCTAGAGACTTTCTGGTTTCGACCAATTTTTCTCAGCGTTAATTGCATCTCTAGCCTTTATTTATTTTTCTTATTCAAATATATGTATCCACGCATTTCAATGTTTGAAAGTGAAATATGCTATAGACTTTAATTTTTGGAGTTTCAATTATTATTTTCAAAAGTATAGGAGACTATACTATTCCCTCCAGGCTTTGAAAAATTTACTCTGTACATGAAGTGAAGTATGTCTCCTGACCAATAACAGGTAAAAATGGCCCTTGAGAAAAATTCTCATCCAATCTCTATCCTGCCAACATAGGACAACCAAAAGAGAAACCTTCCTTTTTTTATGGATTAACATTTGTGTCCAGGAATCTATCATGGTACATTTCTACATTAGATGCTCAGTAAATAGCATGAATGGTTTAAACTTTTATACTTCCAAGCATCATTTCATGCTAAGTCCCTTGCTTTCAATTACAAAACAGAACTCAGAAATTGCTTAAGTAATTAATTAGTTTAATTTTGAAAACAGTTATCTTGACATTTAAGAGTCAATGCTTTCCCCGGTTTTATTGGATACAGTCCTATTATGAAACCCTTTGTGAATTCTCCTAAACTGAATATATCATCTTGCCCTGACTAAGATTCCCTCATTGTGACTTTTGTTAGAAATACTACTATATCAACACTGTCATGTCAAATAACGTTCTGTAACTATAATTTCAGAGATTTTCAGTCTAAGTGCTACACTGAAAGCATCTGGAACTTCTTTGCTTTGTTCTTTTATTATGGATCTTTTCCTACAGAGGCCAGATAATGATAACCGTCCTATTCCTTTTCTTTTTCTTTCTCAAAATAAGTACTTTTCAAAATTTAATGTTGTCTGGGTCTTTGGAGATGGTCTGAAGACTATATTTCTGCTGCAGTAAGGATTTTATATACATTGTTAGAATTTTTCTGTTCAGTTTTCACAGTTTGTCTTTGCCCTTGCATGCTGCTTACTTAAGGTCCTTCCCAAATCCTCGTCTCAGATATAAATATCCAGGCAAGGCTGAGGTTTGATTCACAGCCATGCATCCAAGTCCGAGCATCTAACAAGCATCAATCCAGTAAGGGGTATGCAGAACACACTGGGAAACTTGCCAACCTTTGCAATTATGCTTCACCCTATTGATGGATGAAATGTATTTTAAAAACTGCAATCCTCAAGAGTCAATCCTATATAGGCATTTATTGTATCTGATACCATGAACACTGTTTTAACTAAGTCATACCACGTTATAAAATATCACTTTTTCCACGTTCTTCTCTATTTCTTTCTTTTTAAAATCTTTTTTAAAATTCTTTAACATATAATGTATTATTTGTTTCAGGGGTACAGGTCTGCGATTCATCAGTCTTACACAATTCACAGCACTCACCACAACATATAATCCCCCAGTGTCCATCCCCCAGCCACCCCATCCCTCCCACCCCCTCCACCACAGCGACCCTCAGTTTGTTTCCTGAGATTGAGTCTCTTATGGCTTGTCTCTGTCTCTGGTTTCATCTTGTTTCATTTTCCCTCTCTTCCCCTATGACCCTCTGTCCTGTTTCTCAGATTCCTCGTATCAGAGAGATAACATGACAGTTGTCTTTCTCTGCGTGCTCTCCTTTTAATTTTTTCTGTTTGTTTATTGAATGCTATTGTAATAAATCTGAGCAAGGTTTTATATTTATGTACTTTTATTATACTTATCATTACCATTAATATTTTGTTTGTCCCAGCACCCTAATCACGTTCTACTATTCCTTCTTTACTAAATTATGTACTGAATTCATCTCCCATATGTTTATGTACATTTGAAAGTATATATGAAAAATGTACATAGATGATCTTATACATAAGTCTCATTTTTTTTCTCTTTTTTGTTTAAATTATGCTTTGGAATTTATATCTACTGCAAAATTTTACTACATATTTTTTTCATTTCGGTAGTGATAAATTCCTCTATTTCTCCATCTTTCTGCTCCTACGTGCAACTATACAAGGAACACCCTTTAAGATATTTTCTTGAGTTCTTACAGCAGAGTTAATATGGAATATATATCAATAAATAACACATTTATTTTCATTGTGTATTTCCAGATTGTTCTCCAAAATGGCCCTATACCTCTCCATTTATTCAGCTTTTTTATTATGATAAACTTATGAATTCTTTGCAAGCTCAAGTATCAACACTGTGTTTACAATATCAAGCCATATTGTGGTGTAAAGTTGCTATTCATTCATTCTAATTGCTATATAAAACGTCACTGATAGGACACATCACAATTTGGTTATCCATTATAGCTATAAAAGGAATTTTGGAAAAAAATAAAAGGAATTTTGGTAGTTTTTATGTTTTGAGTATTATTACAGTGTTTCTGTGAAGATGAACAGATTTCTTATCAGATACGTACTATATGTGGAATTACTAAATTATACCACATGCATATGAAGTGGGAGGCAGAAGAATAAGAAAAAAGATATGACTATGGAAACATGGTCACAGAGATGCTATGTTCTTGGGACTGGTGTTGGACTTCTGACTCAAGAGCAAGACAATACATTTTTGTTGTTTTAAGCAAATGAATTTTTGGCAATCTGTTGGAAGCAATAGGAAACTAATACCACGTGTAAAGGTAGAAATCCGCATAGGGCACGATACTCTAAACTCAAAAATGTGAGCAATATAACACACATTTTTAAATAATTAATTTATTTAAAATAACTAATTTTAATTCTTTGGTCTTCACTAGTAGATTGTTAGATGCCTCCATATTTAAAATAAGCATATTTGCATAAATAACCTTGTATATGAGCAGATACACACTGAAACTGATCACATAATTGATGTACAAGATTTACTGATACATAATTAATTGATGTATCAATTAATCAACCAAATGTTTTTTTTAAAACTGAATTTTTAAAAATACAAAGAATTTTTTAATTGTAATTAATGATAATAGAAAAAATTGTTTCTTTTTTTTTTTTTTGTCTCTTTGGCCATTACCACCTAATTTTTAATGTTTTCTTATAGCTCTACTGAAGTTCTGCTTTCACCTGTGTGAGGAAAACATTCAAACTATCTCGAATTTGTGTAGGTATTAGACCTGATCATTCTCTACTTTGAACATGCAGTTTTGCATGCTATTTGTTTGTATCAATGGACTATATTTAATTACTAAGTTAAATAGGATTTAATGCTTACTTTGCCCCCTCAAAGAAAATAGGAAGTAAATTGATATTTTACTACTTGATAATATATTAGATACATATATATCATCAAAGTCAAAAATAGAAATTAAAGTATACCATTTCATTCTGGAGTTTATTACTTAGAGCTGTAAGTCATTCTCTCGCCATAAAAAAAGTTTGGGAAAAGGTGGCAAAAAAAAAAAGGCACTAATGTTGAAAAACACTAGTGCACAGGGACAGGATGCCTATGCCACCACCGTGGGTCTAAAACTTGAGCTTATAAATGTCTAGAACTAAGGTAGAATGTGTTCTGGTTTCTGAGAATAAATTTAATAGAGTTTGCCTTCAATAATTGCTATTATTGGGTAAAAAGTACAGTTGTAATATTGTGACTGTGTTTTCTGCATGTACCACAAATAGGAAAAAAATTTAGTATCTATTAGTATAAGAATGTCACTTTTATATGTGTCTGGAGCCACCGTAATGTAAAGTGAGTAGACTTGATGCTTCTTGGGTATTATTTCAGAAGCATGATTCACCTTTCTCTCTATTTCCTTAAGGCTATGAATGATATGGACACCATTTCAAATGCTTGCATGCTACTTCTGGGAAAATTATATGGGCTTTAGAAAATAATTTATTCAAGATTACTGATGACAAAACAAAAATCCAGACATCAGGGCAATATTAGTGCCAAAATTATCATTAATCCTCAAAACTGAATATAGTACATGCTATTAGCACTAAAACCCTTCAAACTACAAACTGACTACTTGTCTTTTTATTTTTCTGACTCTTTCCCATGGAATGAAAAGATAAGATACTGAATTATAAACATAACAAGATCACATCACCATGTTCTTTCTTCCACATATAACAAATATAATTAGCTGAAACAAGTATCAGTAGACATTTTTTAAAATAAGCCTAGAATTTTATTTCTTTATTTTAGTACTTTGGGACTCTGGGACTCAGTTTTTATTTAAGATAACCAATAATAAAAATCAGTTTACAACATATTTTTCTTTCCTTACAGAAAATAGAGTTATATAAAAAGCACTAAAATGGGGCCTGGGTGGCTCAGTCAGCTAAGCATCTGACTCTTGGTTTGGGCTCAGATTGTGATCTCAGGGTTACAAGATTGAGCCCCATCTTGGGCTCTGTACTCAGCGCCCCACAAAGTCTGCTTCAGATTTTCTCTCCTTCCTTTGTTTCCCTTCTCCCTGTCTCCCTGCTTGCGTGTGCTCTCTCTCTCTCTCTTTCTCGAATAAATATTTTTTTTTTTTAAAGAAGCACTAAAAGCCTTAAGAGATCTCAGGAAACAAACTAAGGGCTGCTGGAGGGAGGGGGTGGAAGGGTGTGGTGGCTGGGTGATGGACACGGGGAGGAGGGTGTGTGTTGCGGTAGGAAGCGCGGTGTATTGTATAAGATTAATGACCACAGACCTGTACTCCTGAAGCAAATAATACATTATGTTAACTTTAAAAAGAAGCTATAAAAGAACTATGAAGAAAAGAACTATAGCATGATAACTATAAAAGAACTATAGCAGTATAAGAACTGTAGCGTGATAACCATTCCATTGCATGAAACATAAAGTCCTATTATTAATTAAAACTTATTTTTCATTCAGTATCTACCCTCTCATGAGAAGCAAAAAAGTAAAGATAGTGACACATCTACACAGCTAAGTTCTCAGGACACTATTCCCCAATCCTCACCCATTCTAGTGTGTCCCCATTTGCATACTGAACTGAGACCAAAAGCCAAAAGAGAATCCAATTACAACAAATCTGGATTATCATAAAGTATGTTAATGCAGGGCTTTACTGGAATTTGATATATGCCTAATGAATTGCACATGTAACTAAATACTTCTACATATACTTCCAAAATGTGTTCATAGTGATTAAAATAAATATATATATATGATTTCAAATGTATAAATGCAAAGCAACTTTTTTTTAAAAAGATTTATTTATTTATTTATTTGACAGAGACCACAAGTAGGCAGGGAGGCAGGCAGAGAGAGGAGGAAGCAGGCTCCCCGCTGAGCAGTGAGCCCGATGTGGGGCTCGATCCCAGGACCCTGGGATCCTGACCTGAGCTGAAGGCAGAGGCTCAACCCACTGAGCCACCCAGGCACCCCGCAAAGCAACTTGTAAAAGGTATTCATTTGAATACAAACTTGGTGTTTTACAACACTAAAAGGAATCAAAATAAAGATCTGAAAATGGTTACTCTTTATTAATGCTAAACTCTTTGTGTAATCCGTCAATGGTTTCAAGACTTCTGACTAGAGATAATCTGTCACTCATGTATCAGTGTGAAGACCCCATTAAAGATTTTCAGAATCCAGGAAAGCAAGCAAGAAAAAAATTAAATTACTGAAGGAAGGAAATAACCATGTGAATAAAGCACAATAAACACATCTCTTCAGAGCTCTGACCTTGTATTTGATCCTTCTTTAATTTGATTAAAGATGGTAAAATATTTAGTAAATAGATGATTTCTTTCTAGTATACATATCATTGACTACTTCAATTACATATAAGGCACTTCAATTATTTTTTTTTAATTTTTTTAACATTTTTTTAAAGATTTTATTTATTTACTTGACAGACAGAGATCACAAACAGGCAGAGAGGCAGGCAGAGAGAGAGGGGGAAGCAGGCTCCCCGCGGAGCAGAGAGCCTGATGTGGGGCTCGATCCCAGGACCCTGAGACCATGACCTGAGCCAAAGGCAGAGGCTTTAACCCACTGAGCCACCCAGGCGCCCCTTAAAAAATATATTTTAATGTAAACTCCATCATTATGCTATAAAGATAATATAATATGGTAAGCTTACAAATTACATATACTTTTTTGAAATGGTTATATATTAAAAGAAATGGTGATATATACCTGTTACTGACTTATAACATGAGACACAGTCAAAGGCTTATTGACATTTAACTGTTTTTATCAATTACCTTAATAATGAGCTTCTAAAAACTTTCTATCATAAATAGCCTTGCAAAAATGCATTCTTCAAAGTCTAGGGAAATGGTCTAGACAATTTTCCTTCTTTGTTGACTTCTCTGTAAATGAAGATTTGGTCTCAATCGGTCAACATACTCCTACTGCTCAGAACACTATATAATTCTGTAATCTGCATATGGAATTATTCCTCTAATCATTACAATTCTCCAATATTTAAAAACTCAGAATACATGTATTTTTTTTTTTTTTAGAAAAATCAAAGGCAGAAATTAATTAAGAGTTTAAACTGATGAATTAAAGCAGGAATGTTCTCAGGTGCCTGGGTGGCTCAGTCAGTTAAGTGTCTGCCTTCACCTCAGGTCATGATCCCAGGGTCCTCGCTCCCAGGATGCTGCTCAGTGGGGGCACACTTCTCCCCCTTCCTCTGCCCCTCCCTTGCTCTCTCTCTCTGCTAAATAAATAAATAAATAAAATCTTTAAAAAATAAAAATAAATAAGTCAGGTATGTTCAGCAAAATTAGATTAATCACATAAGATGCAAATACATCTTACTCATTTAAAACATTGAATCAAATTATTCCTTTTTTATCTTTAAAATAAATTATATACAATCCTGACATTTTAGATTATTGTATCCACATGGTGCTTATGTTTCTCTAGGAATTTACTGAAGAAAAAATGATTCATAAATTCAGTCTTTAATTCTTTTTAATCATGGGAGCACTAAACATCAAAACATTTCTCCTCATAAGGGAAATTAAAAAGTGCTAATTCAAAAAAAATTTTTTACATGCTTAGGAAAAATCTCACTTGTAGCACTGCCCTTCCTAACTATAAGAGATATACAGTATTTTCCTATTAGCTCCAATTTTAACATGATTACTCCTATTTTTGGTTGAATAAACCCTAATGACTTTTTTCCTGTTCCATTACTTAGGCTTCTAGGAAAATCCTTTTAATCTTAAATTATGTTCCTTATTTTAAAAAATGTCACAAATTTTTGTCACTATTTCTATTGTTTTCCTTAATTATGTGTTGAAAGTTGAAACATTAATAATAAATACAAATTCATGCCTATTCCCTAATGAATGCTAACAAATTAATATATAAAACTTGATTCAGAGTAAATGCAAGAGTAGTTTAAAAAACAAGACCCCAGACTTCTAGGTTTACCAACATTTATCTCCAGCATTATTGTAACAGCTTTCTCATTGCGCTCCCTGCTTCTGCCTTGTCTTGCTGTAGACTACTCTCTAGATATGGGATGCAGCCTTGCCAGCTCTTTTAGCACTTAAAATGCTGTGCCACTGCTTTCTGACCTCTACGGTTTCAGATAAGAAAAATACTCTTATTTAAATTGATATTCCCCTACACATAACAGTCATTTTTCTCTGTCTGTTTTTAAAATGTTTTCTTTGTCTTTAGTATACATAAGTTAATTAGGATACATCTTTATGGGTATTTCTTTGAATTTATTCTATTTAAATTTCTCTGGATTTCTTGAACCCACAGGTTTATGTCTTTTTCCAGATTTGGTAAAGTGGTCAGTCATTATTTCTTTGAATATTTGTTCAGCCCCACTCTCTTCCTTCTTCCTTTAGGGATTCTGATAATAAAAATGTCAATTATCTTACAAGTCCCAGAGGCTCCGTTCATTTCTTCCAAATCATTTTTCTCTCTGTCGTTCAGATTAAGTAAACTATTGAGCTGTCCTCAAGTTCACTTACTCTACCCTCTGTTGTTTCCACTCTACTATTAAGTCCATCCAGCAGGTTTTTTTGTTTTTTTTTTTCCCTTCACTATTTTGCTTTGCAGTTATGCAGTTCCCATTTGGTTTCTTTTATACATAAATTTCCTTTTTGTTGTTATTGAGATTTTCTTTTTTACATTTGTTTCAAGAAATTTGTAATTGTTGAAGCAACAAATAATTACAAATAAACAGAGCCTCAGGGATACTTCAAAATATATAAAAATAAAATAGGTATACAAATCAAAATACAAAATAATTTTTATTACACCCTACACATTATGGGTATTATGAATTCTACTGAGAGTTCCATTATTCATGTTTTACTTGTACATAAACTTATTTCACTGCTAGTCAACAGTCTTTGATCAAAGATATTAGTGAATTATTTATCTTTCTTACCCCTTCAGTATGTAATATACTACTTTAACAGAAAATATACTAGAGAAAATTTAATTTGTTCTATTGAAATCTACATATTCTTTAATGAACTTTTTGCTTTATAAAATAAACTTTAAAATAAACTTTAGAAATTATTGAATGTGTTGGTTTTAAAGACAGATTTATTTATTTATTTATTTATTTATTTATTTATTTTAGTTGAGAGAGTGCTAGGGAGAGGGGCAAAGGGACAAACAAGCAAACTCTGGGCTCAGTGGGTTTTGATCTCACAACCCTGAGATCACTACCTGAGCTAGATCCAAGAGTCAGGTGCTTAACTGACTGTACCACCCACGCACCCCAAAATTGTTTCTTTTTTAACAGATTTTTTATTTATTCATTTAAGAGAGAGAGACAGAGAGAGCACAAGCAGGAGGAGGGGGGCAGAGGGAGGAGGAGAAAGAGACTCCCCACTGAGTCAGAAGCCTGATGTGGTGGGGGAGACCATGACCCAACTTGAAGGCACACACCCAACTGAGCAACACAGGCATCCCCAAAATTATTTCATTTTGTTTTCAATTAAGTAGTAAGACAATCCCAAATAATGTGAAATTAATGTAAAATCAAATGGAAGTACATTATAAAAATATATATTCTTAATTTTATTTGAGTCGATATTCATCAATGAAAATGGCATTTATGATAACTTTGCAGTAAGTTTATATTTGGTCTCATTTTTAAAATTTTTTTTAAGATTTTATTTATTTATTTGACAGAGAGATCACAAGTAGGCAGAGAGGCAGGCAGAGAAGCCGGGGGAGCAGGCTTCCTGCAAAGCCGAGAGCCCAATGCAGGCCTCGATCCCAGGACCGTGAGATCATGATCTGAGCTGAAGGCAGAGGCTTAACCCACTGAGCCACCCAGGCACCCGTATTTGGTCTCATTTTTACTAAAGTAGTGTAGAGAGAATTTTTACTGTTAATTTTTAATTGCAAACTCTTGAGACAAGTTGGATGATGAAGTAAGATTTTTCATCATCACAGCGTACTTGAGCACCATGATATGGACAAAGCATAGTTCTGTGTTAACAAAAACAACATTAAACTCAAGATACGTACATATGTATGCATTTGTTTATGCACATACACATATTTGCATATGTGTTTATACATACACACGTGCATTTTACACACATATCATATATACACACGTATGTAATATACGGAATACATGGGTGGTGCAGTTGGTACAGTTTGATAACCATCTGATTCTTGGTTTCAGCTCATGTCATGATCTCAGGGTCTTTCTCCCTCTTCCTCTGCCCCTCCCACTCATGCTTTCTCTCTAAAATAAATAAATAAATATTTAAAAAAATAAAAATATATAGGATACATATAACACACTGTGTGTGTGTGTGCATGTGCGCGTGCATACACATAGAGAAAGTCCTTTAAGTAACTAAAATAATTATGATTCAGTTATATTCCAAAATGCTTTCTCTGTGTCCCATATATAAATTCAGAAGTAAATTAGATTGTTGCCCAAATTTTTACATAGTATAAAATAGTATTTGAGTAACTATCTGGCATAAGAAATCCTGACAAGTCATTTTTATGGTTGAAAAGAAAACCAATGAGAGCTCCTGAAGTCTAAAGAAAAAAAAGCTGAAAAAATAATAACAGTCTAAGACTTTATATAATCACCTGCTTTTTAAAATCATAATCCTCCACCTGAGTTTTATGATGCATATTTGTCAGGGGGAATAAGTGTATAATACAAAGGTCTACTCACTTAAGGTTTAGCTTAATTTGAATTCAATTTATTAAAAGTAATTTAAAATTCTTTTATATGTCATGCTTTTTTTTTTTTTTTGCTGACTTACTTCAAGGCCTCTATCATTCCTTTGTGAACTGCCATGAGAATAAAGTAAAATTTTCCTGAAGCACCTGTTGAGAGAAATCTCACTAACTTTCCACAGCAGTTCCTAATGAAGATAATCACCATGTAATGCCAGTGTGCACTGGAACCCAAAATCCATATCAATGAGAATTTCTGAATTTTTGTAAAGGATTAATATTTACTTAGAATAGGTTTACTTGTCTAAAATTTACCATACTTTATTATAAAATGGCATAATAATGTGCAGGGCCATATATCAAGGATATGTGTAGATTGTTGTCATAGCCAGACTTCTATTCTCAGCAGGAGAGAACACAGCACATTTACTAATTGATCCCTTGTTTATTATAAAACTGATGTTTTTTTTATTAGATCTCTTACTCTCATCAGAGGCATTTACTACTTAATGTGCAGATGAGGAAAAATATGTTAAATTCAAGCATACTCTTTAAAACTGGCACTTATTAAGAAACTGCAAATAAGTTAAAACTTTTCAACATAAAATATAATTTGAATTTGTATTTGTTTCTTATTCTGAAACATATTCATGTATCCATAAAACAACATTTCCCAAAGCATGTTTTTCAGCAAATTAATACGACTAACTGTTTGAAAAATTATTGAATGTATGATAAATACTGAGTTAAGTCAAGTAGGTTTTCATACTACTGAAATTCTTGGGATCTTTAATATGCTAATGGAATTTGTGAATATCGAATAGTGCATATTTTCCAAATGCATTTGGCCACAGAAATAATCACGTTCTTTTTCTTCCCAAACTCCCAATCATTATCTCAGTGGATGAATATTCTGGGAAACCAAGTGCAGAAATGTTACTTTAGAAAAATAATTTCCTTTAAGTTAGCAAACTTATTCTTTTTTGTTTGATAATTCACTTTGCAGAGTATTAGAAACCCTCCAATAACACACACACACCTTCATTATTCTTCTATGCGCACTGTGTCTGGGTGCTACTGGATTTATCCTTTTTGGCACAAAGGATAAAATCCTCTTCTCATTTTAGATATTTTCCCCTTGATCAGAGCAGAGCAGGTGATTTCTTTTACAACTATTAGTACATTCTTTCAAAAGCATCATTCTGAAGCCTCTTCCAGGTAATTAAGTGTAAAATTTGATGCTAACATTGAAAAGGCGTGCTAGCTCTAATAGCTAAGTTAATGTCCTGACTCCACCTCTCTTTATACCTTGAACAAATACTTAACTTATAAAAATATTATCTTCTTCATTTTTAAAAAGGCCATCATGATAGTAAATACCTCATGGTGTACTTACGAGGATTAAGCGATGCGATGATATAAATTCTCTTTATAATAACACAGTGCAGACCACAGAGTCAATGTTTAATACATGGCAACTTTTAGTACTGGTTCTGTCAATATTTCCATTCTTTTAGGTAGTATAACTAGAATTGTCACATATCACCCAGCAATAAAGCCTTTCTTCAAAGCCTTAGAAAACTTGCTCAGCCGTCTGCGCATGCATAATTTTATAAAAGCAATGCTCATCCGCTGGTTGTTCATATTTGTGCTGATGTCGGAAACGAAGGCAGAAGAAAAATTATTAAATTTCCTTACTGCTTGCAGCCCATTGACAAGTCCTTGAAATAGGCAAAGTGACATTCCTTCAGGGACTCAGCTGCCTGGATATTGACACTTTGCTAAGGGCAAAAGGCAATCCCAACCCGCAGGAACCTGTAAGTCTGCTTTAACACAGAAGAACTCCTTTATCTCTACCCCCCGAGATACATGTGGCAATCATCCCCCAAGTATCCGATGCACCATATACACCTGAAAGGTCTCCCTGAAGTAAGGGATAGGCAAAGCAAGGCAGGGAGAGATAGGTAGCAGACCAGGTGTCAGGCTCACCAAAAAGACCAGAAATGCTGAGGTGTAACAAAATCAGGGATAAGGGAACAAACAAGACCACCCTGCTCCTGGCATCAGAAGTGACATCTTTTTATGGCAGTCACACTGTGACCAACAAAGAATAACCAAACCCCAAAGAAGACATAAGCCATTAAAGATGTTACCATCAGTCCATACTCAAATCAAGATGCCACAAGAATGTTAAGGCCACAAGTTCCCTGGTCAGTTCTAACAAAGACTCTCAGTGGAGGCCCATATAACGTGGCAACCCAGTCAGGACCCCTCTCACTGTTGACAACTTTCTCTGTATCCTTGCTTTATAAAATTCTGTCACTTTGCTCACTCTCCGTTGTCCACAATATGCATTCCTCAACTCCATGAGATAAGAACCTCGCTCTCCCACTTCAGTATCATCAACATCTATTCTGGTACTTGACCTGTAAGTGCTTAAAACTACTGAAAAAAAAAAAAAAAGAATGACCATGGGCATAAGTGAACAAAACAATGGGAATTTTGTGAAGAAAACAATTATTATTCTAAACACTTGCATATCTACTGTTACTTGTACATCTAATATCATTTTTTCTTTCTCAACCATGTAAAAAACAGATCTGAAATTCAATAATTTCATAAAATTTAGTTAAGTAAAGAAACATTAAATATTTAATAAAGTATTTTATTAGCAAAAAACATTTTTGCTTATGGTGAAATTCTATTGCTTACATGTCAAAATCATATTTTGACATTTGTTACTTATATTTTAAATTACTTTGTATTTGAATTATAAACTACAGATGATGTTCTGATTTCCTGATTAGTATGTTATTTGCCTTATCTATCATCTTTTTTGATAATTTCAAGAAATCTCCCTTTTCTAACATTTATGTGCTTTTTAACCCTTTAGCTGAGTTTAAAATAATTGAAGTGTTGTTTGTGCCCTTAATATTTGCTTACTATAATACAAAAAATTACAAAGGAAAGAAATAAAAAAACAGAAACCACATTATTAAGTAGCTAAAAAAAATCTAGCACTTTACAAGCATTTCCATTTCAGTATTAATAAAACTCACCTAATAAAAACTATCAGGACAATCTGTAATCCGGACAGCTAGGATTATTATCTGCGACAAGGGCGATGCTCACCAGAGAGACCATGGGCTTCTGGGTAAGAGGTAGAAGGAAAGAGTTTTTGTAAAGGCAGGAATGGCCAGAAATGTTTCTGAGGAGGGGTTAACATTTCAGTTCAGGTCCGGATTTGTTGCTGTCATGAAGCAAGAACAACTTAATAATGAGTTTCCAGCAATCTTGGTTGAGGAGTACCAGAGAGGCTGGAGCCATCACTGCAAGAAAGTAGTCACTCGAATAAAGAGGATAATTATGAGCCTTAAATGTTATAGATACGAATTTGGGAGAAATACTGTTTCTTATTAACTTCAGCAGAATCTATTACATAGCATGATTATTAGCAAGGCCAAATTTTCATCTCATTTTTATACATTTAAATATTATTCATTTATTTATTTGCCTCTATCAGTAGACTTCAAGTTCTTTGCCTTACTCAGTTTTAAATTCCCAGACTTTATCTGAGATATAGTAAAATATCAATAAATATCTGTTTATGGGGAAGACGAAGAAAAGAAACGAATGAAGATCTTAAGTAATGCGCATTTTACCATTACATCATAAACCATAGCCAACTGAATTCCATACATAAAGGAAATGAGTCTAAACCCACACTATCTCTTTTGTATGTGGAATTTTGTAGCCTTCTTTTTGGTTAAACTATGTATATTGATGTGAAAATCAAGCAATATTGAATTAGCTTAAAACATTTGCTGATAGGGGTGACTGGCTGGCTCGGTCAGTAGAGCGTGTGACTCCTGATCGAGGGATCATGAGTTTGAGCCCCATATTGGGTGTAGAGATTACCCAAAAAATGCTAATAAACGTATTAGTCTTTTCTCCTCAGTATTTATCTTTCTTTAAATTATGAAAATCAACTGTCAAAACTGTCTCAAAACTGTTATGTAATGGTCTAATCTTCCACAAGTCTTTAACTTTATAAGATCATCTAAAAGAGGTGTGACTGAATATACTGATTTATAGAAATATGTCTGTCAGGGAGTCATTAGGGAAAACTAGCAGTGGATTGGTTTTCTGAAGTTGCTTTCTCTGAGAAATAGATTAGAGACCTCTGTAAATTATGAGAAACCTATAGTCTTAATATATTGTAATATACATTTTTTAAAAATCCTGGATCTTTCAAGCATTATTGAATTTACAGTTTTGTTTTGACACCCTCCCCTCCCCCATTAATTGGAATGCTTGTGTTTTCTGACCAACAGCAAACGTGGAAAACAAGAGAGGGGGAAAAATGTAAAGTTTATCAGAAAGGAGATTACAGAGCCATCTCTTCTGGTAAGCAATAAAACACTACAAATATATGCAAGTATGTATGCCGGAAGTCTATTAAAACTGTTTTTATATTTATTAATAACAAAATATTTAATTATAAGTTTATACAGTTAAAAAGGTATGGGTGTCTAAGATTTTTGAGAGATTTAAAAAATAATTGTTCCGATTTTTATTGTTAAAAATATTTTGGTACATTTATTACAAACTTAATACATCATAAAGTGGTGTTTTATTGGATTCTTGGTACTGATGACTGAAAGAATTTAATCAGCTATGATTAATGCTTCAAAAATTGTTTTTAGTGTCATCCGAACATAAATCAGAGCACAGTGCATATAAAATGTTTAAATTTAGATTTTTTTTTTTTTTTAGTTTCAAGTTTTTATTTAAATTCCAGTTAGTTACCGTACAGTGTTATATTAGCTTCAGGGGCAGGATTTAGTGATTCATCATTTACATACAATACCCAGTGCTCATCACAAAAGTGCCCCTCATCCATTTATCCCATCCCCACTCAGCCTCAGTTCTTTCTCTGTAGTTGAGAGTCTGTTTCTTGGTTTATCTTTCTCTTCTTTTCCCATGTTCATCTGTTTTGCTTCCTAATTCCATATATGTTGGAAATCTTTTGGTATTTGTCTTTCTCTGACTCATTTTGCCTTGCATAATATACTCTAGCTTCATCCACATTGTTGCAAATGGCAAGATTTCATTTTCTGATGGCTGCATAACATTCCACTACATACATATATATATATATATACACACACACACACACATACATATATATATACATACATATATGTATGTATATATATATACACATATATATATATGCCACAACTTCTTTATCCATTCGTCAGTCGATGGACACTTGCACTCTTTTCATAGTTTCGCTATTATAGATAATGTTGCCATAAACATTGGTGTTCATGTATGTCTTCAAATTAGTATTTTTGTGGCCTTTGGGTAAATAACTAGTAGTGTGATTGCTGGGTCAGAGTGTCCATTTCTGGGTTTTCTATTAGGTAAAGTCACAGGATACAAAATCAAATACCAAAGTCTATTGCATTTGTATACACCAATAACGAAGCAGGAGAAAGAAAAATCAAAGAATCAATCCCATTTATAATTGAACCAAAAACCATAAGGTACCTAGGAATAAACCTAACCAAAGACGTAAAAAATCTATACTCTGAAAACTATAGAACACTTATGAAAAAAAATTGAAGATAACAGAAAGAAATGAAAAAATATCCCATACTCATGGATTAGAAGAAAAATATTCTTAAAATGTCTATGCTACCCAAAGCAACTTACACGTTAAATGCAATCCCTATCAAAATGCCACCAGCATTTTTCACAGAGCTAGAACAAACAATCCTAAAATTTGTATGGGACCACAAAAGACCCCAAATAGCTAAGCAATCTTGAAAAAGCGAAGTTGAAGACATCACAATTCCAGACTTTTTCATACTATTCTCTTATAATCCTCTGTATTGTGTGGTATCAGGTGTTATTTCTCCTCCTTCATTTCTGATTTTGTTTATTGAGTCCTCATTCTTTTTTCTTTATGTGTTTGTCTAGAAGTTTATCAATTTTGTTTATCATTTCAAGAACCCAGCTCCTGGCTTCATTGTTCTGTTTTATTGGGGTGTTTTTAGTCTCTATTTCACTGATTTCTGCTCTAATCTTTGCTATGGTTTTGGGCATCTACTGGATTTGGGCTTTGTTTTTTTGTTTCTCCAGTTCCTTCAGGTGTAAGGTTGGGTTGCTTACTTGAGATTTTTCTTGTTTCTTGAGGTAGGTCTGTATGGCTACAGCCATTGGTTAGACTGACTCATTTCTTTTTTAAGATTTTATTATTTGAGAGAGGGAGAAAAAGCATGTGCATGAGCAGGGCCGGTCAGGGGGGCGGTCCAGAGGGAGAGGGAAAAGCAGACTCCCCACTGAGCAAGGAGCCCTATGTGGGGCTCTATCTTAGGACCCTAGATCATACCCTGAGCCAAGGGCAGACTCTTAACTGAATGAGCCTCGCAGGTGCCCCTAGATTTACTCATTCTTTAGTGGCATATTATTTAGCCTCCATGTATTTAGGTTCTTTCCAGATTTTTCCTGTGATTCATTTCTAGTTTCATACCATGCATGATATGATTTCGATCATTTTGAATTTACTGAGACTTGTTTTGTGGCCTAATATATGACCTACTCTAGAGAAATTTTCCTGTACACTTGAAAAGAACATGTAATCCACTGCTTTTGGATGGGATGTTCTGAATATATGTGTTAGATCCATCTGGTTTAATGTGTCATTGAATTCCAGTGTTTCCTTGTTGACTTTCTGTATGGGCAATCTATCCGTTGATGTAAATGGGGTGTTAAAGTCCCCTACTATCATTGTATTACTGTTTATTTCTTCCTTTATGTCTGTTAATAGTTGCTTTATGTATTTAGGTGCCCCACCAAAAAACTACTACACTGATTAATGAATTCAGTAAAGTTGCAGGTTATAAAACCAATATAGAGAAATCTGTTACATTTCTAGACACTGAGAAAGCAGCAGAAAGAGAAATTAAGAAAATAATCCCATTTAAAATTGCACCAAAAATTATAAAATACCTAGGAATAAACTTAACCAAGGATGTAAAAGACCTATATTCCAAAAACACTGCTGAAAGAAATTGAAGATAGCACAAACAAATGGAAAGATAGTCCACACTCATGGATTGGAAGAACATTTAACATTGGACTATTAAAATGTCCATACTACTCCAAGCAATCTACAGATTTAATGCAATCCTTAACAAAATACCAACAACATTCTTCACAGAACTAAAACAAAGAGCACTAAAATGCGTGGAGCCAAGAAAGATCCCCAATGGCTAGAGCAATCTTGAAAAGGAAGAACAAAGCTGGAGTTGCTGCAATACGCATTTCAAGATATACTGCAAAGTTGTAGTAATCAAGAGAGCATGATACTGACACAAGAACAGAATAAAAAAATCAACAGAACAGAAGAGATAGCCCAAAAATAAACCCACAATTATATGGTCAACTAATCTATAACAAAGGGGGCAAGAATATAAAATGGGGAAAAGACATTCTCTTCAACAAATGGTCTGGGAAAGCCAGACAGCTATAGGCAAAAACAAAACACAACACAACACAACACAACACAACACCAACTAGCCATTTTCTTATGCCATATACAAAAATAAACTCAAAATGAATTAAAGACCTAAATGTAAGACCTGACCATAAAACTCCTAGAAGAAAACACAGGAAATAATTACTTTGACATCAGCCTCTAGCTAGGACTCCTGAGGCAAGGAAAACAAAAGCAAAATTAAATTAAATTATTGGGACTATTCCAAACCGAAAGCTTTTGCACCGTGAAGGAAAACATCAATGAAACCACAAGGCAACCTGCTGAATGGGGAGAAGACATCTGCCACTAATATATCTGATAAGGAATTAATATTCAAAATATACAAGGAACTTATACAACTCTTCAAATTGGTATTTTGTATCCTTTGGATAAATACCTAGTCGTGCAGTTGTTGGATTAGCACCTCATGTTTAAGGCGGCATTACTAGCAACAGCCGAACGATGGAAAGAGCCCAAGTGTCAGCTGGTGCGTGGATTAAGAAATGTGATAGTCGTATATATCTCTACTATATTTTGTTGTTATATATGTGACGTGGTATGTATATATACTACTATGTTTTACTGTTCTATGTATACAACAAAATACTACTCAGCCATCAAAACGAATGCGATCTTCCCATTTGCAAGGACACAGACGGAGCTGGAGTGTATTACGCTAAGCAAAACCAGTCAGTCAGAGAAAGACAAATACCACACAATTTCACTCATTTGCAGAATTTCAGAAACAAAACAAATGAACAAACAAAGAAAGAGACAAGAGATCCCAGACTCTGAAATACAGAGAGCACAGTAACGGTTGTCGGAGAGGAGGCAAACTGACACAGAGCATGAAGACCGCACGCGCTGCGGTGAGCGCTGAGCGACGCCCGGACTGCTGGACCGCACGGCACGCGGGAGACGAGTATGACACTCCAAGGTATTTATACTTAAGAATATGCGCTCACTATTAACTTCCAAAACAGTCAATACAGACTTCTGTATAATTTTACATTGATTAATAAAGAGTGTAATAGTAGTAGATTAAGGGGCACCTGGGCAGTGCAGTCAGTTAAGTGTCCAATTCTTAGTTTCATCTCAGGTTCTGATCTCAGGGTCATAAGACTGAGCCCCAAGTCAGGCTCCACACTGAGAATGGAGTCTGCTTGAGATTCTCTCTCTGTCCCTGCCACTCATGCTCATTTTCCTTCTCTCTAAAATAAATAAATAATAATTAAAAAATAATAATAATAGATTAAAGCTAAAAGAACTACAAGACAAAAATTCTCTGAGGCAGTACAAAGGCAAGCTCTAAATCAGAGGAGATAAAAAACAAGGACACTATAGGGGTATGAAGCTTCTGGTGCTCATAGTTTAAGAAACATTAAGCAGAGTATAACTGCTACCCAAAATAAACATGAATCCTCACATTAAAGGCTTATTTGCCTCAGTCCCTAGTATCTGATAAAACATGTCCAGCTTTTAATAAAAAAGTCGGAAATCATGATAAAGGCAAGAAAAAAACAGGCTGACCTGATAAAGCAAACATCAGAACCAGACTTAAAAGATACTGGAACTATCAGACAGAAGAATTTAAGATAACTATAATGCATACGTTAATGCTTTTAATGGAAAAAAAGACATTAAAATATAAGCAGACAGATGGAAACTCTAAAAAACAGTCAAAAGGGAATTGTAGAAATTAAACTTCCAGTAGCAGAAATGAATGCCTTTAACAGAATCAGTAGTAGATTTGACATTGCTGAGTAAGGAACCAGTGAGCTTGAAGTTGGCCAAGAGAATCTTCCCCAACTGAAACACAAACAGAAAAAAAATGAAAACAAAACAATACAATCGAGAACTATAAAAAATAGCGAACTGTATAAAATAGTACACAATTAGCATACCAGAAAGAGAAAAAAAGAATGGAACAGCAGTATTTGTAGTAGTGATAGCTGAAAACTTTTTATAAGGACAGACTCCAAACCTTAGATCTACAAAGCCCAGAGACCACCAAGCAGGAAAAATGCCAGCACACACACACACACACACACACACACACACACTTTCAAAGACATTATATTCAAATTGGAAAAACAGAAGACAAAGAAAATCTTGAAATGCTAAAGAATGAAAGAGCTAACCTGAAGAGAAACACGGGCAAGGGTTATGGCAGACTGCTTAGAAGACCAGAAACCACGCATGGGAGAGTAGAGTAGATCTAAATATTTTGAGTGCTGAAAGAAACAAACATCACCAGTCTGGAATTCTTTCTAGCAAAATCACCCTTCGAAATTAAAAGAGTAATAATTTCTCAGAAAAACAAGAACTGAGGGAATTCATCTCCAGCAGACCAGCTGTGAAAGAAATGTTGAAAGAAGTTCTACATAAGGGGCGCGTGGGTGGCTCCGTGGGTTAAGCCTCTGCCTTCAGCTCAGGTCATGATCTCAGGGTCCTGGGATCGAGCCCCGCATCGGGCTCTCTGCTCAACGTCCCCCACCCTGGCCTACTTGTGATCTCTGTCTGTCAAATAAATAAATAAAATCTTTAAAAAAAAAAAATTCTACATAAAAAAAAAAGTTCTACATAAAGAGACAGCTACACAAATAAAGAAGGTTGGAGAAAGAATAATAAAAATAAAACTTTATTTTGATAATACTTGATTTAAAAGATAACTGTTTAAAGCAACAATAGTAACAATCTACTGGGTAAATACGGCATATAGCACAGGGCAAAATAAAATAAATTACAGCAGTGCTAACAAGACGAGAGAATGGAACTGGGAGTACTTTAATACTCATGAACTAGTACAGTTATTTGCAAGCAGGTTTAGATTAGCTAAAACTGTATATTGTAAATTTGAAGGCAATTATTTTTTTTGAATTGAGGTATAATTATTTTGGTAAGAAAGGAGAGAATAAAATTATATACCAAAGAAGCCAGAAAAAGAAGAGAAAAAAAAATGCAAAGCATAAAAAATTATAAGCAGGAAGTATTAAATCAAAATATATAAATAATAATTTAAATGGAATAGTCTAAATACACCCATGAAAAGACAAAGAATGTCAGGGTAAATAAAGCATAAGACCCAACAATTTGCCATCTGCGAGATGGACACTTCAAAGACACAGATTGTTTAAGGGTAAAGGGACGAAGAAAGATATTCAATACTGGAAAAAAAAGCTAGAGTAGCTATTAACTTGAGACAAAGCTGACTATTAAGAATAGTGAACTGTACAAGGGATAAGATCAGCAGGGCACTCCATAATGATATATCCTACATATGTCAAAATATGTGAGGAAAACATTGAACAATTGGAAAGAAAATAGACAAATTGACTAATACAGTTGGAGACATTAGCATTGTTCTGTCAGTAATGACGTGAGAAACAAAGGCAAAAGAAAAATTAAATTTCCTGGCTACTTTCAGCCCATCCACAAGTCCTGAACAGGCAGAGTGACATTCCTCTAGGAACTTAGCTGCCTGGATATTAATACTTCACTAAGGGCAAAAGTCAATCTTAGCCAAACCCCAGGATCCTGTAAGTCTACTTTAATATAAAAATCCCTTTGGAAATTTCCTTTATCTCTAAACCCCCCAAGACACACATTAGCAATCATCCCCCAAGCATATGACCCACAGATGTACATCTGAAGGGCCTCGTGACTAAGGTTTTATTAGACAGTAATAAATGATCTTTTCCTAACAATAGTGAGCCCCTCAAGGTCCTGGAAACCTTGTTTCCAAAAGTCCTTTATAGACTTATGCTCATCCCTAACCTTCTCCCAACTTCTAGGTATGTAACTGCCACCCTCACAACCTCAAATCAGCTCTTTCTGCCCACAGGTTCTGTCCCTCTGATTTAATAAAACCATGTTTTGCACCAAAGATGTCTCAAGAATTCTTTCTTGGCTGTTAGCTCTGGAACTGAACATCTTTCCTACATCAAATAACTAATAGATCAAGCAGGGAATCAGCAAGGATAGAGATGACCTGAACAGCACTGTCACTCAATCTGACATAATTAATACTAGAGTAATGACGCCAGCATCATATAATGAATTAGGAAGTACCCCTCTGCCTTTTATTTTCTGGAATAGATTATGGAGAATCTGTATCATTTCTTCCTTTAATGTTTGGCATGATTCACTAGCGAAATCATCATAATCTGGTGATGTCTTTTTTGGAAGGTTAATTTATTGATTCAGTATTTAAAATGAATGTAGATAATTAAAATTATTTCTCCTTTTGTGAATTTTGGTAGTTTGTATATTGCAAGGAATGTGTTCATCTTACCTAAGTTATCAAATATGCAGGCATACCGATATTCCTTTATTACCCTTTGAATTTCCCTGATATGGCCTCTTTCAATTTTCCTTTCTTATACTAATGATTTGTGTCTTCTCTCTTTTTTCTTGATTACACTTGCTCATGGTTTATTAATTTAATGATTTTTTCATGGAAATAGCTTTGGATTTTTAAATTTACTCTACTGTTTGCCTACTTTCAATATTATTTACATCTGCTCTTTTACTATTTCTTCTGCTTTTTTAGATCTAAATTGTTCTCTATTTTCCTAAGGTACAAGCTTAGGTTTTTTATTTTAGATATTTCTTTTTTTTCTAATACATGCATTTGGTGCTATAAATTTCCATACTGCTTTCACCGAATTCCACGGATTTTGTTAAGTACTTCTTTGAGATAGGTTCCACAACCAGCATGAAGCCCCCAGCACAGGGCTTGAACTCAGGGACTCCGAGATCAAAACCTGAGCTGAGATCGAGTTGGATGCTTAACAGACTGAGCCACCTGGTGTCCTTGATAAGTATTATTTTCACTTCCATTTAGTTCAAATAGTTTGTTTCCAATTTCTCTGGAGACTTCTTTGACATATCAGTTATTTAGAAGTGTATTTTTTAAAATTTTTAACATTTGGGGATTTTCCAGTTATCTGGAATGCAGTCTCCTTGGTGAAAGTTCCATGTAAGCTTGACAAAAATGCCTTTTATCCTGAGTCAAGTTTTTTATTATGTCAATTAAATTCAGTTCGGCTATGTACTGAAGTCAATTTTATCTGATACTCAAACAGACCACATTCTGGACTTCAACAAATTAAAAGAACAGAAATCATACCAGGTATGTTCTCAGAACACAGTAAGATTAAACTAAAAGTTAGTAATACAAAGACAGCTGGAATATCTTGTAAACATTAAATTATATATTGCCTACTTTGTATTTTGGCTAGTTTTACTGTTTCATTTATTTTTTTTCGTCCAAACTCCCTAATTCTAGTTTGAATCTATTAAAAAAGTAGATGAGGTTCTTTTTTATATTCCAGTTCATGGCTCTACTCATAAAAAGCACTTGAAACTTTCCTGAAGCATAACTTTGAAGTCTTCTATTTATTTATTTTTAAAGATTTTATTTGAGAGAGAGCACAGGCGCACACGGGTGTGGGGAGGGGCAGAGGGAGAGTGAGAATCCGACTCCCTGCTGAGCAGGGACCTCAATACGGAGCTCAATTTTAGGACCCCTGTTAGGAGTTAGACAGGCCATCAGGGCCGGGGTCTCCAACAAGAAAATACGGAGTCAGGACAGCTAAAAATAAAATGGCACCAACATCCTGTTTTGTAGCTTAGACAGACCCCGTTGACATTCTACTTTGCAGCCTTTGCAGAAATGACTTCTGCAAAATGCCCTAAAATAAGACAATTCACCACAAAAGGATTTGTCAGTATCATGGGCAAGGGGCAGTTAAGACCGAAACCCCCAGATGTCAGAAAAAAAAGACCATCAGCACGTGGACATTCACCTAATAATTGGTAGACAGACACGTGACCAAAGCCCAGATTGGGATGACTCAACACACCCTGATTGCTTAAGACAGTTCTGCCAAAGAGCTAATAAAATGCCTGAACCCAGAATTCCAGGGCGCAACACACTCGGATCCCCCTTCCTCTCTGAGAGCTTTGTACTCTCGCCCAACAAACTTTGCTTTGCTACCCACCACTCTTCCTTTGGTCTGCTTCATTCTTTACGGCTGTGTCGATGAAGTTCTAGAATATAGGTGAGGTTCGGGGGGGTGAGGTCTGGAGCCGATGACCAAGAAAAAATTGAGATATCTTTGGTGCAAAATGGTGGTTTATTAAATCCCGGGGACAGGACCAGTAGGCAGGAAGAGCTTCTTGGGGGGGGGGGGGGTGGATTGTGAGAGGTGGCAGGATATGTACTATGGGGGTGGGGAGGAAAAGGGAGGTTTCAGTAGAACTTTCATATGCTAAAGAGGACCTACGAGATACCGGATACCAGAGGCCTTGCCATTGCCAAGGTCGTTTTGCCCTTTTTAGCAAGGTATTAACATTAAGATGGGTGGGAGATTCCTAAAGAATGTTACAATATGTCCCACCCAGGAGTGGGGGTGGGGAAGGTTGTAGGGTGTCGGCTTTTGCTGAGGAGCCTTCTGTTCCCTCATCAGTGTGACCAGGATCCTCAGGCTTTAAGGGGACATAAAATCCTCTAACACCCTGAGATGATGACTTAAGCCAAAGGCAGACACTTAACCAACTGAGCCATCCAGTTGCCCCTGAAGTCTCCTGTGTATTCATTTTATTTTGTTACAACTTTTACTCATTTTCCGTCTACCATTAAGAAAAAGACTTTTAAAACAGAAACTTATGCAGTTTACATCCTACTTTTCTTGACTTCTCAAGATAATTTTAAAAGTTTCAAAGAGTTATCACTTAAATCAACGTTTTCCCCTCCTGCTGCTATTAACCATTTTTCCCAACGAGATATGTTAACAATTAGGCAAAGCAGTTGTTGAAGATATGGTTGTAAAGCAAAATAAACACTAGCAAGATTTAGACTTCTCTGGCATATTTCTTTCATTCTATCCTCTGAAAGAATCCTTAAAATCTCTACTCTGGTTTAAACCAAATTAAGAATTCAGCTTCTATAGATCTGCTGTCCGATCTAACAGTTTTGCAATGCAATTATTTTTTCCTTAAAAACCCTGAAAAAAATGGTACCATATTTCCAAAGTTGGGGGAAAGAACTAATGGAAGAAAAGGGTGATAAGTAGGTTGTGCAGATAAAGCTGAGCACACAGAGTTTTCAGGGGAGCGGCTAACAACTTTGAGAGAACATCTTTGAGAGAGTATCCATTTTGATGTCTCATCATCAAGTTAAAACCAGCTGACTTTTGATTTGTTTTCTGTTGTTGTAAAACTCTTCTTACAAATGTTAATTTTAAACTTTATCATGTCACAGTTGTCCTAAAATGTTCATTGTTATACGAAATGTGGAGGCCAAGAGAAACAAGGCTGTACCCATCTCGAGTCCAGCCCTGACATAAGTGCAGCCATCTTGATGTTCCAGATTATCATAAAATATTTCTTGGGTTCTTGATGAGGGAGCAGGAGGCTGGCTGAGGACAAAGCAGAAGCTGGCACCTTGCACCCGTCTCCATCCACTCCCCTCGGTGATGTGTGTAGCATTCCTCAGGCACCCCTGACCTCTGCCATGAACGAGAAACAAATAGTTAACTTGCAGAGATCACAATCCTGCAAGACAAGAGTCTCCCAACTATCTTGATGTTAATGGCTTGCTAAAAGACAACATTAATCAAGCCGGGAGACCTCCGGTATCCCCATCTGGCAACTTGTAGGCCTCCTTTAGCATATGAAAGCTCCGTTGAAACCTCCCTTTCCCTCCCCTTCCCCCAACTGCAGGGTACAGAACCTGCCGTCCCTCACAACCCGGGGCAGCAGCTCTTTCTGCCCACGAGTCCTGTCCCCGTGCTTTAATAAACCACCATTTTGCACCAAAGATGTCTCAAGAATTCTTTCTTGGTCATCGGCTCCGGACCTCAGCCCACCGAACCTCACCTAGGTTCTAGAACTTCATCATTCTGACCTACTCAGGTTAGGACTTTAAACAGTCCCTCTCTCCTTTAATGATTGATTTAAACCCCTGGACTCAGCTGCCTCTGTCTTTCATAACTCCCCTATATATTCACCAACTGATCAATGTTGACCCGAGTAGGTAGGGACAACTCTATGCCCCTACTCAGCAGGAAGAAGTTACAGAACATGAGACCTTCTGCCTTCAACAACCTTAAAGATTTAAGGGTCAAAATTGTTCAGGGGGAAATGTGGAGGCCGAGAAAAACAAGGCCATCCCACGTCAGGTTTAGCCTTAGCCTAAGTACAGCCATCTCAGACCCCGGCGCCCAAGGGCTGAACTTTCCCCCACCCTGCTTTAGTAACCCCCACCCTGCTTTGGTTCCAGGAATCCCCACCCTGCTTTAGTAACAGGAACCCATAAATACCCCTGCCTTAACTAAGCTCGGGGTCCAAGTCCCTACTCCACTGTGTTGGTATACTTGGGCCCAAGCTTAAGCTTGTCAAATAAACCCTTGTGTGATTGCATCAGTGCTTGGCTCCTTGGTGGTCTCTCAGACGCGAAAACCCGGGCATAACAGAAGTAAAAATTTTCATCATTTACAAAGATACATTTACATAATGTATAGATTTTATAGAAAGTGGGAGTTCTTCCAGGATGAGGTTGAAGATTTGACATGGGAAACTTGTGCCAAACAAGAAAGAGAGGCCATCATGCATTGACACTGTGATAAAGTAACCGTGCATCATTTGTTGACACTGTAATAATGTAACCATGTTTCACAAATTAACAAGACAAAGAGTGCCCTCAGGTGGTTTTGCAGGGGACCCAATGCAAAGCTGATCAACACAAACTGATCAACCATTTAATGGACCTCTAGCAGTTAATCCAAAGCTGGCATCTGTCCATCAGATAGTAAAATTGTTGAGCTGAGTCCCTTTGTTGCCTACGTAACATAACTTTAGGAAGTCAAGAGAAACAAGACAGCTCAAGACAAAACCAAAACACATAAACAAAGCTTTGACCCAATATGCTCACTTCATCTAAATGATGCTACAGTTAACAGGGATAATTGATTTCCATATGATGAAGTTCTAGAATCTAGGTGAGGTTCGGTGGGGTGAGGTCCGGAGCCGATGACCAAGAAAGAATTCTTGAGACATCTTTGGTGCAAAATGGTGGTTTATTAAAGCACGGGGACAGGACCCGTGGGCAAAAAGAGCTGCTGCCCGGGGGTTGTGAGGGGTGGCAGGTTATGTACCCTGGATTTGGGAGGAGGTAAGGAAAAGGGAGGTTTCAATAGAACTTTCATATGCTAAATAGGACCTACAAAGATGCAGGATACCAGAAGCCTGGGTTGTTTTTCCCTTTTAGCAAGCCATTAACATTAAGATAGTTGGGACATTCTTAAAGAATGTCACATTTGTTCCACCAAGGAGTGGGGGTGAGGGGCAGATTGCTAGGTATCAGCCTCTTGCTTTGTCCTCAGCCAGCCTTCTGTTCCCTCATCACGTACAATGGTAAAATCTGTGTCTGACCCAGATGTTTCATTTGGCTCACACGCCAAATCACAATTCAATGCTTTGTCTCTGTTACTGTTTGCATTACACTGGTTTTAGGACACCAGTTACTCAGTTTTGTCTTGTAAATCACCATTAGTAATGTTCTACTATGGCAATATGATATAAAAACTGAGCAATGTCCTATTTCAATCTTGACATCATTCAAATAATGATATCCGTAGAGGGATTCACAGAAATACAAGGAACTTTCTGGATGGAGAAAATTTCTGTGTGTAGGTGGGGTGTAGGTTACACGAGAGTAAGCATTTGTAACAAATTTGTAGAAGTTAATTACATGATACATTTAAGATGTGAGCATTTCATTACATGTAAATTATACTTCAATAAAATTTTATACTAAAAGTCAAGATAAAGTCAGTAAGTTATACAGAGTGATTATCAAGTATGTTCCTCTATTACATGACGTGGAAAAGTTGGGCTTCAGAACCAAAGGCTACAAAAGAATTCCTGAGACATTTTGGATGCCCAAAAAAGGTGGTTTTTATTAGAGCCCAGGGACAGAACCTGTGGCCAGAAAGAGGTGCACTCGGGTTGTGAGGAGAGCTGATTATACACTTTGGCGTCGGGGGAGGTAAAGACAAACGGAAGTTTCCAAAAGGACTTCCGTATGCTAAGACTCCGGGGATACTGGATACTGGACGCCTGGCTATTGTCCAGCTAAAGCTGTTTTTTCCTCTACCAAGGCAGGAACCGTAAGGTTGCAAGTTCCTTGAGGAAGGTCACACTCTGCCTCGAGTATTTGTCAGTGGGCTGCAGGTTACAAGGAAATTTAATTTTATCTACATTTCTTTTGCCTTTCTTCCCCACATCATTATATATTCGTAATATGGAGAAAAATAACATTATAAAATAACTGTACTCATAGCTGGGAAAGAAAACATTCTCTTATATTTTAAATAAAAGAGAAAAGCAAAGATCTATCTGTAATGAAATTATGCAGCTGCCACTAAAAATAAACCTCACATTTATTTCTTATTCTTGATGAGAGAGAAACAAATTTGAAAGCTGGGTAATGCCTAAATATATTTACCAGAGTCACTGCCTTTAAAAAAAGTATTCATATTAAAAATTTCATATATATCCCAAGTCAACTTACAGGTCTATGTTAGAGAACATCTCCAAAAAATATTTTCAAATCAAGTTACACATCAAAAAGAGATGTACAGAAGACAAACTTTTGAGAAAACCCTATGTGTACTTTTGATTTTTCTCAGATACAAATATCTGAGGATAACTTTATAGAACATGTATATTTTAGACATTTCTAAAGCTTCTGGTCTCTTTGATATATGAGTATTCAGAATGTACCTTCTTTTCAAATCATTTGAAAAGAAAATTTCATATTTGGTCTTCTGAAGAAAGCTTTCACAGCTGGCTGCTTCGAGTATTTCCAGATACGGTTTTCCAAATAAAAATATAATATTTTCTATTAAGGACATTTTCTCCTGGAGTGCATCAACTTTCTTCCACAGTAAGTCATTTTAAATTCTGATTTAAATTCCCTGACCAGTTTCTACATAGATACAAATCAGTGCATGGTATGATGCGATCAAAATTAACTACACAATGTCATCGCCCATGTCTTTCCCAAAGAATGTTGCTTGCAAGCTCCAAGCATAAGAATTCTAAAAACAATCCTCCTACCTTTTTCTTTACTTATAAAATATGTAATATTTGGACTATATTTCAAATAGAATTTGCATAAAAGAGGCTGTATACATAATTGTATGTTATTCGATGACTTAAAAATAATTTTGTAGTCAGAGTATAATGTGAAATAACATAACTGAACCAACGATTTTAAAGTAATATATTTGTGTCAATCTGTAGCAAATATTATATATAAAAAAATTTTATTTCCTAAATATTATTTAGCAAGTATATTAGTATTTCAATTGCTAACACTGAAATGATTTTTTATTTATTCCTCTATATGTATTACTCCTTCTATGAGGCTTAGTTTATATTTACGTTTTTTGCATTTTTCACTAATATTAAGAGGGCCTGAAAGACATGAGTGATTTTCTTGATAAGAAACAATTCCATCCATCTCTTTGAGGAAGCTATATTAACCCCCAATGAGACACTGGATACCACTTCTTTGGCACAGCCCTGGATATCTTATGGCTGCGTTTTTTTGGAAAGAAATGGGCACTAATGTTTACAGTTTGCAAAGGTAATATTTTTAGTTGTATAAATAAATGTGATATCTATAAGCACTGCTGTGCTTTGAAATACTGTGACGAAGAGATATAGCCAATAAACCTTATAGTTATTTTAATCTGTTATGTCTACATACTCTTTTTGTTTTTTTAAGATTTTATCTATTTATTGGACAGGCAGAGATCACAAGCAGGCAGAGAGGCAGGCAGAGAGAGAGGAGGGAGCAGGCTCCCCACTGAGCAGAGAGCCCGATATGGGGCTCGATCCCAGGACCCTGGGATCATGACCTGAGCCGAAGGCAGAGGCTTTAACCCACTGAGCCACCCAGGCACCCCTAGATTTTTACTTTTAACATCATGCCATTATACCAAATGATCATCAGACTAATAAAGAATGTATTACAAATTCACCTATGCTTTGGAACTGTGAGTTTCCAGATAGTGAAGCCTTTATTACTACTGGTCTATTCATTTCATATGTATTCTTTCTCTAAGACTTTACTTACATACCATTTACCCTTGTATTGAATAATTTATCTTCCCTATCATCTGAAACAAAGCTTAATGTTACCCAGAATCAGAAACCTTACTGAGAAAACAAGAGAATTTAAAAGAAACAGACTGATTCGGCCTGAGGCCTACTTCTACAAATGAGTAAATTGGGATTCATTAGGGTTTGGGTTATGTCGCAAGTAACTAACATGAGGACATGTATGCCAATGACCAGACCAAAACCAATTTCAGTGGTTCATAACCCAACCCTCCTATCTTTTCACTATAATTAAAGGTATTCTTAAAAACAGTCCGTATTTAATAAGAAGAAGAGGACTTGAACACACCTTTCTTTACTTAATAGTCTTTAAGTCCTTCTCTCTCCTCAGACCTCTAACATCAAAGCCTACAACACATTCTCTCATCTGATGATATCTCTTACATTTCACTGAAAAACCAGGTACAATAAAATAAATGCTATCTCATTGCCCTAACACATTCCAGAATTCATTCCTACATTCTTTGCTTCCCTTTTTGTTACAGTGGAAGACATTCTGCTTATGTCAAGGTCGACCCATCACTTTTGACCTTCATCCCACCCACTAACCTACCACATGCTCTCATGCAGCCATTTACTCACCATGTTTTTTGTTTTTTCTGCATTTTCATTTCTCTATTCTTAATAGTTCATTCTTATTATCACACATATGTGCTTTAAGAAAGAAGAAAAAGCAATTAACACATGCACAAACCTAACACCTTGATATTTTTCCTTAATTTGGGTTTCTAGCTTGTTGCAGGACTCTCACACGGGGGACAAGGTAAGTTCAGCACTTTGTACTACCAACTGTCCATGGTTGGCCTTTGGACTGGAATTGTGCTGGTAAGTGGGCCCCTACTCTGGTTCTCATTTGATCAGTGTGCCAAGTGTGATGCCGACTCTCGTCAAAACACCTACAGGCAGCAGAGGTGGGATCAGGAATCCTTTACTCTGTATGTCTTCCGGCGCCGGCATGTAGGACATTGACCCAACCCTTTGTCCATGCCCTGTGACACATATCAGGTATTTCTCCACGAGTGTCTGCACCCGGATTCCTCTGAGGGTGCAAGGCCCCACTGCTCTACAGTATCAATGGGCCTTTCTTTCTTTCTGGATTTTACTTATTTATTTGAGAGAGAAACAGAAAGTGAGAGAGAACATGAGTGGGGTCGAGGGGTGAAGAGAAAGGAAGAGGGAGAAGCAGGCGCCTGATGGGATACGGAGCCCAGTGTGGGGCTTGATCTCAGGACCCCGGGAGCAGGACGTGAGCAGATGCTTAACCAACTGAGTCACCGAGGTGCCTTTCTAATTCGATGTCCTCTCTTGCCTCAGTCACTGTGTTGATGACGTATTCTCCCAGGTAGATGTTAAACCATGCTGAAAGGAGGATGTATTTTCCTTGTCTTGCCTCCCATAAGCAACCACCCAATATGATGAAAGACGGGGATGAGGTCAACACTGCAGGAGATCACGTTCCAGGGATGAAATAGGTCCAGCTAGACTTCAAGAGTGGATGAGGTTGGAAGATGTGTTGTTTTGCATTTACAATACACTATACATGTTGAATGATAAATTCAACATGGCAAGAAAATTAATTCACATTCCTATTTTCCTCCATTCCTTAAGTAAGATTTTTTTTTTTCTAGTCATCAACTAAACACAATACCAACCTATGAGATAGTCTTTGAAAACCAGTGTTCAAAAGCAACACAATGGGGAACAGAACTAATAATTCTATCTACTAACTATCTTAAATTTTCATCGATAAGTCGCTGTAATTCAAAGAAGTCCATTAATTCTGTTATATATTTTTACGTGGAGTTGTTTATATAAAGAGGAAGCCTATAGCATAAATAAAGTCTGGATATTCAACAGGTCTTAAAACAAATGGTCCAAATTAGCAAAATAATAATAATATATTGGAAAATATTATGGGAGATTATTGTATGCAAAATAATAAAATATATGAAAAAATAAAAATGATAGTTTACCCTACATCTTTGATAATATTTGAGAGGAATTTTAGGGGATATTTTTGGAATGTATTAGTAGCAATTAAGCCAATGAGGGGGACAAATGCTAACTCAAGGAAAAACACATTACACAAAAGAAATGCAATCAGAGTACTCAACATCACATCTCCACTAGAAACTATTGAAGCAATAAATATTAGCTTTCCGGGGCACCTGGGTGGCTCAGTGGGTTAAGCCTCTGCCTTCGGCTCGGGTCATGATCTCAGGGTCCTGGGATCGAGCCCCGCATCGGGCTCTCTGCTCAGCAGGAAGCCTGCTTTCCTTCCTCTCTCTCTCTGCCTGCCTCTGCCTACTTGTGATCTCTCTCTGTCAAATAAATAAATAAATCTTTAAAAAAAAAATATTAGCTTTCCAAAACACATGTGATATATCTGGAGAGGATGGAAATGAAAGTTTTAGGGAGTAAAAAGACAAAGGAGAGAACCCCATCTTCTGCAGTAAGAGGCCATGGATAAGGCCCAATACTGAAAACCACAAAAGGTCAGTGTAAAGGTATTATTTAGCCATGGGGAGGTAGAGAGAAGAGTTCAACGGTCAGTGCAGTTGTCTGCGGGGAGCGGAAGCGAGAGGGGGTGAGAGATAATGAAAGGGGCATTGTCTTTACTGCAGTCACAGAGATCAACTTTATTTTTAAACATGTATGTTAACAAATTTGATAATACTGACATTTTACAATGTCTATTAATGTCTAAAAATAACCATTTGATTTCTACACAAATTCGTTTTTCCGATCAGTGTAACCAGCTGTTCTTTTTTTACTTTGTGTTTCTGACAGAGTCCTCTACAGCCAGACACGGTAACGTAAAAACAACGTGTCATAAATAAGTATAATTTCCTTAAGTAGTTCTTCTGCTTTTACTCCCTCCTTTAAATATAAAGAAGAATACCTTTGAGATAAATTCATCAATTTTTCTTTTTCCTGTATTTGTATTTTTAACATATGATTTTAAGACATATTGGTAGATTCAAAAAAAAAATTACGAGTGGCTGATGACTGGTTATATAGAGAACAACATAAGCCTCATTAGAGTCTATTTTCACTTTTTTCTGATAAATATGAGAAGTGCCATAACATACATGTTGGTTGTCACGTGCTGCCATACTATAAAGTGACAAATGTTTTTCTCCTGAAGTGTCCTTTACATCATTGGCTATATCTTTGGTCAAAACACGGATACTACTGTAATTATTATCATAACCAAATCTGTCTTTGATTTCTTTAATTCTTCAGACTGAGCATCTGATTTCAAAGTATAACCTTGACTTTTGCACCTGCCTTAGACACTTTCTAACCAACTTTTGCGTTTACCTTGAATCATTTTTCCAGGTTTGCAGGTTTTACGTTCCTAGTCTGATCTCATAAATTAATCTTTTTCCGTTTTCTCTGGAGTTTCATCTTCATGGGAGGACAGTCTTTTGCAAACAGAAGTATGGAACATAGCAAGTCAGGTAAAGATGCCAGATCAAGAGTTGGTTAAATTCTCTCAGCAGTTTTGTGGTCTGCGCCACTCCCCAGCATCACAGCCATGCAGTTCAAGCTCATGCTTCTCTAAGATTCCAAGTCCACCTTCCATGGACCCTGGGCATGGCTGTGTTTAGTAAAAATTAGGAAATTAAATAAATCAGCGCTTTATTTTGTGATCTGTGGGGAACTAGGTGTGCCCTAATCCCCACATGGCAGGAAGTGGAAAGAGGTTACAAACACAGAATCATTGCTTCCTGTCTTCTAACTAATGAAATTTTTCAACAGGAAGGCCTTTAGACTGAGACAGTTCTAATGCCTTGGTAACCTACGTAAGCAAACCAAAACCGTAAGCCAGAGTCAGTGCATTCCAATCTGAGAAAATCAAACAAGACCAGCCAATCACAAACAGCCAACTTTCCCGAATAAGCAATGGCATAGACTACCGTTAAGCAAATAATGTCCTTGCTTTGCCGCTTCATCTTCTGGATAAACCCTCCCATTCCACCTCCCCACCCCCACCAGCCTCTAACCCAGCTCCTGCTACTGTCCATGGAATTCTCCCAACTACCTTTGGTTTGGCTCTGCATGATTCAAGGGACAGATGCTCAAATAAACTCTGAAGAGGAGTTTGGTGCCTCAGTTTACCTTTCAATGTAACCTTTTCCAAGAATTGGCTCCCAAATACATATAGATGGTCGTATCAATGGAAACATGCACGTGTGCCTCCAGAGGTGGATGGTTCTATGATCTACACGTAACACCTCTTCCAACAAGTAGAAAAAGTAGCAATATGTACACAGAAAGTTCTGAGTTTGCGGAAATACAATGAGAGATCAATTGCTTGTTTCCAAGACTGGGAAAAGAAAATCTTTTTAAATGACACGCTCCCCCAAAGTTTTCAAATTAGGTGCTTAAGGGTTTCTTTTTGTTTGTTTGTTTCGTTTTGTTTTTCTTTTAATGTTTCTTGTCTACAGCAGGGTAAAGCCATAAGGCTCTGAGGAATAATATGGCCACATTTTAAGAAAATATTTAAATGTGACTTCTTTACTAAAATTAACTATCTTAAAGTTCTTTGATAATGGAGGGGTGGTTTATGGTTAGTTTAAATAATTTCCCCACTAAAGGAAAATCCCATGGGCATCTGGAATGCTTCCTTATTTTCTCTGGTAGCTATTTTTATTGTCTGTCTAGACTTTTAAAACAAGTTGCTAGGTGTGACTAATGGGCCACAGTGAAATACTTTGCATCACATTATACTTTCAGATGTTCTCATACTACCTTGCCTCAAATTTGACGACACTCATTTTCACTTAGACAAGCTTTCCCAGGGTGGCTGTTCAATGCCAATTGAAGTTAATGGGTCTAATTCTGCTGCCTCTATTGAGATGAAATCACCTTCAGATTCAGCGTCAGCACCTTTTAAAAAGGATCTCTTTAAGTGCTTTGCTATAGTCAAGTCAAGTCTGAAATTAAGAGAGTTTGCAAACAATGGATTTTCATTTCCAGTTATAGAAAATCTAAATTTTATCTAGTAATCAAGAGAAGAGAACAGGGACACCTGGGTGGCTCAGTGGGTTAAGCCTCTGCCTTCGGCTCAGGTCATGATCCTAGGGTCCTGGGATCGAGCCCCGCATCGGGCTCTCTGCTCAGCGGGGAGCCTGCTTCCTCCTCTCTCTCTGCCTGCCTCTCTGCCTACTTGTGATCTCTGTCTGTCAAATAAATAAATAAAATCTTTAAAAATAAATAAATAAATAAAGGAGTACTCCCAGGTTAAAAAAAAAAAAAAGGAGAGAGAGAGAAGGGAATAAATTAGGGAAAGAACTAAGTCAAATATATTCTCCCTTCATTTTATTTCATCTAAAAATGAGCAAGAAGGGGGCACCTGGGCGGCTCAGTCAGTTGAGCCGAGGACTCTTGGTTTCGGCTCAGGTCATGACCTCATGGTCATGCCAGGCTCCCAGCTCAGCAGGAAGTCTGCTTGAAGATTCTTTCCCTCTGCCGCTCCCCCCATTCTCTCACTCTCTAAAATAAATAAATATCTAATTAAAAGAAAAGCTAGAGGGCCTGCAATGTTAAAGGGGAGTTCATTACAGGGGCACCCGGTGGCTCAGTCAGTTAACCATCTGCCTTTGGCTCAGGTCGTGGTCTCAGGGTCCTGGGGGGTAGCACCACGTCAGGCTCCTTACTCAGAGGGGCGTCTGCTTCTCCCTCGCTGTCTCTCTATTTCTCTGGCTCTCTCTCTCTTGCCCCCCTCAGGTAAATGAATGAGATATTAAAAAAAAAAAAAAATATATATATATATATATATATATATATATATATATATATAGTTTAAACTGTCAAGTTTAGACAAAACTAAGTTTAGAAAAAAACTGTCAAGTTTCTGAGATGTTCTAAATCCTTTTAATACCCATTACGATATTCTCATGAGCATTATTTTATTCAAATATTAAACTAGTATTTTAATATACATTAGGTTGTAGTAACTTTTATTCTTCTTGGTGATGTGGATACTTTTTTCCAAATGTTCTGATCGTACATATAATGATATAATGTATTTGAAATATAAATGAGAACTGTTTATTGCCTATAATGCATTCATTTGAATTTCAACATCTGTTATTTTATTTGCTGAAAATACAACATGAATTTTTAAATTCCATTCATAGTATGCAAACAAAATAAAACAATAAGAAACAAGCCCTGGCATTCACCGTAAATACATGTATATGGATATAAAGCCAGCTAACTGCTCTTTGACAAATTTTCCAAACTGTTGCATGGTATACTTTTCAAAATTGTCACTATTAATTATATGGTGAAAGTTTTGATGGGTTAAGCATAGGAAAACTATTTGATTACATCCTTAGGCAAGTAAAATTATTTTTGCTTATGTTTACGGACAATGGGAAACTCGACCAAGAAGTAAAGCTGAAAGACCTACAATTTAGAAAACCACAATTTTGCTCTTTTAATTTTTTTTCACAAGGTGGTTACATTGTAGATTTGACTTTATCTTATATTATGGCTAACCTCTCCTGGTCGTTGTTTGAAACAAGGTGCTGACACCTCTTACATGGATAGCTCCTAAAATCCTCATAACCACCCTCTGAGGTGATGGTATTAGTAGCTCATTTCACCACATAGAAAATGAGACTCAAAAAAGCTAAGACCCTCGCTAACAACCTGGGTTTAGAAATCAACAAGGCTAGTCTGTAACCAGTCTTTCCATTCTGTAGTCATTAAATCTTTAGTTCAATCAAATAACAAATTCAGTTACCGTGCCTGGGAGATTCGGGCTCTGCCTTAAACACTTGGGGTACATACAGAGCGGTCCCGTAACAACAGATCACTTACAATCAGAGGTAGATGCTCAATCCACAGCTGTGGTTGGGATACTTACCATGTAAGAAAATGACAAGGCATCTCCTGGTTCTTCCTGGTCTCAGCGAGAGTCTAGGAAAGAGGTCTCTGCAGGAGTCGTGACCGTGCCTCGTTTCACAGAGGCGGCCGCTACTCAGCTCCACCGATCTGCGGAATTGCAAGAAGGCGATTTATCCTTTTCTATGTTAAAATGTCCAAAATAGAAAAAAAAAATGTGTGTATTATGGTCACAATTTTTGAGTCAACAAAAAAATTAAAAATTTAAGAACCTGTCAGGCAAATTTAAAAAAACAATGGGCTGTTTGGTTTATGGGCTTCTTTGCAACCTATACGCAAGTGTTTGCTTATCCATTGCCATGCTCCGAGATTCTCCTTAGTCCCCTGAGCTCAGCGAATAGAGTTACCAGCTCCACTCCCACTTAAGATTAAGATCATTGACTAAAACTATTTTCCTGATCTTCTCTAGCCCTGGTTCGTCCAGGTCCGTTAACCTCATTTCAGTTTTTACTGAGTCTGTTGTGGTAGCATTCTCCTCATCACCATACCTCAGTCCCCTCTTGCCTAAGGGATTTTCCTAAAACTTTGGGTGTGTGTGTATGTGTGTGTTTTAATGTAACACCACTTCTTAGAAACTTCTGGCATGTTCACATTATGTAACAGAAGTCCATTAAGTCCATTAATAGGACATTAAAGGTCTCCCATGAGCTGACCCGATCTACTTTTTAGCATTCTGATTCTTAATTTCCTATTTATCTTCTATTAATTTATCTTCTGTTGTTCAGGGTTCTCCAGAAAAACAGAACCAAGAATTCTTTTATATAATTATGGAGGCTAAAAAGTTCCAACTTCGGCAGTTAGCAAGTTGGAGACCAAAAACAGTTGATGGTATAGTTCCAGCCTAAGTCCTGAAAACCAGGAGAGCCAAAGGCTGGAAAAGTTTGAAAACAGGAAGCAGTGTGTGTGTGCGTGTGTGTGTGTGTGTGTGTGTGTGTTGCGAGCATGCATGTGTGCTAAACATATGGCTGAACACCTGCTAAACATAAGACTGCAGCAGGAAATGGATTAGAACTGAAAGTGGGATGACAACTGAGAGGATAAAGGGAACAAAAAAAAAATCAAAGTATTTATCCTGAAAACAAGCATCAACTGTGATTTTTGTCGAAACAAGTTGTGTAAAACGACATGCATTCTTCTATTCAAATACAGAATCAGAAGACCTCCCAAAAGAGAGGCTATGATACACTGATTTATAAGTTGAGGCTGGAAAGTTTTGCAAATAAATCTACTGTCACAAGTAAAGTTACTGGTACAAAGTCAGTCACTCTTATATTAGAATTTAATTGAAAACTGGAATTGTAATGTGTTCAAATCTTGTAAAGTGATAGCTGCTTCTTTTTAAGAAACACTCTTAATATATGTTTAATTTATTAATCTCTTATTTAGATCCACATTAAAGACACCTAAAGAGACCCTGATTATAAGGCATGCTTAAAGAAACACAGATTTAGTGTAATCAAAGATGGAAGGTAATTTTGTAAATTGAATAATTTTTCATTAAATTATGCTTTTACTTTGGCATATATTATAGAAACCATGATTACATGACTAGAATTCTCTGATTTACAGTCATGATATCTATCTGAAAATATATTTGGGTATATTTTCAAATTTAAAAGTATACCCAAGGTTATTCACTATTTTGAGTCTTAAAATGAATGTTTACAATAATATTGAAAAGACGCTTTGTTCTTTGATTAAATGAGTTTTCAGTATTTGCTATTTTGTTTTATAAAAATTAAATAATGTAGTCTGTGGTAATGGAAAATTAATTGTAAAGGCACTTTACAATTCTGAGTATATATGTCACCATTTGGCACCAAATATGGTGGGACTTCGGGTTGTGCTTTAAAAATGGTCTATCATATAAGAAGTTTTTTAAAAAAAAATACTGATTTCTTGAACTACAGGACTATAACATCTTTCTAAAAATATCCTCTCAGTTGAAAGAAAGATCAGGTGCATGATGGCCAAAACCTATGAGATGTGGCAAAAAGAGGCTCAACCGGTCTTTCTGGCTGTATTAATTAGATATGGAGGCGTTGGCGGAGGATGGGAAGGACCAGGCAGTTGAAGACCTAGCAACTGTCCTTGAGATGCTGAAAATACATTGCAAATGACAAAGCTGATTGCCGGCAGGGGTGAAAAAGCAACTGCATCTAACAGATAAATAGTGTTCTAAGGCACAGTTTGTCTAGAACATCTCAGTGTCTGGAGAGATACAGGAGATTAAAAAAAATGGCAAGAAAGATAACTTTAGACTTGGTATTGGTAACTGGAAGAGGAGACACAGGATTGCTCTGCAAGAAGAAATAAACGTGTACTGGGAGGGTTGGGAGATTAGAGAAGTGATTTACAGAACAGGAAGTGCCTCGTGCAGTATGAGCTAATGGACACTCCAAAGAACCCGAACCTGGGATTCTTCCATTCATCATTTTCCCAGTGGTACTGGAATTTCCAACAAATCTTTCACATGTCCATCATTCGTCTACCATCATACTAGGCATACGACAGTGCTCATTAATAAATGTTAGAAATAAAAATACTGGTTTACCTATGAAATATGAAAGACTGTAAGATATTTTTTCCCCTAAAAACATTCCCACATTAAACAAGCAAAGAAAATCCTTCAAGCAATAAGCAACTCCATAAAAACTACTAATGCATATTTTGTTAAACATGCTGTTAGACAACTGTCATTGACTTCTTATGTATATTATTTAACTTCTGATATAAGATTTTAATTTCATGTACAGTTTCGTTACTCTATTTACTTTCATAGCAAAATGCTATAACATTTGGCATCTAATCTCTCTTTGTCATTCACAGAAACAAACACATACACAATCAAATGTAGACTTTTCCCATAGGAGAGAAGGTAAGGTTCAAAGTTGAATTTTATCTATAATGTCAAATAATTTATATTTATACCTGACTTAGATATCATGTCAATCCTACAAAAATACTGCAGACTTCTAATATTGTACCTGTACATCTGGATGCGTTAAGTACTTTTGAAACCCAGAAGTGGGTATGAATGGGCCACGAGTAATAAATTGCACAAGCTCTTTGGGCAAGGACCAATGACAGCTTTATGGGACGATTATATTATCTGCAGTCTCTAAAATTATTTTTACAATAGAAAAGGGATATTTCCAGTTATGCCTGAAAGTATTAAATAAGCATGCTTTCTAAAGAAAAAGAGAAAATTTTTTCTAAGTTATATCATCACAGGTTCAGGGAATAAGTCTATCAGAATATGTTTTGAGCTGACTCTCTGTATGTTACTTAAAATTATATTGATAACATTAATGAGCAGAGGGCACAATCTGAGTTTCCTGAAGATGTCAGCACATTAGCTTTGCTGTGGAAGAAACTGATTTCCGAATTATCTTAACTGCTCACCAACTATAAAAAGGATGGTTATGATTAACAAATTGACCCTTGGTAGAAATATAATTTCCTGAGACACTTAATAAGAGAGTTTAAGAAAAAAATATTAAACATCTAAAATTGCCATTATTTCCAATTTTAATCTATAGAATATAAAATTAATGACAAATCTCTCATAACTTCCCCCAGAGAGTCTGACAGATCATATTCAAATGCATGTGAATTAAATAAAATAAAAATGAATTTCTGTCTCTTTTGTTCATAATTTTGGTACATCATAGTATGATATCGGACTAAACTTCTAGCTTTTTTAAAGATTTTATTTATTTATTTGACAGAGAGAGACACAGCGAGAAAGGGAACACAAGCAGGGGAAGTGGGAGAGGGAGAAGCAGGTTTCCCTCTCGGCAAGGAGTCTGATGTGGGACTCGATTCCAGAACCCACCCTGGTTTATGACCTGAGCTGAAGGCAAATGCTTTTTTTTTTAAAGATTTTACTTATTTGACAGAGAGAGACACAGCAAGAGAGGGAACACAAGCAGGGAGAGTAGGAGAGGGAGAAGCAGGCTTCCTGCCGAGCAGGGAGCCGGATGCAGGGCTCGATCCCAGCACCCTGGGACCACGACACCAGCCGAAGGCAGATACTTAACGACTGAGTTACCAGGTGTCCCTAAACTTCTAATTTAGGGACTGGCAAACCTTGTATGTAAAGGGCCAGATAATAAATATTTTCAGTTTTGTGGGCCATATGGTCTCTTTTCAAATACTCAATTCTGTTGTTCTAGCATGAAAATCATACATAAACAAATGAGCATGGCTGTATTTTAGTAAAAAGTAATTATAAAACAGGCAGTCAGTCAGATTGGACCCATGGGTCCTAGTTTGTCAACCCTATTTCAACTGGTCTTCCTGTCTCCAATCTTCCTGTTTACATACTTCTGATCTTGTGGTTAAAACATATGACCTGAGGTACACTGGGGTGGTACACTGGGGTACCACACTGAACTCACTGGGATGCCCTAGGATATTTTACATTTTCAGAGAAATATGATAACATTTGTTAGAGGCCATGTGAACAATTACTACTCTGTGGGCTTGGACATAACTCCTTAATAAACAGAACCATTAGGTATTTTTTGGTCTGGGAGGCCCTTTAAAAATTACTGCGATGTGTAGGGACCTGGAACTGAGACAGTTTGGGGCTCTCTGCTCTCTTTCAGCCTACTTTGCCCTCCTGGATACATTTTCATAAAATATGATTTCAGTATGATTCTCTGCTGCTCTATATCCCTCAATAATTTCCCACTGGTGACAGCAAAATGAAAAAAGCAAAAAACAAAAAAACAAAACAAAACAAACCAGAAAACCCAACAACCAAAAACCTGCCCAGTTCACAGATCTCTGTCGTCACACAGAACCATAATTCAAGGACTAAGTAAAAAAAATCAATTAGCCTGGAAGTCTTGAAATATGGGTCTTTTTAGGCAGCAGTCAGGGACGACTTGTCACAAGATCAAAGAAGAAACGAGAAAAGGACAGCCGAGGGCATAAATCAATGCGATTGATTAGAAAGATTGAGGAAATTCGACATAGAGGAGAGGGAAGGAAGTAGACTACACGCAAGGAAAAGCACCAGGCAGGACATAGTACATGGCCAGGAAAACCCTGTTAGGTCATCACACTAGTGTGTCGGCCCTTGACCGACAATGCTGAATCGAGGGGCCGGGCCGACCATGCAGGACACTGTGTGCCATACGACAGGCTCAGGATATTATTACGCGTGCAATGAAGATCAATTAGAAGTTTTGAGAAGGTCGAGTTTTGCTTTCGGATCGATGCTTAGATGTGGAAGAAGAATCGAAAACAGTACAGAGGGAATCACGGGAAGAGGAATGCAAAAAAAACCCAAAATTAATGAAGCCCGTCCTCTGCTGCTTCCTCAGAGGAAACCTGAAATAGGTACTTCAGGGTTTTGTTCTTGTTTTTTTTTCTATTTTCATCTAGGAAACCAAGGCACAGAGACATGAAGATCGTAGCGTAAATGAGTAGCAGAGTTAGAAATAGAATCGGGGTGTGTAGCCCCAGAACTCATGCTCTCAAGAACTTTGTTCATTTACTCTCTACGACGTAAATGAAAGATGGTCGAGGGCTCACTTCTGATAGTAGCAGTGGTATGAGGAGACTGAAAGCCAGAAACGTTTAACTGATAGGATTTACTGATTAATCCCAAATAAAAGAGGGATTTCTTTGAAGTTCCTCACTTTTCAAGCTGTGGCGACTACATGGATGGCCAGTATAGAAGAGGACTAGGAATCCGGTTTGAAAAATACTTTGTTCAAGATTAAACATGCTGAATTTCAGATGCCGAAACATCCAGGCGCAGAAATTCGCAAGATGTTTTATATATAGCTCGGCAGCTCCGTCACAATCCGATCTGAAGGCACAGGTTTCAGAGTTGCCAGAATTGTCAGAAATGGTAATATAAGCTGTCTGATTGGTTGTGATCACCGGATAAAGTGAGTAAATGCACTGAGGACTCCCGCGTGCGTTAGCGTGTAAGGGGCGATTGAGGACAAGCCAAAAAGAGGGCGACTGGCCAGGCCTTCCCAGACTCTACCACGGCGTCTCTCCCTCACCTTCCACACCATCTCCAGCAGACTCGTGGCTGGCGCAGTCACAGCTCTTCGTCAGTGGCTTCTTTCTGATAAGACACTCAGCTTTCTTCCATCCGGGGTTGCGGTACACTCCCAAGCCACTGGAGTTCCGTAAATATCCTGCCAGTGTTTATTCCCATGTCGCTGAGAGTTGCTTGAGAAATGGGAAGAAGAAACTTGTGGAGAAGCAGAGCGACACGTCTGAGTTCGGTGCTTACACGATGGACAGACCACCGAAGCTGTTCTCCGAGTCAGCCTGAAAGCGGGGACAGGGTACCACTTCCCCACGCCTGGCTCTAGGACGCGGGGCAGTTTCTCATTTTCCTTATTATCTGGCCTCTCCTTAAAATGACTCCTCATTAGCTGAAGTCACCTGATATGTGGTTCTTACAGATTTAAACAGCCTAACCCACGCAGACGTGCTGGCCCACAGTCTATCTGTACTCTTTTTTGCGTGTGCTTGCCAAAATCATAACGTCGAGCAGTTAGGCGTGAACAGTTAGGAATCATTATAAGGACACTGGAATCTTCATGAAATCAAAAGGGAATATTGCTGGGCTTCAGGGACAAGTAGAAACTGGTCTTGAGAAACCTCGTTTCACTTGTCTCTTGCTGTGAACATTTGATTTCCTCTTCTTTCATACTTAGAAAACCGACTTTCCCCCGAATTTCTAGACGAGTGGCAGTAAACATGGTTTCAAAAAGCCTTTGAGCATAAAACTTTCAGGCTTTAGAGAGAGATGGCTACATCACTTAGTCATAAGTCCAAAAATTCCGGGGAAAGGAATAATTAATTTAGTCACTTACCCAAGTTTGGAGTCATCAGTGGCCCGGTTACTAAATGATATGTAAAGGAATCATCTGGGAAACCGCTGGAAAAAGATGTTTGCTGACATTCCCAAATAGGTCTATACATTAAATGTATGTAAGTAATGACTCTACAACTTATGATTGATTAGAGCCGGTCTTCAACGGGGCTGTAGTCTACTACACCAAACCTGCTTTCTTCCTGTACATGCAAATTTTTGTCAAAGATCTTTACTAACACAGCATAATTAAGGTTTTTAAAAAAACGTGAGGCTGATTTTTAAAAATTTTTTAAATATAAAATGAATAGGAATGCAGTTCGGAAGTGCAACAGAATTTGCCTGTTTGAAGGAAAGACTTAATAAAGCAGGAAAGTTACATGCAATGAAGAAAGAAAACCTTTGTAAACACATTAAAATAAAATTAAATAGTCTTTGAAACTGTTCATTTAAATTTTTGATAGTTGTGAAAATTATTTCGCTGGTATATACTTTTTTCCCTTTGTAGTTCATGTTGGTTAAGCGACGTGAGAGGACCGCATTTCAAATTACAGAGGCTCACTTTTCACTTATGTGAAGAACACGTCTACTTGTTCCATGATTTAATAATCACTAAATATTTGTTTCAGTGCTGTTTCAATTATAATAAATTTTTCTAATTCGATAAAGTGTGAAAGTAGCAAAATAAAATTTATAAAAATATATCTTAGCTAAAGTTATTCAGAGTAAAATTAAGTTCATTTGTTTCCTTTCTTTAGCCACAACTAGCTATAATTATTTCACTAATGCTATTGTATTTCAAATTATTTAATAATATGAAATGAGAATCTTTCTTAGTAGTGTTATACCCCACCAATTTCAATTATATAGCATTTTCGATGTACATAATAAAATGTTTTATTCCAATTTCTTGCATAAGAATTTCACTAAAATGTGTCATTTAATACTGCCTTATCCAGGTGCTGCTACGTACATATACCTGTTGCCCCAGTTTCTGGAGTAAGAGGAAGTGACCATTATCACAGGAATAATGACATGGCGGCAGGTGCCGTGATTATTTAAGTAGCATGACACACTCGTTAGGATGAGCTCTGCAGTCATAGTACCTGAATTTTAAAATCAGCATATCTCATTTTTATTAAACCGCATTTTACAGTACTTCTCAGATATTGCATTTATCACTAATTGAAGTTCTGTCCTACACTGAGCAAGTCTATTGGGATCATTTTTCCGAAAGTATTTGCTCCCTGTATGTTTCAGTTTGGTAATTCTCACATTTCAAACTCTTTCATTATCATTACATTTGTTGTAATGATCTGTAATCAGTGATCTTTGATGCTACTGTAGTACCTGTTTTAGGGTGTCAGGAACTGCATCCACATTAGACTGTGAACTTAATTGATAAATGTTGTGTGTGTTCCGACTGCTCCAAGGACCAGCCATCTCCCCGTCTCGCACCCTCTCCTCAGGCTTCCCCTGTTCTCCGCGACCCAGCGATATTGCAATCAGGCCAAGCGATAACCCTACAATGACCTTTCAGTGTTCGAGTTACAGGAACAGTTGTACATCTCTCGCTTGAAATCAAAAGCCGGAAACGATTCAGCCTAGTGAAGAAGACAGGTCAGAAGTCAGGCCTCTTGCCTGAGTTAGCCAAGTCGTGAATGCGCAGGAGAAGTTCTCAAGGGAAACTAAAAGTGCGACTCCAGTGAACGCACAGCGATAAGAAAGTGAAATGCGCGACTGCTCACGGGGACAGAAGTTGCAGTGGTCCGGAGAGGAGAGCAAACCGGCCGTTGAGCTTCCTTTGAGCCAAAGCCTAATCCAAAGCAAGGCCCTAACTATTCAATTCTCTAAAGGCTGCGAGAGGTCAGGAAGCCGAATGAGAAGTTTAACGCGAGCCGAGGTTGGTTCGTGAGGTTTAAGGAAAGAAGCTGCCTCCATAAAAGTGCAGGATCGAAGGTGCCGCGTCACGTTATCCAGATCTAGAGAAGAGAATTAACGAAGGCGGTTATACTTAGCAACCTATTTTCTACGTAAACAACATTAAACAGCTTTATATTGGCAGAAGATGGCATATAGGACTTTGGTAAATAGGAAAAGTTGATGGCTGACCAAACTTTGGAAGGGCAGGATGATTCTTGTTGGGTGTAATGCAGCTGGTGACGAAGTTGAGGCCGATGCTCATTTCCCAAATATCCCAGGACCCTTAAGACTTACACTAAATGTACTCTGCCTACGCTCTATAATATGAACAACAAAGCCTGGAGGAGCGCACATCTGTTTACAACCATTTACTGAATATTTGAAGCCCACCGTTGAACCTACTGCTCAGAAAAAATTATTCCTTTGAAAAGATTACTGCTCACTGACAATGTACCCGGCCGCCTGGGAGCTCTGATGGAGATGTACAAGATTAATGTTGCTTTCGTGCCAACGTTCATTCTTTAGCCCATGGATGAAGGAGCAATGTCAACTTTCAAGTCTTATTATTTAAGAAATATATTTTATAAGATGATAGCTGCCATAGATAATGATTTCTTTGATGGACCCAGGCAAAGTAAATTGAAAACCTTCTGAAAATGATTTGTCATTCTAGATGTCATTAAGAATATGTGTGATTCACAAGAAGAAGTCAAAATATCAACACTTATGTGGGTTTCGAAGAAGTTGATTCCGACCCTCATGGATGACTTGGAGGGCATCACACTTCAGTGGAGGAAGCAGCTGCAGATGTGGGGAAACAGGTACAGAACAGAATCAGACGTGGAGCCCGAAGATGAGACAAGAGCCGTAATCTCACGATAAAACTTTTAGCACAGGAGGAGCTGCTTCTTATGGATGAGCAAAGACAGGGTTTTTTAAGACGGAATCTACTGCTGGTGGAGACGCTGTGAAGAATATTGAAAGGATTCAGAATATTATATAAACACAGTTGTTAAAGCAGTGGCAGGGTTCGAGAGGACGAACTCCAATTTTGAAAGAAGTTTTGCCGTGGGCATAATGCCATCAAACAGCGCCACATCCTAGAGAAAAACTATATAGGAAAGGAAGAGTCAGTGCATACGGCAAACTTCACTGTTGTCTTATTTTAATTGCCACAGCCACCCCCAAGCCCCAGCAACCATCACCCTGACCAGTCGGCAGCCATCAACACCGAAGCAAGACCCTCCACCACCAAAAAGTGCAGATGATGTTTAACATTTTTTAGCAATACAGTATTTTTAAGTTAAGCTATTCACACTGTTTTTCAGGCATAATGCTATTGTACAATTAATAGACTACAGTATAAGCATAACTTTTTTTTAAAAAAGATTTTATTTATTTACTTAGAGAAAGAGAAAGCATGAGCAGTGGCGAGGAGGAGCAGAGGGAATCCCAAGCAGCCTGAGCACTGAGCACGGGGCCTGACACGGGGCTCGATCTTACAGCCCTCAGGATCATCACCTGAGCCGAAATCAAGAGTCGGATGCCTAACCAGATGAGCCACCCAGGCACCCCCTAAACATGACTTTTATATGACTTGGGAAACAAACAAACTCCTTTGACTCACTTTATGGCAATATTCCCTTTATTACAGTGGTCTGAAACGGAACCTATACCATCTCCGCGATGTGCCTGTCTGGAGTTTACTGCTTTACTAGGTAGATGACCTTGGGCAAGTTAAACAGCAGTTTGCACCACAGTACTTGCTGTAGGAGTTATCTAATAATAACAGAAAATATATTTTCCCAGTAGGTTTCTCTGAGATTTCTATAAGACAATGCATGCAAAATATTCAAAAGTTCCTGGCACATCATAAATAATCAATGAATGTCTTATTAATGAAACATTTGAAGTTTTAAAAATTCCAATTCCTAAAATGCACTAATTCATAGTTGACAAATGCTATTACATGTATTATAAAATTTTACTGAACAATAATCTTGCGTATAGATCTCGAAATCTCCACTTTACAAATGAGGGCGGGAGGGAAAGGAGGAGGGAACGAGGGCAGGTTAAAATGTTGTTCTGCGCCACGTATCAGGCTAAGCTTTCATATAAGGCAAGTATTATTATTACTATGATTGAGAAAACTGGATTAAAAGGAATAGGGAACTGGCAAATAGTAAATGGAGAAAAAGGGATAAAGACTTCGTAGTCTGCATTTTAACCATTTCCTTTTTGTATGTTAGTTTGTAATACATACAGAAATCATCTGGGTTTTATATATTAATTCCTCCATTGTTTTTACAGAAAGATTAAAGTATATAGCTTTCATATCAATGAAAACACCAGCAAGATGATTCATGATGTGAAGAGTAGTTTTTATTATGGTTTTAACAATGTGTTATATGCAACAGGTTTTCTAGGCAAACAAAATTTTAGAATTAATGAGATCGTATAAAAAATGATTTCACATATATATTTCTTGTTTTATAAATAATTTTAGGCATCATATATTAAAGAAAGAGATCCTATTATCATACCTGATTTTCTTAAATTTTATAAAATCCAATCACTAAGGTTTTGCCTCTTGCCTCTTTCTAACATATAATACATTTATAATGGTAATCAACCTCAGTTCCTTTCTAGATGTAGAATTGGTATAAATAATGCATATGAGAAATATAATATCGCCACAATGATGTTTAGAAACATTGTTGAAAATGAGACAGCTGATCCATAGGGATGGTGGTAATTTTGGTAATTTCTGGGATCTTTTTTATATAAAAAGAATTAGTCATTTTTTATTCAAATAATTCTCATCACAAGGAAACATTTTTTTATTTTATCTATATGGGTTTAAAGATAATAACTAAATCTCATGTGCTAATCATTTCACAATACATGTAAATCAAGCCATCATGCTTATACACATTAAACTTCTACACTGACGTATGTCAATTACTTCTCAGTAAAACTGAAAGAAATGATCAGTAAGTGAGGCATGGTATACTCTCTTAAACACCTACTATGGTAATTATCAATTATTTTAATAATTACTATGGTAATTATCAATTATTTTAATAATTACTATGGTAATTATCAATTATTTTTGTGTATTTGCTATGCATACTTATGTTTTCTAAATTACAGATTCAAGATATACACAGACAAAAACACATGTAAATCTTATAAAATAAGAAAGGGTTGCAAAAATATTGAACCATGATATTGATACAGTATATAAAAATATAGTAAATGTGGCTAGAGTGAGACGTCACTAAAACATTCTTCCATAAAATACGATTAATATACTTTTTTTGTAAGCAGTTGTGAGAATGTAAAAAGATAAAATATATGAAAAGGTTTTATAAATTGTAAGGACCTTAGTAACTGTTAGAGGAAAGTTTACTAAAATTAAATCTTGAATTTTGAATAAATTACAGATTATTTGTGATTCTAACTATATTTAAATAGAAATATATAACTATAAATTATTACTTCATAGATATTATTTAACAATATATTATAAACCTTGGCATTTTAATTTGATAAACTAAACATGTGATAATTTACTAGAAACTAATTTGCACTGGAGTTTGTTCCTTCCTTAACTATAGTATCATTGTCTTATAAACACACCTGGAATAAATATGAAGATATATTTGTTTCATTTCTCTTCTCGTTTTGGGTAATTGTCTACTGAGAATGGAATTTTCAAATTAAATAATTAAGAAAGTTACAATGGGACTTAAAAATATATAGAGGATACTTGAAAAATGCTCCTTAACATTTCTAAATTACTAAAGTCTTCATAGTTCATTATCATCTCATACTGGTTTAGAGTTTAGAAGACTCTCAGTGTATCAGTATGACATGTCAAAAACTGAAATGTATACTTTTTATCATAAGAATAATTTATTTTACCATAGAGCATTTACATTTGCTTACAGTTTTTTTCTTTACATAATCTCTTGATATTTCTAGCCATCTTATAAATATTATAGAGCAAATATTTCCTCTAAACAAAATGAAAGTTGTGCACCCTACGTTACTTTGCCCAAGGTCATGTAGTTATGGTGCACATGACCCCGGGCTAGAATCTTGGTCACCTAAGTCTCTATGACTGGAAGCTAGAGGTTTCATCTTGTGCTAAAGGAAATGATTATGGTTATTAGACTTGCTATAATCTCTTTATAAGTAGTATCAAGCAGAAATCTCAAGTATTTTAAGTATAAGCTTTCCTATTTCCATGACCACAGTGTAAACAAGACAGAGCACCGCAGGCTAAATAACCGTACATTCATTGTGATGCGTCACGGGAAGGCCATCAACAGTGTTTGAGTAACACTAACTCATCACTAAATGCGCGTGATGACTTTCTTTACTTCCACACAATATAAAGTGAAGCGACTTAACATAACAGTATTCATCTAGTCAACAATATTTATTGAGTATAGAGCATATTCTAGGCACTGTTCTCGGTACTCAGGATTCAAGAACAAACAAAACACACACATTCCTGCTTTGTTTGGAATTAATTTGTTGGCTAGGAACACCCGACTTCTTTTTTCTAAGATTTATTTATTTATTTTAGAGAGAGAGGGAGAGAGAAAGAGAGAGCGAGCACACAGGGGGAGGGACACAGGGAGAGGGAGAATCCCCAGCAGACTCCATGAATGAGGAACCTAACACAGGGCTTGATCCCACAACCCTGTGATCATGACCTGAGCCAAAACCAAGAGTCAGTCAGTCAGCTTAACTGACCGTGCCACCCAGACGGCCCAGGAACGACTGACTTTAACTTTGTAAACATAACAAATAAAGGGTATCGGGTGGTAATAAGTTCTTTGGAAAAAAGAAAGCAAGTTGGCCGTGCCAGAGGGGTGCTGGGTAACAGTTTTATACAGCAGGGCCAGGGTTAGCATCAATGAGAAGTTGATGACTGGAGAGTGACTTCAGTATGAGATAGTAAATCGCACAGATGCCCAAAGAAGGGAGTTCCACTTGGAGGAAGCTACTACAGGAAGGACACTTGGCAGTGTGCCTTTTGTCTTGTTTACCTGAAGAAAAGGGCCACCAAGTCTGCAGGAGAGGGCAAGACAGGGGGCAAGAAGGAGATGGAGTGGGAGAGGAAACAAGAGACCAATGCATAAGGGCTTTCAGGACTTCCAATACCTGCAGCGAGTGAAAAGGGGAGCCCTCAGGAGACTTTCAAGCAGAGCAAGAACATAATGTGACGCATATTTCACCAGAATCACACTTGAGAATGCTGTACTGATAATACAGAGCAGAGGGGCAAACTGGGAAGCAGAAGGACCAGTGGAGAAGCTAATGAACTAATTCAAGGAAGAGATGGCGGGCGGCTTAAACAAAGTGGAGATGGTGAGAAGGGGCTGATGATAGGCATGTTTGGAAGGGAAAGCAAGTATGACTTCATGACAGACTGAATATGGTGCCACAGAGAAGAAATGGACTTGGGAATGACACTAAGGTTTCTGTCTTAAGACACATAGAGGATGGGGTGCCTGGGTGCCCGAGTAGCTCCGTGGGTCAAGGATCCCAGGGCAGTAGCAGTACAAGCAAGGAAATGTGGTTTTCCGGGGCCGAGCGAAGAAACTGTAACAAGATAAAGCACACAGGAAAGTAATGAGTTGAAAGAATCAACCATTTGCAATATAGGGTTCAAGAGCAGCTGCATTGGGGGTGGGGGGCACTTTTTTGGGTGGTTGGAGAGAGGAGTAAGAGGAGAGTTACTAGACGCCGACAATGTAGAGAATTCTTTTTCTTAATTTTAAGTAATCTCTACCACAACATGGGGCTCAAACTCGTGACTTTAAGATCAAGAGTCCCGTGCGCTACCGAATGAGTCAGCCAAGTGCCCCGAGACTTCCTGCTGTAAAGAGAAGCAACAAAATGCAACAAAAGTTTATGTTTGTTTATTGTTTTTTTAAAAAATGGAATTAATAGTTTCTTTTTTATACGTTACTGGGGATAATCCCATAGAGAAGGGGAAATTTATGACACGAGAGAAAATAATTGTAGGATCAAAATTCTCAAGTGGAAGAAAGGATAGGCTATACTGACCAAGCAGAGGGACTGGCTTTAGATAAGATCAATTTTATAGGATGTATTTTATAATTTCGTATTTACATATGTACCAGAAGTCTTAAATTTGGTCTCTATGTATTCAAACATATTTCTAATTAAATGTAAATTAATAACTATATATAAAATATTTTGTTCCTATTCCCTATAAAGATAGCGACAAGATCCATCTCAACATTGTAACATTCAGCTGAGTATAATTAAACTGTGTTCAGTGTTGAGACATGACACAGGTATTAAAATGACTCAATTCAACAAATACTGAGTATCTGCTTATCTTTTAATTCTTTTCCTGAGTAGATGCTGCTCTTTGTCAAGGGCATAACTTGAAATAAGGCTAATTAGAGGTCGTTGGATTTCACATCTGTGTATAATTGCTGTAAGCTTTTGACTAGACTATGTCAATGGAATAAAAGATTCAATTTGTAACAAGAGTAAGAAGAATTTGCAAAAAGTTGTTTTTAAATTAAAAAAACTTAAAAGCATGGACTAAAAATTACTGTTTTTTTAAGGCACTCTGGAGACAATCATGATATGATTTTCAATGTCTGATTTCTTAATGAGTCAGAATTATTCTTCAAGGTATTTTGCTTTTTGAAAAGAGCTCAATATTTTATCTTCATTTTGTGCATGCTATAAATTGGCCAATTAAATATACAGGCATGTCTTCATGGTATAACAGTAAAAACTGTTAGTTTTTAAAGGATTAAAGCAGATATACATAAAAAATAGATTGATTTTAAACTACATCATCAAAGGATTATTTTCATAAAAATATCATAAACACTAACCAGAGTTAAAATTAAATATTAAATAAGTACACATTACTTTAAAAGAGCTGTATGCGAATGTCTTCCTAGTATAGCATATTAATTTTTTTGTGTAGATCTATTTCTTTAGATTTTAAATTTCACATCTAAGAACATATATCTGTCTTTCCTTATCCAATTAGCTTGAATTTCCATTCCTTCATTAAAGAGTTTATTTTACATTTTTGATAGCTTTATAATTTTGAAATATTATGTTTTAAGATAATATTTAAACTGCCTTGACATTGTGTATTATTTGCTTCCTATCTTAATGTTTATATTTATTCATGTACATTAAATATGTATACCAATTTCTAAATATCTCCATATCACAAGAAAGTTATTATCACCAATTTATGGCTTTTAAACGGCCTTCAGTCATTTTGAACTTGGTGCTATTCTTTTCCAACAATATTGTATCTTTAATGCTTTATTCCCTTCAAATATTACATTATTATTTAGTTTATAAGTTGTGTATTGTTATCATTTTCTACTCATAAAAACATTGGCACCTTCTCCAAACTCCAATTTTCCAGTGTCCAAATTGCACAACTAAGTGAAAAGCCCCTCTTTATTACAACCTGCTTCTACTTCCACACTTATTTAACTTGTTTTTATTATCCGCCTATCACAGAAGAATGCAATGACCATGAAGGAATCAGTTGTTGGCACATAGTTAACTCTCGGTAAGTATTGGTTAATTCAGTGAATGAATATTTGCACTTAAATATAAAGTGTTCTACATTAATGAGACCCCAAGTTCAGCCGCTGCAACGAAGAATCAGAACAGTGACCTGAGATATAATGAATATCAATATGTCAGGGATTCCATTTCCTTCTGACTTATTGGTTGGCCCCTTTATGGCATTACTCAAATCCACCTGGTCCACAAGGGATCAGAACCGAAGCTGTGTTTGAGCCAGTGAGAAGAGAAAAAAGACACTGCGCGTGCATCCTTTCATTTCAAGGTCATGGATACGTTACTTCAATTAGCGCTATGTTAGTCAGAATTAGTCCTACGTCTTCCACCTGCCGGAGTAAAGTCTGGTATGCTAGTCCACATTCCAGGTGGTCCGGCCTCCGGCTGGACTCCACTGCTCCACGGCTAACCCAAGAAAGGGAGATTATAACAGCTTCTATCTTTTCACCTGCTTACAACCCTTTATTCTTTTGCATCATTTTAATTTTCAGCCTTTTACTTAAAAATGAATTAACCACACTTTTGAGACTCTTAAAAAAATAAAAGGAAGTATACACCTGATTACCCCATTTCAACACAACCTACTTCACCAAAGAAAATGTAGTAAGATCATAATTACACTGGAATAAACCAAAAACTTTCCTTTTGTATTTTCCTTCTAATTTTGACTGAAATCAATCATGTTGCATAAACCCAGAGAAGTGTCTTAGTATATGTGCTGCTGAAGCGAGCACCACAGAGAAGTATCTTAAGTACATCAAACACACACACACACACACCCTGTAACACTCACATACACACATACACACATGCATAACATACACATACACACTCCTGTGACTTTCTACTCCTAAAGGCATTTACAATCTTCTCGAAACTCAAATAGTCTAATGTACCAATTGGTGAAGTTTTTAATAACTGTCTGCATGAAGTGTGTTATTTTTGTAGATTTGTTTCTAATAGGGTGTCTTAAACTTCTCACTGCTGCAAAATACAGATGCCACACACCTATCCATACATTTTTAAGGAACAATAAAGGAAAGCAGAAAACAGTCAATTGCTTATAAAAAATAGCCCTAGAGGGGCGCCTGGGTGGCTCAGTGGGTTAAGGCCTCTGCCTTCGGCTCAGGTCATGGTCCCAGGGTCCTGGGATCAAGCCCCGCATCGGGCTCTCTGCTCAGCAGGCAGCCTGCTTCCTCCCTTCTCTCTCTCTGCCTCTCTGCCTACTTGTGATCTGTCTGTCAAATAAATAAATAAAATCTTTAATTAAAAAAAAAATAGCCCTAGATACTGGGGTATGGAATATGAGAGGTCACTAGTGATTTTTTTCATGATGCTTTCGAAAGGATATAGGTGAATCAATGTAATATTTTATATTATGCTATAAACCATATACATTTATTAAAGCAATACGTAGAAACAATAATGAAAACAGAAATGTGTAAAAGCTTCATGGATTTGAGGAGAGATAGCTCTTGATCCATATAGTTTCTGCACTAAGTAACCAGAAACTGTAAGTCATTATCAGCATTTTTATTAATCTTAAAAATCAATCTTAAACAAATAAGCATTGGTATAGAGCGTTAGCCTGTGGTAAACACAGATATTACAAGGTGTCATTTTCTCGACAGATACTTAAGACCAAATATTCCATATTCTCCTCAGGGGGTTTTCTGACCTTTCATATGTATTTCAAATATATTATTTTTTCCCTTGGAACTTAGTTTACTATGAGGACCCTCTAATGTTCTATAGCCTCAAATCCTCTAGGAAGCTAATAAAATAGTGCTTAACTGCTCTTGGTTTGGCGTTATTGCGAGGATTAAATTCCCCTGTTCTTAATTGCAGAGCACAGACTGCTTTTGAAAGCTTTTCCACTTGCGATAAAATAAAGTAGTCTCTGAAGGATAATGATAGGATTAGGCAGGAATCATTCATCTCTTATCTTTTAAGAAAAATGCTTTTTGTTTCTATGGAGACACATCCCACGATATGATGAAAAGGTACATGACAGAGAAGGAGAGAAGTCGTCTTCCGAGGGTTAATATGACACAAAGACTCATTTAGTTCCAGGGGAACCGTCATCAGTGCAACTGCATAAACAGCATTCTCTTGATAGTCAGTCCAACATGAGCAATTTTGCCAACAGCATAAAAAGGGGACTGAATATATACACTTGGTTTTTTTCATCATTTACTGTTGTAATTGAGATGTTTGTTCCTAAGTTTCAGTATTCACACTAACTCTACCAAGCTCTGATCTACTTGGTGAAAAGGTGATTGTTTATATTCACATTAAAAAAAAAAAAGGAAGATAGAATCCAGTGACAAACTATTAAAATATTTTAATAAATGTTATGGTTTACATCAACTGCTTTTTCTCCCTTACAAGAGGAAATACATTAAAAATAAGCCTGAAATATACCCTATTCAGGGTTAAAATATAGAGATAACTTCAGTATCATCAACATTAATTTTGTCATAATCAACACTGAGCAGCCCAATCAAAAATATCACTACTATGTTTTAAGCTTTTGCTCTCTTTCTTTTATCATACATTAATTAGCTCATTTTGATCTTCACAGAAACTCTATAAAGAGGGTACTATCATCTCCTTTATATTTTACTCTAATTATAGAGATATAATATGACTTCACCAATGTCAGAGCTAAATTTTAGAAAAAAATACATCACATATAAAGGAAGTGCAGGTTTGCTAATTAATATATGGATCATCCGTATTAGTTATTTGTTCTTTTCTTTTATCATTCTTTTTACGTAATCTCTACACCAGCATGGGGCTTAAACTCACAACCCTGAGATCAAGCGTCAGATGCTCCACCAACTGAGCCAGGCAGGTGCCCCATGTTACCTGTTCTTTCCACGAACACGTCCACCTTGCACAGTTGCTGGGGCACAAAACATTAGGAATACTCCTAGCAGAAGATTCAGAAAAGGGGGGAAACAGACATACAGCTGGTTAAGCTCCTAAGACTTTCCAGGCATTGAGATTCTATTTAGCACATATGGTCGCATTTCAGTCTCTACAACTCCTGGAGACAGATGGGAGAGTGTACACGTACCAAGAACGAAGTTCAACTCAAAGACAGGGAGGTCATCAGTGCTGGGGCTTGATTTGGAATCAGGACCGATACCCTTCCTATGCTCCCATAACATCTCTTCAGATACCTGGGTCTTTGTGTCTAGATTTCACATAATCAACTTCTCTCTTCCATGCGCTGCTGGGTCGCAATTTCAAACCACTAGAAAATGGTTTATGATTTTATGGTTTTATGATTTTTCTGTAGTTCATTCCAATGTGGCTATTCTGTTTCTTATCATTGAAATATTATCAATTTTCACTATCATATTTTTAGTTGTTTCGATGTTCTAAAAAAGCATTTTAAGACAAAGTATTTGTTTTGTTTGTCAGAAAAAAAGTACTTAGCAGTACATATGTTATCTGATATTTGACAACCAATAACTAAAAATATCCATAGAGATAAAAACAAGCCATTTAGGGCTCTTGTAGATTGCTGCAAACTTAAATATATAATCAAAGCAATGAAATCTTGTTCTTAGGAAAATAATGTAAGGTTTCTTAATCTCCTGCTTTAGCCATGATGCTAGTCAAAGCTGAAGAATAGAATAACTAGTCACTGTCTAATAAAAACTCAGAAAAGTCAAAGATACATAGGCTCACATACACTTCTCAGCTAAAATGTGGCTGATTCTACTGCAAAGTGAATTGCTAGCACATTTATCATAATTTATAAATATGTTGTTCAGGCAAGTTTTATAATGACTCGCTAGAAAATGGAAAACCTCAAATCCCTACCCCATTCATCTAACTGTGTTCATGAAGCCCCTGAAGTAAGAAAGTTGAAGGACAACACAGGGATGAAAAGCAGCTACTCGTGGTCTCACGTCCATAGCTGATACACATATCGGGACTCTCTCTCCTCCACCAAAGGATGGAGATTTTGCAGTATATTGACAAGTAACCTATATGTGCATTACTTTCCTATTCTGCATATCCACTTCTGGCTTGGTGAGGTCCAAACTAAAAAACCATTAAATTTCTCCTGTATCTATCACATTTGCCCTATTTGATCATCATACGTCTAGTATTATTCTATATAAATCTATCAAACCCACCTCTTTCATAAGAAATATGCTATTGGTATATCAAGATATATCTTTGCTTGGTAAACAGTATGTTTTCACTTTTTTTATATGGATTTCCCACAAGATACAGCAGTTTTGATCTCTGCGAATGTGTAAAGAAAGTGGAATTTGGTCTGATCCTTGAAAAATGCCTACATGTTTTCCGGAAAGATAAAGAAAGGAAGGACATTTTAGGATGAAGGAAAAAATTACATGAAGAAAGTCGTGGAAATATCAAGGTTTGGTGGAGCATAGTACGAACACAACGCGCTTCAGGAATTGCCAGAAAATTAAGCTAATATTACAAACTGTGGTAAGAGTTAGGAGTAATAACGAATCTTCAAAAAATTTAAATTTTCCTTACCACCAAATGTGAAAAAGAACATTTTTCCCTCTCCCTTTTCTTATAATTTAAACCTGTAATTATAAATCCTTTCTCTGTCTCTTTGAAAGGTATGTAAATCTTGTAAAAGCGAAACAGGATTACTGGTTTTGCATCTCAGGAATCTTTCTTGGGGTCCCTGGAGGCATCTTTGTGAAATGTGAAAATCAGGGAGATCGTGCCCTGTCTCCCTGTTTCTGTGTTTCTAGACATCTGGATACAAGAGGTAACCTCTTGCCTATCTAACAGACCTGTGGACCCACGGTAAATAGTTACTATAATAAGGATTGAAATGAAATATATTAATCAATTAAACATTTGTAGTTGAAGAAACAATTAGACAGGAGTTTGCGGGCGTTTGTATAAACTTGGGATGTTGATAGGTATTAAGACCAGTTGAAGAAAAATATCAAAAGAACCATCATCCAAGGATATCTCTTCACACAGAGAACTTCTCGGAAGGCTTCCCTGTTTATAATTTTTTCTAAAGCTGACTAAAAAGTGTATTGGGTGATAAGGTGGGGAGGTGCCCACTGGAGCTTGAGGTATAAACCATACTATTGACAAGAGACACGCGAACTAATGAAGAAGTGTCGTGAGGACATGAACTCTCTGAAAAAGGAACTAAGAATCTCTAGAGAACTTCTTCCTTCTCTAGAAAAAATACAAGCAAACACTTCAACATCCGAATAATGAACTATGCTGCAGAAACACTAAGTAGTATGTCTACGAACATAGGTATGTGTATATTTGTGTGCATATATAAAATTTATTTATTTAAGATTTTATTTATGTATTTGACAGACTGAGATCACAAGTAGGCAGAGAGGCAGGCAGGGAGAGAGAGGCAAGCAGGCTCCCCGCTGAGCAGAGAGCCCGATGTGGGGCTCGATCCCAGGACCCTGAGATCATGACCCGAGCCGAAGGCAGAGGCTTAACCCACTGAGCCACCCAGGCGCCCCATTTGCGTGCATATATAAATACAAGTATGCACATGCACATATATACACACAACATATCATTCTAGATAGAACTTACTAAGTACGATACGTGTATATAAATATGTGTGCACATATATACACATATATATTATTCCAGATAATATGAGCAGGCACACTATGAATGAATACGTCTGTTAAAAATCAAAATTCTATTTTTGACATTCATCTCTCTAAATGTTTCCTCCTGGAAATAACACGGTGTAAAACCTATTGGTCGCTTATTTTTCTATTAGTCTCAACAGTCAATCTTTTTTGTTTTAAAGATTTTATTTATTTGACAGAGAGAGACACGGCGAGAGAGGGAACACAAGCCGGGGGATGGGAGGGGGAGAGGCAGGCTTCCTGATGAGCAGGGTGCTCTACGCAGGGCTCGATTCCAGGACCCTGGGATCATGACCTGAGCCAAAGGCAGACGCTTAATGACTGAGCCACCCAGGGCAATCTGAGATGTCACTAATTAATCTCCTTTGCTGCACCGCGGTACCTAAGGGCATTATGAAGTGTCATCTGTATGTATAAATGCTTGAAGAAATGTTTAATGAAACCAATACAGCACAACAATCCTTGTTATGAATGAAGGAGACAGCTGCAGAATAGCATTTGTTTTCTTTCTAGAAATTCTCAATTACGGGGAGGAACACTAAATGTCCATCAACAGCCGAGCGGACAAAGAAGCTGTGGTGGACACATACAGGATGAGCGCGCGCGGCAACACGGTCGGACCCGGGGTATGACACTAAGGGAAATGAAAGTGAGACAGAGAAGGACAAATCCCAGATGACTCCACTCACCTGTGGAATCTAAAACACGAAGCGAATACTGAGGGGATGGACAAAAGTAGGTAAAGCGTTTAAAAGGTGCCATTCCGCAGGCCGGAGGGACAGACGAATGAAGGTAGCGAGTCGCGGCTTCCCGGAGCGGAGACTCACGCGTGGGAACTGCCAGGGGCAACCCCGCCGGAGCAGAGAAGCCTCCAGCGCGACCGAGGACTGCGGGGGCTCAGCGCGAAGGGCTCGGAGCTCGAAGGTCCGGGCGCCGGTCCGGGGGGGCCTCCACGGTCCCCTAAGATTCACCCGGGTGGTCCGGGTTCTCGCAGTAAGTATCGCGGAGAACCCCCTTGTGCTTCCCGCAGGAACGGGGGGAGAACCATTCTGAGACGCTCTAGGACGCGCCGCTTTCCTCCTCCTCCTCCTTCTAAACGTCCAAGTCTATTTGCCAGCGCGGCCGCGTCGGCAGGTAAGACGGCGGGGACTTCTGCAGCGACCCGGCGCCGCGAGGGCGTCCTTCGTGGAGCAGTGGGGAGGGCTCCGGCCGCGCTCCGCGACGACACCCGCTGCGCCGGTGGACAGGGACCCGCCTCGACGCGCCGTTGCAGGAGGAAGGCGCCGCGACCACGTTCTCTGGAAAGAACACGCTCCGAAGCGCGCGAGAAACCGGTTACCCGGAGCGCGAGAGGCCGGAGCCCCAGCCGCCCGCGGGGATGGACGTACTCGCGCCCGCCCGACTCTCCTCGGCGCGGACAGCCACGAAACCGAAAAGAGCAGATCAACAGAGAAAGTAAATGCAACCAAACCCGGTTCTTCGAAAAGCAGAGCTTTGAGCTCCCGAAGACGAGAAAGGGGCGAACACGAGTGACGCGTAGCACGAGCGGGGGACGAGCGGCTCCCTCTGCACCGCGCGCGCTCGACGCCCCGAGACGCGGGGACGCTCCGCGGGCCTCACGGGAGCGCGCCTCGCCCGCCAAAGCCGACCCGACGCGCCCTTCCGCGGCGACGGTGCCACCCCGGAGGGCAACTACCAGTTCAGATGCGCGTGTGCGCGAGCGAAATTCACGCCAACTGCTTTCCCGAGTGGCTAGTTTACACCCCCGGCAAGAGCGCGCGACGGGCACCGCTTCTCGGGCGCCTCGCTAGCCCCGCTGTGTCTCCTCCCTCCCTCCCCACTCCGCCCTCCTCTCCCTCTCCCTCCCCACTCCTCTCCGCCCTCCTCTCCCTCCCCACTCCGCCCTCCTCTCCCTCCCTCCCCACTCCTCTCTCCCCCTCTCCCTCCCCACTCCCCACTCCTCTCTCTCCCTCTCCCTCCCCACTCCGCCCTCCTCTCCCTCTCCCTCCCCACTCCTCTCTCTCTCCCTCTCCCTCCCTCCCCACTCCTCTCTCTCTCTCCCTCTCCCTCCCGACTCCTCTCTCCCTCTCTCTCTCCCTCCCCACTCCTCTCTCTCCCTCT
>JAHRIG010000013.1:928985-940889 GCA_020311275.1 Eira barbara | reverse complement strand
CCCCCCAAATTCTAGCTTCCTTGGCCTCCCTAATTCCAATTTCTGTGTCAATTCAGGAAGACTGCCTCTCTCTGGGCTCCCAGTCTTTCTGCCGAGGACGAGAAGCTCCTACAGCCAACCAGCTGGGCATTCCCATGGCTCACCTCACTTGCACGCCAACTTCCCGGAAGATTTCCTTCACATGCACAGTAGTTCTGGGGGGCCGGGGGGCTCAGTGAGTTAAGTGTCCAACTCTTGGTTTCAGCTCTGGTCATGATCTCAGGGTCTTGAGATCGAGCCCCTCATCTGCCTCCGAGCTCAGCACAGAGTCAGCTTGTTCCTCTCCCTCTGCATCCCCTCCTGCCCCTGCTTGAGTGAGCATGCGTGGGTGCACACTCTCTCTCTCTCTCTCTCTCAAATAAATAAATAATCTTTTTTAAAAAAGATTTTATTTATTTATTTGACACAGAGAGAGAGATCACAAGTAGGCAGAGAGGCAGGCGGAGAGAGAGGGAGAAGCAGGCTCCCCACTGAGCAGAGAGCCCGATGCGGGGCTCGATCCCAGGACTCTGAGATCATGACCCGAGCTGAAGGCAGAGGCTTAACCCATTGAGTCACCCAGGTGTCCCAATAAATAATCTTTTTAAAATTGTATATGGTAGTACTGGCTCACTGGTAATGGATTCTCTCAGCTTTAGTGCTCCGGGATCACTGTCCAATGCCTGAAAATCTTCACGGCCACCATCGCCATTCCCCGTGCCACGCATCTGCCTAGTTTTCTGTTCAAGGTGGGAAGGTAAACCTAGTGTATGTCATTCCATCATATCTTCAATGTGGAACTTTCCCAGTTTCTTTCTTCACTGCTATTGCTTTTAGATTTTCTGGGGTTTTTTTTTTTTTTTGTTTTTTGTTTTTTGCTTATGGGAAATATTCTCCTGTAAATGCATGTAAGTAACTATTTGGTTTATCTCCTTAAAATTGAATACATTTTGATGTGTCAAAGGAAACAGATAAACTAATAATTTATGTAAACTTTCCCTACACAGAGGAGAAAGGAAATACAATAATAATTTCCTTCAGTAAGTGAAAAGAAAAAGCAATATGGCATTCTATTCTAAATATTAAAAATGACTAGGTAATGCACTCTGCTCAATGATCTTTTTTTGCACCAATATGAATCAACGCAATTAATACATATAAAAGATTTATAGTATAAAACACAGTGCATACTGTTGTGGTTAGAACACAGATGTGGGACTGGATAAAATAAGTATCCTCTCCAAGTCAGAATTAGTTAATAAAAATAGCTATTTAGAGTACTGCCTAGAAAATAACACGTAATTGATAATACTTTTTTTATTTATAGCCAAAAATTTATAATTGTCATTTCTTCATTCTAGTATAAAATATAATGATAAAACAGCCGCTCCATGACCACTACAAACATTATATACATTATATATATTAATATAATACATAATACACTTTAACATGATATCACATAATAACTCCCAGTATTTTTACATACTGAAGTTGTACAAGTTTACTCTGAAGTTTACAAGTTCTTTCTGATGTCATCTTTCTAACATATGATCCCCCAAATATGCAAAATATGCAATCCTCCAACATCCAACACCCAAGTGAGACACATGTTATTAAAATCAAATTATCACAGCTCACAAAGTTTATGTGATAGATTCAGATATACGTGAGGCAAAGCATGAACCAGAACCAGCATCTTCCAACATTATAACTTCTTTCCTTTGTAATATAGTTCACTTGATGTCATATCTTGTATTTTTTAATACAATTATTAACGTAAGATTTTATATATATGAGATATAAGATACTTATATGATACATATATACTTATAGGAATATATACATTTATCACTATAATAAAAGAATATCATCTTGTTATATTACTGCTATTATGAGCTTAGAGTTAAAAACAGAAATATGTATTTTTTAAAAATGAACATTCCTTAGCTATGAATATGCGTACTAACATCCAGTATAATAAAAAGATGCAAGTTCTGAGGGAAGAGTATATAATAAATTCACATTAATTCATGCTTTCTAATTATCACTCGCATTAGAAAAAATAAAAATTTCTTAATTATTGATACAAAAGAAATATATTGGCTCACTTGTCTGTCTCAATAAATCCATTTATCCAAAAGATTTCTTGCTTCAAAATGATGTAATATCCTAATACAATCACTATACTCAATTTTAATAATTAAAAACAATCTTAATATAAGTATTCTTAGAGATAAATATAAGCCAACTGCATAGTTAATGCATAAAAGAAATCATTCGTGCTTGAATATCTTCTCAACTTTCTCTACTTTCAAAGCTGTTATCACATATATGACTTTAATATACTTTTTCCAATTAAAACAACACTATAATTGGGGTAAGGATACTAAATACGTATGCAAAAGAATCAAGACAACAAAGATTAAATACAATTTAGCAGCATATTTTTTGGAAGGCTCTCAAGAAAACAAATCTTTACAAAAAAGAACACATTATCGAAGTGAGCAGGTGTTATAGATGTAGTGACAGGAAAGACAGTGAAGATGTACTGTATACAACGATTTCTTATTAATGTTGCCTTTGATTTTAATGAGATAAAATGTAAAGTAACATTTACATGGAAATTATTTTGAAATATGATAGGAAATTCTAACAAAATTGTGTGTAGTTTGTTTTGGGTTTTTTTTGGTTAGTGACATGTACTTCTGATTGGCTATTACCTATAAGTACTAAATCTTGCTTCCATTATATTATTTAATATTTTAATTGAAATGTAGTGTACAAATAATAAAATATACATATCTTTTCTGTTCAGTATAATGATTTCAGGCAAATGCGTATAGTCCTCTAACCCACACTCTCTCAAAACTGGCTATTTCCCACCTGCAGAAACTTCCCTCATTCCACTTTCCAATCTCTGACCCTATGCCATCCCTCACCAAAGGCAAACACTGATCTAATTATAATCACCATGAACAACTTGACCGCTTTTACAGATTCTTACAAGTACAATCATACAGTATGTATTCCTTTATGTCTGCTTTTTATTTCACTCAAAATAATGTTTCAGCCAATCATCCATGTTGTTATATATATGAGAATTTTTAAAATTTTTATTGCTGAGTCATATTCAATTGTATGACTGTAACAATTTGTTTATCTAGTCTACTCTTGATGGCCACTTGGGATGTTTCCAGGTTTTGCCTATTATAATTCAAACTACTCCTACAAGCAACGTTTGACCCCTTGTTCCACATTTTTATAGTATTTTTAAAAGACTGCCGTTTAAATGCAGTCATTCTGGCAGACATTTAGGGGTATCTTGAAGTGGTTTGTATTTTCGTTTCACTGATAACTAATAATATTGAGCATTACTTCATGTTCTTATTGGATAGTTGTATATCTTTTTGTGTTCAAATTTTGGTGTATTTTTATTGGGTGTTTTGGTTAAATTGTAACAATGTATTTTAGATACAAATTGTTTGATATATGTAACATTTTGTTCCAGTCTTCATTTTCTTAAGGTTGTCTTCTGAAGAGTAGTTTTAATTCGATGAAGTCCAATTTATAAATTTTTAATATGCTTAGAGATTTTCCTTTCCTTTTTTTTTTTTTTAAGATTTTATTTATTTATTTGACACACAGAGATCACATGCAGGCAGAGAAGCAGGCAGAGAGAGAGGAGGAAGCAGGCTCCCCGCTGAGCAGAGAGCCTGATGCAGGGCTTGATCCCAGGACCCTGGGACCATGACCCGAGCTGAAGGCAGAGGCTTTAACCCACTGAGCCACTCAGGTGCCTCTTTTCCTTTCCTTTCTAAGATAATTTTGCCTACTCCAGGCCATGAAGATAGTCTCCTATATTTTTTCAATTTTTTTATAGGTTCAGATAACATTGAGGTCTATGATACATCTTAATATAGTTTTTTGTGTATCATGTGAAGTAGCCTTGGATGTTTATTTGATATCTAATATGATATTTACTTTCTGTTATTTCTCATGGAGAATTTCTCTGGTGCATTTGTTAACATATGAGTTGGCCATATGTGGATCGTTCTATTTCTGGGCTCTCCATTTTGCTTCATCATTATACATGTCTATCTTCGCATCTATAATACACTGCCTGAATTACTGTGCCTTCATAGAAAATCTTAAAATCAAATGGGATCAGTCCTCTAGCTTTGTTCTTCTTTTTCAAGATGGCTTTAGCTATTCTAGGACCTTTGTATTTTCACAAAAATTTGGAATCACCCCGTCCATCTCTAAAGTAGATCTTGATGTACTTTTGATTGAGATTGTATTGAGTCTATTGATGAACTTATGGAGAATGGGCAAGTTAACAGTATTGAGTATTACACTTTCAGAACATAATATTTCTCCCCATTTATTTAGGTCTTCTGCAATTTCAGTATTGTTTTCTACTTTTGTGTGGGAATTTTACATATCAAATGTTACATTTGTCCTTTTATCCTATTATAAATATTATTTTAAATTTTCAATTACTTGTTATTTCAATATGGAAATATAATTGACACCATTGACTTTATATACTGAGGCGCTTTGTTTTTTTAGTTATTTATCCAAAGACAGAGATCACAAGTAGGCAGAGAGGCGGGCAGAGAGAGAGGGGGAAGCAGACTCCCTGCTGAGCAGAGAGCCCGATGCGGGGCTCGATCCCAGGACCCTGAGATCATGACCTGAGCCGAAAGCAGAGGCTTTAACCCACTGAGCCACCCAGGCTCCCCCTGAGGCTTTTTTTAATTATTTACTTATTGACTTTATATACTGAGGCTTTTTAAAAATTATTTACTTATTATTATTATTATTTTAAGATTTATTTGACAAAGAGGGAGCACAAGCAGGGGGAGCAGTAGACAAAGGGAGAGGGAGAAGCAGGTTCCCCACTAAGCAAGGAGACTGATGCGGGGCTCAATCCCAGGACCCTGGGATCATGACCTAAGCCGAAGGCAGATGCTTAACTGACTGAGCCACTCAGGTGCCCAAGACTTTTTATTTATTTATTTTTATTTATTTTTTTTAAAGATTTTATTTATTTGTTTGACAGACAGAGATCACAAGTAGGCAGAGAAGCAGGCAGAGAGGAGGGGGGGAAGCAGGCTCTCCGCTGAGCAGAGAGCCCGATGCGGGGCTCGATCCCAGGACCCTTAGATTGTGACCCCAGTTGAAGGCAGAGGCTTAACCCACTGAGCCACCCAGGTGCCCCAAGACTTTTTATTTTTTGACAATTTTTATAATTAATATTTTTGATAATAATTTACTTTTGAATTATTTTTTAATAATTTCTGATTACTTCTGATTATTTTAGTTATTACTTTTACTTGTTTTTTATTTATCGATAAGATAAATAAAAGATTTTCAATACTCATATTATCTGAAAAGAGGAATAATAAAACTCTCACTTTCTCTCCTCTATACTTTATGCCTCTTATTTCTTTTTCTTGCTCTATGTACTAAAACAATTGTAAAGTGTAAATGGATGTTGTAGGAGTACATCATTTACTTCGGAAATGATCCCAGAAAGGGAATAAGTATTTGCAATAGCCTGTCTCCCTTTGCATATTGTTTATTCCTTGTTTTCTGTTTTTTTCCCTCCCAGCTAGCTCCTAAGGCCCAGTCTATCTCTAATTTCTTTTAAATTGTTTAAAACTACAGTGTATCTCATTATCTCATGCATAACCAGGCTGACTCTTCAAATTAATGGTACTGAGTTCATCTATTTATCCATCTATCTAGAAATAAAGCTTACTTCAGCGTATTGACATATTTAGGTGCAATTCAAAAGTTGTGTAATGGATGGTTCTACAGTGATGCATACAACTGACCTTGAGTAAGGAACACCCAACGCACTGGATGGTTAGTAGTCGACTCTGAGAATGCTAATTACGACTCCAAGGTTATCATCCTTGCTCCAGTGCATTTTTTCAGACACCTGCCTCAGAGACCTGTTCTAGTTATTCTTCGCAGAGACCCTGGAGAGATGATTTTGGCTCCTAACAAAAAACAGTAAGTAAAATTTTGAAGAATCCATGAAAAAAAAGTTGTTGAAACAATTTTCTTTGGGGCACCTTGCTTGACCCATGAATTCTGTTGTTGTTGTTGTTGTTGTTTGTTTCTTTCTTTGTTTTTTTAACTCAGAGCATTTCAAAGACCTGGATAACTGCTTGGGAGTATGAAAGAAAAATTTCCTATACTTTTTGTAAGTCAAGTAAGAAACAATGAAAAAAAAAAAAAGAAAAGTTAGCTACTTTAAGGAAGAGATGTACATGAAATTCTAATAGACATTATTTTTACACCCTTAACTTAGGCAAAAATGTCACATTACTTTACATCCTTTAAGCAAATTAATTCTAACCCTAAGTTTCCATTCCATCCTTTAGTAGGATTCCTGAACAACTTATGGCCATGACCACCAAGAAGTCCTTGGAGTTTGCATCATATCAAAGGCCAGAGACGTCCGTCCTGTATTGTTTCAATCTTTCTATTTACGTCTTGCCTCTGAAATGCCCATTGGCCCAGTCTTCATCAATTCGTCTCTGAGGCCCAGATGCCCAGTTGTTTCTGCATCCAATTTGGGCACAGGGATCTGTGCAGCGTCTGAGGACTCTGAGGACAGCCGATGAGCATCTCTGGGTGCATGAGTTATCATCTTCCTTTTCTAATGAATATTAGAGCAAAACTTTGTGATACTTATCAAGTCTCATGATCCCAGGGTCCTGGGATTGAGTCCCACATCAGGGTCCCTGCTCCTAGGGGAGTCTGCTTCTCCCTCTGACTGCCGCTCGCCCTGCTTGTGCTCTCTCTCTCTGTGTCAAATAAAAAAAAAATCTTTAAAAAGTATATACACTTATAAAAATGAATGATATTTTAAGAACTTTTTTGAGGAACCTCCACACTGTTATCCAGAGTGGCTGCACCACTTGCATTCCCAACAAGAGTGTAGGAGGGTTCCTTTTATTCCACAGCCTCGTCAACACTTGTTTCTTGTGTTATTTCAGCCATTCTGACACGTATGAGGTGATAACTCATTTTTGTTTTGATTTGCATTTCCTTGATTATGAGTGATGTTGAGCAAATTTTTCATGTCCGTTGGCCACCTGTATGTCTTTTTTAGAAAGATGTCTGTTCATGTCTTCTCCCCATGTTTTTACTTGTCTATTGGCTGTTAAGTTGTATCAATTCTTTATATATTTTGGATATCAACCCTTCACTGGATATGTCATTTGCAAATATCTTCTCCCATTCAATAGGTTACCTTTGAGTTTTATTAATTGTTTCCTTCACTGTACAGAAGCTTTTTATTTTGATGTAGTCCCAACAGTTTATTTTTGCTTCTGATTCCTTTTCCACAGAAGACAAATGTCAGATGTCAGAGAACTTACTGCCAGTGCTCTCACTGAGGATTTTTATGGTTTGAGATCTCAAATTTTAGGTCTTTAATCCAATCTGAGTTGATTTATGTGTATAGTGAAAGAAAGTGGTCCAGTTTCATTCTTTTGCGTGTACCTATCCAGTTTGCTCAGCACCAATTTTTTTTTAAAGATATTATTTATTTGACAGAGAGAGAGAGAGAGAAAGAGAGACAGTGAGAGAGGGAACACAAGCAGGGGGAGTAGGAGAGGGAGAAGCAGGCTTCCCGCTAAGCAGGGAACCAGACAAGGGGCTCGATCCCTGGACCCGGAGATTGTGATCTGAGCTGAAGGCAGATACTTAACGTCTGAGCCACCCAGGTGCCCCTCAGCACCAACTGTTGAAGAGATTATCTTATTCCCATTATACGTTAACTCTTCTTTGTTGAAGATTAATTGACCATATAATTGTGCATTTACTTCTGGGTTTTCTAATTTACTCTGTTGATCTATGCGTCTATTTTACACCAGTACCATACTGTTCTAATTACTACTGCTCTGCATATAACTTGAAATCTGGAACTGTGATTATCTCCACTTTTGTTTTTCTTTTGCAAGACTGCTTTGGCTATTCAAGGTTTTTTGTGGTTCCACACAAATTTTAGGATTGTTTGTTCTAATTCTGTGAAAAACGTTGTTGGTATTTTGACAGGGATTCCATTAAATATATAGGTTGCTTTCGGTAGGACAGACATCTTAACAATGTTTGCTCTTCCAAACCATGAGCATGGAGTGTCTTTCCATTTCTTTGCATAGTCTCGAATGTCTTTCTTCCGTGTTTTATTGTTTTCAGAGTGCAGGTCTTTCACATCTTTGGTTAAGTTTATTCCTAAATGTTTTATTGTAAGTGGGATTGTTTTCTTAATTTCATGGTCTGCTGTTTCATTATTAGTATATAGAAATGCAGCAGATTTCTAGACACTGATTTTACATCCTGAGACTTTACTGAATTCGTCTGTCAGTTCTAGTAGTTTTTTGGTGGCGTCCTTGTGGTTTTCTATGCAGAACAGCGCGTCACCTGCAAACAGTTCCCCTTCTTCCTTATCAATCTGGACGACATGTATTTCTTCATGTTGTTTGACTGCTGTGGCTGGGACTTCCAGCGCTGTGTTGAATAACGGTGCTGAGAGTGGACATCCCTGTCATGTTCCTGACCTTAGGGGAAAAACTCAGTTTTTCACCATTGAGTATGATGAGGGCTGTGGGTTTTTCATATAAGGCCTTTATTATGTTGAGGTATGTTCCCTCTAGACCTACTTTGTAAAGGGTTTTTATAATGAATGGATGTTGTACTTTGTCGAACGCTTTTTCTGCCTCCACTGAAATGATCACATTGTTTTTATCCTTCCCCTTATTGATGTGAAGTATCGCGGGACTGTTTTGCAAATATTGAACCATCCTTGCAATTCAGGAATAAATCCCACTTCATTTTGGTTCATGACTTTTTAAATGTATTGTTGAAATCAGTGTGCTGATATTTTGTTGAGGAATTTTACATATATATTCATGAGATATACTGACTTATAGTTCTCTTTTATTGCAGTGTCGTTATCCAGTAATTGTACTACTGGGTATTTATCAAAAAAATACAAAAACACTGGGGGCCTGGGAGGCTCAGTCCGTTAAGTATTCAACTCTTGATTTTGGCACAGGTCATGGTCTTAGGGTCATGAGATCCAGCCCTGCCCAGCGTGGAACCTGCTTAAGAGTCTCTCTCTCCCTCTGCCCCTTCCCGCCGCTCACATATGCACATTCTCTCTCTCCAAAAAAAAACAAAAACAAAAACAAAAACACAGGGGCACCTGGGTGGCTCAGTGGGATTAAAGCCTCTGCCTTCAGCTCAGGTCATGGTCTCAGGGTCCTGGGATCGAGCTCCACATCGGGCTCTCGGCTCAGCGGGGAGCCTGCTTCCCTCTCTCTCTCTCTGCCTGCTTGTGATCTCTGTCAAATAAATAAATAAAATCTTAAAAAAAAAAACACACACACACACAAATTACTACCAGCAGCCTTTGCAATTGAGAACAATTATTTCCTTGAAAAACATATACAGAATATCAAAAAATACAGAAAGGATATAATTCAGAAGCTAATGCGTGGGTGATATTTCATCCTGTATGCTGAAGAAACTGTCACTCTACAGTCGCCTTTTCCGCCTTAGCACTTCACTCCCCCTCTCATCCTTCTACCCCAGGGCCCTGGCCTCAGATCCCTGGCTATTATCTCTAATACTCATGAAATGACCCATGTGTGTGCTTTACCTGGCTCTCAATCCCCTTCACCATCCATCCATAGACCTTCAGCTTTCCCCTTCAAAAACATTTGATGATATGTCGGTTAGACATATTACTTGGGAATAATAAATTGTGAGAGTTAACCGAAGTGTAAAATGCTCTACTCTAGGAGTCATGGTGGACAGAACAAAAAGAGCTCTGTCCCAAGGCTTTTCTATTTAAAAGATGCCAAAGTCAAAGTAATTTTTAGAAGGCTGTAAATATTTTGAGGTCTCTTCTGCTTTATTAAGTACTCCACCCACACTGTTCTAGTTGTGGTATCAGCAGAGTTGGATGAGGTCGGAGCACAAGATCAGAAACCTTGGATTCACTCTGTTACCAAAGGCCACCTCATTTCCCTTTGAATCTCACCCATTTCTCACCCACACCATGGACATATATACTTAGCTCCATGTACTGCCTGCCTAAGGGGATAATTTGCTTCATGAAAGACATGTCAGCAAACTACCAGACCATAATACAGTACAACAAAATAAATCTCTGTGAATTAAGTTTATGTGCACATTATGATTCAGGTCAAAATGTATGTAGGATAAAGATGTACAAGAATACTTGAAATATTAAATATTTTTACAGCTAAGGAAGTAAAAGAGTCCAAATAATTTTGTCTGCTTTATGAGACCAAGAACAGCAAACTTCTTTCTCACAAACTGAATGCGGATTTGTCAACTAAATAGTGTTCATGAAAAAAAAATGGAATCAACTGACAATGACAGAAAAACCTGAAATTTACATAAGATGTACATTTCCAGCTTTTCTTAGTAAGTTAGATCTAACAATAGGAGACCACGTTGCTGCTCTGCAGTGAATGGAAAATGTTTTTCCTAGTTCTTCACAACTATCAGCCTCTTTTAGTCACACAAAAGATGACGATATTTCCCTATGGGCCTCGTATGGCCCCGTTTTAAACTTCTTGTCACATTTCATTCTCAATATCAATATTTTCATTCTTAAAAGTGTCCCAGTTTAACAAAATGTGCATGGGCATGCTACTCACTTACCTTCCTGGTACCTAAAAATATTCTATCCAGCCACGATGAGCATGTAACGGATGAGACTGTCCACAACTGCCTGAACAGCCACTACTACCACTACAAGCATCCTCTGGTAAAAGACCCTCGGTCAGAAAGACCCTTGCTGGAACATTAGAATCCTGGAACTCACAAGTGCTTTCATACAAGAGCTGGTAATAAAAGTCCCTCTCTTCTCTGACGAGGGATTTAGGGTGCCAATTTAAAGTCGTCTGTCGTCACATTTCCAATGAAGAATCCAAACGGTAGGAGAGCGAAGAGGACAGACTACGTAAGTCTTAGTGAATAAAAGCTTTTCTCAGTTGCAGTCGTCATTTATGACTTTCCTAGTTAAGAGGGTAACACAGCTAATAGAGTTCAGTTTCTGCTAGGATGCAAACAAAAAGATCATTTACTTTTATTACAACAGCTTATCTGTTGCTATTGAAAATATGTAAACAGGGGTGTCTGGGTGGCTCAGAGGGCTAGGCATCCGTCCACTCCAGTCACGATCTCAGGGTTGTGGTATCAAGTCCCTGTGTCGGACTCTGCACTCAGCACAGAGTCTGTTGGAGATCCCCTCACTCTCTCTCTCTCTGCTTCTCCACCTGCTTGTGCACACACGTGCACACACACTCTCACCCTCTCTCTCTCTAAAATAAATAAATAAATCTTTAAAAAAGAAAATATATAAATACAAATAAAAATTATGTCTATTTTGGTGAAATAAACCAATAACTTTCCTGTACTGCCTCCTTTATATTTAATCGTAAGAATCATGCATCCATTTCTTTATTTAACACTCTCTTTCATATCCTCCTAGAGAAAATGGAACAGTGTGTGTGTGTACATATCAAGGAATGTTAGAAGAATTCATAGAAATCATCCTTTCCAGTTTTTAAACTTACAGAAGTGATCTGCCATGGCCTGAATTTTTGTGTTCCCCCAAAATTCGGATGTTGAAATCCTAACTCTCAAGGATAATGGTATTAGTAGATGGGCCTTTGGGTGGTGATTAGTTCTTAAGAGTAGAAATCTCGTGACCATGATCAGTGCTCTTTTAAAAGAAATCCCACAGCGGGGCGCCTGGGTGGCTCAGCGGTTTAAGCCGCTGCCTTCGGCTCAGGTCATGATCTCAGGGTCCTGGGATCGAGTCCC
>JAHRIG010000013.1:885829-928975 GCA_020311275.1 Eira barbara | reverse complement strand
ATGATCTCAGGGTCCTGGGATCGAGTCCCGCATCGGGCTCTCTGCTCAGCAGGGAGCCTGCTTCCTCCCCTTTCTCTGCCTGCCTCTCTGCCTGCTTGTGATCTCTGTCTGTCAAATAAATATATAAAATATTCTAAATAAATAAATAAATAAATAAATAAATAAATAAATAAACGAGATCCCACAGAGCTCCCTGATCCAGTCCACCACATGAGGATACGACAGTAACTCTGTGACCTGGCAGTTGGCCCCCCCACTGTACTGAGACTCTGATTTTGGTCCGTCGGTCTCCAGAACTGTGAGCCGTCCGGTCTGTGGTATTTTGTGACAAGATACCTGAACGAATGAAGACGAAGTCACGGAAAGATTCAATGGCAAAACTGTACGTATTCATTTACGATACAGTATTGAATGAAATTATTTCTTGTGTGTTAAATTTCCTTTCATCTCATTTACTCTTCTACATCTATTTTGTCTTAACCCTTATTTGGGGGGGTGGGGAGCTGATGGTTATTGACCACTGAAATGGAGTCATTTACTCCTTCTTTAGGGTAGACACTTCCCTACCCCTTGCAGCTTTATACTAATCAAATGATGGGCAACTTCTACTGTGCACCGATGTAAGGTAATGTTGCCATTTGTGTTTTCCATTTAATCTCTGCCACAGTTCAATGATACAGGTACTGATGGTATTAACGTTTTGTAAATTTGGTAATTTTTCCAAGGTAATTCACATAATTATCATAACCATTAAAAATCTATTATTTAGCCTGTTATTTTATAAATTTATACATAATAACTATATTTATAGACTTTATATTATTTTTGTAAGCCCACTGAAAATACTCTTTATAATCAGGCAGGTTTAATAAGTAAAGCATAGGGGCGCCTGGGTGGCTCAGTGGGTTAAAGCCTCTGCCTTTGGCTCAGGTCATGATCCCAGGGTCCTGGATCGAGCCCCTCATCGGGCTCTCTGCTCAGCGGGGAGCCTCCTTCCCTTCCTCTCTCTCTCTCTGTCTACTTGTGATCTCTCTCTGTCAAATAAATAAATAAAATCTTTAAAACAAAATAAGTAAAGCATAGATTCCATGAGTTATCAAAGATCACATTGTCTAATAAAAGAAATAACCAGTACCTAGACTCAGGGGGCCTAATCCCAAATCCAGAGCTATTTCAGAGAGAAGCTCAATATAAAGCAGTAGTGTCTTGAAATTAACAGTAATAAAATTCTTTAAGATTGAATCAGCCTAGTGCTGGGCTGTCATTCTGGACATATTGCTGATAAAATTAATGTGTACCAGATTATTAACTAGTTTAGTGACTGGTGAAAACTAACCGGAATATGGTAGGTTATATTGATGTTCTGCTTCTCAGATTAATGAGACTTGGAAGAAGACTGTTAAAAGCTCTGAACCTAAAGTAATCAATACATCCAGTCACACATTCTTCAGGCTAATGAAAAAGCACTCTATTGAATGATTTTTTACTTCTATCCCCTATTATTAAAATGGAGAAGGAATGTATAGAAGAAAATTATAAATCAGATCACCGGATGCATAGTTTAATACTAGACCAGACCAAAAGCTGGAGCCCTTTCTCCCTAAAAAGGAAACAAAAATAATATATTCCATTTTCAAAGTTTGTTCTTTTTTTGTTTTTTTAAAATATTTTATTTAATTTATTTTATTTATTTGACAGAGCGAGATCATAAGTAGGCAGAAAGGCAGGCAAAGAGAGAGGGGGAAGCAGGCTCCCTGCGGAGCAGAGAACCTGATGTGGGGCTCGATCCCAGGAGCCTGAGAGCATGACCTGAACCGAAGGCAGAGGCTTAACCCACTGAGCCACCCAGGTGCCCCTCCATTCTCAAAGTTTTAATTAGTTCTCAATTTTTCTCTCTAAATTGACTTTGGCAAAAAACCATTCAGATTATTATTTAATGCAAATTATTCTAAAACTTTTGATATAAGTAAAAAACACACTACCAAATATAGTTTTCTATTAGTTCTGTCCATCAGGGACATTTTTATGAAGCAATTAAGAATGGGGTAGACTTTTAGGAGAACAAAGAATTGACCACCAAGACTTTTTAATCAGGTTCCACAGTCATATTATTTATCTTATGAAAGGTGGGGTTAAATGGCCAAGCCATTTCCAAAGCCTTTTTTTTTTTTTTTAAGATTTTATTGATTTGTTTGACAGACAGAGATCACAAGCAGGCAGAGAGGCAGGCAGAGAGAGAGGAGGAAGCAGGCTCCCTGCTGAGCAGAGAGCCCAATGCGGGGCTCCATCCCAGGACCCTGAGATCATGACCTGAGCCGAAGGCAGAGGCTTCAACCCACTGAACCACCCAGGCGCCCTCCAAAGCCTTTTGTACCTTATTTCTCTTGTCCTCAATGTATAATTTTGGCCTATGTTATGTGGCAGGTTTTATTTTCTGGAAAACATACTCTGAGGCAAAGGCTTGTATACAGAACGTTTATCAGGAACTAATACATGTAAAGTGTAAAGGAAGGAAGCAGAACTGTCCAGAGAACTGTCCAGAGAACAAAGCAGAGGTGCAATGCCTCCAGCCCCCCTGGGGACATCCGATGCTAAAATGGCCTGTCAAAGTTGTTTGGTGTCCGCATCAACCACTGGATCTCTGCCACCCCAGAAAGGACCTGACATAAGGGATAAGCCATTGCGCTACATCATTATTATACTGTCCTCAAAATCTTGCTGTTTTTTTTTGTTTGTCTTTATGGTATTTGCTGAACCCTGGTAAAATGTTAAAGCTGCGAAAGCTAATATCCTTGCCTTTTCTTGTAATTTTAATAGGAATGTTTCTAATGTGTCAACATTAAGTTGGCTATCTGTGGTAGAGTTCGGTAGGCACCATCTGAAATTAAGACATTCCTAGTATGTTAGTAATTTGTTATAAATGTATGTTAAATGGTAATTTTTTTGAACCTTTATTTAGTTGGTTATGTGTTTTTCTATTCTCATCTATTAATGTAGGTTATTTTCTAATGACGAGACTCTGTAGCTCAAGGAATTAATTGGCATCGTCTTTCCATTTACCATATATCCATACTCCTTTCATGGCCTCATTATTTCCTTACCTTCTGGCTTAGGGCTAGGCATGCTTCTAGGGTTTTTTTGTTTGTTTTTGTTTGTTTGATTGTGTCTGTTTTTGTTTTGACAGTTTTGACCAATAGCCAGTAGGTAGAAATTAGTCTGTACTCTTTTGAACTCTAAACCGTAAGATTTGTTGTTTTTACTTGCCCTTATGTCCTCTGCTTCTCCTGTGAGAGCAGCATGCCCTCCCTACCCTGAGAGCCCAAGGAGAATGAGGATGAGAAACACAGGATGAGTTATTAAATTGCATATGATTTTTGTCTCTATTTTCAAAAATAAAATCAGTCCACATTTCTCCTGTGTGTTTGTCTATTTTGATATCAGGGAATACTAACCTTCTAAAAGATAAGGTACCATACAAAATTTTGTATGGTGTATGATAGTTAATACAATGTTGCCACTCATTTGGTTTTATGAACCGAAGCTTTCTAATTTTTCTTTTTGAAGCTTTCTAATTTTTATTAGTTACCTTTACCTTTTTTTATTATCTCCCTTCTAATCTTTTGAATTTGTTTAATTCTGCTTATTACTTTGAGCTTCTGAAATTTAAGAATATATATTACTCTCTGAGAACTATATTGGCCCATTATATACATTTTGTTATTTACAACACTACAATTCACCTTAAATAGTTTATTATTCCTATTACTTCTTCTCTAACTGAAGATGTATTTAGAAATATATTTTTTCACTTATGAGGGAAAATCAACTATGTGTATTTGTTCATCTTTGCCTTTTTCCAGAAAATATAGCATATTTTTAATGTATTAAGATCCATTTTTTCTGAATTCTATATGTTAAATACTATAAATACTTCAAATATATTTGAAAATAATGTGTACATTATATATTCTGTTTCCTGGATTCGTAATTCCATATGTTACACATGTGTTTGTGTGTATATACACCCTCGTGAATACATTACAGAAGTTTTTAAATTATGACATGGATATTCTCTGATATTTCTCCATTAATTTTTCTATCATTAGAATTAGATACAGGGGCTGATATAAATATATTTATATTTTCAATATGTAAGATTTATTACTATTAATAAATGTATATTTTTAATTATGTGATAAAATATAAAGAATTTGGTAGTTTATGTACCTTACTCCTTGATAACAAGTATTTAATATTTTTACTATTAGTAACATATAAAGATTAAATTACACAGTGGCCTTCCATACATTGAATATACAATTTAATTGTACTAAGGAAAGAATTGTAGATGATAGAAGATGTAATTTGACTCTTTTTGCACCTCTGTTTATACTTTTCAGGTTTAGTCTAGGATCGCCTAAGTATGATGGGCACTGATTAATACATGTGGCCTTGTTAAAGAAAATGAATATTTCTCTGAGTGATGTCACATTCACATGAAATAATTTTTTCTTAAGGATTTTATTTATTTATTTGACAGAGAGATATCACAAGTAGGCAGAGAGGCAGGCAGAGAGAGAGGGAGAAGCAGGCTCCCCGCTGAGCAGAGAGCCCGATGCGGGGCTCGATCCCAGGACCCCGGGATCATGACCTGAGCCGAAGGCAGAGGCTCCAACCCACTGAGCCACCCAAGCGCCCCTCGCATGAAATAATTAAACAATTTCAAAACTCTGCCTCTGAGTCCTTGTTCCTTAGTCAAACATGGGACCTGACACCAAAAATAATACTAAATAGAAGAGAAAAAAAATTTCATATCTCAAACCGTATTTTCCTCAAATGCACTGGATTTTTAGCTAGTAAATCCAATCTCTAATATGTAGCTTATGTGAAGTCTTTAATCATCTCTTAAAAAAAGACCAAAGAATTTAAGAAACAGATTTCATAGAGATGTCAATAATCTGATCACTCTTGGCTTCCCCTCACCAATACCACTGCAACGACAGATTTATCCATGTTTAATAGCACAATTCTAATTCATGGGATTCATCACACAGGAAAAAAAAATAGTCATAGATTTGTTAAGGGCAGTATTACTGCCAGTCACTGATGTCCACTGACCACTTAGAAGCACTCTAAGTAAAATGTGATATGTACAAGAAATGCAGTCCACTCCTGATTAGTCATGTTAATTGGGATCAAAAATAGCATAATCTGTTTGAATCTAAAAATTAATTCTTAATGTTTCACTATGCAAATAACTCAACTCTCTTTCCCAATCTGACCTTTCAATAGAGACTCTAATTTAAAGTTTTACTTTTTTTTTGCATGGAAAAATTTGAAATGCACGTCATCTTTCTGCCTCTATCAACCTTTTGGTGGAAGCCTAAAGTCAGCTATATGACCTTGGGCAATCAGATGATCGGGAAAATGGCCTTTATATTTCCTCTAATGCCTCATGGGATGAACGAAAATAAAAATCAGTGGCACACCTCTCCGGTAAATTTTGTCACAGACATAATTTGACTCAACTGTTCCATTCAGTATCTCACTGTTTCTCACAGAACACACTGTATGACAGAAAGGTTGACCAACAAGGCTCTTTGGTGTTCTGCTGCACATTTCAAGTGTTCCATCGGGAAGAGGGACAGGACAGTAACTAAGGGGAATAGAAAAAAACAGGTGCACATGGGAGTGAAATACTGAAAAGGAGAAAGATACCAATAAATAACTGCTTTAACTATTGCTTGTCCATCACCGCCCCGGCAAGTTCACTATTCCAGGGAAGGGTATGCTCAAGAAGGAAATCGCTCGCCCTCCAGCAAGATTTATACAGTTCTAAAGGTTTTCCTAAGGACCAGACTCAAAGCCATTTGAATATTATATCCCCAAAGTTCTTTCCTGCTTCGGGGCCTTTGTACCTGTTGTCTCTCCTGAAACGCTCCCACTCCCTTGTTCTTCACTTACCCACTCCCTTTCCTAGATTCACGTCTTAAGCCACACATTTACCACCATCTCCTCTGATACCGTTCAACAGACTGTTCAGTCTGAAGCCATGGTCTTATCAAAGACAGAGGTAACTATCTGAACAGCAGTCATCACGGTGTGAAGTTATCTCATGCACTTGTTCACTTCTTCATTTTCTATCTCTATTTCGATATATAAGGTATTTTTGCTGTTCACGGCACCAAATTGATGCCATTAAATGTACACTGAATAAATAAGAAGAACATTAAAAAGGCGACTTGCTGAAGTAGCGCGATCACCTTGTTCACTACCAGGCTTAACCCTTACACACTGGGCTGGCGACAGAAAAAAAAAAAACAAAAAAAACTACCATTACCCACTGGGTGAAAAATCAATAAAATGTTGAGCTCTACAGGTATGAGAGATAATGTCAGAGAATCGGACTTCACAGCATATGTTTTTATAGTTTTAAAGTAAATACGAAAAATTAAGTAAATTGAGTCATATTTACGTTTCCTATGATTTTGAATATAATTGTTCATAATATGTTTACTTTTCATTAATATGACTAGTTGTCTAAAAATTTAGAAATGACTTTGGAATGAAGAAAACAACGTAAATGTGACATATTTAGTAGATATAAAGCCAAGAAATTGATTACATTTTGATATTTATCTCCAGATTTTAACTCACTCCCTAGTGAGTTACAATAAAGAAATTGCTATAAATTTTAATTTAAAAAAAAATGTTTGCTTTCAATTTTCATTCCCAGACAACGATGGTAGAAAAAGGAAGCTATACTTCATTAGCATTTTATTTCAAACCACATCTACAATGATTCTGTATGATAAATATTTTGATACTTTTATTCCTGGAATTATTTAGAAGACTTTTTTCTAATGGAAGATGGATCTTAATTTAAATTGAAATTTGATGTTTATTTAATTGGTTGAAGTAGCTGAGATTAGATGACATTTTTCAAATCGCCTTAAAACTTATGGGCAACAGGAGACATAATAAAAATGGGAGCATCCATACTGCAGAAGACCTTGCACCTATCTGGATAACTGTTGGGCATGCTGTAGGATGACTTTAAGTAATACTATAGCTTTAATGCAGACTGGACACATCTCTAACATTTCCCTACAACTTCAATAAACACATGTACTTTAAACTATAAAATAAGTTAATATTTTATTTAGCATCAACATAGAAAAAATTGCATTGTCAAAAATTATTTAAAGTATTTTCCAATTATTAGTACAATAGAAAGTAACTACCACAAAAACAGAGTTAGGATTATATAACATATTTTAATAAAATAAACTACATATTAGTAATCACTCTAAATAAAAACCCATTTTGTATATAATTTTAATCAATATTCACATATTACTTAATTTTTGAAATGTAAGTGTATAAACTTAATGTGCACAGCATAATGATTTGACTTATATTTATTGTGAAACTATTACCACAGTAAGTTTAGGTAACATCGATGATTTCATATATACAACAAAAAAAGAAAAAAAACACTTGCTGTCCTTGTGATGAGAACTCTTAAGATCTATTCTCTTAACAACTTTTATATATACCACACAGCAATCTTAACTACATTCATCAAGTTGTGGTACAAACTTCTAGTTATAAGATAAATAAGCACAAGGGATACAATGTACATACTTATTACTCTTAATAGAATTTCATTTTTTAAAGTACGTTTATAATATTTAATTAGAGAAAAGGTCTTTATTTCAGTGGATATTCGTATTTAAAGTAGTCTACTTTTTTAGGTTTCATTCTTTTAGTTTTAACTATATTTAGTTTTCCTTTGGGAGAGTTGCCCATTGAGTAAAAGGCCCGGTTTTCATTTATCATAGCATATAATATACATTTTTAACTTGATCTCCATTTACTATTTATCTTTTTTTTAATTCCCCTTTCGATTGTTTTCCTTATCACCTAAAACTAAAATCTTACTATTCCTTCCCATGAATCACTGAACAGAATATACTCCTCTGTCTAAAAATTCCTCTTCCAAATTATATTTTAAAAAGCCAAGGCTCCAATAATACTTCCTTTTTATGATACACAGACTTTCTTATTCTGAAAATATCAGTGTTTGTACATTTATATCTATTATTATCTTTTGCCTTTTATTTTTCCTTGTGTGTGTGTGTGTGTGTGTGTGTGCGTGTGCACGTTCACTAAAATGAACAGAAGCATACTTTCTATTTCTCTGATGTTTTATTCAGGTTCACTATCCTGATATGCTCATTTATTAACAAAAGACAACCTCTAAATAATATTGTCTGTGAACACACACATAATATGATTTCATTAGGTATCCAGGAATGTTCTTAGAGTAACACAATTCAGAAATGTTACATATGTTTTCAATATCTCTTGCAGAGCTGGCAACAAAAAGGGTGTAATATACAGATTTGTTCCAGCCTTCTTCAGATGTGGACTCTGGGTCAAGATCTAGAAGACTTACTGACCACAGAAAGTATTTCAACTGCAGATTATGGCATGTGCTTGCATCCCAAGATTACAGTGATATGAAATCACCCTTGAACTTCCAGTGAATTCATTTCTCTTAGTTGATTCTTCCAGTATATAAATCATACCTCTTCTATCGTTATACATACCATGCCAAAATTATTTTTAGTAAGAATCCTACTGCATCAAATGAAATTCCCAACAGAAAAACAGAAGAATTATCATTATTGTTGTATCTTTCTATCATGTCTTTTCAATGTATTCATAATTTACTTCCCAAATAGTCTATCTGGCATAATCAATATAGGTATTTTTTCCTCATCAGTTTTTATTTCAAGGCATGTGTTAATTCTGAGTTTTCACATAGCCTTTTCAGTTCCTCCACATTTTCCTTAAGAACTTTAGCCTACTGCTTAAACATACTACTGGTCTACAGAAAATACTCAATATAAGTTATATATAGTTTAATCTTCTTTTTAAAAATGCTCCTCCCGTGAAGTTTTTTAAGTACCTAATATTTCGTTTACTGTATTCATCTTAAACATTTTTAGCAGGGCGCCTTGGTGGCTCAGTTGGTTAATCATCTGCCTTTGGCTCAGGTCATGATCCCAGGGTGCTGGGATTGAACCCTGCATTGTGCTCCCTGCTCTGCAGGAAGCCTGCTTCTCCCTCTCCCACTCCCCCTGTGGTGTTCCATCTCTCACTGTCTCACCCTGTGTCAAATAAATAAATAATAAAAAATCTTAAAAAATCATTTTTTAGCTAATTTAATTTTTGAGTAAGTGCTTCTTAAATTTTATTATTTTTAATTAACATATAATGTATTATTAGGCCCAGGGGTACAAGTCTTGAATCGCCAGGTTTACACACTTCATAGCACATACCTTCCCCAATGTCCATAACCCCACCACCCTCTCCCTACCCCCTCCTCCTTGGCACCCGCAGTTTGTTTTGTGAGATTAAAAGTCTCTAATGGTTTGTCTCCCTTGCAATCCCATCTTATTTCATTTATTCTTTTCCTACCCCCTAAAACCCCCATGTTGCCTCTCAACTTCCTCATATCAGGGAGATCATATGGTAATTGTCTTTGATTGACTTATTTCGCTAAGCATAATACCCTCTACTTCCATCCATGTCATAGCAAATGGCAAGATTTCATCTCTTTTGATGGCTGCATAGTATTCCGTTGTGTATATATACCACCTCTTCTTTATCCATTCATCTGTTGATGGACATCTAGGTTCTTTCCATAGTTAGGCTATTGAGGACATTGCTGCTATAAACATTCGGGTGCACGTGCCCCTTCGGAGCACCACGTTTGTATCTTTAGGGTAAATACCCAGTAGTGCAATTGCTGGGTCATAGGGTAGCTCTATTTTCAACTTTTTGAGGAACCTCCATGCTGTTTTCCAGAGTGGTTGCACCAGCTTGCATTCCCACCAGCAGTGTAGGAGGTTCCCCTTTCTCCGTATCCTCGCCAGCATCTGTCATTTCCTGACTTGTTAATTTTAGCCATTCTGACTGGTGTGAGGTGGTGTCTCATTGTGGTTTTAATTTGTATTTCCCTGATGCCGAGTGATGTGGAGCACTTTTTCATGTGTCTGTTGGCCATCTGGATGTCTTCTTTGCAGAAATGTCTGTTCATGTCCTCTGCCCATTTCTTGATTGGATTGTTTGTTCTTTGGGTGTTGAGTTTGCTAAGTTCTTTATAGATTTTGGATCCTAGCCCTTTATCTGATATGTTGTTTGCAAATATCTTCTCCCATTCTGTCAGTTGTCTTTTGGTTTTGTTAACTGTTTCCTTGGCTGTGCAAAAGCTTTTGATCTTGATGAAGTCCCAAGAGTTCATTTTTGCCCTTGCTTCCCTTGCCTTTGGAAGTGTTCCTAGGAAGAAGTTGCTGTGGCTGAGGTTGAAGAGGTTGCTGCCTGTGTTCTCCTCAAGGATTTTGATGGATTCCTGTCTCACATTGAGGTCCTTCATCCATTTTGAGTCTATTTTTGTGTGTGGTGTAAGGAAATGGTCCAGTTTCATTTTTCTGCATGTGGCTGTCCAATTTTCCCAACACCATTTGTTGAAGAGACTGTCTTTTTTCCATTGGACATTCTTTCTTGCTTTGTCAAAGATTACTTGACCATAGAGTTGAGGGTCTATTTCTGGGCTCTCCATTCTGTTCCATTGATCTATGTGTCTGTTTTTGTGCCAGTACCATACTGTCTTGATGATGACAGCTTTGTAATAGAGCTTGAAGTCCGGAATTGTGATACCACCAACTTTGGCTTTCTTTTTCAATATTCCTTTGGCTATTTGAGGTCTTTTCTGGTTCCATATAAATTTTAGGATTATTTGTTCCATTTCTTTGAAAAAAATGGGTGGTATTTTGATAAGGATTGCATTAAACGTGTAGATTGCTTTATGTAGCATAGATGTTTTCACAATAATTGTTCTTCCAATCCATGAGCATGGAACATTTTTCCATTTCTTTGTGTCTTCCTCAATTTCTTTCATGAGTACTTTATAGTTTTCTGAGTACAGATTCTTTGTCTCTTTGGTTAGGTTTATTCCTAGGTATCTTACAGTTGTAGGTGCAATTGTAAATGGGACTGACTCCTCAATTTCTCTTTCTTCTGTCTTGTTGTTGGTGTAAAGATATGCAACTGATTTCTGTGCATTGACTTTATATCCTGACACTTTACTAAATTCCTGTACAAGTTCTAGCAGTTTTGGAGTGGAGTCTTTTGGGTTTTCCGCATATAGTATCATAACATCTGCAAAGAGTGATAGTTTGACTTCTTCTTTGCCGATTTGGATGCTTTTAATTTCTTTTTGTTGTCTGGTTTCTGAGGCTAGGACTTCCAGTACTATGCTGAACAGCAGTGGTGATAATAGTCATCCCTGCCGTGTTCTTGACCTTAGCTGAAAAGCTCTCAGTTTTTCTCCATTGAGAATGATATTTGCGGTGGGTTTTTCATAGATGGCTTTGATAATATTGAGGTATGTACCCTCTATCTTTACACTTGGAAGAGTTTCGACCAGGAAAGGGTGCTGTACTTTGTCAAATGCTTTTTCAGCATCTATTGAGAGTATCATATTGGTTCTTATTCTTTCTTTTATTAATGTATTGTATCACATTGATGGATTTGCAAATGTTGAACCAACCTTGCAGCTCTGGGATAAATCCCACTTGGTCTGGTGAATCATCCTTTTAATGTATTGTTGGATCCTATTGGCTAGTATTTTGGTGAGAATTTTCGCATCTATGTTCACCAAGGATATTGGTCTGTAATTCTCTTTTTTGGTGGGATCCTTGTCTGGTTTGGGGATCAAGGTAATGCTGGCCTCATGAGTTTGGAAGTTTTCCTTCCATTTCTATTTTTTTGGAACAGTTCCAGGAGAATTAGAATTAATTCTTCTTTAAATGTTTGGTAGAATTCCCCTGGGAAGCTGTCTGGCCTGAGCTCTTTGTTTGTTGGTAGATTTTTGATGACCGCTTCAATCTCCTTACTGGTTATGGGTCTGTTCAGATTTTCTATTTCTTCCTCGTTCAGTTTCGGTAGTTTATATGTCTCTAGGAATGCATCCATTCCTTCCAGATTGTCAAATGTGTTGGCGTATAGTTGCTCAGAATATGTTCTTCTAATTGTTTGTATTTCTTTGGTGTTGGTTGTGATCTCTCCTCTTTCATTCATGATTTTATTTATTTGTGTCCTTTCTCTTTTCTTTTTGATAAGTCTGGCCAGGGTTTATCAATCTTATTAATTCTTTCAAAGAAACAGCTTCTAGTTTCATTGATTTGTTCTATTGTTTTTTTGGTTTGTATTTCATTGATTTCTGCTCTGATCTTTATTAGTTCTCTTCTCCTGCTGGGTTTAGGCTTTCTTTCTTGTTCTTTCTCCAGCTCCTTTAGGTGTAGGGTTAGGTTGTGCATTTGTGACCTTTCTTGTTTCTTGAGAAAGGCTTGTACTGCTATATATTTTCCTCTCAGGACTGCTTTTGCTGTGTCCCACAGGCTTGGAACCGTTGTGTTTTCATTATCATTTGTTTCCATGAATTTTTTCAATTCTTCTTTAATTTCCTGATTGACCCATTCATTTTTTAGAAGGATGCTGTTTAGTCTCCATGTATTTGGGTTCTTTCCAACTTTCCTCCTGTGATTGAGTTCTAGCTTCAGAGCATTGTGGTCTGAAAATATGCAGGGAATGATCCCAATCTTTTGATCCCAGTTGAGACCTGATTCATGTCCCAGGATGTGATCTATTCTGGAGAATGTTCCATGTGCACTAGAGAAGAATGTGTATTCTGCTGCTTTGGGATGGAATATTCTGAATATATCTGTGATGTCCATCTGGGCCAGTGTGTCATTTAAGGCCTTTATTTCCTTGTTGATCTTTTGCTTGGATGATCTGTCCATTTCAATGAGGGGAGTGTTAAAGTACCCTACTATTATTGTATTCTTGTCTATGTGTTTCTTTGATTTTGTTATTAATTGCTTTATATAGTTGGCTGCTCCCATGGTACAGGCATAGATATTTAAGATTGTTACACCTTCTTGTTGGACAGACCCTTTGAGTATGATATAGTGTCCTTCCTCATCTCTTATTAGAGTCTTTGGTTGAAGATCTAATTGATCTGATATAAGGATTGCCACCCCAGCTTTCTTTTGATGTTCATTAGCATGGTAAATTGTTTTCCACCTACTCATTTTAAATCTGGAGGTGTCTTTGGGTCTAAAATGAGTTTCTTGTAGCCAGCATATTGATGGGTTTTGGTTTTTTTATACATTCTGATACCCTGTGTCTGTTGATTGGGGCATTTAGCCTAGTTACATTCAGGGTAACTATTGAGAGATATGAATTTAATGCCATTGTATCGCCTATAAGGTGAATATTACCGTATATTCTCTCTGTTCCTTTCTGGTCTACTATTTTTAGGCTCTCTCTTTGCTTAGAGGACCCCTTTCAATATTTCCTATACAGCTGTTGTGGTGTTTATAACTTCTTCTTTTTTTTTTTTTTTAAAGATTTTATTTATTTATTGGACAGAAATCACAAGTAGGCAGAGAGGCAGGCAGAAGGAGGTGGCGGAAGCAGGCTCCCTGCTGAGCAGAGAGCCAGATCTGGGACTTGATCCCAGGACTCTGGGATCATGACCTGAGCCAAAGGCAGAGGTTTAACCCACTGAGCCACCCAGGCGCCCCGGTCTTTACAAGTTCTTTCAGTTTTGCTTGTCTTAAAAGCTTTTTATCTCTCCTTCTATTTTCAATGATAGCCTAGCTGGATATAGTATTCTTGGCTGCATGTTTTTCTCCTTTAGTGCTCTGAATATATCATGCCAGTTCTTTCTGGCCTGCCAGGTCTCTGTGGATAAGTCTGCTGCCAATCTAATATTTTTACCATTGTATGTTACAGACTTCTTGTCCCAGGCTGCTTTCAGGATTTTCTCTTTGTCGCTAAGACTTGTAAATTTTACTATTAGATGACGGGGTGTGGACCTATTCTTATTGATTTTTGAGGGGGGTTCTCTGCACCTCTTGGATATTGATGCTTGTTCCCTTTGGCATATTAAGGAAATTCTCTACAATAATTCTTTCCAATATACCTTCTGCCCTTCTCTCTCTTTCTTCTTTTTCTGGAATCCCAATTATTCTAATGTTGTTTCGTCTTATGGTATCACTTATCTCTCGAATTCTCCCCTTATGGTCCAGTAGTTGTTTGTCTCTCTTTTGCTCAGCTTCTGTATTCTCTGTCATTTGGTCTTCTATATCACTAATTCTCTCTTCTGCCTCATTTATCCTAGCAGTAAGAGCCTCTATTTATCATTGCACCTCATTAATAGCTTTTTTGATTTCAACTTGGTTAGATTTTAGTTCTTCTATTTCTCCAGAAAGGGCTTTTATTTCTCCAGATAGGGTTTCTCTAATATCTTCCATGCCTTTTCAGAGCCCAGCTAGCATCTTGAGAATCATCATTCTGGACTCTAGATCTGACATATTACCAATGTCTGTATTGATTAGGTCCCTAGCCTTCGGTACTGCCTCTACTTCTTTTTTTTTGTGGTGAGTTTTTCCACCTTGTCATTTTATCCAGATACAAATATATGAAGGAGTGAATTAAAGGGTGGCAAAGACCCCAGGAAAATGTGCTTCAACCAAATCAGAAGAATCCCCAAATTGTGGGGGGAAGATGAGGGGTAAAGAGAAGCTCAGAAAAAGAAAAAAATTTAAAAAATAAAAAAATAAAGAAAAAATAGAAAAAAGAAAATGTATATATTCGACTGGTGAATAGAACAGTGTCAGCCACTTAATTATGGGAGTATTTTTGTCTCTTAGAAGAAACTATCTCCCAAAATTTTAAAGAATGAATGAAAAAAATATATATATATACACCCACATAAGAATTAAGCGTAAATATGATGAAGGGATGGAATATGACAATAAGGATGAACATTTTTTTAAAAAAATTTTTAAAAAAGGAGTTGATAAGGTAAGTTGGTTGGGAGAATAAAGAAAAAGAAAGTGGAGGGACTTTGCTCAGCTGGAGACTAGAACAAATCCCTGTGCTAGATTTAGGGTATATTTTGATCTATTAGAAAAAGTTGTGTCCCAAATTTTTTTAGAAGAAAAAACCCTATGTGTATACAAATAATAAAGTTAGATACAATAAAGTATAAAATATGACTATAATAAGGAAGGTTCAAAAAGGGTTTTTTTTTTGTGAAAGGTATTGTTAAGATAAACTAGTTAAAAAACATTAAAAGAGCAAAGAGTAAAAGTTAAAAAATATTTTAGCATAAGAAAAAAATAAAATTAAAAAAATTAATTATCTTTCCAAGACTAAAGAATCACGGGAAGAAAGCCAGGAATTCCATGCTTTGCTTTCTCCTCCTCTGGAATTCCACTGTTCTCCTTGGTAAGCGAACTTGGTCTTGGCTGGGTTTCTTGTTGATCTTCTGGGGGACGGGCCTGTTGTAGTGATTCTCAAGTGTCTTTGCCGCAGGCGGAATGTCACCACCCTTGCCAGGGGCCGGGCTATGTAATCCGCTTGGGTTTGCTTTCAGAGCTTTTGTTCCCTGAACGTTTTCCATAGAGTTCCAGAAAATGGGAATGAAAATGGCGGCCACCCAGTCTCTGGCCGGGAGCTGAGAGCTCAGGGCCCCACTCCTCAGTGCATCCTCAGAGAAAAGCGCTCACTCACTCCCGTCTCCCTGGCCTCCAGCCGTGTTCCGAGCTCACCTGGCCTCTGACCAAGCCTATCTGTCCCTGGCACACAGCCCCACCTGGAGTCTCCAAACCCAGCAGTTGCCTGCGCTCTTCTGGGTTTGTCCCCGGATCTGCCACTTGTGGGGTCCCTGCTCAAAGAGCCATGGTCTGACTGTGCCACGGATCACAGTTTAAGGTACCCTGAGCTGAGAGCTCACTCTTGGGCTCCATATCTGTAGCCGGCTTCCCCGCTCTGGTACCTACGAAGTCTGCGACACTCAGACCCTGATCCTTCTGTGACCCCCCGGAACTGAAACCACGCTGTCCACAACAGGGCTCCCCCCAGCTTAGCCTCTGGAGCAGTGTCCCTCATGGAGCAGACTTCTAGGAGTTCAGATTTTGTGCGCTGTTGCCCTCCCCCTTGCCGGGAGCCGCCCCTCCCCACCATGGCCGATCTTCCCCTCGCTTTGGATTCACTTCTCCGCCGTCCTACCTTTCAGAAAGTGGTCGATTTTGTGTTTCTAGAATTGGTGCGCCTCTTCTCCTCCATCTCCTGTTGGATTTTAGGGGTTCGGAAGGGTTTGATAAACTAACTGTTCTCCTCCTACCTGGCCTTGTCTCAGCCGCTACTCCTCCACCATCTTGACTCCTCCCCCACCTGAGTAAGTGCTTTTAAAATTTACTTTGGCACTTTATCCAACAACGCTGGAAAGAAAACAATAGTTTCTACTCAAAGTGACCACCTGTGATGAAACTTGATTATAATTTTTGTTCACTTTTGTTTATATCTTAAATTGTCTTACATTATAATAAATATGGAAATGCAGAAATCATAAAGTAACAGCTTAATGAACTTCTACAAAGTGAACACAATTAGCACCTGGAGCAAGACACTGAACACCGGGTCCCGGAAAACTGCCCCCTTGCCCCTCCCAGTCACGGACCTTCTTTCTTCCCCCAAACGACCACTGTCTCGACATCTAAGGCCACACTAAGTTTCGTCGGTCTCGGGACATACTGCAAGTGAAGCCTGGACGGTCCTTTTTACTCCTCGGTTTTCGTTCCTTGACATCACCCTCTCGGTGACACTGACCCGCATTCCCCCTCCTGAGATCCTGCCATCTTTAGTAACTGCTCATCCCCAGCATCTCGTCCACAATCACCCCGCTTTCCGGGCGTTTACACATGATGCAGTAACCTTCGTTCAGAATCTCCCTGGCCTTGCCCGGGTGGAAACGTCAGAGCCGCTGTGCGCAGTGTCCCGCACGTCCGCTGTGCCTTCACGGCCCCGGCTCGCCGTCGTCCAGCATCATTAGCTCCCTTGCTCGGTTCCTTCCACTGCATTCACGAGCCCAAACCAACCAATTTAATCGCAGCTCTGCATCCGACCGGCGCCCGGGAAGCCCCAGTGCGCTGACCGGGGTCAGTGTAGACGCGGGCCACCGGGTCACACACTGCGCCCCAGCGCTTCGCGGCGGACTTCGAAACCGGCACCGGGCGCTTCGGCCTCTCCGGCCTCGCCCGTGCCGTCCCCTCCGAGTCTCCGCTCACAGCCCGGACTCGGACTCCGCAGAGAGAGCGGAACCAGGAGACGAGCTTCGGCTCCTTTTTTAAAGATGTTATTTATTTATTACAGAGCGAGCGAGCGTGAGGGGAAGGTCAGGGGAGCAGCAGACCCCCGCGCAGCTCGGGGCCGACGCGGGCCTCGATCCCGGGACTCCGGATCACAACGCCAGCCGAAGGCAGTTGCCAACCACCCGCGCCCCCGGGCGGCCCGGCGCGTCCCGCTTCTCCTCCCCGGCGTGCGGACCCTGCCCGCGGCCTCGGCGCAGCTCGGTGTGAGCCCCCGCAGGGCTGCTCGGCTTCCGGCCCGCGCCACAGCCCCGTCTCCTCCTCCCCTGCTCACGCGCCTCTGCCTGTCCCGTCTCCCCCCGCCCCGCCCCGCCCCCAGCTCCGTCCGTCCGTCCGTCCGTCCGCGGGCGTGTCCTCTAACCCACCCGCTCCCGAGCACCGAGAGCGCCCGGAGGGTCTGCAGGCCGCTCCTCCGAGCCCCTTCGCGCGCGCGGCCGCCAGGAACGCAGCTCGGCGTGGGGCCTCCCGCAGCCCCGACCGGCCGCGCCGCTGCCCTCCCCGCCACGCGCTGCTCCTGCGGGTCCAGCGGCGCCGCGGCTTCCGGGAAGCCACCGGCCGTGAGCGAGCGCGGGGCGGTCCCGCCGGTCCCCGCCGCGGCCGTCAGGAGCGGGCGCTGCGCGGCGGACACGGTGCGCCCTGGGGCGGCGGCCGGAAGCCGGCGAGTCCCGCGGCGGCCGCGTCGGTGCGTTTCCCGCTCGGAACAGCCCCGCGCGAACGCGGCGCCCGGACTCGGCGCGGCCCGTGTCCCCGGAAAACCGGCCGCGCGGCCCGGGCTGCGAGCGGAGCTCGGGCCGCGGCGCCTGGTCCCGCGCGGGGCGCGCAGTTGCGGAGGACGAGGGGCGCGGCGGGGCCGCGCGCGTTCCGAGGAGCACGTGGCGCCGTTGCGGGGAAAGCGCTTCCCCCGCTGCCTGTTCGCGGACCAGTCGTCCTCGACGAGCGTTTCCGTGTTTTCAGATTCCCTTAAACGGATTCGCTTCGCCGCCGGTTACGCCCGTTTGGAAGGTCTCGGGACGGCGGAACCTGACCTGCCCCACCGAAGTGCGGAGGCGCGTCTGCGGGGGCCTTTGTGTCCCCACTGGTCCCAGCCCAGCGGGCGGCCCCATGACGACACCGAAGTCCACGACGTAGCTTCTACTTAGAGGTGCGCAGTAGGATTACGGAGAAAATCACGATCTGATTTGCGTAACGAGCACAGTAATGGGTCAGACTTGGCGGTGACAGGTCGGCATCGACCTGACTGATGACGGCACACGGTAGTCCCTAAACTAGTCTGAGAACGAAAGGGCGAGGAGCCGCTTACTGCGTCTCATACAATGAAAACGATAGGATCGTCTGAGATGTGGCGGCTCACGGGTCAAAACACGGAATCGTGAGTCTACAGCAGGTCCGACTGTATTTTTACGCAAATTGGACATTGTCACCGTTTTGAATTCTTTGGGTACGGAAAGACACAGAAACAATGTAACAATTAGTCTGTAGGCAAAAAATAAACAGGACAAAATGGTTCCAAGCTTCCAGGACCATGAAAAGAAAGCAAGCCCGTTTGGCATATAAAATACTGTTTATTGACCTAATTTTATAAGTTTATCAATCACCAGTCCTCTTAGTACTAGAAATTATACAAATTGGCTGATACTTTAATGCTCTAAAAGAATGTGATCATTTTTTTAATAAAAATATTCCATAATGCTGTGATTCCCAAACATCGATATATACTAGAAATGGGTGGAGAACGTGTTTAAAATGCTGATTTTCTGTACAATCTCAACTCTTTTGTGATTCAAATTTAATAGTTCTGGGATGAGGTTGGCAGGAATTTACATTTTAACAAGCAAACTCACTACTCTGTTGATGACAGACCACACTTAAAGCAAGACTGCACTAAGCCTACTATTCAAAAATTTAACTTTTTCTTGGTACAAAGAAACAAGAAGCTGAACTAATGTGGGAGAAAAAAAGATATATAGGTGCTTTTGGAACAGTAAATTCGCCTGACATTGGAGCCCTTGACACAAAATACCGCTCCATCAAAACAATATGCTACTGTGTCTGTGCAAAACAAAGTACTCTACTGTGAGGGATAGAAACCTGGTTTGAAATCATGGGTGATGGGGGCTAGAAGTGAGGATTGTTGCAGGAGCCAACAACTCTAGTGTCTGAGAGGCATAAAACAAAAGATTTATTTCTTGTTTATGTTCCGTGTCTGTCATGGATCTTTGCTTGTTGCGATCACTCTGGGACTTTGGACCATGCAGGAACTGCCTTCGCACTGGGATTTGGGCCTCAGTATCAGACCAAAGAGGAAGGCTAAAGCTCTAAGAGTTCCTGCTATTGCGACTAAACGCCAGGTCCTGGCTTCAGCAAGTAAACACTTCTGACTCGTTGGCCCAAACGAGGCACCAAGTTATTTCCAAACACGAGACAGGAGTACAATCCTACCATCCGTCTGAAAGGTGGTGAGAGGGAGGAAAATGGGAATAGTTGACCAACGGCAATTTTGAGAACCACAAGTCACCACATTCTCTTCTGAGAACTGCTCCTAAAGCCTAGAGCTTGAACATTTAGCTGTTGCTAAAGACACTTTATGACTTAGGAAAATCTATCCATGAAAAACGCTGTGCACAAGCTGTTTAGACAGCAACACTACGTCTACTTCAAACAGATGGCAGAAATATGAAATCTGCTGAAATGGAAGGAAGGAACTTTAATTATTGAAAGATGGGCAAATTATTGACAGAGAAACTTGTCCTATTGACGAATTTTTCTGCTAGATAATGACTCATTTTCTGACCAGTGCAGCTTCACTAGTTTTTCTGTAAACAAAATTCATCATCCCAAACTGCCTTTTGATTAGCTTAATTAGAATTTCTGCTTCACTGTCACTAAACAGGAGAAACTTAAGACGTGGTAAGAGGTCAAAGATTTGCCTTACCACTCAGTTATTCAACACAGAACAACATAAAATTTGTTCAGATAGTGGAAGATAACTGATTTTTTAAAACATAATTTTCCTAAACAACACATCTTTCCTTAAAAATTTTCATAGACTCCATTTAAAATTCTGTGATAGTCTTTGTCTTTTCAAGCAATACTTTCTCCTTCATTCTTTTAAAATAATGCTATCGTTTTTATAATTTAGTTTTATTTCATGATGATCGAGACACTAGCTTTTCACTCTAAATGAGGAGTCAGTATAACAACCGTCTATTTTTGTCTTATTAATGTGTATACCTGAATCTGTTCAGTTCTTTAAAAGAAACTGTTAGTAAAAAATTGGAAAGTCTTCACAGTGTGCTTGCAAAAGAATAATTTTTAAATGTTTATCTACTTTAAGAGGAGCTTCAGTTTCTACTTTCTAAGAATTCACATGCCTAATGTATGAAATATATATAGAAGTGATTTTAAAGGGCCATGTATTTCAATTACCTTTTTCATTGTTTTATTGATTGCATAGCATTATTTGGCCTCAGTTATTTAAAGGAAAACTAAGAAGGTACAAATGTGAATAAGATATAATGTTAATGATTATGAGTTCAAACAGATTATTGATTAACTTGAAACGATGCCATAGGGCTAATGGACAATTTAAGGTTATGTTTTCTTCATGATGATCAAGGCCTCATATACATTTTGATTTAATATTGAAAGTGAGTTCAGTTTTATATAAATCAGTTGATTAAATAATCTTTGTAGAAACCAATAGAACAAACTATAAGGAGATTTTAGTCACAATCCCATATGTTGTATCAGTGTTAACAATTTCTACAGTGCATTCAAATTCACTGATCTATGCGTCTGTTTTTGTGCCAGTACCGTACTGTCTTGCTGATTACAGATTTGTAATAGAGCTTGGAATCTGGAACTGTGATGCCACCACTGGTTTTCTTTTTCTTTCTCTCTCTCTTTTTTTAAAAGATTTTATTTATTTGTTTGACAGACAGAGATCACAAGTAGGCAGAGAGGCAGGCAGAGAGAGGGGGAGAAGCAGGTTCCCCGCTGAGCAGAAAGCCCGATGTGGGGCTCGATCCCAGGACCCTGAGATCATGACCTGAGCCAAAGGCAGAGGCTTAACCCACTGAGCCACCAGGTGCCCCAGTGGTTTTCTTTTTCAACAATCCCCTGGCAATTCAGGGTCCTTTATGGTTCCATACAAATTTTAGGATTGTTTGTTCCAGCTCTGTGAAAAATGTCGATGGTATTTTGATAGGGATTGCTTTGAAAGTGTAGATTGCTCTGGGCAGCATAGACATTTTCACAATGTTTATTCTTCCCATCCATGAGCATGGAATATTTTTCCATCTCTTTGTGTCTTCCTCAATTTCTTTCATGAGTGTCCTGTGGTTTTTTAGTATAGAAACTAGATAGTATAGATCCTTTACCTCTTTGGTTAGGTTTATTCCTAGGTTATCTTATGGTTTTTGGTGCTATTATAAATGGAATTGATTCCTTAATTTCTCTTTCTTCAGCCACATTCTTAGTTATAGAAATGCAACTGATTTTTGTGCATTTCTGTGACTTCCTGCCACATTGCTGAATTGCTGTATGAGTTCTAATAATTTGCAAGTAGAGTCCTTTGGGTTTTCCCTATAAAGTTTCATGTGATCTGGGAAGATAGGGAGTTTGACTTCTTTGCCAATTCGAATGCCTTTTACCTCTTTTTTGTTGCTCGTTAGCTGAGGCTAGTACTTCTATTACTGTGCTGACCAAAAGTAGTGAGAGTGGGCATCCCTGTCATGTTCCTGACCTTCAGGGAAAAGCTGTCAGTTTTTCCCCATTGAGAATGATATTCACTGTGGGCTTTTTGTAGATGGCTTTTATAATATTGAGGTATGTTCCCTCTATCCCTATACTCTGAAGAGTTTTAATCAGGAAAGGCTGCTATATATATATATTTTTTAAGATTTTACTTATTTATTTGGCAGAGAGAGGACACAGCAAGAGAGGGAACACAGCAGGGGGAGTGGGAGAGAGAGAAGCAGGCTTCCCGCCGAGCAGGGAGCCTGATGCAGGGCTCGATCCCAGGACCCTGGGATCATGACCTGAGCCCAAGGCAGACACTTAAGGACTGAGCCACCCTGGCGCCCCAGGATGCTGTACTTTATCGAATGATTTTTCTGCATCAACCGAGAGGATCATATGGTTATTGTCTTTTCTTTTATTAATGTGCTCTATCACGTTGATTGATTTGTGAATGTTGAACCACCTTTGCATCCCAGGAATAAATCCCACCAGGTCATGATGGATAATCCTTTTAACATACTGTTGGATCTTATTGGATAGGATCTTGTTGAGTATTTTGGCATCCTGTTCATCAGGGATATTGGTCTGTAATTCTCCTTTTTGATGGGATCTTTGCCTGGTTTTGACAAGACAGGAAACAACAAGTGTTGGAGAGGATGTGGAGAAGGGGGAACCCTCTTACACTGTTGGTGGGAAAGCAAGCTGGGAAAACTGTTATGGAAAACAGTACGGAGATTCCCTAAAACGTTAAAAATAGAGCTACCCTAGAACCCAGCAATTGCACTACTAGATATTTACTCTAAAGAGACAGATGTAGTGAAAAGAAGGGGCACAGGCACCCCAAAGTTCATAGTGGCAATGTCCATGATAGCTGAACTGTGGAAGGAGATGAATTGCCCTTCAACGGATGAACGGATAAAGAAGACATGGTACATAAATACGATGGAATATTACTCAGCCCTCAGAAAGGATGAACACCCACCATTTGCATGGACATGGGTGGCACCGGAGGGGATTATGCTAAGTGAAATAAGTCAAGCAGAGAAAGACGATTATCATATGGCTTCACTCATATGTGGAACATAAGGAGTAGAGCAGAGGGCCACAGGGGAAGGCAGGGAGAACCGAATGGGAAGAAATCAGAGCGGGAAACAAACCATGAGAGACTCTGGACTTCAGGAACCAAACTGAAGGTTACAGAAGGGAGAGGGATGGGTGGCTGGGGTAACTGGGTGATGGGTATTAAGGAGGGCAGGTGTGCTGATGAGCACCGGGTGTTACACGCAGCTAATGAATCATTGAACAATACGTCGAAAACTAATGATGCACTGTATGCTGGTCAACTGAACATGATAATAAAAAAAATTAAATAAAATAGAAAAAATCCTATGCCACTTATAATAGACACACCTTCAATACAAAGATACGAGAATATTGAAAGTAAACTTCTAAAATGTATGCAAATGCAACCAAAATGAAGATGATATAGTCGGACATTAGGATTCGAAGCCGACGACCAGGAAAGAATTCTTGGGATGTCTTTGGTGCAAAAAGGTGGTTTTATTAAAGCACAGGGACAGGACCCAAGCGCAGAAAGAGCTACACTGAGGTCATGAGGAGTGGCTAGTTACATACTTTCAAGTTGGAGGGGGTTAGGGACAGTGTAAGTCTCTAAGGAATTGGAAGCAAGGTTTCCAGGACCTTGAGGGGCTAGCCGTTGTTAGGAAAAAGTCACTTACTACTGCCTGATTAAACCTGAGTCACGAGACTCTTCGGATGTATATCGGTGGGTCATATGCTTGGGGGATGATTGCCAACGTGTCTGGGTGCGGGTAAGAGATAAAGGAAGTTTCCAAAGACTTTTTATATGTTAAAGTAGACTTCAGGGATCCTGGGGGTTGGGCTAAGATTGCCTTTTGCCCTTAGCAAAGTATTAACATCCAGGCAGTTGAGTCCCTAGAGGAATGTCACTCTGCCTGTTTCAAGGACTTCTCAGTCCTTGTCAGTGGGCTGTAGTTAGTAAGGAAATTTACTTTTCTTTTTTCTTTGTTTCCCACATCATAGTTACATTAATATCAGATAAAAATAGGCTTGAAGCAACAACAAAAAATAGTGATGAAGAGGGATATGCGGTAATGGTGAAAGGGCCTTCAAATTTCGTGTGCCAGTAACACAGTCTTAAATGTATAATGGAGACAGATTAACATAATTCATAAGAAGGAAGAGACAAAACAATCATAGTGGAAAATTTAGCACTTTTATATTTTTGGAATTGAGAGAGCAAACAAAGAATTTATTAAGGATATAAAAGATTTGAGAAACAAAATGAATCATGTTGATCTAATCGACATATGTAGAACATTATACCAAGCAATTGCAGAATGCATACTTCTTTTGGGAGCACTGGAATATTTACCAAAATTGACCAAAGGTGGGGCTAGATTATATCCCTCAACAGGTGCTAAATTATACATACTATCTTACCAAAACAGTATTAAGCTTGAACTCAGAACCAACATATAACTAGAAAATACCCAAAAGGTTGTAATTAAATTATTTACTTCAAAATAAAAAGCCATGGGTCAACAAGGAAATTGTAATGAAAAATTAAAAGTATTTTGAAAAGAATGATCATTAAATGGAGCACATTAAGCAGAAGGGTCAGCGCTGACACAGGGTTAGAGGCGATGGTGCAGCCTTTACTGACTACACGAGAATGAAGAGAACTGAAAATCAGATCTAATTATCTATATCAAATACTGAGAAAAACAAAAATTAAACACTGAAATAGAAGGGAGGCAATAATAAAAACAAGGGCTGAAATATGTGAAATTCCAAATAAATGTCCAACAGAGAAAATTAACAATACCAAAAGTTTGGGGTTTTTTGCTTTTACTATACTAAAACTTATACAAGATAAAGTAGAAAATTTTTTAAATGTTTATTTCTGTCCTGCCTTGCCTCCACATGGCTGACCTTTTTATAGGCTCCCAAGTTACACAACTCAGCAGTATGAGTCCGAGGAAGTTAACATTCCATAGACAGTCCCGACCCAGTGTTGCGTAAGAGCTAATGAAGGAACGTTTCTCGTTTTCAGGACAAGGCGGACAGTTCCCAGGCCCGTTCTTCATACCAGCTTACCAGGTTGCAGGGAGTCGCACCTCAGGTACTCCGAGTATTTAACAGTTCGGTTATGCAAATCTGCACTCACTGTCCTCTTGCTCTTTCTAAATTCCTTCACTCCTGTTTTATGGGATACTAATTAAGTTACCTTCATCCAAGTCTGTGTCTCAGGATCTGCTTTTTTTTTTCCCTCTAGCACAGGGAAAGACAGTCCCATGTAGTGTCAAGTAACTTGGATCGGTAATTAAAAGCCTCTCACAACAAACTCCAGGCCATATGGTTTCATAAGTGAAGCTACTAATCATATACAAAATCTCCCACAGAATAGGAAAAGAGGGAAAACGTCCAAACTCATTATATAAAGTGAGCATAACCTTGACATCAAAACCTGACAAGGAGATTAAAAGAAAAATTGGCCCAATCTGTCTCACATATAGAGATAATGAAAAATTCTAAATGAAATATTAGCCCTTAACCCAGTAACACATAAATGAGGACAATGGATCATACCCTTCGTAATATACATGTAGTCAAGAACTTGAGGACCATCGGTATTATTCGCCATGTTAACAGAATGAAGGAGAAAAATCAACAAGGAACTCGGTACATGCAAAATGAGTATTTGAAAAATCTAATACCCTTTCATGCCACAAATTGAATGAAAATTCTATAATTTTACAAAGGTATCAAATTATGTCCACACATCCCCGAGCCCGTGCCATCAATAATGATGAAATGTTGAAAACTTTTCCTATAAATTTGGGAATAAACAAGAATGCCTGCTGTCATCAAAACAGGCTCATTAATAACAGGAAAAATTAAAACCATGTGCAAACTGATAGAATGTGATGAGAACATACGATTATTTCTGTAACAATCTTGCCGAGATGAGTAATCTAATCTAATTTGAGGACACATCAGACAAACACCAACAGAAGGATCTTCTACAAAGGAAATACCTTGTAATCTTTTTTTTTTTTTTTTAAATTTATTTATTTGACAGACAGAGATCACAAGCAGGCAGAGAGGCAGACAGAGAGAGAGGGGGAAGCAGGCTCCCCGCGGAGCAGAGAGCCCGATGCGGGGCTCGATCCCAGGACCCTGGGATCATGACCTGAGCCGAAAGCAGAGGCTTTAACCCTCTGAGCCACCCAGGAGCCCCAAATACCTTGTAATCTTAAAATGTGTCAAGGTCAAAGTGATGTCGGAAATGAAGGCAGAAGAAAAATTATTAAATTTCCTTACATCTTATAGCCCATTGACAAGTCCTTGAAACAGGCAGAGTGACATTACTCTAGGGACTCAACTGCCTGGATGTTAATACTTTGCTAAGGGCAAAAGGTAATCTTAGCCCAACCCCCAGGATCCCCAAAGTCTACTTTAACATATAAAAACTCCTTTGGAAATTTCCTTTATCTCTTACCCCCACCCCAGACACGTTGGCAATCATCCCCAAGCATATGACCCACTAGTATACATCCGAGGAGTCTCATGACTCAGGTTTAATCAGACAGTAATAAATGACTTTTTCCTAACAACAGCTAGCCCCCTCAAGGTTCTGGAAACCTTGCTTCCAAATTCCTTAGAGACTTATACTATCCTTAATCCCCTCCCAACTTGAGAGTATATAATGGGCCACTTCTCAGGACCCCAGTGCAGCTCTTTCTGCCCACGGGTCCTGTCCTCGTGCTTTAATAAAACCACCTTTTTGCACCAAAGACGTCTCAAGAATTCTTCCTTGGCCATCAGCTCCGGAGCTCACCAACATTCCAAAACTACATCATTTGGTGACCATGAAGGAACCCCCTCACTCTAGAGAGCTTTCTTCCTGTTCTCACCTTTACTTAATAAACTATCACTTCGCCCTTTTGTGTCTGCGAGATTCATTCTTCAACTCCTCAAGACAAGAACCCTGCCACCCTGCAACAGAAGGAGTCAAGGAAATATTAAAGAATAAAGAGACCATGAAACATTAAAGAGATGTGACAACTAAAATAAATTTGTGATTCTGAACTGGAATTTTTATTATAAAAGGCATTATTTTGACATTTGGTGAAAACTAAATGGGATGATTTTTTTTTAGGTTATGGTGATATATCAATATCAAGTTCCTGCTTCTGATAGTTGTAATATGGTTATTTATGCTCAGTGTGGAACATGTTTCTCTTATTTTATTCTGTTTAAGAATGTTTGCAATAATTTAAACATCTCTTCTTTGTTCTTTATTCCCAAAATGATTTGGGGAATAAATAATTTACTCCCCAAATTATTTTTAGATATTCTTACTCTCATATAGTTATGTTCAACTTAGTTGATCATGAATCAACTTAAACTGAAATTGATTAATTTAAATGTAATATATTTTGAAGACGAAATGATTTTAGGATTTTTTTCACATGAAGTGACAATATATACAAGTTTGCATAGACCTATTTAAATATAAATATAAATTTAGAATAAAGTTAAATTTAGCAGACTTCAACCAATTTTATGGAACAAAATATGTTCCCTATTGAATTTATTAATAAACCAAACAATTAGAGCTTTGATAAAGTTTTGTGAAGTCCCTCTTTTCTTTTGAAGTGGCACTTTAAAGGTATAAACTTTCAGACTGACTTCTTAGATATATCCTAAATTAATTCACTATAGGAGTTATTTTAGGAATCATCAATACGACTGTCTCTTCCAGTTTTAAGTTTTGTGATCCAAAATTCCAAATTAACATCGTTCTCCAATCAGAAATCTATAAATTTTGGTTTCTGATATTAATATAGATGCCTTAGCATAGCAAAGGTGATTAATTCTAGGCCCCTTTAAGAAGTTATGTGTTGCACAGTAGTGGATTTAAAATAGCAGAATTAAAAATTTTTTTTTTCTAATTAGACTTGTAAGATACGTGATCTTACTCTCCACAGAATGAACCCAAGTAAAGTTGTTCTAGTAAAAGTGATGATCTCAAGATCAGATGAATCTACAGGTTTAGAAAAAGTGATATAGAGGGATCCGGGTGGGTAGGAATTTGGCATGAAGAAAGCAGTGTAATGGATGACAGATGCATGCTTCATGCAGGCAGAGCGTAGCAGCAGAAGGAGACCATCATCAGACAATAGAAAGCAGATACACATATCATGTCTCAGAACCAATAAGCCTGATACAGACTCAGCAAGTGCCGGTTCTATATAGGCCATTCCGGCCCAAGAACAGAGCCCTCTAGAGATCTCACTATGACCAAATTCAAGTCATCGGTCTCGCTCAAATCAATAAATAATGCTAACAAGCTAGTTCAAACACCCATAGATCTCCTCGGACCCATGGTCACAAAGCAACACCATTAATCAGTATGTTTCACAGCATGACCAGAAAGCAGTGTCATAAATGTGTGTTTCTTAATTCAGCAGGAGAGCGAAGATAAGCCCAGACCTCCTTAAATTCTCCCAACACAGTCAACCTGCCAACTGATAGTCAAGTCCTCCTTAGGACAAAATGCTCAAAATTCTTTGTTCGTCAATAGAACTTGCCTTTTAACGTTATATAGTAAGAAATTATATAGATAATTAAAGCTATATCCAGATTCCAAACATTAGTAATAACCAAACGTTTGGTTCTGGTATGGAATTAAACAGACAACTCTGCCACCTAGAAATACCAGCATAAAGTTTTTCCTATTCCTGTATGAACTATAACTTTTCACCTCCCTAATCATCGAGCTTTCTCTACTTTATGTATACATCTACTGAACGGTTAAGAAAGCAATTTGCCGTTAATCAAGTCTAAGACTTCTTCGGGCCAATCGTCCCCCACAAGGATAATATCCCGAGGGGCTTTAACTCAATCTCCTGGTATACACTGCAAATTCAGGTGTTAGAAAAGACTGTGTTCCACACTGCACACTTCTGTTGGCTTTTATTTAAAGACAAATGAAAGAGATGGGGCACCCGACTGCCGCAATCAGTGAGCACGAGACTCTTGATCTCGAGGTCATGGGTTCAAATCCCACATTGGGCATAAGGCTTACTTTAAAAAAAAAAAAAAAAAGACAAATGAAAGAATACATGAAAGCAGGGGCTTCCAAGAAATATCGCTTGAGCAAGCATCCAAGGGCTCTTTTTTCACACGCCCTGACCTTGCTCTGTCTCCGGCTTAAACCAATCGTAAGCAAGCTTAGCTTGGGAGACCTCAAATAAGAAGAACCATGGCTTTCATGCCTTTCTAGCTACATAACCTGCCAGGCTGACTTAACTGGTTATGTTGGTTGCAAACCTTCAGTAAAGAAACTGAGTTTAAAGGATTTCTAGAAGTTCAGAAGTTTAAATCATCATAAATCCCATTACCCTTACTTTAGTAAAGAATCAAAGACCAAACATTCAGGAATCCCCAAAATTATTGTTTCCAGTTTACCTGTAACTGAAATCTATCTCACATATTTATGATAATCAATACCAGCATTATCATGTTCACAATACATCTATTATAATAGTACAAATAGGTATATAATAGGACATCAGAAATAGAGAACTCTTAAAAAAAAAAAGAAAAGTTTTGTTTTTGTTTTTTAAGTCATCTCTATCCTCAACATGGGCCTCAAACCCAACTCTTGATCTTGAGATCAAGGGTTGTACACTCCACCAACAGAGCCAGTCAGGTGCCCCCGGAGAACTTTCCTGATCGGTGACACCCAGCTTACAAAGACAAAGATGCTAAGCAGTGTGGGGGGGATATAGCAAGGACTAGGGAGAGGGGGAAGAAACTGACAAAACCCGCAGGGTATTGGATATGTGCTTTGAAGGAGGGAATAAGGGCAAACTACTCAATTAGGGACTAGGGAAGAGAAAAACCAAGTGCAAAACTGACCACAATCTCGACATTATGTTCTTATCCAAACTTCCTTAAATTATTCCCCATTCAGAGTCTGTTTTCCTAAGAGCCAGGAGTATGAACCGTTTTACTGGCGGTTGTTGACACAGGAGATTTCATGATACCACAATAAGGTATTAAGCGTTCAAGTGTATTTGTGGTCGTCGACGATAATTAAACGGTTTGGAACCATCTGAATATGGAAGTTGGAGGTCAGGTAATCGGAGATAAAAATGCAAAGAGCTGATTGGTGACAGAAGTGTTACTCCCAGGCCACATGGGCTTACAAATACTCTTCTTCCCAAATAAATCCTGAACTTGTGCCCCCAACCCTGCAGGAATAGAGCTTGTTTAGGACCATTTTTCACATATATGAGCACAGAACAAGTACATCTGAAAATAGGGATTTCCCAAAGAAAATAACCCAGAAGAGTTCATTTCTCAATGCCCAGTCTTAAGTGAGGATCACCACTCAGGTGAAGACATGACTTACGAGGAGTAAGTGTGAGGGTGTGGAGAAGTAGGACGGAGGTAGTCATCATAGCCTCCAACATTTTCCAATTTGTAGCAGCATTTTCCCATACGAAAAATGAGGTTTAGGGGATAAGCCTTTCCTTCAGTGGAGTCACTTCTTCAGAACATAATGACAGTATTGCTAAATACGTCTTTGCAGAGAAAAAAACTTCTTTGAGAAATCTGCTTCAACATTAGATTTTTAAATTAGATTTATTACAATTCATTACTGAATTATTTCCAAGATTACTAAGTGTTATTTCCTCATATAGAAAGTAGAGCTTACGTGATTTTTGCATCATAGCCAATATTCCATATTTAAATTAATGTGTTGTATACTTACATATGAAAAATGAAAATGAATTATAATATAAATTAAAATCAAGAAGAAAGAAACATATTTTCAATAACCGGATAGACTTGTTTTCAGTAACCTAACAGATTAGCAGTCAGCAGTAGTCAGAATTACACTTTGTTCTTCGTCACGTTCTGCTGCTTTAGTGAAGATCTGTCCTCCCCAGTTGCATTGGTTTCATCTGATCAAATGATAGCTTGTACACTGTATATAAGGAGCTAGTTTTCCTTCTCCCATCTTGCAACTCAGATTACTAAAAACAGAATATATCTTAGATAAAACTTATCAAGCCTGAACTACGTATTTTTATATGTTTGGGCCCCAAAATAGAGTGGCTAAATGAATTGCTTAGGTTTTTTGTTGTTGTTTTCTTCTTCTTTTTTTTTTTTTTTTTTTTACCTAGTGAATTAGTCATAAAATCAGCCATAAAACCCAATTCTTCTGAATCACTGTTTATCATTCACTGATGCCTTGCAACATAAATGGTGAATTTTCTAGCTTTCGAAAGGTATGTTTCATTAATAAAATATTCTATGCAGTATGCAAAAAAACCCTGTAACATCATTAAAAATGGCAAAACATAAATTCAATTTATGAATTCTTTAGCTCTAGTATCAACTCTGCTTATCTACAAATCAAAGCTAAACACCATTTAAAATTAAAACATACTTTAATAAATAAATGTACTATTGGCTTGTTCTATTTTAGCTCTCTATGTGTTTTCCAGATTGTTTCATGTTATATGTTGTTAATTTACATAATCAATTCATTGCAATTTTTTTCAAAATTTGGGTAGTTACATTTTAAAAAAAAATTGCATCTTTTATGGTATATTTAGCTCATTTTATCCCTTTAAGTCAACTAACATTTGCTTCGGTGGAGCCATCTATGTTTTGTTTATATCTTATATTTATTATGGATAAAATTTTTGTTGCTGAACCTCTCTGAAAGATCTCTATGAATTTCTGTTATATAATTTAGTTATATAAAATATAACTAAACTTTATTCTTGAATATTAATTTTTCTCAAGCTTAGACTTCCTTCTGCCTTCTATCAGGAAGAGATACAAATTACAAGAACATGATTTGTATTTAAAATGTATTAACTAGTTTTTTATCAAGAGAATTGTTCAGATGATAATACCAGTAACACCTTAAAGACAAATTACTAAATTGTAGGTCTGTAGAATTCCAGTAAGGACTATGCCTTTATGTGTGACCCCTAAGTTAACAATAATGTTTTACCCTAATACATTTATTTGATAGATTTCATTTACTCTCATCTAAACAAGTTGCTAAAATTTGTTATTTCTGCCTTCAATAAGGCCTCTTTTTGGAAAATGTTGATGAAATATATTATACTTGTAATATAAATTTATGTTATAAATATAATAGAAATGATTAATATAAGCCAAATTTTGTCTATGATTCATGCTACATGAATCATATAAATCATTTGTGTATGAAGTAGGGAAACCAAAATGGGCCGTATCAGGAAGCAATTTGCATCTTAATCATGAATAAACTTAATTTTAATAAAATCATTAGTAAACATAATCATGAGTCATGATCCACTGAATTCAGACATTAGATGTGGAACTGATATCGATGACTGGCAAGCATCTTAATCCAGAACGACATGGTTAGTGAGAGTCTGAAGGACAGTGGTGTAAGTTACAAGGTATTAGTAAAGAACCACCTCCGGGAGAGGTAGAAATGAGAAACTTAGCCAGATTAGGATGCAGTTAATGCAAGTAATTATATCACTGTTTTTCTAATATAAGAAGCATTTATGAAAATTATTTAAGGTATTTTATTAGTTTAAGAGTAGATTGCTAGTTTAAAATAGGATGTTTGGAGATAATATGCACTGACAAGAAGGAAAAATTTAAAAATCTCTAAATGTTTTCTCTGCATAATTAAAAGTTTGAAATTAGTGGAGCAAACAACAGAATCACCATTTGACACTCTGATTGTTAATTCTGGATAGATTGCTAGAATACTGAATTGATTTAATTGTGGTGGGTTTTTTTTTTTTCCTTTCCTTTTATTTTATTTATTTATTTTTTTAATAGGCTTCCTGTTCCAGTGTGGAGTCAACACAGGGCTCAGCCCACGACCCTGAGATCATAACCAGAGCCAAGATCAAGAGGCGGAGGCTTCACTGACGGAGCCCCCAGGAGCCCCGGACTGGATGAGTTTTGTTATTGATAGAAGAATGAGAAAGACGCCGAAACATGTGTGTTGAGGAGAGGCCAAGTTACATACCTTTTGGCCCATGATGCTGAAGTTTGGAGACAAAATAGAGCGAGTTTTCCTTCTAGGAATACACCAGCTCCAGCTTTTTCCCTGAAGCTACTCTTGCCGGTCACTGGAAAACAAGAAGAACCTACAGCTGAAGGTGCCTCCCGTGAGGCCCTAGTGCTAGTGAGTGGGTTGCAGTGCCCGGCACAGCGCTACCCACACCCGACAGAATTCTCTTGTCCAAGAAGGAGTAAGAAAAAAAATACTGAACTAGTGGTGAAGTCAAGGAATATGCCATGGGTACAAAAAACGGATAAAACAAAAATAGGAGCATCGAATACCAAACACAAGTAAATGTGAATTCTGGAAAAGTATCGCTGCACAAATAAAGTAAATCTTCTCTTCAAGAATATTTGTGTCAGTGTCACTTTCAAAAATGAAAGCAATTAAGATGTCTCCAAATACAGAATATTAAATAAACTGAGATGTCCCTACACCGAAATACAATAGAAACTCCAAAATCGATGGGGGAAATTACCACAAGTGTTTAAAAATATTGTGTATATAAAATATTCATTTACTGTATATATAAACACGTCTACTGAAAGATAAAACCAGATGATAATAGTTATTCTCCCAGGATAAAGCATTTGTGAGTTATTTTTACATACTTTTCATAGACTTTCTGTGTTTGTTTGTTTGTTTTTAAGATTTTATTTATTTGACAGAGAGAGACTCAGCGAGAGGGAACACAAGCAGGGGGAGTGGGAGAGGGAGAAGCAGGCCTCCTGTTGAGCAGGGAACCCGATGCGGGTTCGGTCCCAGGATCCAACGTGGGATCATGACCTGAGCCGAAGGCAGATGCTTAATGACCGACTCACCCAGGCGCCCCTCTGTATTTTTTTTAAAGATTTATTTATTTGAGAAAGAGAGGGCGCGCATGAGCGGGAGGGGCAGAGAGGGAGGGAGAAAGAACCGTAAGCGGAGTCCACGGTAAGCACAGAGCCCGTGGCTCACTGTGCTGACACCGAGAGTTGGAAGCTTAACCGACAGTGCCACCCGGGCGCCCCTGACTTTCTGTATTTTTAAATTTCCTTTATAGTAAATAAATTTTGTAATCAAAAATAAATATTTTTTTATAAAAATATTTTAATGGAAATAGTGGAACAAAAAAACATTAAAAAGTAGCCCCTGGTGGGAATAATCATTTACCATTAAGGGTAACAATAAAGAAAGCTCCTTAATTCATTTCTACAAATAGGACAGAAAAAATGAACATTACGTTACTCGGGATATTGAGAGAACAGAGTCCTAGGACACAATCATGACACAAGATACGACAGTCTTGCTTTTCTTCCTCAGAGCGCCCCGGAAACTCGCTGCATGAGAACTTTTCCTCTCTGTCCAGAATTAAACCTGGGCAGCCCCCCTGCATTCGCTCTTTGTTAAGAAAACCTCCCTGATCGTTTTAGTGTTTGAACAGTCTCAGCCTACAATTAACGTACACAGACATGTGTAATAAGACTCTCAAATTCAGAGTTAAAAATCTTCCATATCCTAGACAGACCAGTTTCCCTGGTTACGTGACGACTCCGGGGTTGGGGAGCTATGGGGGAGCAGATGTAGATGACAGTAGGGTCTTTCTTAAAGGAAGTTCTCTGACCTATTAGTTCCGATGGGAAGGAAGTCTGAGACCTACTTGGACACTCGTGACTTCCCCGTGGGCTTCTGGTCCAAATAAACTCTCTTAATCGGCCCGTGTCTTTCTCACTTTCTCTCCTTCTCCGCTAGGCCTCGATAGGCCCAACCCTTGACCAGTCGTCAGTGGGTTCCTTTCCCAGCCCGCGTGAGACCATCACTCTGCTGGCACGAGCTCCTCCTCCTCCGAGGGAAGTAGTTCGTCTGAGCCCAGTGACCCGTCGGAGCCCAGCGACCCGTCCGAGTCCAGTGACCCGTCCGAGTCCCGCGGCCAGTCCGAGCCCAGCGGCCCGTCGGAGTCCAGCGGCCCGTCCGATCCAGCGGCCAGTCAGAGCCCAGCGGCCCGTCGGAGTCCAGCGGCCAGTCCGAGCCCAGCGGCCCGTCGGAGTCCAGCGGCCAGTCCGAGCCCAGCGGCCCGTCCGAGCCCCGCGGCCCGTCCGAGCCCCGCGGAGTCCGAGTCCCGCAGCCCGTCCGAGCCCAGCGGCCCGTCGGAGTCCAGCGGCCCGTCGGAGCCCAGCGGCCAGTCAGAGCCCAGCGGCCCGTCGGAGTCCAGCGGCCAGTCCGAGCCCAGCGGCCCGTCGGAGCCCAGCGGCCAGTCAGAGCCCAGCGGCCCGTCGGAGTCCAGCGGCCAGTCCGTGCCCAGCGGCCCGTCTGAGCCCCGCGGCCCGTCGGAGTCCAGCGGCCCATCCGAGTCCAGCGGCCCGTCCGAGCCCCGCGGCCAGTCCGAGCCCAGCGGCCCGTCGCAGCCCAGCGGCCCGTCCGATCCAGCAGCCAGAGTCCAGCGGCCCATCCGAGCTCCGCGGAGTCGACTCGGTGTCCATCGTCGCGCCGGACGTAGGGGAGCGTGACCCCCTCGTGGCAAACGTGCAGCTTTGCCTTGGGAAGTCCTTCAACTTTGCTTCTACGTCCCCAAGCGGCCGAGAGACCAGGGACTACACACGCGATTTTTAGAAAACTCTTTCGAAGCCTGATTCGTGGACAAGGACTTCGTTTTACTATTTCCGCCTGCACGAGGGGTGGATGGCGGGTCCTTTGACTTCAGTAGAAACTCGCGCCCCCGCGCCGCCGCCGCACGTCTTGTCTGTGGACCTTGTTTACGCTCGGGCAGGAGAGCTCGGCGCCACCGGCCGCTGGGGCTGCTTCTCCCCGGCCTGCTGCGCGGCCCGCGGCTCGCCGGGTCACACGGCTGCGGCCTGACCACGCCCGACGGTCTCGGCCCATGCGGGTGAGGCGGGCCCCGTGGACCCCGCAGACCCCGCAGACCCCGTGGACCCCCGTGGACCCCGCAGACCCCGTGGACCCCCGTGGACCGCCGCGGACCCCGTGGACCCCCGCGGACCCCGTGGACCCCGTGGACCCCGCGGACCCCGCGGACCCCCGTGGACCCCCGCGGACCCCGTGGACCCCGTGGACCCCCGCGGACCCCGTGGACCCCGTGGACCCCGCGGACCCCGTGGACCCCCGTGGACCCCGCGGACCCCCGCGGACCCCGTGGACCCCGCAGACCCCGCGGACCCCGCGGACCCCGTGGACCCCCGCAGACCCCGCAGACCCCGCGGACCCCCTGCAGGGTCGAGGCGACAGAGCCGGGGACGCGCGTCTTCCCCAGGCGCGGACAAGAGGCCACAGAAAGCCCGACTCAGAAGCGGGCGCGGACTCGCGGGCCGACTTGACCTCGGGGGACGGTGCAGGGATTCCAGGCCCGGGGGGTCGTCACGGCCCCGCCGACATCTGCGTCTCCGCGGCCGCTGGGAAGGCCGGCGCCCGCGTTCCCTCCCCTCCGCCTTACTTCCTTTCACTCGAGTGACTGACGCCCACCATAAAACATTAGCCCGAAAGTGTGCCTCGGGCCGTGCTTTCTGGGCAGCTTGGCTAATGCACGCTGAGAGAAAAGTAATTTACTGGAGACAATTTCAGAGATTACCGTGAAGGGAGCATGACTGGCCGACGGTCCAGACCCTACGGACGCCGGTGGCGTTGCCGACAGCCGTCCACCTGCTACGGAAGTTTGGGAAACGCCCAACTTCGGACCAGGTTCTTCGAAAGCTAAAGTCTGACGAGGGGGGGGGGGGGGGGGGGGGGGTGTAAGGAGATGAGATACTGCAAATCCGCTCACTCGACCTCTGAAAATTCCTAGAGGTCACGATTCCGACTTGGAAAGGAGGCTATTCAGTGGCAGTAAAACGAGCCGATCTGGCACGAAGATATGTGTGCGGCGAGGGTCATCCACGACAACTTCCACCTGCCACGACCTCTCGCGTGCAGGGGAGCTGACCCAGAGGAAGCCGAGCACCGACCCCGGCGCCCGAGCCGGCTTCCACTGAAACGTCCTCTCGGCGGGCCCCGGGCGCACGGGCTCTACTCGCTGGCACGGACACCGGACACCGCCGCCGGCAGCAGCTACCGGAGTCCAGAAGGTCCATCGAGAATGCGGTGCGGCCAGGGTCGGCCTCTGGAGACAAGACAAAATTCTCAGAATTCTCATGGGTGCTGCCTATATTCATGCAACAGCCACATTCTGAGAACTTTATAGTAAATACTAAAGTAATTTCTCTGCATTAATATCAATTCAGTGAACGTAACATTTGGGAGCAACATCTAACTACTAATTATACTTCACTTGGTGTGAAAAGAAAGTCATGGTTATAAATATGCCAGAAACACAGTAATAATACCCCGACTGTAGGGGCACCTGGGCGGCTCAATGGGGTTAGCACCCGACTCGTGATTTCGGCTGCGGTTATGACCTCAGGACCCAGGGAATGAACCCGGCGGGCTCCGGCTCCGTGGGGGTCCGCTCATCACCCCCCCCCGCCCCTCTCCCACACTTGCCTGTGCTCTCTCTCTCTCAAAGAAATAAACAAATTAAAAAAAAAATTATACCCTAAATGTAATGTTGTATTTTTGTCACTAAGTAATCAAAACAGTTGGTACAGTCACAGTAGAAGGTGATGTTTGTTTAGTGCTTGTGCCGTGTCAGGTCGGGCCCCATTCCGAGTGCTTTATGTATGAACTGTCCTTGATTACATAAAGGACAACCTTCAGGATGGTTGTGTCATGCCCCTACCTTCTGCTCATGCCCTTGTTCAGCCCCTCCCACATCGTCCTCGGTTTGTTCTATGTGACCAACAGCAGGCAGAGGAAATGATGGTGGCCATTTACATGATTACGTTATTAGAGGGCAAAGCTTCCATCCTGGGTGCTCTCTCTCTCTCATCCCTGCTTGAGCCGTGAGAGGACTGAACCCTGAGTGTAACTTTTGGGGTCACCCTGATCTAGGGCACCCAGCTAAGCCACTCTAGCACCCTAACCCTCAGTCAGCAGTTGTGCAAGATGATATGTTTTTGTATTAAAGCTGCTAGATTTTAGAGTGATTTGTTTTGCAATAATAGATAATTCATCCACAACAACTCGGACAGACGGTGCTTTTCTATCTTTGCTTCGCTTGTTGAGCGGAGTTTTCTTTTTCCATTAAACTTTCTTAGCACCTTCATTGTTCATCCACGGATGATACACGTACGTGTCTGTTTCCAGAGTCTCCGTTCTCCCATTCATGTATCCTTGCCAGAACCTAGAGTCTAGATTACTGTAACTTTTAGTAAGTCTTAAATGTGGTAGAGTAAGTTCTCCAGGAAAGCTGGAGAAACTATTCTAGAGTCCTAGTTTTTCCATAAAATCTTAAAATTAGCCTATAAATTTCTATATGTAAGCCTAATGGAATTTTTAGTGGCATCGCATTGAGTCTATACGTCAGTCTGGGAAGAATTCAGATCTAATAATATGGAGAGTTCTTCGAACCCACGCGCCTGAAGTGTCTCTCCGTGTACTCAGGTCTCTTGAATTTCTCTTCGCATCGCTTTGCTGTGCAGCTGCCCATGTTCCGTCGGGGTTATTCTTTGTAATCTTTGTTTCTAGAACGTGTGCCTCACTAGGATACTTGGTCTTCATTACTGCTCTTACATGCTGTGTCTCCCACTGTCTCCCTATATCGCCATTATTTAAAAGTAACATTTTAATAAAAATTTATTTATTTATCTGAGAGAGAGAAGAAGAGGGCACGCGTGCATGCGTGCAAGCGACCCGGGAGGAGTAAAGGGAGAGGGAGACCCGCCGAGCAGGGATCCCAGCAAGGGGCTGCAGCCCAGAAGCCTGAGGTCAGACTTTTAACAGACTAAGCCACCCAGGAGCACCTTAAAAGTAACAGTTTACAGAGAAATTTATAATGTTCATAGTTACCAAGTATCACTAATGGAATATACAGCTCCTCATATTTTAGTAAGTAGAACTAGCGAGCCATAAATCTAAGCCGCACCACATGATCTCTTAAGAACTGACATCTTAATTTTCTCTAACATGTCTCTAGGCTGTTTCTAGGAACACTTTTGATTAAAATACATCTAAAAATACAATATATTCCATAATTCTATTTCTTTAAAAATGGTGTGATGTGTTATTTAAGAATCATTTACGTATTCATCATGCATAAATTTAAAAATCCAAATGCTTTGCCGATCCCAAAATTCCTGTTGGTCATTAATTAGGAGTTGTACAACTCATTAATTTGTGGAAAGATATTTTAAAATACATTCTTCTACCAGATGAGTGCTAAAGGCCACAAAAAGAGTGACAGTCCAGACTGAAATTAGGAAACGGCAAAATGGCCAACAGTGATGAACCAACAACCTCCACACTGATGGATGGTGGCTAATTCAGAGCGGTGCATGGTGATGCCACATGAACCAGCTTTCAATATAAAGGTTCCGTGATCAAAATCAGTGTTTCTCTTTGATATGGGAAAGTCCTAAACCATGTGAAAAGAGTCAACCTCTGTGATCCTCTCTCCTTAATGCTTTTTCTCATCATGCCTATGCTCAGAATCTCCCAAGTTCTTCTTTCAAAATCCAGACAAACAGTCAACCTGCAAAAGGAATAGGTCTTAGGGATCCCAGGCATTTGTGTGTTTTAACAAAGGTCCCCAATCCCAGACACTAGCAAAAGGATATTACATTTGTTATTTCATCTTGTTTATCCCACCCAGAACCCTGTATTAGGGACCTCACCTTCCAAAACAGGAAAAATGAGAATCAGAAAAATAATTAACAAGGAAACCCATCTGGCTCTTGCACGTATGACCACCACGCTCGACTGTGTTCTTTCATCACTAGCGGTTTATGGGAAGTTAGCTCACGGTCTCCACCACTGTCCTTTCACTATCAGAGAAGCGGAGTGCCCTCGGGAGGCTGTCGCGGCTGGCGCGGCAAGGGTGTCAGGGCAGAGGGGCAAGGGAATGCTAAAGCAGACGAGAGGGACCCCAGGATGATTATCCACAGAATGCCACATAGCGTTTATTAGTTCGTTCTCTTGTAAGCTTACTTAATCGCAGCAATGTGACTTGACCTTCACCATTCTTTCCTGGGCTGCTGAGCTTGCGTTAATAAAAGTTAAAGCGTCCTGGTTCAAGGTTGTATAAGATAAGCACAGCTGTGTTACTGGCAATGCCAAACCGCAGACCTTGTTCCTCTGCCAATCAACAAGGAAGACCCGCCAAGGTGGCTGAGAGCCGTTCATAGGCCCTGCACCTGGCATAGTGTGCCCTGGTTGAAGGAGTCCTGAGCACCTTTGCTCAATCGGGTTAACTCCTTCTAGGCTCAGGGCCCACCACAGGAGGCCTTGCAACATGACTGACAGGAATTCCCCCGGAAGCAGACTGGGGCGCCTGCACGGCAGGAGGCCCACAGGAAGTGACCGCTGGGCCTAGTCCGGCACGTTCATGCTCGCCCTCCCGGCCCTGCCCTCTGGGCACCGTGGGTGTCTAAGTCCAATATACCTAAGCACAGAGGGGCAGGTGCCCACTCTTACCCCTCCCTGCCTTCGAGATTCTGCAGCAACTTTGTGAGAGTCTTTCTTGCTTTAGAATGGGGGAACCTATAATTTACTTTATATTGTAAAACCTCTGCTCTGGATGTTTGCTCCGGGAACAGGTGCAAACATAGCCCAGTTGTACCGCCAGGTCTTAAGGAGAGTCTCAGATACGTCACCGGCAGCCTGAAGCAGCGTGTGTGGTTAGCAAAGAGACGGCCTTGCCTGGTCTTACACTGATTTAAAAAGAATCCATTTCTGCCGGTCTTAGTTCCTCAGTTTGACCTTTAATTTCTCACTTTATTGCTTTTGTTTTTGCTGTTCTCATCACTTGGACCGTTCCGTTACCTCTGTGATGCTTGGTTAACAGCCATTTACTGTGGAAGGGCAGGCTTTGCTTCAAGCAGCTACGCTTTCTGGTTTAGCCAACGTAGTCTACTTCACCTAACATTCCAGTAAAGAGCGCTATGGGGAACTCGATGTATGGACATCAGAAATAAGCCCTTATAATCAACGACTACGATCTTGAACACCTGGGAACAGTTTAGACCTCCTCGAACACTTTTAATGGCAAAGTGCATTCTTCACTAGGTAACGGACTCTATCAATATATAACAGAATATTTGTCATTGATTAAGAAATAATCAATAAATACCTAAACTAAAAGGAGAAAAACCATGTAGCCAATTACTTCTTCAACTTGTTAAAGTTCTGCTTTTATTAAAATTCCATGTGTTGGGCACATGGAAGAAGAAGCCTCTGCCTTCGGCTCAGGTCATGATCCCAGGGTCCTGGGATCAAGCCCCGAATCGGACTCTCTGCTCAGCAGGGAGCCTGCTTCCCCCCCTCTTTCTGCCTGCCTCTCTGCCTGCTTGTGATCTCTGTCAAATAAATAAATAAAAATCTTAAAAAAAAAATTGCATGTGTTGTATTCTCCAGACCACATCATACATTTTTTAGCAGGGGTTCCCAAATTATAAATATACAATATAGAAATTTAATTTTGGGGGTGCCTGGGTGGCTCAGTGGGTTAAAGCTTCTGCCTTCGGCTCAGGTCATGATCCCAGGATCCTAGGATCGAGCCCCGCATCGGGCTCTCTCTTCAGCGGGGAGCCTGCTTCCCCCTCTCCCTACCTGCCTCTCTGCCTACTTGTGATCTCTGTCAAATAAATAAATAAAATCTTTAAAAAAAAAAAAAAGAAATTTAATTTTGTCCCAACAATTTTTGTACAATGTGGCATTCCCAGAGGTTGTCACCATAGAAATACATCACTTGGTATTATGTGTTTTCAACCAAACATCAAAGACAATAATTTCACTGTTCAAACAAAAAGAGACTTGGTTCCTCAAACAATACATTTTTCTTTGTATTCTGGTGCATACACTCAGAGTTGTGAGGCCATATTTCCAAGTATCCTGAGAGCCTGCCCTAGGTTACAAATTGAGGCTGGCTTTGGTCATTTGGGGATTTCTCTGTTGAGAGTAACTACTCATATTCCTGGACTTTGCCTAGCGGCTCAAGGAAAAAGTAAATTAAATGAGAAACATAAAAATAACTTATCTTCTCTGGTATTTCTAAGAGCATTTAAAAGTTCTAGAGGTTGAAGAGGGATAAAATATTACTATATAAAAGTAACCTGAAATGATGGAAGTTGTTTATATTTGTGGAGAGTAGAGACAAAAAAACAAACTCAATGCTCACTGTGTGCCATTGTATGTGCTGGGTGACCTGGTAAAATGCTGAGGAATCAATTAGGAAAAAGGACAGTCTTAGACTCAATGACATCACATCCTTACAAACCCCTAAAGTAGTCTTATCGGATGAAGTCAGATGTAAAAATTCACAGGGCAACCAATAGTTTGTCAACTCACCTACATGGTTTTAAAGTTCACTTTTTCCCAAAGTAAAATGTGTTGTTGACTATTTCCAAAATACCTGCTTCAACTGAAAATCAAGATTTTTGCCATTTTAATTAAAGGATCATTCCAAAACAGACACAGAAGTAATTTCCTAAATTACACTTTTATGTGTTTGGGTAGGAAGAAAAAATGTCCTTAATTAGGAACACCTGACAAAGGAGAAGAAAAATGGAAGTAATAATCATTTGGTATTAACATAGGAACTACTCTTGACTCCTACATTATCACAAATACTTCATTGGCTAGTCTTATTACTCTCCCAACAGGCATTGCTCTTACTGATATGATATTGCATTTGTGTTTACTGCAATTCAAAGCCAGGACATAATTCTCTTAATCTGGGAATTTGCATCAAGAAGCTACAGAGTTCTTAGTCTCAGAGTAAGTATTGCAGGTACTGGTTGTGAATAAATACTGCGATACTGGATGTGAGTAAATACTGTGGTCCTGGACGTGAGTAAATACTGTGGTCCTGGACGTGAGTAAATACTGTGGTACTGAACGTGAGTAAATAGTGTGGTACTGGACGTGAGTAAATACTGTGGT
>JAHRIG010000013.1:870300-885819 GCA_020311275.1 Eira barbara | reverse complement strand
GGACGTGAGTAAATACTGCGATACTGGACGTGAGTAAATACTGTGGTGCTGGACGTGAGTAAATAGTGCTGAACCCTTTCAGCTTCTGACTGCTGTCCCTACTAACATTCAGAAATTCCAGGTCTCACCTTGGTATACCAATTGCTCATAAAATACTCCTAATCTTTTTAAAATCCTATTTTTTGAGATGTCGATAGCTTGCTAGCTAGGAAGATATAAGTATACTAGGTTTCTTTCAATTAAACATTAAAGAATTAAATTGGCTGTCGTCTGTGTAAACAGCCTCTGCTTTATTTAACCTCTTTTGTAACCTTGGAGTTGTCTATACCACTAAAGAATTAAACCCTGAGTCATATAACTTGCAGGGACCATTTGGCAAGAATTTACTGACTAGATAAAAAAGAAATCTCTCACACAATTTAATAATTTAGTCCTCTCAGTCCCTACCTGTGATTTCTGGAAAACAGCTTAATCTCCTCTTTTATAATGTCCCATTCAGGCTGTATCTATCCTCTCTGAGGAGGTACAAGATTTTCTTTATTTTTCTTTTTTAGACCATTTATGTGCTGAGAATGTTTAACTCTGACACAATATCCACAGAAGGAAGATTTCTTCTAGGATCTGTGACAAACAGGGGTGTGGAGTTCATCCACAAAGCTAAGTGCTGTCTTCTATGCAGGACATCAGAGCAGCTGAAGACACTAGGAATGCAGTATAGACAAAAAGATGTGCCTTGATGTGGTACTTATTATAGCTTACAAATCCTTATCTAAGAAATTACTAAAAACAAAATATTATTTTCAAATTGAAAATACTGATTCTTTTTTATTGTAATTTTTTAGAGAAATATTAATTCAATATTGATAATATAGATATTGATATAACACATCTATTGATAGAGAAATACAGTGTTTCTTTAAGGAATTTGTATCTCCATATCAGTTATTAACATGTCATGCTCAAAAGTATACTAACATGGATAATCTGCAAATTAGATGCATGAATTGATTACACGAATCAAAATTAATTATATGCCCATTAGGTGTATGTCTCATATACTCATATATGACAAAGAAAAGGCACGAATAAGGTGAACAAATAAAAATATAACAAATTACAGCTTATTTTAGACACGTTTTGAAACAAAGCCTTTTTAATGCTCTGTGATTTTACACTTGATTTCCATCCTGCCTATTGTGTCTCGGACCTCAGTACGGTTTCTAAAATGCCATTTACCAGAGAGCAATCTCTAGAGTCCCAGGAGATGTTTAGGGCTACACGTGAGATGGATTTTATTCTTCCCCTTCAGAGCCATTGCTAAGAGCTTACCACCGGCCTGCTAGATCTGTTCCGTCTGGCGTATTGGCCAGAGGTAGGACTACCAAAAGCAGTTTGCTTAGCAGTCACTTCCAAGCATTCCTCAGGTCATTAAAAGCCAGTAGAACATGGTGTAGGGGAGCAATCTGGTTGTCGAACATGAACAAAAAAATAAATTGGCTCTGCTTCACAGACTCTGAAGATAATTATTGCATAAATTCATATGTGGAAGGTTAAAAAAAAGGTGAAAGTGCTGTCTTTCCACAAGTCAATGCTGTATGCTACCAAATAAAACATCCTTTATTAAAAGAAATTCTCTCTACATTTTTTACACAATGTGCTGTAAGCTAACTCCTGAGTGGTCATAGAATGCCCCAGAGCTGGGTGCTCCTGGCAGATCTGCAGAAGCGTGCCACCTTTAATCAGGAGCATGTGGCTCTCCCTTTAGAAGCCTTGCTGTGATTTAAAGAATTTGGCCACAGCAATTACCAAGCTCACACACCACACAGTCTCATTAAAGATCCTTTCACTGCTCATTAACAGCAGCCAGACATGACATAGGAATTCTCTGTGATTGCTCAGAGGGGCTTTAATTTTTATTCTGAATGTTTCCAATGGATTATACAATTTGTCAGAGGATTATATAGTCTGAGAACTGTGTACCGTGTTAACAATGTGGAGACCTAGAGGAACTCCAGTATTCCGAAATGTGGCGATGTTTGGGAATGACGTAATGAGCTATGTGGCCTCATAGTAGACAGCCTTCACTTCAGTAGGAGATGGCTTTTCCTTTCTGGTTGGAAATTATTCTAGACTCTTACTTTTGGAATTTTTTTACTGTAGGGGAAAGCCATGGCATTTTTCATTCATCCAAGACAGATTGTACTTTATTATTATTATTATTAACTTTTTAAAGTAATAATATTTTAATAGGAAGAGTTGTCATATGAGTCTCACTTTGTACTACCTTTACTACCATAGATAGTTTATGTTTACAGAGTGTCTTTGATAATTATTATTATTCACCCACACTGAAAGCTGTTATAAAGAATTGCTTTTGTGATTGTCAAATATCCAGTCAGTCCTGGGTTTGAAAATATGGCCAAGCTGCTCGCTAGAAGTTTAAGGCTAGGGTTTAGACTCCATTGGATAGAGCCCTCCCCATGAGAAATTTCCTTCTGCCTCAGTAGGTTCTAACATGGACCCTAGAGCAGGGCAGGACACACTGATCGACATTCTACTGAGACCATCCAAAGTGAGATGGAGATTCTCTCCAAAGTGAGAATGAGGTAACAGCTGAAAAGGAAATTAGGGTCACCAAAGAAGGGGGAAATGACTGCTGAACAGCCAAATTAGCAAAAAAGGACATTTCATAATTAAAGAAAATCAATGCTTCTGTCTGACACGGTTACACTTTTAGGTTCTCCATAAATATGAAACATATCTACCATTGCAGGTTGAAAACTGTTGACACATTTCATAATTTACTTGTGCCTTATTGCACTCTGCCACAAATTTCATAGATGTCATCACGAAGATTAAAAGACTGTCTAATTCCCAATGGAGTCAGCTAATTAGTTAGGACTAATTACTATTACTGGTATTATCTACCATTCTTAATAGGTTACATTTAAAGAGTATTTGACGCCAAGCAACCACTCAGCAGTGCTAGCTTCATTTAATGACAGTAAACATAACCATGATTATTTAATTAAGCAACAAAATATATACAAATGGATATTTTTGCAAATGAGAATTAACTGGTATGGGAACTTTCTTCAGTTCAATAACAATTTAAGCATTATAAATCACACATGCAGAAATTGTACTATTGGGATGCCTGGCTGGCTCGGTGGGTAAGTCTCTGCCTTTGGCTCAGGTCATGATCCCAGGGTCCTGGGATCGAGCCCCGCATTGGGCTCTCTGCTCCGCGGGGAGCCTGCTTCCTCCTCTCTCTCTGCCTGCCTCTCTGCTTACTTGTGATCTCTCTCTATTAAATAAAAAAATTAAGAAAAAAATCTTTAAAAAAATTGTACTATCTGGGTGAATGAGGTTACTTTGCCTTTTTAGAATAACAATAATACTGCTGATATTATTATTAAAACTATGTTTACATGAACACCTATTTTGATCCAGGCACAAACCATAATGCCTTCTAACCCTGAAAGATAATGGTAATTATGAAAAATAATAGTATCAAAACTTTCCAAGGAAGCAGGCAGAAGAGGATGCAGATTTTCTGGAGCCTGAAGATTTTAATATGAGAGGTTAAAGATAATAAAAATTTTGAATATATAATTAGGTACAGGATCTGGGAAGGATTCTTTATTAGCCATTTGGTTAGTCTGCCTCTGGAAGGAGGTACTATCGTCATCGTAATTTTACAAATAAAGAGCGTGAGCCATAGAGCTTGACATAGCACGACTGAAGTCACACAGCCCGTGAGTGTCAGCGATGACATCAAAGCTGGTACGGTGCTTTCATTTTACAGACGAGAAATCTCAATCTCAATGAGTTTATGTAATGTGCCAGAGGTCCCAGAATTACTGGGTGGGAGAGGCAAGATTAAAACCCAGATCTGTCAAATTCTAAAGTTCATACTCTCTACACTAAGCTTTTGATGCCAACTCATGAAGGATTCTAGCACAGGTTATTGAATACTTTTTTTCATATTTTCATTGCTTTTGATCAAAGAGTCAAAAGAATAAGAGTTAGCCTAGACCCTGAAGGAAATAAGGCTAATTTCAAAGATGGATGGTGATCTTCTGAAGGCAGGTAAGCAGAGGTTACTTTGATATGTTCTATGTTAGGTATCATGACATCTCTAATTTGCAACCCAGTTTCACATATGCCGGTCATCTATGATGTCACACAGTATTTGAAATTTCTAAACAAAAAAATTCTATATTTTTATCCTAAGGCTTTCCAAGTTTTAAATAAAAAACCCACCATAACATAAATAGTCTATTCTTTGGGGATATAGAAAGCTTTGTTCTAACTTTAGAATTTAAGAAATTGTTTCATTACTGTGACTCTCCATAGAACCCCCTTTCTGCTGCACCTTCCGCGCATGTAAACTAAGTAAATTGATGGTCTCCCCTAAGGACATAAATGAAAAAGTGAATTCACACCCGACGTATCTTGATATAATGTTGAGACCAGAATAAAGTTGGTGGGAAATATGGATATTTCCATTAGACTTATTTCTCACGGTGTGTATAGGCATTTAAAATTTAATGTAACTTGACAGGCTAGAGGAAGGCATGATAGTGGTCTGGTGTTCCTTTATATTCTTATACATCAAGTAAACAGGAGGTTTTAGAATTTATCAATTATCCAACAATTGGATTGATACGAAACAGTAGCCATAACACTTGAGATTCTTTAATAGGTCTTAGTAACCCTTTAAACAATTACTTATCTCTCACATCACTTAATACAAATGTATGCTGTATTATAGGTGTAATGTTAATCGGTAACATTCTTGCACTGTTAGTTCCCAAGAAGGCACTTTTATGATAAACGAAGTGTAGCAATGAGCTCCTGCCCGTGGAATTCATAGGTTCTACCTGATGCCATGCTGGAGTTGTGATGGGATGTTAGGACGATATAACGGTCTTAAATAATGTTACGGGTCAGTTGTTCTAATATTTCAGTCAGGTATTGGTCTGTGATTTTAAAAATATTCACAGAAAAATAAGAAAAGTAATGACGCTATAGGAAGTTTTGCATTATTTCTTTCAAATAATCACCTTTTTATCCTGACATTATGTTTTTCCTTCTTTTTAGATGTTAAAATGTTCTTTCTTTCATATGGCTAAAGTAAACGGAAGGGTTACTTTTCAGTTGCCTTAAAAAAATTAAAAATTAGTATTCTCTGTAAAGCACCTATTTTCTGAATAAAATGTTGCTTGACTACAAAAATCTAAAAATACAGGAACCGGTATTACAAAGTAATTAGTACGACATGTATTTTTGCTTAAAGGAATATGTATGTATCTTTTTTTAAATAATATGTATGTATCTTAAACCCCTCTCAATTAAAATAACTAATGCCAGATATCTCCTGTTTTTTTTTTTTTTTTTCTCTCTCTCTCTCTCTTTTTTAATCTTCCTATGGATTCACACCTACATGGGTATGGATTTGCCTTCTCGGACTGCAATGCTTCTGCAAGCACCACCCATCGGTAGATTTATAGAATCTTTTGTTTACGGTTATGTTATGCTGCACAAAATCTTCTTAGGCCCCGGGGCATATTTTTTGACAAAGGAGATGTAGCAGTGAGCTCATGCCCATGAAGTTGACTGGGCTAGCCATGTGTCGCATACCCTGGGAGCAACATGCTTAATAAGGAATGGTGAGCCGAAGACTCAATTACAATGATTCCTGAGTGATTAAACCCTGTGCCGCCAGGATCTATCCTACCGATTGCTAAATATGCCATAAACAAGTGGCCAACCTATTGTGCCAAATTCTCCACTGGCAGTATGCATGGGTCTCTGATCCCAAGGCAATGACCTTCTCTTTGAGACACTACTAAAATTCATGTGTCTTCCATCAACAGGACCTCTGCTTCCACAGATTTAGAGGTACCATTTCCCAATGAAAGATTATTTCCCTGCACTTGGTCATGTTTCCGAAGAACTAGGAATTGAGACTATCCCTGGCCATTTCGATTTCCTATGCCACCGACCCCATAAGAAGAGAAAAGGTCACAGTATTGTACAAGGGCTTCGTGCTGATGCGTAGGGGAAAATCGGGTTGCTACTACCCAATGAGGTCAGTGAGAACTATGTTCATGAGATTCCCTTGGCTTGGGTGCCTTTCAGTGTTTCCCCACGCAGTAGTGTTCCTTCTTAGGAAACTCTAATAACACAGTATTCATAAGACCAGTTAGGACTCAGTTCAAGCAGAAATGAAGGTTTGGCTTATCCACTGGTAAATGGTCTCATTTGTAGGGGCAAGGGGTGAGAGAATCTTTAAGAGTATCATTGAATAATGGCAGAAAGTAGTTATAGTCGTCAACTTCGGCCTCATCGATGATGACCGAGAAAGGGACTATAGTAGCTGCACTTTTACATCACTTAATGGGTTATTTTCTACAACATCCTTTTTTTTTCCCTCTACCACTTTATATGAAAAACACAAGAGTATTTAAATTTGTAGATTTCAGGTAGGAATAAGAACTCATTAATGGTACCCTTTTATGATAAGGTAGCTGATCAGACTTCATGCTTTCTTACGTAGAGACCACCCTTCGAAAAAAACACGAGTGGACACCGAAAGGCAAAAAGAGTGGACTGTCCTGGGTCTCTGCGCTCCTTCAGATTCGAATCTCCCCCTTTCTCCATCTGTCCTATCTCTTCGAGAGGCCGATCCCTGTGGACTCTATCAATAAGATCACCATTCATGCTGCGTGGGGTTAAATGCAGTCCTTCGGGAGTCCTGGCAGGAAGTGAGAAAGAGAAACAGAGACAGAGACAGAAATTCAGAGAGAGACATGGAGACATGGAGAGAGCGGAGAGGAGAGAAGTATGAGAGTAGGTATCCCCACGGCTCTCTCTTTGCGAAGTTCCCTTTAACTGTCAATGTCCTTCCTGTGAAGGTGACGTCATCAAGGGGACTCCTCTCCAGGGGGTCTGCTCTATCACGACTTTCTTTTTTCTTCTGGATTCTAGTTTCCTCCCTCCTTTTGCCATGTTAGGCCTAGGGGTACTGATAGCAAGCTGCTGTTAGGCCTAGATCCCACATTATTCTTGGGTTTCCCCCCAAAATTTGTAATTAGTACTTCTGGGAATAAACTCTTTTTGAATTATCTAAACGTCTGTGAGCCATCTGTTTCCTGTAGGAACCCTGACCATCTATTTTCATTTCACCCTAAGAGCTAAACACACTCAAGATAGAGGAGATTCAGGTCACAAAGCAATCAGCAAGCACGGTGTGCACAAAGAAACAGGGAAACCAGGCAGAGAGACAAACCCACTAAGGGTGTTACTTTGCCAGTAGAAACACAACTTGTCGTACATATATGTTGTAGAACATATAATTTGCACCAGGCGCTTCATACAATATATTGGAACAATAGACTAACAAATTTTTTTTTTTTTTTTAATAGAGAGATACTACATAAACTTACGGTAAGAACTTTCTGCTGAAAATAACGGTTCATGTAAAAGAGACAATGCAACTCAGATCAGCCTGTGTCAAGAACATGTGACGAGAAGGGAAGCAGCGACATTTGATTAACGTCAAAGCAAAGGGCATCCCCCCAGGACAGTACAAGACTACGCATGTTTATACCTGTCTAAGGGATTTCGGTCTCTTAACGTGGACAAAAGTGTCAATACATAATATTATATTCTTTTGTATGACATGAATTTTCTATTAAATATTATTGACTGTATTGTGAATTACACCTGACTTCAATGTAAATCACAGTATACACAATACACTGTGTGGTGATTAACAAACCTGTTTAAGTTTGTGTTCACAAGGTTCTAAATTTTAAAAAAACAAACTTAGAAAAAGCCCAGATATTGTGACAGGTAGAGTAAGTAGATGCAAATAGTGTAACTAGTGCACAGTGAACAGGTTTACCAACTGAACAGTGTGTTCCTGACCGTATTGTGTTTTAAGATACTGTGTTCTAGAGTTAAGTTGCAGAGGGAAACGATACCACCATTATGAAGAATATAGTTTCTTAAGAATTTTTACAAATACATAGGTATGCTGCAAGTTATTCATAAATGAAAAATATTATTTATGGAAAAGACAGACAAACTACTTTTGCTGCATTAAATGACAAGAATTTGCCTCTAATATTGAAAACGCATATTTCTCCAAGAGTTCCTGATTATATTCACTTCCCATTGTACTTCAGTTTTATCTTTCTGTATATATGGAACAAGATTAAACAAGTTCTATAATATAATTTTACTCATTAGCGTAAGGTTTTGTAGTTTTTAGACAAAACATATTTACTTTCCCTTTAATATACCCCCATGAAACTAGTGCTTGTGAATTTTTTATCTTGAACCAGATGTCTTCTATCAGACCTCTGAAACAGCCACAGACTTACTTCTCTTAAAGCAAGAAGTTTTGAAGTCCGTTATATTATGTGACAGATTTACTTTTAAAATATTGAACAAACTCTAAAAAATGGTTAAGCTGTACAATATCTCCATCTATCATGCTGTGTTCTGGGTAGACCTAATTTATAATCATAATTATGGCATTAAAAACACAGAGTATGGTGTGAACTGAAGTTATTAGTGAAACTGGTTTTAGAAAAATATACATGAATTTGGACATAGATACGGATTTTATGGAGATGGAGATATAGAAAGAGAATTTTAATTTCAGTCACTACTTGATGTAAAATAAAAGTACAACTTTATGTTATGTTCATATTCTGAATTTCTAAAAATAAGTAATTCTGGCTTCTTCAAAAATCAAACTAAAATAGACAATATCAATTTTATCCACAAGTTAATAAAAAAAAAATTAACCACAAGTTAATCTCACTTTCTAATCAATAAGGTTTTTAAAGATTTATTTACTTATTTTAGAGAGAGAGCGGGGGGAGGGGCGGAGGGAAGGCACAGGGAGAGGGAGAGAGGAGCTCTAGGCACAGGCCATGCTGAGCACAGAGCCCCACCTGGGGCTTGACCCCAGGACCCTGAGAGCACGACTGAGCGAAAAGCAAGACTCAGAGGCTTAACCAGTTGTGCCACCCAGACGCCCCCAGTCAATAATTTTTACAGATGCATTGATAAATTAGTGTTACTAAGTAAAAATGCACAATTCAAGTTTCCAAGTCGAAATTATAATTTAATATTTGAATGGAAGTTACTTTGAGAGGATACTCGAGAGAGCAGACAACCAAGTTAGAGGCGCCGCGCGTCAGATGGCTCTCTCAGAGTCTGAGGGGGCGGTGAGGCATTTATCGTGGGGGGTTTTGACTACTAGGAAACAGTAAGGTAGCCACTACCTAAAATTATTTTCTAAAGTCTCATCTTACCAATATTTTTAAATCGAAGTAACTTATGCATACCTGCTGTGATTTATTGCTGCATTTTAAGAACCTGGGACATTACAGATGTTGCCTAGTCAATGCAGTAGGAGGTTACATTATCAGTTTCATATTAGTTAATCACCTACTTAGGAAGAACAGAAATTTTGTTATCTTATAACTTCTCTCCTCTCTTAGAAAACTGGTGGTTTGCATCGAAGTTTTCTCCCGTTGCAAATAGTTCCCTGTGACAGTTACTATAATTAGAACCTATGTTTAAATTGCAAACCATTGTGCTCGCTTCGGCAGCACATATACTAAATTGCAAACCATTAATTAAATGTGTAGCCTTGACAAGTGACTTAACTCGTCCATGTGGGATTTCTGCATCAGCTTACTCAGCATACAGTCCAGCCCATCGAATGTCCTGTCTGTCTAGGCAGGAAACTAAAAAGTTACGTTTCCCAGATTCCTTGCAACTATGGCTCTGGTTGTGATTTAGATTTTTCTAAAGAGATGCATTTGTTTGAGACTTAGAGTCAAGAAGAAAATCACTAGAGAAGAGAGGCTAAGCCTAAGGTTTCTCTTTTCCTTAAACGAATCAAGGAGAGCCAACCACTGGACAGCAATTTTCTGTTTCCTAGTCTCTAGCCAAGGCCGTGGGTTCCTAGAGTCATTAATTCTGCTGGTTGTTACCTTGCTCCAAGACCGACAAAGGCCGTGTGATTCTGATTCTAGAATCAGTGACCAGATTCCTCAGATGGTCTGTCATAGATAGAACTTCGGCGGGCTTGTTCTGTGGTGTTCTGCTGGAACTGATTCTTAGGAGTCCGGCTTATTGACCGATCCTCCAGCTCCTTCCATGATAGTGTAAGTACCGTCCCTGTACTAAATCCCTCTTTGCTTCAATCAGACCGGAGTATCACCACTAACCTCGCTTGAAGCCGTACCGAACATTAATGCATGGGGCTATCAAGGGGATAAAATGTGGCTGATGAATAGAAAGCAATTCAGAGGTCAGTGCTCGGCCATCAGTAAATGTTAGAGAAATTAGTGGAGACGTCTCTTAGCGAATATATTTGATTCGTATAACCATATCTCTTCTATTACGGAAGGAAAATCAAAATTCTCTCTATGTTTTGCCAGAATTTTGAGTTAATTTTCCAGTGTCAATAACTTATTTTTACTTTTGACTTGTGTGATTTTGCTTCTCTTCATTATGCTCTTTGTTTCCACAAAAGCCTAAGGCAAACGTGGTCGAGCCAACTGAAATCTGAAGAATCGGTCTAGATGGGTCATTGCCGGAGGTGTCAGGAATTGATTTAGATTGCCAAAGATAAACTGAACAGTGGCTTACAAGTGATCTTGTAACTGATCAACGTTGCCACACTCTACTTCATTGTATCACCGTGTGATATGTATACTATATTTATCTTCAAAATCTGGAATTGTTTCAAACAGATATTTAAAGTAATTTTGTCCGGCTCTTCCTTGCATCCAACAAAGAATTATAGACTATGAAAATACTTCCAATAATTGAAGGAAAATAAATAAATACATGGTTGTTTATGTAGTCATTTCTTAGACATAAAGGCTCAAGAAAACAAAAAAAAACAAAAGCCACTTGCTAGGTTATGTAGGAAGTAAATGAATGCATAACAAATTACTTTAGATAGTGTAATATGATACAGTATAAACATGCACACACACACACACACATGAATGCCACCTGCGTATACGTGTACGTACTATGTGACATGAGTGATCACATAAGGGGCAGAACTGAGTTAATTGTATCCCCATCCAATGCAATGATATTATCAGCTACATAAGGACTCTTCTTCAATTTTTAAAAAAGATTTTATTTATTTATGTAGAGAGACCAGGAGGAGGAGGAGAGGGAGAGGGAAAGAGGATCCCAATCAGACTTTGCCCAATGCCAGGGTCTGATCATGGCCTGAACTGAAATCAAGAGTTGGACGCTCAACTGACGGAGCCACCCAGGCGCCTCTTCTACAGTTTACACTTTCTGCTTTTTTCTTCACCATTGGTTTTTGCCCCCCTTGCCTCTTCCCACTGCTGTCCTCTCTAATGTACCTGCCACAGGTCTTTCCTATGTCCGCACCCTTACCTTTTCTAATGATGCTATTGGATGTATGTGTTTTTAATTTCGACTAATGATATTATCTACCATATGATTTCTCCAGTTTTCTCATTCAATAGTATAGTTGAAGATCTTTGCTTTATGTTCATCGAGTTCCAAGTCCTCAAGTCTACACAGCATTCCCTATCAAATAATTTTAATTTTTCTGTTCACGGATACATGAGTGTTCCCAATTTCCTGCTACCACAGTCATGCAGTAATGGATAATGCCAGTGGCCCTGGGCAAACCCTCCGTAGTGGGACTGCAGCGTCACAGGAAACACACAGTCACAATTCTGATGAGACCTGGCAGTTAGCCTTCCAAACGGTTCTTCCCGTTTACACACTTACCAGCAAGATGGACCTGCTCTCAACCTTCTGTCTTCATTTCAAAACTTAGTATTAACTGGCTTGTTGCTTATTTCATTCCCAATGCTTGTAACCTGATAGCTAGTAAGAAAATACATAATTGTATTTCTCCAAACCAGAGCATTTTTAATAGTTAACTGTAAAGATAAAAATTATGTTACTATTATAGTTACTATGTAACTATTATAAAAATAGTTAAGGTAACGGCCAAGTTAACTGCAAAGATATAAATCATAAACGGGTTATGCTAAGCAAGCCAGGACCCTCACCCTATAACACTGATGTTTAAAATATTTGTTTAATTATTCGATTATTTGTATTTAATTATTCGATTATTTGTAAAGTTGAACATCTTCCCATAAGCACATTAGCCAGCAGATTAATTCTCTAATAAATACTTGTCTCCTCTGTCTTTCTCCTAGTGTCCTGTCTTTCTTATTAGTGGGGACAGTTTACTTTATATTTGAGGTTCTCGTCCCTTGGTAGTAGTTGTCTTTTCCCAGGCTGTAATCCACCTTCTTGCCTTCTCTATCATTTCCTTCACTGAAGAGAAATATGAGTAAATGTATTTCCATTTTGGGGACTTGAACAATACTCCATCATGTCCCAGTCATAAAAGTCTCTATTATTTTTGGTATGAGCCCTATGTCTTACCTTTCACATTAGGTTTTTGATCTGCCTAGCACACACCTTCACAGTGCTTTGATTCCCAGAGAAGCTTTATTTTCCCACAGATACAATAAGCCAGTCTCTCAGTCCCACCTCCTCTGCCATCCGCCCTTGCCCCACGAATCTGTTAAACCACCACAGCCACACGGAGCTCCCTTGTACTCGAGGAACACCGGTTTCTGGACTGTTTGGTTATGTTGTTCCAGTGTTTCGTTTGTTTGTTTTTTGTCACAGACACACGTGACGTTTTCATTGTCACAGCTTTACATGGTTCCTTAATATCCATAAAAGAGATATCCTTCGTGTTTAGAACTCTCTTTGCTTTCTGTGGGCAATAACTCTTTTATGAAAAATTTTAAGTCAAAGTAATCAAATTCGACAAACATTCCTCTGGAAAGTTCATTTTAATTGTATTAATTTATACATTAGTTTGAATGCTAGAAGCTTCATAGGGTGTGTATAAGAACACCGTCACCACGGCGCTCAGAAGATAAGCTAATATTGGGGCGCCTGGCTGGCTCAGTGGGTGAAGCCTCTTCCTTCGGCTCAGGTCATGATCTCAAGGTCCTGGGACGGAGCCCCGCAATGGGCTCTCTGCTCCGTGGGGAGCCTGCTTCCCCCCCGCTCTCTGCCTGCCTCTCTGCCTACTTGTGATCTCTCTCTGTCAAATAAATAAATAAAATATTTTTTTTTCCCCATTTTAATAAACATATAATGTATTTTTATCCCCAGGGGTACAGGTATGTGAATCTCCAGGTTTACACATTTCACAGCAATCATCATAGCACATACCCTCCCCAATGTCCATTTCCCCACCACTCTCTCCCATTCCCCCTCCCCCCAGCAACCCTCAGTCTGTTTTTTGAGATTGAGTCTTTTATGGTTTGTCTCCCTCCCAATCCCATCTTTTCATTTTTTCTTTTCCTACCTCCCCCCAACCCCCCCGCATTGCATCTCCACTTCCTCATATCAAAGAGATCATATGATAGTTGTCTTTCTCCGATTGACTTATTTCACTAAGCATGATACCCTCTAGTTCCATCCACGTCGTCGCAAATGGCAAGATTTCATGTCTTTTGATGGCTGCATAGTATTCCATTGTGTATATATACCACATCTTCTTTATCCATTCATCTGTTGATGGACATCTAGGTTCTTTCCACAGTTTGGCTATTGTGGACATTGCTGCCATAAACATTCGGGTGCACATGCCCCTTCGGAGCACCACGTTTGTATCTTTAGGATATATACCCAGGAGTGCAATTGCTGGGTCATAGGGTAGCTCTATTTTCAGTTTTTTGAGGAACCTCCACACTGTTTTCCAGAGTGGTTGCACCAGCTTGCATTCCCACCAGCAGTGTAGGAGGGTTCCCCTCTCTCCGCATCCTCGCCAGCATCTGTCATTTCTTGACTTGTTAATTTTAGCCATTCTGACTGGTGTGAGGTGGTATCTCATTGTGGTTTTGATTTGTACTTCCCTGATGCCGAGTGATGTGGAGCACTTTTTCATGTGTCTGTTGGCCATCTGGATGTCTTCTTTGCAGAAATGTCTGTTCATGTCCTCTGCCCATTTCTTGACTGGATTATTTGTTCTTTGGGTATTGAGTTTGATAAGCTCTTTATAGATTTTGGATACTAGCCCTTTATCTGATATGTCATTTGCAAATATCTTCTCCCATTCTGTCAGTTGTCTTTTGGTTTTGTTAACTGTTTCCTTTGCTGTGCAAAAGCTTTTGATCTTGATGAAATCCCAATAGTTCATGTTTGCCCTTGCTTCTGTTGCCTTTGGCGATGTTCCTAGGAAGAAGTTGCTGCGGTTGAGGTCAAACAGGTTGCTGCCTGCATTCTCCTCAAGGATTTTGAGGGATTCCTTTCTCACATTGAGGTCCTTCATCCATTTTGAATCTATTTTTGTGTGTGGTGTAAGGAAATAGTCCAATTTCATTTTTCTGCATGTGGCTGTCCAATTTTCCCAGCACCATTTGTTGAAGAGGCTGTCTTTTTTCCATTGGATATTCTTTCCTGCTTTGTCGAAGATTAGTTGACCATAGAGTTGTGGGTCTATTTCTGGGCTCTCTATTCTGTTCCATTGATCTATATGTCTGTTTTTATGCCAGTACCATACTGTCTTGATGATGACAGCTTTGTAATAGAGCTTGAAGTCTGGAATTGTGATGCCACCGACTTTGGCTTTCTTTTTCAATATTCCTTTGGCTATTCGAGGTCTTTTCTCGTTCCATATAAATTTTAGGATTATTTGTTCTATTTCTTTAAAAAAAATGGATGGGATTTTGATAGGGATTGCATTAAATGTGTAGATTGCTTTAGGTGGAATAGACATTTTCACAATATTTGTTCTTCCAATCCATGAGCATGGAATATTTTTCCATTTCTTTGTGTCTTCCTCAATTTCTTTCATGAGTACTTTATAGTTTTCTGAGTATAGATTCTTTGCCTCTTTGGTTAGATTTATGCCTAGGTATCTTATGGTTTTGGGTGCGATTGTAAATGGGACTGACTCCTCAATTTCTCTTTCTTCTGTCTTGTTGTTAGTGTAAAGAAATGCGACTGATTTCTGTGCATTGACTTTATATCCTGACACTTTACTGAATTCCTGTACAAGTTCTGGCAGTTTTGGGGTGGAGCTTTTTGGATTTTCCACATACAGTATCACATCATCTGCAAAGAGTGATAGTTTGACTTCTTCTTTGCAAAATTGGATGCCTTTAATTTCTTTTTGTTGTCTGATTGCTGAGGCTAAGACTTCTAGTACAATGTTGAACAGCAGTGGTGATAACGGACATCCCTGCTGTGTTCCTGACCTTAGCGGAAAAGCTTTCAGTTTTTCTCCATTGAGAATGATATTTGCAGTGGGTTTTTCATAGATGGCTTTGATAATATTGAGGTATGTGCCTTCTATCCCTACACTTTGAAGAGTTTTAATCAGGAAGGGATGCTGCACTTTGTCAAATGCTTTTTCAGCATCTATTGAGAGTATCATATGGTTCT
>JAHRIG010000013.1:418579-870290 GCA_020311275.1 Eira barbara | reverse complement strand
TGGCGTAGAGTTGCTCATAGTATGTTCTTATAATTGTTTGTATTTCTTGGGTGTTGGTTGTGATCTCTCCTCTTTCATTCATGATTTTATTTATTTGCGTCCTTTCTCTTTTCTTTTTGATCAGTCTGGCCAGGGGTTTGTCAATCTTATTAATTCTTTCAAAGAACCAGCTCCTAGTTTTGTTGATTTGTTCTATTGTTTTTTTAGTTTCTATTTCATTGATTTCTGCTCTGATCTTTATGATTTCTCTTCTCCTGCTGGGTTTAGGCTTTCTTTGTTGTTCTCTCTCCAGCTCCTTTAGGTGTAGGGTTAGGTTGTGTATTTGAGACCTTTCTTGTTTCTTGAGAAAGGCTTGCACCGCTATGTATTTTCCTCTCAGGACTGCCTTTGTTGTGTCCCACAGATTTTGAACTGTTGTGTTTTCATTATCATTTGTTTCCATGATTTTTTTCAATTCTTCTTTAATTTCCTGGTTGACCCATTCATTTTTTAGAAGGATGCTGTTTAGTCTCCATGTATTTGCGTTCTTTCCAAATTTCCTCTTGTGATTGAGTTCTAGCTTCAGAGCATTGTGGTCTGAAAATATGCAGGGAATGATCTCAATCTTTTGGTACCGATTGAGACCTGACTTATGACCCAGGATATGGTCTATTCTGGAGAATGTTCCATGTGCACTAGAGAAGAATGTATATTCTGTTGCTTTGGGATGGAATGTTCTGAATAGATCTGTGATGTCCATCTGGTCCAGCGTGTCATTTAAGGCCTTTATTTCCTTGTTGATCTTTTGCTTAGATGATCTGTCCATTTCAGTGAGGGGAGAGTTAAAGTCCCCTGCTATTATTGTATTACTGTCGATGTATTTCTTTGATTTTGTTATTAATTGGTTTATATAGTTGGCTGCTCCCATGTTAGGGGCATAGATATTTAAGATTGTTAGGTCTTCTTGTTGGACAGACCCTTTGAGTAGGATATAGTGTCCTTCCTCATCTCTTATTATAGTCTTTGGCTTAAAATCTAATTGATCTGATACAAGGATTGCCACCCCAGCTTTCTTCTGATGTCCATTAGCATGGTACATTGTTTTCCACCCCCTCACTTTAAATCTGGAGGTGTCTTCCGGTCTAAAGTGAGTTTCTTGTAGGCAGCATATTGATGGGTTTTGTTTTTTTATCCATTCTGATACCCTGTGTTAAATAAAATATTTTTTAACAAGAAGGTAAGTTAATATCCTCACACATGATTCATGCTTATTTTTTTCCTTCTAAATCTGATGGTAGAACAACTGCGGGGTAGAACCGAGGTCACGTCTAGCCTAGGAGAGTCGGAGCGATTCTGTGTGTGTCTTATAGACGGTAAGTTAGGGAAGCTGACACATATGCTGAGAGTCCCGGTTTAGAGCATCTGTCCCAAGGAGAGTAAGCATTAAAAAAATCTACTCCTACCTCTATCTCAAAACACTCAAAACACACTCCAATTTCCTTCTTATGAAGCAAATTTTAGGAAAAAATTCTGCCTTCCGTATCGGTTGCTTATAGAGAAAGATGCATACATTTTTGGCCGACACGAGCATTCTGAACTTCCTGGCGTCCAAACCCACTGGAAACTAATAAAGTGGTATTCTATGTTAGCTTGTCATATGACTTCCTTTCAGAAAAACTTATCATTAGACATTATAAAAACATTGAGTCTCCAGATCTTAAAATAATGGGATACAGTGCTTGTACAGATAAGCTGCTCTAATTACTTCTGTCAACGTCTGCACACACCTTTACTGTGGTTTTACACTGTCTCGTTGCCAGGGGATGTTTATTTCCCATTCCTCTGAGTCAGCCCTGGCCTTCTAGCTTCCAGTGGGATCTTAGAAACCTCAGGTACTTACTTCAAGAAGCTGGGGTCAGACTCCTGAAGGATGAGAGAGAGGACAGCACGACCTGCGATCAGCCCCACACGCAGGTGTGTGAGTCGGGGCGTCGTAGGCCGTTCAGCTCCAGCTGAACTCTTAGATGACCAAAACCGTGGTCCCGGTGAGAACAGAAGATCATCTAGCAAAACCTATCCAAATTTCTGATCCACGGAATTAGAGCGAATAAAGTGGTTGTTAATCCAGGCTTGGAAAGCCATGACCTGCAGGCCAAATCCAGCTTTCGAGTTAATTCGTGTATGGAACTTCCACCTAAGAACCATTTTGATACACTTTAATAAGATTTTATTTATTTATTTGACAGACAGAGATCACAAGTAGGCAGAGAGGCAGGCAGAGAGGGGGGGGAAGCAGGCTCCCCGCTGAGCAGAGAGCCCGATGCGGGGCTCGATCCCAGGACCCTGAGATCATGACCTGAGCCGAAGGCAGAGGCTTTAACCCACGGAGCCACGCAGGCGCCCCTCATTTTGATATTTTTAAGAGACAATAATAACATGCAAAAGCGACTAACCGCATGTGGTCCGCATGTGTAAAATATTTACTATCTTGCCTTTTACACCTGTTATAAGACTATGTTTAGGTTTGTATGCAGAAATATATAAAATCCATGTCAAGGCTTGAAACCTGCTTGTCAAAGGAAGCAAAGTGATCCTTTGGTAAAACTAAATTTAAAAGAAAATCTGCACACATCGAAGGGAATTTTACTCCTCACTCAAACTTTATCCATAAATAGTCATATATATCACTTATAATGAAACTACCAAGATCATATATAGATATAAAAACATTTCATAAATTATAAGATACTATAAAATATAAGGTGTGATGATTGATTTTGAGACTAGAGAAGACAAACGATGATTAGCTTCTGGATCATAGTGGACTGTACTGTAAAGGTAGTTTTCAAAGTAACTTAGCATTAACCTTGTCAAAACATGAGAAAATTGGGACATCTGCATGGCCCAGTCGGTTAATGCCTGCCTTCAGCTCAGGTCATGATCCCAGGGTCTTGGGACCCAGCCCCGGGCTGTCTGCTCAGCGGGGAGCCTGCTTCTCCCTCTCCCTCTGCCTGGCTCTCCCCAGCTGTATACTCTCTCTCTCTCTTTCTTTGTCAATTAAATAAATAAATAATCTAAAAAAAAACCCCAAACCCAAAAACAAAACATGAGAAAATAAATCTGCCAAGAAAAACGTAATCTTCATTTCAAGACACACTTTAATGCTTTACTATTTCTCCACTGATTTCTTCCTTTTTAATGCGCGGTCAAGAAGTAATTAAGCAGTAATTGCTTATATCAGCTACGCAGACATACATGCTGAATCATATTAATTTTGCTTAATTTAGTCTAGCTAATGTCAGGTGAATATGCAACTTTTCTATTAACAGCATTTTAGTCTTACATACTTTTTTTAAAAGACGATGATGGATAGATAGATAAATTTGGTTGTCTTTTGGTTACCACCATTTTCATAAAACTAATATACTTCTTAAGTTGTTATTAACCAGTTACTATTAACTGCTTGGATTACCAGGCATAAGCTTTCTAATTATGTTGTCCCGAGTTGTGACCTAAAGATCTTAATCATCATTTATCTGAAGAAATGCATATTATATAAGTATTTCCAATATTAAGAAATGCACATTTTTACTATGCACTCTTTGCTCTACAAATTCTGCTTTGGACATTAATATGTCTTTGTTCCGGAAAACTTAGGAGTGGCAGCTGTGAGATCATGTCACGGTATGAGGTTCCTTCCAACCTCTGCCATGCTTAGTTGACGCCCTTATTTCCTGCTGTCAGGTGGTTCACCATCACTGGCCTTCTCAAAAGCAGCTTCAAGGGAAGTTAGAAAAAATGACCTTTATTTGAGAGGCCATAAGTTTAGTTTTAAAATGTTATTGTTCTAAGAGAAGGAGAGAACGGATCTGCAGTAGACTGAACGCAGTTCGCCGTAAGGTTAGGTAAAAACGCAACTGTTCTGGAATCCCTTCAGATTTAAGGCCTTTCGCTGTTGGAACACTTCCGTGTTGGGAAATAATTTCTACGGTTACCCTAATATTGGAGGAAAAGTAGCAATCTCCCCCTACAGACAGTATTATATTTTAAAATGCTCTCCTTATTACCAATATCGATACACCTTAGACTTACATCTACTTGCCATGGTGAGCAGGTTCAATTGCCAATTGCCTTTCTTCTTGGCTTGTATTTCTATATCCCTTGTTTCTCACACATAAAGTCAACTCCCTCTCTTTGTCCACTATTATAATTCAGATTTGGCGCTGTTTGTTCCACATGACTGTCAGTTAATTTATACTGATGGAAATATTCTTCCAGTTGATAATAAACTAATTATGGATTGTTGCAGGACAAAAACTCTCATTACCATTTTTCTTATTAACATCACTGAAATGTATTCATCCCCATTTTATCACGGCAAATGAGGTTCTGGGACGCAGTGCTTTAGAAATCGACAGAGTACGATGGTGGATGGTTGCGTCAGTCACTCTGTATCCATATTAAACACAACCTACCCTTTAAAAAGCCACAGATTTTATGAGTGTGTAAAAAAGATTTTTATGTGTAGGTTTTATTACAAGAAGAAATCTTCTGTTTTTGAATATATATTGTTTAAGTGACCAACACTGTAATTCACATGATTTTTATCTTCCTTTTCTTTCTTCCAAAATATTTATTCTTTGAAGTGAACCCCAATTTTTCATACACCTCTATCACACAAAGTTGATCATGTACTGTGAGTTTCAAGTGTTTGCCAGCAAACAAATGTCTCGCCAGAACATCATGGGTCATAAGATTTCTGATTCGTTGTGCATAAATACACTGCTTCATATAAGCTTTTCTACCTATGACTTAAGAGTATCATTTTTGCCAGTCTGTATTTCTGAAGACTTTCATTCAAAATCATCTTCCAAGGACCAACAATGAATGCTACTGATGGATATTACTTTGTACAGATAGGACGATGTCTCTTTGATCTATGTAACCTCTACAGAACAATCAACGAATCAGGTTAATAGCTAGATAATTGCTTGTTATATGAAGTATCTTTTAAATGATAAAGGATCATACATAATATACCACATTTGTGGTATGTTAAGAGAATGTACTGAATCTTGGTTGTTTTATTTCGTCTGTCTAGTTTATCTGATTCTGTGTTCTTTTCTTTATGTTACGTTTAGGTGTCCAGAAACCCTATATCCTAATTCTGAGCTGGAAATCTCAGAATATTTTTGTCTTGTTGCATTTCCATTCAATGCAGAGTTCTAAAGTTGTGTTCCAATTCCAAAACGAATATGCAAATGCCTAAAACAATTGTGTTTTCCTTGAAAAATTCCATGCAAACCCAGAATTAACTGTATTCTGAGAGTCTTGTAGTCTCCCCTGCAAACTCTTTCTTCTTTTGTGCCTACAAAACCTATGAAGCTGAAAAAAAACTAGCATGGAGAAAATGGGGGGGGGGTTCATTGTTATGTAAATCTAATCAGGTACCTAGCAAAATAACTTGCATAAACAATTAACAAGACTCAGAAATACTATGTTATGTGACTGATATAACACACTGGAAGTGCCATCCATTTCAGACTTAGAGATAGATATTTAACAGAATAATTAGTTATGTCCTTCAGTCCAGGGATTAATTAAGTAAATTATTTATCAATTATAATTTATTTTCAATTTAAAGCTCTATCCCTATCTCTCAAATAAATTTTTATAATATTTCTTATGATTTTGACTTTTAGTATTAAACATTTTACCGTGTTAGTCTTTGACTAACCAAAGTTTCATACTTAAACACATTTTTATGAATAATTTTATATGTGCTATCGGACATTAGCAATCAATAAAGCAGATACTATGCTGCCTTCAAAAGTTTATAGCTCTATAGGGCAGACCTAAAATAATGTAAAATAAGAAGTTCTGAGTGTAGGAGTCCTTGAAAAGATGCTTAAGGTAGAATAGTTTAGCCTGACAATGGTGTGGTGGGTGGGACAGGTTCAAAGCATGGGAGGACAGGTGTAGAGACCGTTTCAGCATAAGGCACTTTTTGCAAAAGAAACTGATCTGTATAGGCAGTTTTAGTTGGTGGTTATTGCATCTGGTGAAGGTTGTGATAAACTGCTTTCTTTCTTTTTTTTTTTTTTTTTAAAGATTTTATTTATTTATTTGACAGAGAGAGATCACAAGTAGGCAGAGAGGCAGGCAGAGAGAGTGAGAGAGAAGCAGGCTCCCTGCCGAGCAGAGAGCCCGATGCGGGGCTCGATCCCAGGACCCTGAGATCATGACCCGAGCCGAAGGCAGCGGCCCAAACCACTGAGCCACCCAGGTGCCCAAACTGCTTTCTTTCAAACATTTTTTTCCAAAGGGAAAAAAATTAAAAGTAACATTTTCGGTATATATATCAGATTGCAACGGAAAAGTGTCTGTAGGACGAATTTAACTCATATTAAGCACAGAGATTTTTAGTACTTGAGCATACATGAATATATATTTATATGCATATGATTTAAAATGTTTTATAAGTAATAAAATACTTCCAAATTTTTAAATTGCTACCTATTAGCCATGTACCATACATACACTAAATCCTGTATCTTGAAAAAATTTATTGTTCAAAAAACGTTTTTAGTTCTATGTAGTGTTCCTAATGAATTATTTGTACTATTTGAAATACGTCTGTAAGTTTAGCAAGAAACTTATTATGTCTTATAAACAAATGTTTTCCTAATTATTGATAGCCTATGTAGCTTGGATCTAAATCTAATTGACAGTTACTTAACAATGTGGATTTTCTTCTTTCAATGAAGTGCTTATTTAGAAAATGTTCTAAATCATTGTCTTTAGGAACAAAACGGTCACATTTGGTAAAGCAACAGCGGCATCCAGTGACAACCGAGATTTATCCCAGGCATAGTGTTTAGGTTTGGCATACAAACAAAAGAAAAAGTGTTTTAAATATTAAACTGCACACTTTCAAACATTTGTTTTACATGTTCCAAGAATGTATCCATATGCAGGACTTATTCATAAATAATCGGTCAATCGATCATTGGGTGAAAATAAAAACCAGTTGACCATTTAGAGAGTAAAAAAGATAAGCCATAAACTGGGAGAAGATATTTGCAAAGCACGGCTGACCGAGAATTTGCACCCAAGATGTACAGAGAACTCTTAAAACGCAATGTCCTGTGTCACAAGGAAATTGCAAAGTAAAACAGCACTATCAGTGCACGCTGTTAGAATGGCTAAAACGGATTATAGCAAGCGCCAGTGAGTAGAAAGTACAAGGAGAACTGTCGCTCTTGGCGGGTGGGGTTCAGTGGCACAGCCGCACGGCCGGCCGTTCCCCACAAAGCTACGGACAGTCGGATCCTTCGATCCCGCAGTCGCGCTCGTCGGTGTTTACCGCCGCGCACCGAGAACGGGCGTCCACGCGAAAACCCGCGCGCAGATACTTAGAGCAGCTCCGCTCCTCGTCGCTCCAACTGGGGGAACCAAAATATCTTCAGCGGCGGAGCCGACGGGTAACAGCGGTACCCCGGGCGCCGGGGCCGCGAAAAGGCCCGGAGCGGAGTTAACTGCCCGTTTCCTAGAAAAGGAAGCGAGTCTAAGAGGACTGTGTGCCGCCCGATTCCCGCCGGGCGGCGTCCCGAGAAGGACAGTAGCGGAGGGACACTCAGCTACTCAGCGGTCGCCGGACCAATGCGGGAAGCGGGGGCGGCGTCGGGCCGTGGGACTCGCGGGAACGCGCCACGCCAGGCCTCGGTTCGACCCACAGAACCTCACGGACACTGGGAGGGCATGCGCTGTGGTAAACCTGGCCATTCACTGACCTGTACCCCGGGCTGATAATACATTATATGTTAATACAAAAATTAAAAAATTTAAAAAAACCCGTAGAGCCGAACAATACAATTCTCAGCCTCAATGTAAACTACAGACTTTAGTTAATAACAATGTATCAATTTCGATTCATCAACTGTAACAAATGTACCACAGGAATGCATGAAGTTAATAATGATGGAAGCTGTTTGTGTGGGATAATGTGGAACTCTGTGCTATCTTCCATTTTTATTTATTTATTTATTTTTAAAAGATTTTATTTATTTATTTGACAGACAGAGACCACAAGTAGGCAGAGAGGCAGGCAGAGAGAGAGGAGGAAGCAGGCTCCCCGCCGAGCAGAGAGTCCGATGCGGGGCTCGATCCCAGGACTCTGGGATCATGACCTGAGCCGAAGGCAGAGGCTTAACCCACGGAGCCACCCAGGCACCCCTGTACTATCTTCCATTTTTAATGAAAATCTAAACTCTCCTAAAAAGTAGTCTATTAACTAAAAAACAGTCAGTCAAACAACAATCATTTATAATATTAATCTCTTTCACTGAATTAATGTCTTTCGCGGAGTGGAGTCACTTATCACCAAGATATTTCATGGCACTATTCATAATTCTGATTGTATATTACAAAAATTAAACTGGGTATTGCATATGCTTGGGACGTGGAGGACTTCACAATCTTGCTACTTTGTTCAGTCCATGTCCTTGAGGAATTCAATATTTTTATCATAATTTACCATTTCTAAAAGCATTTTGGGAAAAGTTAATACAATGGATTAAAATAATCATAATTTAATGCAATCACGATGGATTAAAAAAATGGAATGACCTACTATGAAACTAACAGGGGTACCGACAAAATGCCATATCAATTACAAAAATATATTATAAGGGAGATACAATTGGATAATGGTTCACACTGAAAAGTCGATGTTAAGAGATTCTTAGCAGACCACAGGTCTAATATAGCCTATTCATAATGAGGATTTTTTATTTAACCTGTCTTATTTGTTTAATTTCTACTTTTCTTCTGTTTTTATTATTTATTTTTTTGAAACAAAGGGAGGAAATAAGCCAACTGTGAACTCCAGCTGGTTAGACTGTGTCTGGAGCACTGGAGCACTGTGTTCATTTCCTGCTGCCACATTTTAAGAGCCACTGACAAGTGAACGCATCTTGAGAAGAGGTATGGAGTTGGAATTTATAAATGAGAGCTGAAGCAATGAATGTTTAAGCCAAGAAAGAAAAGCATAAGTAATCAGCAATAGTTACCTTTGAATACTTGAAGTCTACCTGTGAAATAGCATTTTTTTTTTTTTTTTTGCCTCACAGGGAAACTATGAGCAATGGGTGAAAATTACAGGGAAATACATTTTATTTCAATGATCAGCACTTATGATCACATAAGTTGTTCACATAGAATTTGACTATATTAACATAACATTAAGAGACCTATTGATGTATTTTATTTTCAACGTAATTGGACCCCATCTGTTTTTATGAACATATGTAAAATAGAAAGATAGAAATCTTGAGAGAAAAATACACGGATTTTGCTGCTAATTACCTATTATGAAATTATAAACAAATCATGCCAATGGCTCTCCACATAAAAGGCTAGAAGTGCATAAAATTCTCTTGTAATATTTAAAAATGATTTCTTTTATCATGAAATCAGTATTGCATATCGTATCAAGTGAAAAACGCAAAAATGTAAAGAAAACTTTAATCATCTCCACTCATACAGACCCTTTCCTACAATGCCGACTTAATTTCAAAAGTTTTTTGTATATTCTTCTATACTTTCTCTATATCCACATGAACAGATTAAATATATGTACATGTTCCTTACTAAAATATGGATTACAAATAGTAAACTTTAACTTTGACAAAATTCCTTAACAAACATGTTGCCCATTCCTTGGAGCCTGAGTCTTATTTAACTTTTCTTCTGTCACCGGATGGCCTCATCTTTCCAGGTTTTTAGATTTATATTGAAATCATGCTACCTGCACCAAACAACTTTGTATGTGCATTTAATTACTATTGCTTTTAATTTTACATTATATTCTGCAGAAACATTCAGTAAGATGGAAATGCTGGGTTAAAGACTATTTTTTGTTTAACAGATATTACAAATTACTTTGTAATTGTAGCAAATCATGCAGGAAAAAGAAAGGGAATCTCATTTTCCCTATTGTGTCATAACACTAGATATTATCAAGTTTGGTAAAGCTGAGGACAAAAGAATTATTGAATTATTGCTTTAACTTGCATTCTTATGAGGTTGAAAATACTCCTAGAGATTATGTTATCGTTTTATTCGTTCGATGACTTCCCTACTGTATTAGGGTGATCTAGGCTATGCTTGGTAATCCATTAACGCAGAAACCTTGATGGCTGACCACAGAGAATTCTCTTTCCCAATCCTGGTGCGTGCCCAGAGTGGATGAGCAGTAACCCTAGACCCACAGTTGCTCAGGGAGCGGGACTGAAAAAGGCTCTTCAGTCTGTATCTGAACCACCGACAGTTATTTGTTCCAAGAAAGTTTCCAAAAACTCAAAGAATTGTGGAGGAAACATATCAGCTCTTCCAGCCTTAGCTTTCAAATAGTATCTATGACTTTTTATGCTAACTCGTTTTATGGTATCAATCTATTAGTAAGTCTGGGAAATACAAATGAGCTATATTTGGTAAATATTTGATAATATTAACCATGCTTGCAATGGGTGCCGTGTTTCTAGCTTGATGTATGCTTTTTCTTAAATCAATTTGTCAGAAATATTTGTAGGAGATATTAATTTTGTATAATTTATATTGTAAAGATACATTTGTTTACTCTTTCTTCTTATTATTTTTCATCAGCTATTTTGTGGTACATTTTGCCATACAATGAAAATGTCTACCTAAATATATCCCTTTTATACTTTCATCCCTTTTGTATTTCCTGAATACCTCCTGTGCTCAGTAAGACATACAGCACTTCATTTTTCTATTATTTTTGTAGAATATTTATTCATTTTCTTTACATTTAAATATTTACTTCATTGACATTGATTTTTAAACAATGAAGTAAGAATCTGGCTTTTCTTCTGCCAGATGATTAATTAATGCCTGGCAACATTTGTTAAATAAGCAATTTCTCACTGAATTAAAATAGTTCCTTTATAACACTGTATTAGATTCCTTTACAGGCTTTTTATATATTCCTCTAGCTATTGTGCACCTGAATGAGACAATGCACTTCTTTTTGCATACGGTGTTTTCATACTCATTTTACTATCTAGTGAGGCAAGAACAGAACCTCTTCTTTCAGTTCTTCGTAATTTTCTTCTAATTTACAAAATCCTATTTAACATCCAAGGTAAAATCAAATTATCATGGGATTGCTTGAAATTATTCATTAATTTTGCAATCCCTTCTATTTAGCTACATGTTTCTCCCTTTTGAGCGGGTCTTATTTAACGTCCATCAATAATACACTGAAAACAAATTATACAGATTTTCCATTTTTGCCATTAAATTTCTTTATTGGTATTCTGTCATTTGCTATTTATGTGTTTATTATTTACTACCATAATAGGGTATTTTTACTTTCATCTCTCAATGGTAATTGTTAATAGAGATAAAATGCTACACCGAAATTTTTGTGTATTAACCTAAACAATAGGCAAATCTCCTCATTGGTGTACTTGCAGGTTCTTCAGTGTGCCGGTATGCACTCCTGTCGCCTACATCTACGAGTAAGTTTCTCTCTCTGTTTTAACGCATATACGATTTTTTTTTTTTATTGTCTTGTTACATTATCTAGAAGAACAGCAGTCTCCAACAGAACATTCTGTGCTAATGAAAACGTTTTACATCTTCACTAACCAAAGGGTCGGTAGTAGGCGCTCATGGCTAGTGCAACTGTGGAATTGACTTTTAAATTTCATTTGATTGTAAATCATTTAAGTTAAATTTTCACATATCAACAATGACTACTGTGTTGGACAGTGCAGATCTAAAGTACCAAAAAGAATAGTGAAAAATATCATGATAGCGGACATCCTTGTCTTTTTATTATTTTTAATCATCTTAGCATTTCAGCATTTTGTGTGTTGTTTGCTGGTTTACCTGTGTATGTGTGTATGAATATTAATCATTGTTTTTAAACAGTTTCCACACATTCCTCTTTCCTTACTAATGTCTAGAAATTTAATTCAGATTGGATTCAGAATTTAAGCAAGTATTTTTTGGCAAATGGTTTGTCTTTTTTAATGTGTCTGTGTAATTGCTTAAGATTGGTGTCCTAGTTCTGAACAAAACTTATATTTCCGTCCAAATCCTTTCTCTTTCTGGCGTTATTCTTTTCACACTATGGGAAATTATATTTCTAATCGTGTATTTAGAAAAATAATAGTGCTAAGTGAATTATCCTAGAGCTTCCTAATGTGTTATAATATTAAGGTTGTGATAAATGTGTAAAATGACATGTGAAACATTCCAGTTTTCTCTGATCTAGAATATTTCATATTACATAAAGCTTTGAGGTTTTTTTCATAAAGCTTTAATGTTGAAACAGAGCTCAATCAGTAAACAACAAGATGTTTTTGCATTTGTAATTAAAAATTAAAACACCGAAATAGAGTATGAACTGGGAAAAATATTTTTTAGCAAGCAATAATTTTATTCCATGCATGAAAGTTTTTACTAAATTTAAATAATGGGGCACTTGGATGCTGACTCTTAGTTTTGGCTCAGGGTGTGATCTCAGGGACCCAGCATCCAGCCCAGCGTCGGGCTCCGCACTCAGCGGGGCGTATGCTCTAGACTCTCTCTCCCTCTCTCTCTGCCCCTCCTGCTCATGCTCTCTCTCTCTTTCTCTAAAGTAAACAAATCTTAAAAAAATAAATTTAAATACTATCCTTAAAACCAAAATATATTCCTCTTTTTGACTTTTAATTGATTATTTGGAAATTAAAGAACAGATCAAGAAAATAAAACACTACATCGGAGTTACAGTGTAGTAGTTACTTAAATTCTTTTGCAGACCTCCCAGCTGTATTAAAACTCACTTGTTATTGGACGCTTGTTTACATAAAACTTGAGAAGACCGTAACGGTGTCATAAAGGATAACAGAACAAACTCCAGTGAATATAAAAGCTATTGTAAAAAATACTGTTATTTTCTTCGATAAAATCTGGAGAAAGCTGTAATCATTTGCAATATTTTTGTATGACCAGAAACTGGTTCATAATTACTCTGAATTTCAGAAAGAAAATTGAATGTGACACCTGTACCAATAGGAAATGATTAAAATGGGTTTTTACTTGAAATGTTTCATTTCTAACCACTGTGTTACCTAAGAGAAGCCAGAAAGCTCTTATTGTAGGTAAAAATAAACATTAGAAAATCAGTGAGCTGAAATTTCCTTTTTTTTTTTTTTTTTGTTCTCCATAGATTAAGTCTTAGGAGTCGAAGTCCTCCTTTTCCAGTCCTCTCATTTCTGGGCAAGGTTGAGTCCACTCTAAATAAAAATATATTTATACATATTATATACAATTAATTCTGTCACTTCCCCACCAGACTTCTCTAAGCAATCCAGTAGAGCTCAACAAGGAAACATTTAAGGCAAAAACAGAAAGCCCACGCTGGGAAGCAATTGCAACAATGTCTGAATCTGTTTCATAATTCAGCTTCATGGTCACCTAAAAAATAATTTTGTCATATTTTTCCTGTGAACCTAAACTGCTCTAGAAAAATGATTAACAAAAACATTTGTCATACAGAGAGGGAGATGTCCGGGTGTCACATACTAGGTAGACCCCCGGAACGCTTGTTTTTGATTATGACGTGTGAGATTATGAAATCTTGCACTGCGCTTAGAGCATAGTGTGTCATAGACATTTGTAAAGTCACTGCACCAAGTGTCTACGGAAGGAGTGACGAGATCACAGCTTCGTTTGTAAAGGATCACGTTGACACCAATCTGGAAACTAAATTCCTAGAAGCTGACCCTGTCGTCAGGGAGACCACTATGGCCACTGTGGAGTAAGAAAGGGAGAACCAAGGTGGCAGCTCCGGGGATGCAAGAGATGGAAAAGACCAGGATGCCGTCCAGGAGGTGCCGTCCAGGAGGTGCCGACGAGGAGGTGCCATCCGCAGGATGTAAGGGAGAAGGAGGAGTTAAGAAGCTTCTAGGGTATCCAGAAGGCTAGATTTAGAAAATCAGCAACGCAGTCCAGCTTTATACATGGTCCTCTTTCTCTGGTCATCCACTGATTGCTGATTCTTCCCTAGTTTCTACACATTTCTTTCTTCTAATCGAAAGACTGCACGTCAGGCACCACTCTCCCATCCTTGCTGCCAGATACACCATACACGAATGAATCCCCAATATATTTCTGTTTCTAATACTTCTATTCTAAACACAAATGTTATCTATATAATTATCTACTGGATATACCCACTTGGATATTGCAGGGATGTTTCTCTAACAACTTGCCAGCAATACTAGTAAATCATATTGTCCTACTAAAGCCAATGGATTATGACAGTTTTATGAAATAAAATGCCTTTATAAAATAAAAAGTGACAGAAAGTTTGCAGGTAGGATAGTAACTGTCATTTGGAATACCAGGCAAGTGCAAACGTACACACTCTGAAAAGATATGTAACCCAAGACAGAATTCTCACAAATAATCTCGCTGTGAAGCTGAAAACATTTTCAAAATTACTAGCATCCTAAGGAACCGCTAGTGGATGTAGCCAACAGGATGATCAGAGTCCCCTGAACTTCAAAAAATAGAAAAAAATACAATAGAAATAAAAAGGCCAGAAAATAGTGTGTGTAAAATCATGAAATAAAAAACGAACTAAAAGCATAAAACAAAAAAACAAATCATGAGAAAAGGCAGAGTTGAAAGAAAATCAAATAGAACTTCTGAGATTAAATTGTAAGCACCGCCATTAAAAATTTATTGGATTAGCCAAACAACATATTAGGCACAGAAGGAATCAACGATTGAACACGAGACCTGGAGATACCCCCAGAAATGCAGCACAGGCAGAGAAGTGAACTTGCTTCCTGTTTCACTGAGAAAACGAAAGCCGATAGAAGAGAACTTCCAAATATACCCACCACCTTGTCTGCCCATATTTTGCCCCTGTACCCATATACTCTCCAGCACCAGCCATATAATTTGGGAGCCCTAGTGCCAAAGGAAAGTGTGGACCACTTGATCAAAACTTCAGCGTATTAAACGAAGCGCAGGGCCCTTCTTAGTGCGGTGCCCTGCATGGTTGCGTCCCGGAGGCCAGACTCTGACTCCGCCCGCGCTTCTACCTTTATGGATAAGCTGCTGGTCTCTGAGCTAAGGTCAGTACCTCAACAGGTGACCAGATTCCAACTCCTCTTGGTTATTCAAGCTTATTGTCCCCCAATTAACTGATTAATTCAACGCCCGACCAGTCACTATTCGTCGTTTCTGAAGAAGTTGGTACACTAGTATTAAACCTCAGACAGAAGATGTAAAGGGTAAAAATAGAGTCAAAGAACTTTCAAATGTTTGAAATAGAAGGTGTAAATGATCTCAAAGCTAAAGATTTTAAAGTAGATTTTTAGAAGAAAATGTAGAATAATATATCTATCATGTTGTGGTAGGTAGATTTTTTTTTTAATTAAGATTTTAAAAGCATAAACCATTAAGGAAAAAAATTGATCTATTTACTTGCCTCTATCTTAATCCTTATATGACAGAAAGAAAAAACAAAAATAAAAAACAACCGACTCTAAACAAACTCAAAAGACAAAGATACCTATTTGGAGAAGTTTCTCTGAGTCATGTAACCAATAGAAAATTTCCCCAAAATACATAAGAAGCATCTATTTATGTTTATATATTTGTACTTTATAGTAAATATTTATATTTATTTTATTAATATAAATAATTAATATTTATACATTCATTAATATAAATAACATAATATTTATTTGCATTATAAGTATTTCTATGTCTATGTATTTATCTTATTTAAATAAGAACAAGGCAGGACAGAAAACCAAGTATTTTGAAGTGTCAAAGGACACGAACAGGCATTTTTCAGACAAGTCAACCAGTAAACAGCAGCATTTCCTTACAGGAAAATCTAAGAAAGATAAAATCAACAAGATTACATTTCTTAAATATCAGTAGATCGGAAATCTACAATTCCGACAACACTTTTTGCAAATACGCGGGGCCGTCGGTAGCCTTGCGTAGCGCCGCGACGGGCTCGTGCTCTAGGTCAGTTTGGCAAGACCCGGGAGCGCCCGAGAGCGGCGGGGCCTGCCCGGAGCGCGCGCGAGAACGTGCACCGACGCGCGGCCGCGCGCACCCGCCCTCCGGCCGCCCCAGGTCCGAGAGCCGCGGCCGGGCGTCGTGACGCGCGGCGGGGTGAGCGGAGCGCGGACCCGCTCCCGGGTCGCAGCGACGGCGGCGGCCGCGGGGCCCCTGGCCGGCCCGGTCCGAGGCGCGGCTCGCGGTCGCGGGGCTGCGAGCGGGAACCCCGCGTGGCCGTGGACGTTCCTTAAAGAGTAAAACCCGGAAAACCCCGCGGAGCAACCGAAACGTGCGCGAGAGTCGCGGGGCGCCGGGCTCAGGTCAGGGCCCGGGTCGCGCGCTCGGCGGGGGGCCTGCCCCTCCCCCGCTTGCGCCCTCGCCCTCGCGCGCTCTCGAGTAAATGAGCAAAATCGTAAGTAAAGGAAGAAACGAATCGGAGGCGTCCGCCCGGCCCGGCCCGGCCGCCGCGACGACTGGGCTGGGGAGTCCGGGTCCGTCCTGCGGGCGCGAGACGCGCGTCGTCCCGGGCGAGCCCGAAACCAGGGCCGGGGACGTGCTTCCCGGCGGAGAACAGCCCCTCCCGCGCCCGAGGGGAACCACGAGCTCCCGGGGCCCGCGTCCAGACTCGGGGCGCGGCGGCGGCGCCCGCGGGCTGTGGCCGGCGCGCGCGCAGGGTCCCCTGCCGGGTCCGCCCGAGGGTCGCCGCCGGGTCGCCTCGGGGTCCGCCGCCGGGTCCGCGCGGCCGGACGGTGGACGGGAAACCCGCTCCTGCCCGCGTCCCGCTGCCCGGGTCTCGGCGAGGGAACCGCGCACCGTCGCGCGGGCGCCGCCTGGTCCGGCCTTCATGAACGGCCCCGGTGCTGAACGGAGGGAAACGAACCGGAACAGAACCAGGGCCGCCGTGGAAACAGGGGAAATCCCCCTCGCAGGCCAGGGCGCCCCCGGCAGCGCCCGCCCTCCGCGCCCGCTGGCGAGTCGCGGCTGCCCGCACCCGGCGGCCCTCACGGACGAGGGAGAAGGCCCCGGGCGGTCCCTCCTCCTCCGACCCCTTCGCGGCGGCGGCGGCGGGACCCGCAGGCGCGGTGCGTTTAAGCGGCCTCGCTGTTCGGTGCGCGCGAACCCCGTTGATCACCGTCTTTCCACGGGGACCTGGAGGACGAGCTCGTGCGGTTGCTCTTTACACGCGGAGGGACCGACCCTCTACCTCACTCTGCTGACTTTCCAGGACGTCTGTCTCGCCTGGAGCAAAACTCAATTCGGATTTGGATTTTCCTTGTTTCTTCTTTCAGTTCGACTCATCCAATCTTGAGGATGCTGTTGGCTGCGTTGACTTTTCCCATCATTCTTCTGCTTCCTTTTGCCCCTAAACATCTCCCCCGAGGCCAGACCCTTTCTTCGAGTCTTCTGATACATCTCTCTGCAATTACGACTTCGTCCTACCGAACCACAAAATTCACCCAAATCTGTCATGTCAATGAAGAAAACGGAGAGACTGTGTGTGCTATCACGTGGCCGAAAGCCTTGTCATATGCCTGAATATATCCCCTGAACCCTTTGATGAAAAATGCACCAAAACGTGAAGTTCCAAGAAAGCAGGGACGGTTGTCTGGTCTGCTTACTGCTACAGTCCCAGGAGCTGCATGCAGTAAGTGGTCAATACATGCTTGGTAAATGGGTTATTCAGGAAACACCTCTGTTCGTATTACGGTGAAGGAGGAAGCAGCAAAGCGTTAATGATGACCATTTGCTAAATATTGAAAGTTCTTAATCAAGTTAGCACATTATTGCATAAAATATTTTCTGTCTTAGGCAAATACAATTCATAAACATGAAGTTGTAAAATATGTTGTGAAGCTACAATTTTTGTATGGCTGAAAGACATTTAAGACCTCTCAAGTGGATTTTATTCTGCATATCTAGGTGTTTGGTTAATTGGCCAGTGATGCTTTGGAGGAACAACAAACTGAATACATACGTACTTCAAAAGTATTTATATGTCCGGCCCACACCATTGATCTTTCTTGCCTTCATTTCAGCACCATTAATAATTAGGGTATCATCAAGATATTGGCATAATTTTGTTCTACTTGAAGTGTATACAATTTGAAACATTTTGTCAAATGAAAATTAAATTAAATCTGAACATTAAAAAATTTCATGTTTTCAAAAAGCTTTTTTCTGAGAAGCACTGAAAAGTATTTATTAAAATATATGTGCAAAGTGAAAAATTTTACCAAATAGCAAAATTTAAAATAAAATTTAAAATAACGATAAAATAACGATTTACAAAACTAAAATTTTAATATGATTTTTAAAAATATGACAGTCTTACTAAATGTTTTTTATTAAAACTTTTAATTTTTTTTTTAATTTTAATAAACATATAATGTATTTTTATCCCCAGGGGTACAGGTCTGTGAATCGCCAGGTTTACACATTTCACAGCACTCACCATAGCACACACCCTCCCCAATGTCCATATCCCCACCATCCTCGCCTGTCCCTCCTCCCCCCAGCAACCCTCAGTCTGTTTTTGAGATTGAGACTTTTATGGTTTGTCTCCCTCCCAATCCCATCTTTAAATTTTTTCATTTCGTACCCTCCTCCAACCCCCCCGCATTGCATCTCCACTTCCTCATATCAAAGAGATCATATGATCGTTGTCTTTCTCCGACTGCCTTATTTCACTAAGCATGATACCCTCTAGTTCCATCCACGTCGTCACAAATGGCAAGATTTCATGTCTTTTGATGGCTGCATAGTATTCCATTGTGTATATATACCACCTCTTCTTGATCCATTCATCTGTTGATGGACATCTAGGTTCTTTCCACAGGTTGGCTATTGTGGACATTGCTGCTATAAACATTCGAGCGCACGTGCCCCTTCGGAGCACCACGTTTGTATCTTTAGGATATATACCCAGTAGTGCAATTGCTGGGTCATAGGGTAGCTCTATTTTCAGTTTTTTGAGGAACCTCCACACTGTTTTCCAGAGTGGTTGCACCAGCTTGCATTCCCACCAGCAGTGTAGGAGGGTTCCCCTCTCTCCGCATCCTCGCCAGCATCTGTCATTTCTTGACTTGTTCATTTTAGCCATTCTGACTGGCGTGAGGTGGTATCTCATTGTGGTTTTGATTTGTATTTCCCCGATGCCGAGTGATGTGGAGCACTTTTTCATGTGTCTGTTGGCCATCTGGATGTCTTCTTTGCAGAAATGTCTGCTCATGTCCTCTGCCCATTTCTTGATTGGATTATTTGTTCTTTGGGTGTTGAGTTTGCTAAGCTCTTTATAGATTTTGGATCCTAGCCCTTTATCTGATATGTCGTTTGCAAATATCTTCTCCCATTCTGTCAGTTGTCTTTTGGTTTTGTTAACTGTTTCCTTTGCTGTGCAAAAGCTGTTGATCTTGATGAAATCCCAATAGTTCATTTTTGCCCTTGCTTCTGTTGCCTTTGGCGATGTTCCTAGGAAGAAGTTGCTGCGGTTGAGGTCAAAGAGGTTGCTGCCTGCATTCTCCTCAAGGATTTTGATGGATTCCTTTCTCACATTGAGGTCCTTCATCCATTTTGAGTCTATTTTCATGTGTGGTGTAAGGAAATGGTCCAATTTCATTTTTCTGCATGTGGCTGTCCAATTTTCCCAGCACCATTTGTTGAAGAGGCTGTCTTTTTTCCATTGGATATTCTTTCCTGCTTTGTCGAAGATTACTTGGCCATAGAGTTGAGGGTCTATTTCTGGGCTCTCTATTCTGTTCCATTGATCTATGTGTCTGTTTTTGTGCCAGGACCATACTGTCTTGATGATGACTGCTTTGTAATAGAGCTTGAAGTCTGGAATTGTGATGCCACCGACTTTGGCTTTCTTTTTCAATATTCCTTTGGCTATTCGAGGTCTTTTCTGGTTCCGTATAAATTTTAGGATTATTTGTTCCATTTCTTTAAAAAAAATGGATGGGATTTTGATAGGGATTGCATTAAATGTGTAGGTTGCTTTAGGTAGAATAGATATTTTCACAATATTTATTCTTCCAATCCATGAGCATGGAACATTTTTCCATTTCTTTGTGTCTTCCTCAATTTCTTTCATGAGTACTTTATAGTTTTCTGAGTATAGATTCTTTGCCTCTTTGGTTAGATTTATTCCTAGGTATCTTATGGTTTTGGGTGCAATTGTAAATGGGACTAACTCCTCAATTTCTCTTTCTTCTGTCTTGTTGTTAGTGTAAAGAAATGCGACTGATTTCTGTGCATTGACTTTATATCCTGACACTTTACTGAATTCCTGTATAAGTTCTAGCAATTTTGGGGTGGAGCCTTTTGGGTTTTCCACATATAGTATCATATCATCTGCAAAGAGTGATAGTTTGACTTCTTCTTTCCCAATTAGGATGCCTTTAATTTCTTTTTGTTGTCTGATCGCTGAGGCTAGGACTTCTAGTACTATGTTGAACAGCAGTGGCGATAACGGACATCCCTGCCGTGTTCCTGACCTTAGCGGAAAAGCTTTCAGTTTTTCTCCATTGAGAATGATATTTGCGGTGGGTTTTTCATAGATGGCTTTGATAATATTGAGGTATGTGCCTTCTATCCCTACACTTTGAAGAGTTTTAATCAGGAAGGGATGCTGCACTTTGTCAAATGCTTTTTCAGCATCTATTGAGAGTATCATATGGTTCTAATTCTTTCTTTTATTAATGTGTTGTATCACATTGATGGATTTGCGGATGTTGAACCAACCTTGCAGCCCTGGAATAAATCCCACTTGGTCGTGGTGAATAATCCTTTTAATGTGCCGTTGAATCCTATTGGCCAGTATTTTGGTGAGAATTTTCGCATCTGTATTCATCAAGGATATTGGTCTGTAATTCTCTTTTTGGTGGGATCCTTGTCTGGTTTGGGGATCAAGGTGATGCTGGCCTCATAAAATGAGTTTGGAAGTTTTCCTTCCATTTCTATTTTTTGGAACAGTTTCAGGAGAATAGGAATTAATTTTTCTTTAAATGTTTGGTAGAATTCCCCTGGGAAGCCATCTGGTCCTGGACTTTTGTTTCTTTGGAGATTTTTGATGACTGTTTCAATCTCGTTACTGGTTATGGGTCTGTTCAGGTTTTCTATTTCTTTCTGGTTCAGTTGTGGTAGTTTATATGTCTCTAGAAATGTATCCATTTCTTACAGGTTCTCAAATTTGGTGGCGTAGAGTTGCTCATAGTATGTTCTTATAATTGTTTGTATTTCTTGGGTGTTGGTTGTGATCTCTCCTCTTTCATTCATGATTTTATTTATTTGCGTCCTTTCTCTTTTCTTTTTGATCAGTCTGGCCAGGGGTTTGTCAATCTTATTAATTCTTTCAAAGAACCAGCTCCTAGTTTTGTTGATTTGTTCTATTGTTTTTTTAGTTTCTATTTCATTGATTTCTGCTCTGATCTTTATGATTTCTCTTCTCCTGCTGGGTTTAGGCTTTCTTTGTTGTTCTCTCTCCAGCTCCTTTAGGTGTAGGGTTAGGTTGTGCATTTGAGACCTTTCTTGTTTCTTGAGAAAGGCTTGTACTGCTATATATTTTCCTCTCAGGACTGCCTTTGTTGTGTCCCACAGATTTTGAACCGTTGTGTTTTCATTATCATTTGTTTCCATGGTTTTTTTCAATTCTTCTTTAATTTCCTGGTTGACCCATTCATATTTTAGAAGGATGCTGTTTAGTCTCCATGTATTTGCATTCTTTCCAAATTTCCTCTTGTGATTGAGTTCTAGCTTCAGAGCATTGTGGTCTGAAAATATGCAGGGAATGATCTCAATCTTTTGATACCGTTTGAGACCTGATTTATGACCCAGGATGTGGTCTATTCTGGAGAATGTTCCATGTGCACTAGAGAAGAATGTATATTCTGTTGCTTTGGGATGGAATGTTCTGAATATATCTGTGATGTCCATCTGGTCCTGTGTGTCATTTAAGGCCTTTATTTCCTTGTTGACCTTCTGCTTAGATGATCTGTCCATTTCAGTGAGGGGAGTGTTGACGTCCCCTGCTGTTATTGTATTACCGTCGATGTATTTCTTTGATTTTGTTATTAATTGGTTTATATAGTTGGCTGCTCCCATGTTAGGGGCATAGATATTTAAGATTGTTAGTTCTTCTTGTTGGACAGACCCTTTGAGTATGATATAGTGTCCTTCGTCATCTCTTATTATAGTCTTTGGCTTAAAATCTAATTGATCTGATATAAGGATTGCCACCCCAGCTTTCTTCTGATGTCCATTAGCATGGTACATTGTTTTCCACCCCCTCACTTTAAATCTGGTGGTGTCTTCAGGTCTAAAATGAGTTTCTTGTAGGCAGCATATTGATGGGTTTTGTTTTTTTTTTTTTTCCATTCTGATACCCTGTGTCTTTTGATTGGGGCATTTAGCCCATTAACATTCAGGGTAACTATTGAGAGATATGAGTTTATTGCCATTGTATTGCCTGTAAGGTGACTGTTACTGTATATTGTCTCTGTTCCTTCTGATCTACTACTTTTAGGGTCTCTCTTTGCTTAGAGGACCCCTTTCAATATTTCCTGTAGAGCTGGTTTGGTGTTTGCAAATTCTTTCAGCTTTTGTTTGTCCTGGAAGCTCTTTATCTCTCCTTCTATTTTCAGTGATAGCCTAGCCGGATATAGTATTCTTGGCTGCATGTTTTTCTCGTTTAGTGCTCGGAATATATCATGCCAGTTCTTTCAGGCCTGCCAGGACTCTGTGGATAGGTCCGCTGCCAGTCTAATGTTTTTACCCTTGTATGTTACAGACTTCTTTTCCGGGGCTGCTTTCAGGATTTTCTCTTTGTCGCTAAGACTTGTAAATTTTACTATCAGGTGACGAGGTGTGGACCTATTTTTATTGATTTTGAGGGGCGTTCTTAGCATCTCCTGGATTTTGATGTTTGTTCCCTTTGCCATAGTAGGGAAATGCTCTCCAATAATTGTCTCCAATATACCTTCTGCTCCCCTCTCTCTTTCTTCTTCTTCTGGAATCCCAATTATTCTAATGTTGTGTCGTCTTATGGTGTCACTTATCTCTCGAATTCTCTCCTCGTGGTCCAGTATTTGTTTGTTTCTCTTTTGCTCAGCTTCTTTATTCTCTGTCATTTGGTCTTCTATGTCACTAATTCTTTCTTCTGCCTCATTTATCCTAGCAGTGAGAGCTTCCATTTTTGATTGCACCTCATTAATAGCTTTTTTATTTCAACTTGGTTAGATTTTAGTTCTTTTATTTCTCCAGAAAGGGCTTTTATTTCTCTGGAGAGGGTTTCTCTAATATCTTCTATGCCTTTTTCGAGCCCGGCTAGAACCTTGAGAATCGTCATTCTGAACTCTAGATCTATCATGTTACGAATGTCCGTATTGATTAGGTCCCCAGCCTTCGGTACGGCCTCTCGTTCTTTTTTTTGTGGTGAGTTTTTCTGCCTTGTCATTTTGTCCAGATAGGATTTGCTTTCTCCTGCTGTGGAATTCCGCTGTTCTTGGTGAGTGAAGTTGGTCTTGGCTGGGTTTCTTGTTGATCTTCTTGGGGAGGGGCCTGTTGTGGTGATTCTCACGTGTCTTTGTCGCAGGCGGAATTTCACCGCCCTTGCCAGGGGCCGGGCTAAGTAATCCGCTCGGTTTTGCTTTCGGGAGCTTTTGTTCCCTGAGCGCTTTCCGTAGAGTTCCTGAGGACGGGAATGAAGATGGCGGCCTCCCAGCCTCTGGCCCAGAGGAGCCGAGAGCTTGGGGTTCCGCTCCTCAGTGCGTCCTCAGATAAAAGCGCCCAACCGCCCCGCCTCCCTGGCCTGCGGTCGCGCCTTGAGAAAAGCAGTCAATTGCTGGAACCTGGAGAAAAGCGCAGGTGGCTTCCATCTCTGTGGCCTCCGGCCACGCTCCGAGTCCACCCAGCCTGCGACCGGCACAAGGTAACCCTGGGCTGAGAGCTCACTCCTCGGCTTTGTCGCTGTAGCCGGCTTCCCTGCTCTAATACCTGCGAGCTCTGCGGCCCTCAGACACCCCTGGTCCTTCTGTGACCCCGCGGGACCCGGGGTTACGCTGACCCCATCTGGGTTTCCCCCCGGTTTAGCCTCTGGAACGATGTCCCTCCGTGGAGCAGACTTTTAAAAGTCCCCCAGTCTTACTAAATGTTTTAAGAAAAAGTGTCAGCAGTTCTGGATCGTCTTGCTGCCAGTGAAAATATTATTATTTTGCTTCACGTGTTACCTTTGGACCTACTTACTAACAAATTTCAGACTTATCTGAATTATGTAATACACCAAACCACTCCTCACCATCCCTCTGTGCCTGTGCAAATACCCACTGATCTGTGTGTCCCTCCAGAAATGGGAGCTGGTGTCAAATGAGAGGCCAGGAAACCCACACTCAGTATGACTGTGAAAATCCACTCCCATCCAGAGATCTATTCTGTTCCCTCCATGCGAGAGAAAGGACTTGACGAAGTAATTATTTTGATTTTATATCTCAGCTGAGCACTTCTGCCACGCAAATCCCCTCTGTGCACAGAAGCAGAAATGGGAGGTGGCGTAGGACGGAGAGGTCTGCCGGTGATGCCTCGAGTGATGGAAATGACTGTCCGTCATCAGTAATGAGACAGACCAGAGTCGCATGCCTCCTGAGGGAACGAAATCCGGACAGGGCAGCCTCACTTATGTCACCAGCCAAGAAGAAATGCGCGACCTGAATTAATCACGAGGAAGTGTCAGCGAACCTGACCAAGGACGTTCTAAACTCGCCTACAGTTCTCCAAGTGTCAATAAAAGTCCGTAGTGCTAAAAAGAGCTTATATCTTCATGTGACAATATGAAAGTAGCTCCAAGATCTGTGTTTTACATTTTTTTAAAAAGTTGGAAAACAGGACTTCGATTTTGGAAAAAAAAAAAACAAACAAAACAGATACACATGTGAATAACTTCCAGAATGACAAACTCCTCTGCGAGTGGAATCAGTTGGACGGGGAGAGAAAGATGTTTATTTTCCTCTTCCCACTTTTCTGTACTATATGACTTGTTTTTCACCTGAACAGACATTTTATTTTTAAAATATTTGTAATAACTTAAAAAATTTCTTTGACTATGGTAAATTTTGTTTTGGAGTCTCAGAGAATGAAAATATTGTCCGGGAAAAATATTGTTTTAAATTTAGTCAACCCAAGAGTGATCTCAATACTGATCATGATATCCGAGAGGTCTTTCTGCCCTTAATCATTAGCTAGTTCTGGCGATTAGGCAAGGCATTTCAATTCTTTTAGATTTAATTACACATCTTTGGAGATGAGATTTATAGATGAAATTTCTTGTATTTCTAATAACCTTAAACACTCTCAAGACTAGATGATGACATTTAACATGTTGTCAGCAGAGGGCACTAATTAACCACAAATAGCCCCACATTCTCCATGAGCCAGAAATAAATCATTTTCATAGAATTTGAAGGATGAGAGTATTCAGAGTAACACAGTTTTCTCACTATTTTTGAAAATTTTGATTCTAATCCAATTTTCTCCCATTCGAATAAACACTCCAACCAAACACTGCTTTTTCCCAAACATCGGTCTTTGCATAAGGAAATGAGGCAGAAAAGAGGGAAGAATATAAAGTGAGTTTTGTGATGACAAGACAAAGCCTTGTTGGCGGGAATCGGAATGTCATGGCCTCTGCCTTGACAATACCACTTCCCAGGGAAGGGCCACAGGTGAGGCATCATTACAGATCTGGTTTGTGACTATGCTTGGCTACTTGTTGCCTTAAGCGCTAAACTCTCGTCAATTGACTTCAGCTCTCCAATGTTCACATTCCTTCAAATTCAAAATAGTAACAATGGCTACTTTAGAGGATTGTTTAAGGATTAAGATAATTATTTGTAAAAGGTATAGCAGAATACTAGGTATACATATATTGGGTGCTCATAATTTTTATTTATATATATATTTACATTTATGCAAATGTACATGTTTAAGGATAAAATGTAATTATTAGACTAAGTTGTACTAAAACAAAGAAATCTATATGATGATATGATATGATAATAACAATAGTAATGATAATGATGATGGTTTAATAAAAATAAACATCAGTTTACCTTTTACCTCAATTTTAAGCTTTTTAAAAGGGAAAACCTGGGATACTGAGTTTGAACTCTCATAAACCAACAACAAATATGCGCACCAAAAATGCAAAATGAACAAGGAATATAAATGACACTTCACAAAAGAAAAGGTGAAAATGTTTAATAAGAAAATGAACATTCAATGTGTTAGTCAATGGATTGCAAATTAAAATTTTTATATTTTTGCCTATAAAACAGAGAAAAAAAACCTTGGAAAGTATCTTTGAGGGAGTTGGGTTATGGGATCTATCATAAGCGGTGAAGTTCAGCTGGTTAAATACTGAATTAAATCTTTTAACAATAAAATTCCATTCTAAAAGTTTTAAGAAATTAATCAGGATGTGAAATGAATAAAATTTTGTTTTTACATTTCAGATGTTGAAATTAGTGAAAACCTCTACAAGATAAACTAACACGGTTTTATATAAATTAAAGAAATAGAATTTTACATGAAGCTCTTGGAATAACTTTTTTCTAAGCTGTTTTAAAGGGAGATATTTTATAAGATGAGACATTCTTTTGTTTGCTGTAATCATCATTACATCATTAGTGACATTCAGTTTATTGTTCTAGAACAAAGATTTCAAGAAGACAAGGGTTTTAGTGTCTCATTCTTTAGTGTTTCCTTAGATCCTAGAACAGGGTTTGTCATACGGTTAATACTCAGGAAATATGTCCATGTTGTTTATTTACATGTCGTTTTATTTTACACTTAGAAATTTTTCCTAAGAAATTTGTAAGTGAATATAATTTAATAAAAATAATAAACATGAAAAATAACTATTTAACTTTCTAAAATAAGGTTTGTGTGTTAGCAATATTTTTATGATTCTTTCAGAAAATCTCATCAAGTTCTGCCTGCCAACCATTCTTGCTTTTGTAGCTGTGTCTTATATCATTAGACAAAGGGAGATAATCACAAATCCACACCAGTGAGCCATTTTTCTTCAGAATTCCAAATGACACTGGGGAGTATGGTTTTTTTTTTGTTTGTTTGTTTGTTTCTTTTAGAAAAGATCAGTGAAAACACAAATATATACTTAACAACAAACAGGTAAAAAAATTTTTGCTTTAAATAAGATACATATTTTGAATGAAAAAATATTACCCATATAGTTATTGCATATAAGATCCTTGGTAATTTAAGTGATCAGGATAAAATAAAAATAACAAAGTATCCTTAATTTCTTTTTAACCCATTACCTGGTACCACTTAAAACTTTTTTGAGATATATTGTCATAAACAATTTTTAGACATTCTAATGCACCTATGTACACACTACATATAGCAGTTAGACAAACTCTTACTTAGATGAACCTGAACTCTAAGTCTAAGTCTTATTTTTAAATAGACTTACCAAACTTGTGTACATTTTCTCCTCTACCTAAAGCTCAACAACCTTATGCTGCGTTTGTACGTTTTTCTGATACTGTAATAACTAGAAGAAATATTATCAGATAAGTATCTCCACAATTTTAAATTCCATCCTGTCATGTTCCAAGAGGAGAATGTTAGTGCCTGGGAGATGTATCTTCTACCGGTCTCATAGCACTACTGGAAGATACAGCCATTTGCCTAAGAAAAATACAGAGATCATTGGATACACCGCAGCAACCTGGCTGACTTCATGAAGAAAACAGGTCTAATTCCTTTGACATAAAATGCGTAATTGACATCAGTACGGTGTCAGGGACTACAGGCTTTCTAGAATATATTTCCTGTGGAATTTAGATCTTTTACATTCGTTTAAAAGTTGAAGCTTTCTAACAACAGGACATTGGTTCACTAAGTAATGAAACATTTTAATTAAATAGCATTAAACTATTAAAATAATGTATGAGAAGAGCATATGCTGTGAAAAGAGATGTTAAATGATTAAAAACAGACTAGCTATGGATAGACACGTTGTCGTCTCATTTTGAAAACAGAAACACATAATGTACACGCACCTGTATAGGGCCGTCTATGAGAATATATAGAATAATTTTTGTAATGACTACAGTTGGGCAATATGTATGAGAAATGTTTTATTCGAGTTTGGTCTTTTCTATACTTTTCCTACTTTTTATAATTAACAGATACTTTTTTATTTAATCAGTTATTTCATTTTACTGATGTTTTACTTTGTTTGGAATGAAAAGCAATTGAAAGAATGCCCACTTTCTATATCCAGATGGACTCTGCCCAGAAGCCGTCTAACTAACAGGCCCAACGCTTGCAGAGACTTTCGGAGGAAGAGTACGCGGCCAGGCGCCAGTCAGGGTAGGACCGGGCCGCCGGTGGAACCGCAGACGCCGTCAGGTCTGGCGGGACTGGGCTCGCGGTGGCGCCGCGGTTCTAACTCGAAGTCGGTTTTGCCGTCCAGGGACGGTGCCGGATACGTCCGGAGGGGCGCTGGGTGGCTCGGGCGTTCAGCGTCCAATTCTTGATTTCCGCTCAGGTCAGGAGAGCGAGCGCCGCTTCGGGCTGGACGGGGCGCGCGGACCCGCTTGAGGGTGTCCCTCTCCCCGCCCCGCCCCCTCTCCGGTCTCCAGTGCAAGTGTCCGGAGACGTTTGCGGTCGTCGCCGTGGGGTGGCCACTGGCTACTGGCGCCGGCGATGTCCCCGCGGCCACGGAGAGCCCCTGCGGCGACCGTCCCCGCGCGTCCGCGCGCAAGGGCCGCGGCTCCCGGGAAACACCGCGGTGTACCCGCCGGGCGGGACAGGAGCGGGAGCCCTAGTGGCGAGTCGGGTCGCCGCGCGGCCGCCTGCCCTGCCGAAGCCCGGCCTCCTCCGGGGGAGCTTCCGCGGCTCCTGAAGGAACGAGGGAAAGGCCGAGGGCCCGGGTCCCCGCGGGGTCTTGCGGGAGCGCGGCGGCCGCGCAGGGCCGGCGGGGAGAGTCCGCGCCGCTGCTCGTGCGCGCCGTGCCCGTCCCACATCGGTCCCGAGGGTCCCGGGGACGCTGCAGGGCGGAAAGTGGCGTCGGGATGCCGCACCGACAAGGACTTTCCCGCCTCGAGCCCGTCGTCCGCAGCTCGCGTCCGGCCCGCGCCCGCTCCCGCCTACGGAGTGGCCGCGCCCGACCGACCTCGTTGACTCCGCGCAGTGCAGCCCGGAGGGACGCGAAGGCGAAATCCGCTCCGGGGACAAAGCTCTGGACGCACCCGCCGCGCCTCGCGCGGGGCGGACCCTCGCGCTCGGGGTGGCGCGTCCTGCCCCCGGCCGCCGCCTCCGGGAAGCCGCCGAGAAGGGCCGCGAAGCGCGTCGCTTTCACGGCCGCGGACTGGACGTTCCGCCCGAGAACCGCCGCGTCCTGCAGAAGGAAAAACTCCGAGTCGCGTCGTGGGTCTCGTCGTGGAAAAAGCGGCCCAGCAGAATAAGGCGTCACGAAGTTACCCTTGATGCCGCACCTTCCGCTTCTATTTAGGCAGATTTTAGAATTTCCAAAATTAAACCTTCCGGAGACAATGAACAGTGGAAATGTTCTCTCGCCGGTGTGTGTTGCTAGACGCTCTAATTGGTTCTTAACTTGAATATTCATCATCAAGGAAAAGCGCAAGAAATAAAACATCAAGAATCCAAGTAATGATCCTTTACGGTTAAGAAATGCTAACATTTCCCTATGTTCCATGTATTTTCTATGAACTTATTTACACTTTACTGCATAGTGTTTTATATAAGATACAGTATTATGCAGCACTTTTACATAAAAGTGTAAAATATTACAAACACGACTGAAAGCTTCACCATTTATGGCCTTTCCCGGGTGTGTGCCTCTTCTTTCCTTTCCTTCTCGTTTTTTCCAGAACAACCAGCTAACACAGAGGCATCTCTCACTGCGCACACATCTTTACTTAATATACAGTGTTACTTTTGTGTGCTTCCAAAGTGATGTGAATTTTTAAAAAATACTATATTTATTTATTTGTCGGAGAGGGAGAGCGCACAAGCAGGGGAGCGGCAGGTAGCGGGAGAGCAGGCTCCCTGCTGAGCGAGGAGCCCGATGTGGGACTCGACCCCAGAAGCCTGGGATCATGACCCGAGCCAAAGGCAGTCGCTTAACCAACTGAGCCACCCAGGAATCCAGCAAATGATGTTCTTGATTTTTGAATTTCTTTTTAAAGATTTTTAGAGTAATCTTCACACCCAGTGTGGGACTCGAACTTGGAACATGAAAACCAAGATTTACGTGCTCTCCTGACTAAGCGGCCGCACCGGGTTTTTAAATGACTGATTTATGTTTGAGTTCTGGACCTGTTCACAGATATTCACGAACACCTCCAGGAATATTCTACCAAATGATCACCACAATGTGTTTATCTATTCCATGTTGATTGATTTTTTGCTTTTAATTTTACATTTTTATAAAAATACTGCACTTGATATCACTGTAAATATCTACTGATGCACAAAGCAGTGTGTAATTTTTATGTATAATAGAGATAGACTTTCTCTATTTCCAACTATATTTAATTTAGAAATGACTAGATGTGGCCTTAAGAAAATTTTTTTCTAGTTTGCGAAGGACATTAAATAGTTATTATGGCTATGGAAACATGTAAGAAAGGTGACATAAGGCCTTAAACAGGGAGGTAGTGTGACCTAATATTTAATTTGTATTCTCAGAATTCAAACTATTAGGATTCAAATCCCACTGTCATTTATTAGCTCTTTGAGTTTGCACAAGTGAATGAACCATTTATCCTAATCTCCAAATAGAAAAATAGAATTACCCATTTCATGATGGTTCCTTAAGTAGAACACATGGAGAATAATGTCTGGCAACAAATAAGCCTTAAGTAAGCACTAATTATAGTTGTTATGTCTCTCACTTATATTATTTTTATACGTGTAGCTGTATTATCCTTACCATTAATCAAGGAGTAAAGGACTCAAGGGCTTTGAATACTGGAGGCAGCTCTCCGGGTCTGTTAGTCCAGTTCTCTCACCCAGTGTCAGGACGTCTTTAGAACAACGTCCGCATATCCCTGGGCCTCCTTCACCCCTGCAAGGAGCAGACACACTCCTTACCACAGAGCGGCTCATCCTCTCTTGTCAACTACAGCGGCTACGTGGCCCGCGTAGCTTCTTCCACCTAATTACTCTCTCTGCAGCGATACAAAACAAAGGTACTGTTGTTTCTACACAATCACCTCCTAAATACTTCAAGATAATGTATACTATGACTCCCCACAGTTTGAGTTCTCCTCTTAAAATCAAATATCCTAGGTTGCATCAATATTTTTAGACATATGTATTGATAAGATAGATAAATGTGTTTGCCTTAAAAAACTAGGTCTTATCTTGCTACTGTGAACACAGTCTGCTTTGACTATTGTTCTCTACAATTTTGTCCAGATAGGAGAGCAAAGTACCACAAAGTGAAGTGGGCATGTTACTTTCTTTTTGCTAGATGATACAGATCAATTACTGTGACCTAAGACTGCATGTACTTTTTTAACAGACGTGTCACTTCCATGGGACTTACTTCACAGAGGTAGATGTATGACAAATCCCATACTCATCAGTGAAAAGCAAAAGCATTTACCTTTTTATTAATGCTTTGGAGATACAGACATACATTCCAGATTCTCACAGAGGAGTTAGACAAATTAAATAAGATTTGGGGGAAAAAAAGCACATTAATGAAAGCAAAGGTTCTAAGTAATCTCACCATGCTAGCTAATAGAATATCTGATTCTAGATACATAGAAAGAAAAAGTTAGGAATTCAACTTGTTTTATTTTTCCTCCGAGATATTACATTTTACAAAATCAATAAGTAGCTGTAATTATGAAATGCAATGCCTAAGCACAGATGATACAAAAATATAGCTTTCCCTATTTTCTTCGTTAATATGTTTTGTCTGATGAGGAAAATCGTTCGCTCAAGATGTCTGCCTGTTAGTAACGCGAGTTACCACTGAGGGTCCTGGGAAGATCTCCTGAGAACGCCACGTCACCCTCAGCCATGACTAGACCTTCAAGGTCCCACTGTTACCACTACTTCCCAACAATCATTCTCACAAAAAAGAAAGAATTGTCCTATCACTAAAAATATGAACTAGAGAAAACCAAAGTAACATAACGATTCTAGTTCAAGTTTGGATGTAAGCACTCATTTTGATTTCCATGTGGAAATTCAACCAAATTAGAGAAGTACTAGTGTTCTATAACTGTAGTCAGTTTGTTACCGTAAAATTCCTAAACACCCTTTTATTATGATATTGATAAACAAGAATTTACTTCAGGCTGCAACATATTTCAAATTGATTTGGTGCTTGATTCTGTTTATACTGCTTCTCACCATCGGTAAATCTCCAGAGAGCATTCCCCTCAGATTACTTCATATCCTGCAATGAAGTGCATAGGGGGAAAAAAAAGAAAGAAAGAAAGAAGGAAAAAACAAAAAAAGAATATGGCTCCAGAGAGACGGAAGGAATTCAGTTCAAGGGTCCCGTTTAGCTCAGTCCCCGGGGTTATACGATATAGTAATATGGATGCAGTGAGGGTAATAGATCTTCCAGGGAAGAAGACCTATAAGTAGAGAGTGTAGTATTCATTTCTGCCTAAGTTATGCTGGAGAGAGAAGCTCCCCTCAAATCCGTAGGGCTTTCACCAAGAGAGGGTTTATTTTCAGTGACCTTGGTGGGTCATCTGAGTCGGTGCCCATTTCTTCTTTATTGTGAAACCACAACAAAGTGTTCAAAAGAATAACCCTCATGTGGGGGACATGAGAGTCATCTGTCAGAGAAAATGAAGAAAATAAGTATAGAACTATAAAATTCATAAACTTCCCATAAAGCTCATAAAAACCTGTTTAGCTGTTGCTCATTTGTTTTTTATCTGCTCATTCTTTTGTTTTTTTTTTTTTTTAAGATTTTCTTTATTTATTTGACACAGAGATATCACAAGCAGGCAGAGAGGCAGGCAGAGAGAGGGGGGGAAGCAGGCTCCCTGCTGAGCAGAGAGCCCGATGCGGGGCTCGATCCCAGGACCCTGGGATCATGACCTGAGCCGAAGGCAGAGGCTTAACCCACGGAGCCACCCAGGCGCCCCTGTCTGCTCATTCTTTTAGCTGAAGCTAGCAAGAGAGGAAAACTTAATGTCGATGTCAAGGGAAAATATACTCTCGTCCCTGGTTATCAAAGAGGGACCCCAAGGGAGGAGCAGAGAATATATAAACAAATAACATAATCTACCATAGAGAAAAATAAAAAAAAAGAAGCTAAGTATTCCCTTTCTCCCCGACATATATCTAATTCCCTTCTTCCCTATGAGAAGAATTGCTTTTGGAATTGCTTTTTTGGAAATCTCTTTTTGGAAATTAAGAAAATTGAGATACTTAATGGTTAAAACAGAATGAATTTTTCACGTTAGTAAAAAATAGGGCCTTAGGGGCGCCTGGGTGGCTCAGTCATGATCTCGGGGTCCTGGGATCGAGCCCCGCATCAGGCTCCCTGCTCAGTGGGGAGCCTGCTCCTCCCTCTCCCACTCCCCCTGTTTGCGTTCCCTCTCTCACGGTGTCTCTCTCTATGAAATGAATAAATAAAATCTTAAAAAAAATAGGGGCTTCATAGCTAAATTTGTTTTGTTCATAATGAAATAAATAGAGGCAATTTTGCACTCATGTTGGTATGTGTCATACCTATTACACAGAGTTTCTATGATTACAATTTGATAAAATTTAGGTATCGTAATTTTTTACATGTGAACTCTGAAAATATAGATGGTTTCCATTTGTTGATCAGTTTTCAGAAAGCCACTTTCAGGAGAGTGAGGTGTAAGCAGTGCATGGTTTACACTCCGGGTAAAGGATGAAGGCTGAGATGACGCATGAAACCCAAGCACTCGTCCCTCACCTAATCCAATTAAAGATCTGTGCAGTCACACTTTGGGTGATAAGTAATTGGCTGAAATATAAAGCAATAAAATATCTAATCTTACACATACTTAAGATAGAAATGCATGAAATGAGTGTTGGATGTGATAAAATTTGATTTTGCTTAAGATGTTTATAAAATCTGGGGGCGCCTGGGTGGCTCCGTGGGTTAAGCCTCTGCCTTCGGCTCAGGTCATGATCTCAGGGTCCTGGGATCGAGCCCTGCATTGGGCTCCCTGCTGAGAGAGCAAGACAGAGGTACCCCCTCTCTTTCTGCCTGCCTCTCTGCCTACTTGTGATCTCTGTCTTGTCAAACAAATAAATGTTTTTAAAAATCTTTTTAAAAAAAAAAGATGTTTATAAAATCTTAGACACTGGCTTGAACATCCTGTCGAATTTTGTGGTTCTCGATGTTGCAACATTGTGTGCTCTTCTCACAATCCCTTTAAGGAACTAACTTCCTTCCAGATTCGTCTCACTCCTATAGAGTTACCTGAACTTGTCAAAACATTCAATTTATTTTAATGGACAAGATTCTTAATGAATAAAATTATGAAATGTTTCCTAATACGTTGGACTAATAAAGAAAAAAAAAGCCTGTTTTATAGCTTGGAGAAGATATGAACGAACTCATAGTAGAGAGTCTGGAGTGTATTTGAGCTGTGTGAGAGCTGGAAGGAAAAAGTTCGCAGAGGATGGTAAGGAATGGAAAGGAAAACCCAGGATTAGGGGGTATTGAAACACCCAGATCCTGATAGATAAAAAGAGCTTTAAGATCAATGGGAAATAGTCGAACTGTTGGTGAGAACATTTTTTTTAATCCAACTAATTTAGACTCAGACTTGTACAGAGTGGACTGTAAACCAGGGGTGAACCCACAAGAACGGGCGCAAGGAAGGGAGAAGCCGAGTCCACAGACTGTAGTGACAGTGACCGTCTCATCTCAACAATTGCTTTCCGCCGTGTCCCCAGGCTCTCTTCGGGACAAGAATGTACCAGGGCACCTGGGTGGCTCAGTGGGTTGAAGCCTCTGCCTTCGGCTCAGGTCATGACCCCAGGAGGGTCCTGGGATCAAGTCCCGCATCAGGCTCTCTGCTCATTGGGGAGCCTGCTTCCTCCTCTCTCTCTGCCTGCCTCTCTGCCTACTTGTGATTTCTGTCTGTCAAATAAATGAATAAAATCTTAAAAAATAAAAAAAAGAATATGCCAGTTTGTGTCAGCTCTATGGACACAAAACGGTGAAAAGTTTTCACCGATGCTGAGCGCAACGTAAATGTGCAACGGATGGTCTCTGGGGAATTCATTTCGGCTCAGTGGTCGCTCTTCCAAATAGAGGTCTTTACCTCACAGAAAGCAGATTTCTTCAATGACTTTAGGGTGTTAAAGAACAAAAATCCAACCAAGTAGATACGAAGATCGAATGGGCTTTATTAAGCAAGTCATGAATTTGGCATCATCCCATCTAGAAAATAGAGGAGAGCTCCAAGGAATCATACAAAATGGAAGGTTTTTCTAAGCAGGGGGTGGAACAAGAAGGTCGTTAGCCAAAGAAAAGGAAAGATTATCCCAGGCGAGGCCACCTTGCTTAGGGCTAAGGGCAAGAGGTCTCACCAGCTGAGTATCCACCCTGGGGAACATGCAGGCCTGGCGGCAGATCACCTCAGTTGTGCTTATCAGGAAGTTCCTGAATAACTAGTTAGGATTGACATTTTGGGGGGAGGTTGAAATTGCAATTAGTTAAGTAGGTATTAAGCCCCAGTTTAGTGACTTGGCCCAACCGATGCCATGTGGGGCCTGTGTTTTTCTTTTTAACGAGGGAAAAAGGGACTGGTACAAGGAAATATGTTTCCGAGTGCTTAGAGGAGCTTGAACTGGACCTGGAGAGGGACTGGGCTGGGGCGCCGGGGCGTCCTCTCTCACCTGTCCTGCCCCCAGCCCTGCTTGTGCTCATTCCTTCCTTGTCTCCTGGGGGCTGCGCACTCTCTTCCGTTTATTCTTTGTTTTTTGTTTCTATTATTTGAAGAGAGAGACACAGCGAGAGGGAGCACAAGCAGGGGGAGTGGGAGAGGGAGAAGCAGGCTTCCCGCTAAGGAGGGAGCCCGACGCTGGGCTCCAACCGAGGACCCTGCGATCATGACCTGAGCTGAAGGCAGAGGCTTCACGATGCGGCTGCCCAGGTGCCCCACATGTCTTCTGTTCACGGTTCTCTCCCACCCGGCTTTCTTGAGTGGCAGGATAGGGGAATAATTATGCAGCGACGTTTCATTGTTAAAAGTGAAGTTTTAACACACAGCAAAGCTTTGTTCTGGTGTGAATTACAGAACGCGTGTGAGAAGGAGCCCAGAAGGACATTTAAACACCCGCGCTTTGAAGTAGGACCACAGATTTGAATCCACAAATCATACTCATCCTTCCTTAACCTGTGAAGTGGCCATTGAAAGGGAGTGGAGGGGCGCCTGGGTGGCTCAGGTCGTGATCCCAGCGTCCTGAGATCAAGACCCCCCCCCCCACTATGGGGCTCCTAGCTCAGCAGGGAGCCTGGTTCTCCGTCGACCTCTGCCCACCCCCCCGCTTGCGTTCCTCCTCTCACTGTCTCTCTGTCAAATAAATAAATAAAATATTTTTTAAGAAAAGAAAGGGAGTGGAATTTATCACCCCCAAAATATTCTTCTTTGGTATAAGGGTAATTGTAGGCTGTTTTTTTGTTTGTTTGTTTTTCCAAGTTAGAAAAATAGAACATATTTACTATTTCATTGACTTGATTCATACTTTTACTTATTTATTTATTTATTTATTTAAATTTCTTTAACTGATGTATCGCTTACGATGTTACCTTAGCTTCAGGTATACAAGACAGTGCTTGCTCATTAAGCTCACCACAAGTGTAGCCGCCTACCATGTGTCACCATACAACACCGTTAACTGTCTTCCTGTGCTGTACCTTTTATCTCTGTGACTTATTCATTCCATAACTGGAAGTCTGTATCTCCTACTTAGGGTGAATATTTCTTGAAAAATGCCAGATACAGGAAAAGCTTTGAAAATGGAGAAGTTGCCCGTTTTAAAGGGACATTTATGTTTATAAGAGAAGCCTCCATCTATACGGGGTCTCCCTCTCCCTTCCTCTAGCTGGAATTTATCAGTGGAGAAGGCAAGGACTTAAATTCGCACAGCAACCGCATCCTTGTTTACTGTCCTTTCACAGTAGCCTCCCATAACTGCTCATCCACACCCCAACATTGTCTTTTGTCTTTAGACACGTTCAAGACAGTGCCTTGGGCCACTTCAGGGAGTTACTCAGTTTTCCTTGGTGTCTCCCTTGTATACAGTAGGCATACATGTAATTATACGTGTGTTTGTTTTTTCCTGTTGATCTTTTTATCACAGAGTGGTCAGCCAAGAACCTAGAAGAGTAGAGGGAAAATTATTTTTTTCTCTCCTACACTATTGCAGGGAAGGAAACATTTTATTGGTCCTTCAAGGTCCTTCTAGCTGGAATAAGAACTAAATTGACATGCGATGGATTAATAGGAGAAAGTAATACTAATTTTGTACGTACGGGTAATCCACAGGCATGGAAATTCCAAAGATAGTCAGGCAAAATGGGGTATATGTGTCATTCTGAACTAAGGAGAAGGGCGTAGGGGTCTAGGACTTTGAAAGAAAAGAATGCAATTCACTGGAAGATATAAAACAGCAAATGTGTCTACCATGCCTAGTTCAAGTTGTATTGTAGTTGTCTCTAGCAACAGCTCTATTCCTGGGGCAAGTATTCTATCAAATTCTTTTAGGCGAGGGGCGCCTGGGTAGCTCAGTGGGTTAAAGCCTCTGCCTTCAGCTTAAGTCATGATCTCAGGGTCCTGGGATCGAGCCCCGCATCGGGCTCTCTGCTCAGCGGGGAGCCTGCTTCCTCCTCTCTCTGCCTGCCTCTGCCTACTTGTCATCTCTGCCTGTTAAATAAATAAATAAAATCTTTAAAAATAAATCCATAAATTATTTTAGGCAATTGTGGTGGAAGTAAATAGACTTTTCTGAATCTGATGGGTTATGATTGCCTTTTTTTTTTTAAAGATTTTATTTATTTATTTGACAGAGAGAGAGATCACAAGTAGGCAGAGAGGCAGGCGGAGAGAGAGGTGGGGAAGCAGGTTCCCTGCTGAGCAGAGAGCCCAATGCGGGGCTCCATCCCAGGACCCTGAGATCATGACCGGAGCTGAAGGCAGAGGCTTAACCCACTGAGCCAACCAGGCGCCCTGTTTTGATTGCTTTTAACGAAAAAGTAAACTTCACGCCAAAGTGGGCCATCTTGGGGTGGCCTGCCCTGGGCACCTACATCATAAAGAGAAGACCTTCCTAAGCCAGTTGTGAGACTTAAATGTGGTGATTTATGAGCTGGACACCTAATAGTTATTCACTAAATATTGAAAACACAGAAGAAAAGTTACCCCTTAACCAGAGATCAAAGGAATGAATCACAAAAAGCCGAAGGTGTAAAGACAATCTGAAATGGAGAAAACAAGACACTGGTGGATTTTCCGATCAAGTGACCTAAGCCTTCAGGGCATTGTGGATTCTGAGGTCTTAGGAAAGCTCTAGTGATCTTAGTCCGATATGACCGTAATTCCATTAGGAAAATCCTAAAGGTTAACCTCAGTGACAGCAGCCTACAGCAGAGCAAAGGGACAGAGTTATGTACTTACAAATCATGTAAAATGTTAATATCATCATCATACAATAAACAGTAACAAACACAATAGTTAACATATATTGAAGGTTTGCTATGTGTGGAGCCTATCTCAAGTACTTTATATGCTATACGTATACATACATTTATATGTATTAATACATTTACTCTTATATCAAACCTAGGAACTTTTATTATCATTATTTTAGGGAAAAAGAAACAGAGGCACAAGAGAGTTTAAATAATTGACCCAAGTTGCAACACCAGCAACTAGCTGAGCTGCGGGGCTCACAGCCCGGCGTGCTGCAACAGAAAAGGCAGGGTATTCCCTCTCTAGTCATAGGAAACTTGAGTAGCCCCCGGATTTTTGCGCAAGTATACCAATATTATGGATAAAATAATTTGAAGAAAAAACAAACTGGAAAAAAGTTCATTTTATTAAGTAACAGTGTAATGCTACATATAGACTGCTTTAAAAATATATAACGCTGGGGGGGAAAGTGCTTTGTTTTTTCAACTGATACAGAAGGAATCCTAGAAAGTAGAAGAAAGGGTTATTTAAGAACAGTAACCATGAATTCTTAGTGGAAGCTGTTTCCTTTGTTTCGTCCATAAAAGAAAAGCCTTTCAAAGAGTTTGGCAAAATTAGCCTAAATACTGTTGGAGTGACCTAAACAGGAAGCCTGGGTTGTCCCAACCACCCGGGATCTCTGAAACCAGCCCTGAGGCTCCCTCTTTGCTCCAATAGACAGGAGCGGCTTGGGCTGTGGGATCCTCAACTCCCTTCCTGGCCCTCTGCTGCTGGCAGGGTCAGATTACATCTCGCCGTCTATCCCACTCCCCAGTTTCTTGATCTGTTTAAAAGAAGACGTAGGAAAGGGAAGTCCTCTCTTCACTGCCTGGGAGGGAACAAAATACCCTCAACTCCGCGTTGAAAAAAAGCTTTCCAAGAACTTTCTTCAGAGATTTTACTTGTGAGTATTTGGCAATATACTTTCTAGCCCTCGAGAAATAATCTTTCTTTTTTTTGGAGGGAAGAGCGGGGTCCCACTGGGAGGCAAAGCCCGGTAGGGGAGGACCGTTGTCCTTTAACTGCAAGGGAAATCGACCCTTCTCTAAACAAAGTAAACTCACAAAATTCAGCTCTCTGCGCTTTGCCTTCTTAAGGAAATGTATGTGCAGCATATCTTTGTGTTTTTTCTTTCAGAAGTTGGTGAGATGTAGCCTTTCTTATAACTTTCCACTGGTAGTGACAATTCTTACTGATTGTGCGTTTAATTAGAGTTTTCCGAATATTTGGTTTACTTTTAAATATTATTTATTAACATACAAAGAAATAGATAATGAGACTCTCTGGCATGTTTAAAGAAATTTTTTTCATTCCTTTTAGTTGTTGATAGTTAAAATGAACTATAAACATTAGAATTCTTGTAATCTAAATTAAATATTTTATGCCTGCAGTAACTAAGCCTCTCCGAGGAAATCCTTTATAAGTCTTTAAAGACCAAAGCTCGTATTCTAAGATACTTCAATAAGAATATATAAGGATAAGAATTGCACTACAGATAGTGTAATTATGTTAATTAAAGCAATAGATCTACGGTAGATCTCCATGATGTATATCATGTTCGTGATGGTTATGAAAAGACATTAGTAAATAAAAGCGCATAATATAGAAGCACACCACCACAGAACTGCAATGAGACCCAGTTATCTAATGATGGAGAAAGCTCATTTATGGAAGTATGACCAAGAAATGAAGGCCGAGAGCAGAGCCATGTAGGAAAAAAAGGAAAGACGAGCAACAGCCACCCTGAGTCACAGTGCTCTGGAAATTAGTCACAAGTGACTCTGGAAATCGTGTGATAAACACAAAGGGCAGAACCCAAGCAGGAAACATACAGCCCAGAGAGCCATATTTTATGTGTAAAGGCCTAATATTTATGTCAGAAGAGAAACATGTCAATTTTGAGATATTGCAAAGTTTTTAAACCTAACACAATCCTTTCCTAAAACATTTTTAGATTTTTGTAATTCATCATTCTAGTGATGATTATTTCAAGACATATTATCTGTATATCATCTAATCTTCAAGCTAAAAAGTGAATAATGTCTTTGAAAATGTGTTGGAGTATGAAATTTGATTCAGAGACTGTGGGTTAATAAAATAATATTAAATACTCAGAGATCAATGGAGATTAAAAAAATGTAAATACAGATAACATTATAGACTTAAAACCAAAACTTTAAAATACTTTAACAATTTGAATAGTTACACTGGGAAACCAAATTTGTCTTTAGGTGACCATCCATAGAATCTTGCTGGAGAACTTTAATGACATACTCATTACCATTTGGTTCCTCTTTCTATTAGGTGTGCCGAATGGCACAAATTTTGTTTTGTTTTTGTTTTTTTAAAGGTATAGTCTGATATCTTTAAGAATTTGTTTCACCTCCAATGACTGGATCGAAATCCCTCTGGGAAATGTGGCTCCTGTCCAGATGAATTATGCTCTCAGTACTTACTGGTCTGATTGCTTGTCTGTCACTCAAGGCTTCACTTACGTGTTGGTCGTACAACTATTTTGACTAGAAGCTTCTATTATAAACATTTTTGCTAAATTGAAAGATAATTTGTGAAGTGGACAATTATTTTTGTGTTAAATTATAGCTTTCATAACATTAATTTGTTCTCTTAATTCTCTGATCTTGGTTATCTGTATTATTCAAATTCAAAAGATAACTGAACAAGATGACTAACTACTGGAAGAAAAGGCCAAGTTCAAAAGGCTTTACTTATTCCCAGGATACATAACAACTAACCAAATAGCAAATGTGCTATATATTCTTTAGAAATGGTTGGTTTAAATTCGGTGTCAGGAATTTGTAAGACAGATTGCACCTCATATCACCATGTAATTAGTAGGAAAAAAAAAAGCAAAGTAAAAAAGTAAAGGTCAGGAAAGACAATATGAAAAGGGAAGGGAAGTACTTAGAATAGGGTTTTCAAAAATATTTGTTAGTATACATTAGATAAGTTGAATAATATTGGTTAAAGTAAGTTAATTGTATTACCAATTTTTTTTTGGTATGTAGACATGATAGAGGAACTGTACTATAATTTAATTCACCTATTTCAATAAAGGCTCTCTCCAACCCCCTCCCTTTTCTGTTTTCCATCTCAAATATTTAACTTGGGAAATTAATTTACAGAGCTGTCTTTTTAAAAACAAATATTCTTAAATGCATTTAGTTTTTATAGAAATATATCATTACTATAATTCCTCCTGATTGTTTTGTGGTTTGGAGAAATCTGAATTGAAGAAATTGAGTAACTTGGGCGCCTGGATGGTTCAGTTGGTTAAGCAACTGCCTTCGGCTCAGGTCATGATCTTGGAGTCACAGGATTGAATCCCACATCCTGCTCCCTGCTCGGCAGGGGGTTTGCTTCTCCCTCTGACCCTCCCCTCTCATGCTCTCTCTCTCTCCTTCTCTCTCTCTCCAATAAATAAATAAAATCTAAAAAAAAAAAAAAAAGAAAAGAAATTGAGTGACTAATGAAGTCATCGTTTCTGAATATTAAATCTAACCAAAACGAAGAAAGGGTACAAGTTATTCCAGAAAATTCTTTCATGCTAGACCATGTCTCTTGGGTCTCTGAGATCCTCAGTAACTGGTTTCTTGGTGTGATACGTCATTTCCAGGAACCCAGTCCTCCTATTACTCTTCTTTCCTTGTTTCCACTTCTTCTCCCAGTGGTAGGTGTAGAACAAGAGCTTAGACTCAACTACCAAGGGGCGCCTGGATGGCTCAGTCTGTTAGGTGGCTGCTTGCAGCTCAGGTCATGGTGTCAGGGTCCTGGGATTGAGCCCCGCATTCCACTCTCTGCTCCATCAGCAGTGAGTCCGCTCCTCCCTCTTCCTCTGTTCTCTCCCTCTCAAATAAATAGATAAAATCTTTGGGGAACAAAAAGATTCAACTAACAAAAGGTTGAGGGTGACCTAGTCTTTTCCACATTTCTTCTTTCCAGAACCAATAACCAAAAACACTGGACCCATGTCAAATCTGCTCTATTCATCTCTCTTCAGGCCTTCCCTTGGGATTTTATGTTCTCTCTCGGTTGGAATAAACACATTTCAATTTTATTTTAAAAACAAAAGAGTAAAAGGTCCACAGTGGAAGTCCCAGTGATGCAATATTTCTATCCCAGTTCCATCTGGTGGGCGAGTTTCCCGAGGTGATATGGACTTATTGCAAGGAATTCCCAAATCGAAATGTACTGGTAGCATTCTCTCCAGACTGAGTAGATATTATGTTGTTGATTAGGCTATTTCAACATCAGAAGTGTGAAAGTATCAATCCTATGGCACTAATAAAATGTAGGGTTTTTATCACCAAACGTAATGTGCCACGGATCCCTTCAGCTGCATCACACCCTCAGCACCACCACCACTCTGCCGTCAGTCTGTCTGTCTCTGTGTCTAACCTGTCCTTGAACCCTCAATCCTTCCCTCAATGCAGACCACGCCAGGTGCCTGGGCTTCCCTAAATAGCTTCACAGAGTGCTCCAAAGGCATCCCCTCATTCCTCATTCCACAAGGCTTAGAAATGGAGTAAATCTTAGTAATGGGTTGAGTCTTCAGAAAAATAGTGTTTCTTGCAAATTTTGATAATATTTTTAAGGTTCATTTAGGAAACTATTGTATCTTAGAAAATGAATCAAAACAATTATATCAAAATTTCATATGCCTACTCTTGCTTATTTTTGTGCCAACTATTTTCAAATATACATGAAAACAAAATGAATGATTTTCTGATTCATGTTATATGAATGAACCCTGAAAATGTTCTGCTAAGTGAAATAAACCAGACACAGAAGAACATAATTCCATGTGTCTCTCCAGAATAGACAAGTTCACACAGCCAGGGAGTATACTGGAGGTTGCCAGCGTCTAGAGGAAGGGATAAATAGTGAGTTATTGCTTCATGCGTACAGCGTTCTGGTTAGGGTGACGAGAGATTTCAGAAATAGACAGTGGTGACGATTGTACAGAATTGTGAATGGAATTAATGCTACTGCACTGTACACTTAAAATGGTTACAACCGCATATTTTATGGTATATCTACTACAATAGAAAGTACTAAAAGAAAACTATTAATAAGAATTCAGTTTGAAGAATTCTAGATTCCTAATAACATTCCCTTTACATTTTCTCAAATAATAGAATAAAAATACAAATATTATGGTGTTGGATATCTGAATTTTTAAAAATCAAAGCAGATTCTTCCTATTTTGTTTCCTGATGAGAACAGGAACATATTTTTACCTAATATTGCTATACTGGAGGCTGGTGTTTTTTTGTCATATTGTTTTTTTGGGTAATTTGGGCCTCACGGATTGGGTTGGCAAGTATCCCCTCCCTTCTGTTAAATTTTCTGGAGTAGTTGATGTAAAATTCATATTATTTCTTCTTTAAACGTTCGGTACAATTCACCAGTGAAACCATCTGGGACTGAAGTTTTCTTTGTAGAAATGTTTGTAATAACAAAATTTGATTTTTTAAAATAATTATAGGGATATCCGAGTTATCTGTTTCTTCTTCAGTGAGCTTTGGTAGTTTGTGTCTTTCGAGAAATTGGTCCCTTTATCTAAGTTGTCAAATTTATAGGCATAAATTTGTTTATATATTGGCTTATACTAGAATCGATAATGATGCGAAACCTACTTCTTGACATGAGTAATTTGTAGCTTCTCTATTCCTTTATCAGTCTACATCAAGGTCTTTGAACTTTTAACTTCTGTGTTCGTATATAAAATGGGCTTTTAGGCAACATACAACTTGGTCTTGATGTTTTATTCAATCAGTCAAAATTTGCCTTTATTTAATTTTTTAAGATTTTATTTATTTGAGAAACTGTGTCCATGTGTGTGCATGTGCACTCATGTGTGTGTGCACACATGCGCTCACGTGCTTTAGTGGGGGAAGGGGCAGAGGGAGAAAGAGAGAAAAGCCAACTTCCCTGAGCAAAGAGCCCAAGACAGGCCTTGATTCCATGACCCTGAGATCACAACCTCAGCCAAAATCGAGAGTGGGACGCTTAACTGATGACCCACCCAGGTGCCCCAGACAATATCTGCCTTTAAATTAGAACATTTACGGGGCGCCTGGGTGGCTCAGTGGGTTAAAGCCTCTGCCCTGGGCTCAGGTCATGGTCCCAGGGTCCAGGATCGAGTCCCGCATTGGGCTCTCTGCTCAGCGGGGAGCCTGCTTCCCTTCCTCTCTCTCTGCCCACCTCTCTGCCTGCTTGTGATCTCTGCCTGTTAAATTAAAAAAAAAAAAATTAGAACATTCACATTTGATGTGATAATTGATATGTTTGGATTTTAGTCTCTCATTAAGCTATTGTTCTATCGGTCCTATTTTTGTTTTCTTTTTTACTTACTTGGGGTCTTCTTTTGAATTTAGTATTATGTATGATAATATTTTATTTCCTTTGTTGGTTTATTTGCTATCATGATTTTTATTTTAACAGTTGTTTGGGGCTTATAATATACAGCTTTGATATATCCCAGTCTACTTTCAATAGATTTTAAACCATTTCTCTTATAGCATAAGAAACTTCAGACAGTATACTTCTACTTTTCCTTCCTCGGCCTTTGTGCTATTGTTGTCATACATTTTGTTTCCATATATGTTATTAGTAACACACTACAATGTCATTATTCTGGTTTCAGTGAGTTATCTTTTTAAAAAAACCTTTTTAATTAAATATATTTAGATTTACAGAAAATTTATGAAGCTGGAAAGACTAGCCATTTGTTCCAAACTCCTTTTATTAACATATTACTATGATACATTTGTCAAAATTGGGGAACTGATTATCTTTTAAACAGATTTAAATGTTAAGAAAGTCTTTTATGTTTACCCATGTAGCCACACGCCCTGGCGCCTTCACTCCTCGGTGTAGATCACGTTCCATCGGAGGCCATTTTCCTTCTCAGGCACACTCCTCTCTTTCTGTGACTCCCGTGACATGTATATTAATGAGGATGTTTAACATTACCTCAGAACTCAATCATTTATACCAGGTGAAGCAAACATGATCCCAAATAATAAATATTGTAGACAAAATTTATATTAAGCATTAGAATTTGACTTCGTAGTCATGGATGAGAGCATGTACATTATTCGAGTCTCTATACATCCTGTTTGAGTTCCGTGGTTTTAATCTCGTTTAGCGTAGTTGTTCAGTTTACGAGGAAAGGAAACAGTTACACAATGAGAAATCATTATACATCCACATCCTGATGTTAATGTGGTTTATCAAAAAATTGTGAAATAAGCAGTTTTTCCTAGAAATGCCTAGGCCCTTCTTTTGGTGCCAATAATTTTATTACATCCGGTTCCAGACTCCCAGGATTAACCTCTTTTTGTATGTTTTCTCTTAAGGAAATCCTGAGGAAAGATGTTTAATCAGGAGAATTTAGATTAGCTTCAATTCACATGGCAGGAGAGATTTTTTTCTATAGTGGTCATCTCCTTTAAAGCCATTCTAGGATTGCATTCATTAATTAAAGCCCCTAAAAAAGTTAAAGGTCCCTGAAATGACGGTTTGCCATTTCACTGTTATATCAGCATTACTCTTCCCACTATCACTTGCTGCATTCCATACCATCATCTCCATATTGAGGAGCCAGAGAGATACGAGGGACCATCTGTCCTTGGAATAGGTACTGGACGCCTCACTTAAAAAGACAGGAATGAGTGGGCATCCATTCAAGGTCTTCAGAAATGTGTGTGAAAAAGTGTCTGTGCGTATGTGTATCTGCATTTTAGAAAGGAGTCTGTAGTTTCCCTCAGGAGCTTACATGTCACCATGAAGGATATATCTGGGATGTGATTAAACATCTAAAGAAAACAGTATATAGACTTAGGGTTAAAAGGACAAACAGGTAGTAATATGTCCTGGAGATGGCAAAATAAAGAAGTTATCTTTATAAAGTTTTTTTTTTTTTTAATATTTTTGTTTTTAGGCAGTCTCTATACCCAACATGGGGCTCAAACTCACAACCCTGAAATCAAAAGTGGCATGCACTAACAACTGAGATAGCCAGGTGCCCCTCTTTATAAGGTTTTTGGTGTGAGATAAGCCATAAAGTTATCCCATGAAAAAGAAATCTTTGAGAAAAGATCTTTTTGAGAAGCCAAAGAGGAGATTAAACCGTTTCAAGATCACTTCCGGTTCTATCATTATCCTTGAATAAACAGATTCAATTTTTAGTATCTTCAAAGTTGAGCATTAACTCTATGCTTTTTATTTTTCATTTTATTTTATTTTTGTATTTTATTTGTTTATTTGTCAGAGAGAGAAAGACAGAGATAGAGCACCTGCACAAGCAAGGGGAGCAGCAGGCGGCAGGAGAAGCAGGCTCCCTGCTGATCAAGGAGCCCGATGTAGGGCGCCTTCCCAGGACCCTGGGATCATGATCTGAGCCAAGGGCAGATGCGTGACCCACTGAGCCACCCAGGCGCCCCCACTATATGCTTTTGATATATTAGATTCTTTGCATGATACAAGAAGTACGCAATGTCATACATTTTAATAATGTATAAATTAATTTAATCATTAAGATTTAAAGTAGCTTACCAAAAATCAACACTCTGTTCTCTATTCTCAGAAAATTACAATCAAAGGAATTAAGTAGGGCATCTACAAGAAGATGTTATCCAATTCCTGATTATATGAGTATGAATTAGGTTGAATTTGGACAAGAAAGAAAGAAATGATAATTTGGACAAACTAACTCATCTTTATAAAAATGTAAAATAATGAGCATTAGTTATAAGGAACCAGGGGGAAAAGAGAACTATGTGTAGGATGCTGTGAATCAGAAAGGAAGGGGCACCATTCCTTTCATTGTCTGGGCCCGTAGCTCTCATTCCGTCATGGGTCTGACATTTTGCATCTTGAACGGAAGTAGCTAAAGGTGAACACACTCACGGTTCCTAGAAGTCCTTGACTTGGCTCCCCGGGGCTGCCTATTCCTTCATAACGATGACTCCGGGAAGCTGAACTCGGGACGGGTAGGTCGCCAACAGTCGCAGTTTATTGTGCCCGAGGATGAGAACTTTAGATAATGTTTGGAAGTATAACCCTTTAACAGCCAGAGCCAGAGTTACCTGCTTCGCGTCCTCTTCGGAAGCCCTTCTGGCTGGACTTAGACTCAAACGGTCGTGAGGCAGGTTAACAGGAGAAATCAAATTTATTATCATACATATGGGAATCCACACGGGCACGCAAATTCCAAAGATAGCCCGGCAGAACCAGGTGTATATGTCATCCTGAGCTAAGAAGAAGGGGGTGAAGGTCTCAGACCTCAGAGGAAAGGCTGGAATTCACAGAGCCGTCAGGCGAACAGATGTCGGGTGATTAGATATTCGCACCATCATACAGATCGATCACTCAAGATAAAATTTATCTCCGCTAATAACCTTTATTCTGGGAAAGACCCTCCCCCCCAGGTTAGGTTCTTCTATGTAATTAAGGGAGGGGCAAAACTTTTTCTTGAGAGGCGCCTGGGTCGCTCAGTGGGTGAAGCCTCTGCCTTCAGCTCAGGTCATGATCTCAGGGTCCTGGGATCGAGCCCCACGTTGGGTTCTCTGCTCAGCGGGGAGCCTGCTTCCCCCCCCCCCCCGCCCACCTCTCTGCCTGCTGTGATCTCTCTCTCTCAAATAAATGAATAAAATCTTTAAAAAAAAAAAAAAGTTTTTCTTGCGCTCTTAGGGTGTTGATGCCGTCAGCTCAGGATCATGCCAAAGTGGCTCATCTTGGGGCAGTCTGCTCTGGGCCTCTCCCTCATACATGGGCTAACATTTTGCTCTGCTTTTCTCATATAAATTGAGGTAATCAGAAACAGAAAATTGAGAAGACTCTAATATATTTGTCTAAACAGACACAAAATCTGGGACTGCAACAGGCTTTGAGGGGAAATAAGAAATTTGACCTGACTTCAGTTATTGATTCTTGAAACAGGAAAAGGTCATATCGACTTGAACCCCATTAGCTATGAATCGCAGTTCTGATCTGAACCGCCTCAACTGTCTTCCTACGTCTTTCCAAAGTTCGTATACCTCCTGCCCATAGATGTCACAGTCAATGTGAGTTAATAGAATCATTAGAATTAATAAATTGTTGGGGTGCCTGGTTGGCTCAGTCGGTTAAGGGTCTGATTCTTGATTTTAGGCTCAGGTCATGATCTCAGGGTTGTGAGGTGGAGCCCCATGTCGGGCTCTGTGCTCAGCACAGAGTCTGCTTGAAATTCTCTCTCTCTTTCCCTCTGTCCCTCCCCACTCATGCTCTCTCTGTCTCTCTCTAAATATATAAACATCTTTTTAAAAAGAATTAATACATTTGTATAACCAAAAGTTGGTAGAGTCATTAGAATCAATGAGTGAGTTATGTAACCAAAAGAAAAGAGAGAGATGAGAGACAGAGGGCCAGCAGAGAGCAGAGTTAGAGAGGCGAGCGAGGTCCACAAGCCATTTTCCTATCTCGCTCCATATGAGCAGCTGGAAAAGCAAATACAAAAATTAGGGAAAATAGGAGCAACCATAGATTTTTCTTTTTCTTTTCTTTTTTTTTTTTTTTTAAGATTTTTACTTATTTATTTGACAGAGATCACAAGTAGACAGAGAGGCAGGCAGAGAGAGGGGGAAGCAGGCTCCCCGCTGAGCAGAGAGCCCGACGTGGGACTCCATCCCAGGACCCTGAGACCACGACCTGAGTGGAAGGCAGAGGCTTAACCCACTGAGCCCCCTGGGCACCCCTAGATTGTTCTATATTGTTCTGTTTAATACGGAACTGCCAATGACAGAGAAAGCCACACTGAGTATATCCAGCTCTTTTCTTTCTCTTCACACCTAAATTTACTGTACTCATTTGTGTTTTTTCCATTTAATTCTGTTTGGAGCTATTAGCATTAGTAGTTGAAGAGAATTGAATTCTTAGAAAACTCAGGTTCGGTTTAGGTATAGAATACTAACTTTATCTGCTTCTTCCCACTGGAAGCAGTGGGCACCCGGGTGGCTCAGTGGGTAAAGCCTCTGCCTTCAGCTCAGGTCATGATCCCAGGACCCCGGGATCGAGCCCCGCATCGGACTGTCTGCTCAGCGGGGAGCCTGCTTCCTCCTCTGTCTCCGCCTGCCTCTCTGCCTACTTGTAATTTCTGTCTGTCAACTAAATAAATAAAATCTTTAAAAAAAGAAATGAAAACAGTATCTCTGACAAGCTTTCTTTTAACTAAACTGGGTTAGTATGAGAATCAGAGTCACCGTGATGAGGGAAGATGAACTCCAATAAATTAATGCCGCCTTCTTTTGAAGAAAAGTCTTACGGATTTAACTGTAAAACCTAGAGAAAATAATTCCATGCATATTTTTCTAAAAGACTTTTGATTATTATGGGTAAATATATCATGAAGAATCCTTGGTATTTGGCATTATTTCCTTTATCATGTGTTCCTACTTGGCCTCCCTTCGCCCACTGTAGTTTAAAAGATCCATTTCACATTCTCTTCCGGCTTTGAAGATTTTTAGAAATATTTTTACATATTTACATTTTCCCTATCATAACTTTTAATTATCGCTTTATTCTCCTTCTTTCCACCCATCGTGTCTCAATTTTCCTTCTCTACTTCTCAGGTCTCTACTCTCTCTTAACTAGCAGTAGGAATTAATATTTCTTATTATTGTTAGGAGGGAGGTTGTTTTTCCTTTTTAAAATTATACACACAAAATTTTTTAAAAAAATTTAAAGATTTTATTTGTTTTTTGGTGGAGAGAGAGAGAGCACACAAGTAGGGGGAGCAGCAGACACCCTGCTGAGCAAGGACCCAGTTTGTTGGGACTTGGTTCTAGGACCCTGGGATCACGACCTGTACCAAAGGCAGACACTTAACTGACTGAGCCACCCAGGTTCCCCTAAGATTTTTTTTAAATTTTTTTAACTGATAAGTTTCTTCTTGATTTAGTTTACTTATAGGACTTAGGCCCAAAACAGAGAATTAAAAATCCCCTAGTTACAATTTGATGAATGTTAGTTTCTAGAAAATGTAGATAATCTGAAATTTACTTAAGGGGAAAAAAAGAGGAAGATATTTGCAAGAATAGTGGGTCTTTCTTGTGAGAAGAGAAAGTGCCGTTGCCTTTTCCTTGAATGGTCACAATTCCTATATTTGAATTGAAATTCCACCAATTTGCTAATGTAAGACTTTGGGGAAAAAAATCTGTTTCTGGGATTCAGTGTTCTCATTAAAAAATACTTATCCTTATGGTTTCTTTTATCTCTAGTTGTACACACACTCTCCACTTAAGTTCTTGTTTATCTTTTTATTTTTTATTTTTTAACTTTTTTTAAAGATTTTACTTATTTATTTGACAGACAGAGATCACAAGTAGGCAGAGAGGCAGGCAGAGACAGAGGAGGAAGCAGGCTCCCCGCTGAGCAGAGAGCACGATGCGGCACTCGATCCCAGGACCCTGGGATCATGACCTGAGCCGAAGGCAGAGGCTTTAACCCACGGAGCCACCCAGGCGCCCCTTGTTTATTTTTTTAAATAAATAGTTTATACATGTAGGCTATTTGTTTGTAACATGAAGATACTCACTCTTTCTCCCTGGTGTCACCATTTCCTTTCTATGGGATTTTCTTTACTTTTTTTCTTACATTCTACACGACAAGAAGTTGTTAAGCCTACATGGTGAACAGCTTTTAATGTATTGTTCTTAGAAGAAACTTCATGAAATCATATCCGAGAGCTGCTTCCGAATGTAAAAGAAGGAATAACAAAGCTTTTTATTAATGAGATCGTCACAATCTAAACTACAGATCAGTGTTAGGATTTGACCTATGAACTAACATTAGGGAATTTTACATTACACAATTCTCTGGAAATGTCACTTCCTGTAATAAGAACCAGACCTAAGAGATGTTTTCCTAGAGAATTGGCCAATCTTTAGGTAAACAGGAGTGGAGTCAATAGCCTGCAATTATTTCAGGAGGTTTTTTTGGTGGTTGTTTTGATTTTGTTTTCCTTTTGAACCACTCTGTGTCTCTAATATTATTTATTTACCAAACATTGTGTTTTGCTTCACTGTTTCCCAAATTTCACCTTTCCTCTGCATATACTTCTGAAACATAATCTAAAAATTTCACTCTTGTAGGGGTTCCCGGGTGGCTCAGTCGGTAGACTGAGGGACCATGCGGTTCTTGATCTCAGGGTGGTGAGTTTGAGTCCATGTTGGGTGGGGAGATTATTTAAAAAAAATAAAAGACACTAAAACTGTTTTTAAAAAAACCTTAAAAATTTGACTCTTTTATAACAAAACGTCAGGCATTATTTTACTTTTTTATTTTTTTTAATTTTTTTTAAGATTTTATTTATTTACTTGAGAGAGAGAAAGTGAGAGAGAGAGCATGAGCGGGTCAGAGGGAGAAGCGGACTCCCTGCTGAGCAGGGAGCCGGACGCGGGACTCGATTCCAGGACTCCAGGATCACCGCCTGAGCCGAAGACAGTTGTCCAACCGACTGAGCCACCCAGGCACCCCCTTCAGGCATTATTTTAATGTCAAATAGTTTTAATGATAAGGAAAGGGGATTCTGACCTGGGCTTTGTCGGGCTGGTATTATTCCCTAAACATCCTCCAAGTAAAAGCAGTTGAAACAAATTGATTCGTAACCAGTTTGTGGAAGCAAAAATGGCAAAATAACTGCCAGTTAGGTCACATCTGGCTGGTGGCAGGACAAAGCCGCAGCAGCAGTAGCTTGAACAATGAGGCTATGTTCCTGGTTACATGGTCTTATCACACAAAGCAGAGGGGTCACAGGCTTCAGGACTGGTTAGCAAACCAGGTTCTTCCGTCCTTTTCTCTCTATCACGTAGAGCAGCTAGTTTTTTTCTTAAGATTTTATTTATTTATTTGAGACAGAGAGAGCACAAGCAGAGGGAGCAGCAGGCGGGGGAGGGGGAGAAGCAGGCTCCCCGCTGAGCAGAGAGCCCAAGAGGGGCTTGACCCCAGGACCCTGGGACCATGACCTGAGCTGAAGGCTTAACCGACTCAGCCCCCCAGGCGCCCCTGACGTGCAGTTTTATTTCAGGTAATTCTCAGTAGTACATGATGGTTGCTGCAGCCAAAGGCACCGCATGGAGACCAGTGAACAGGGACATCATGTGGCCTTTCCCGTGAGGTTCCATTTAGAGAAAGGATCTTGTTCAAAAGTGCCCATCCCTAGAAAGTGGCATATTTTCTTTCTCATGTCGTTGGCTCGCGATTTATCATGTAGAGACAATTAAACCAATCCCTGTGAGGGGAGTAGAATCACCCATTAATGTGGATTAGTGAAGAGTTTATTATTAATAAATTTATTCCTGGGGCGGTTCTCGGCTGTCTTTCCCTGAGAACTAGATTCTGAACAGACTGGTGATACCAATGAAAAGTGGTAAAGAATGGTTGTTAAAGGGCGCCGGGGGGGCGGGGGGGGGGGCGCGGTGGGCTGAGCCTCTGCCTTCGGCTCAGGTCGTGATCTCAGGGTCCAGGGATCGAGCCCCGCATCGGGCTCTCTGCTCGGCGGGGAGCCTGCTTCCTCCTCTCTCTCTGCCTGCCTCTCTGCCTACTTGTGATTTCTGTCTGTCAAATAAATAAATAAAAATCTTTGAGAAAAAAAAAAAAGAATGGTTGTTAAATATGCAGCAAGTAAGATAACGGAAACAGCAGTTCTAGGTGTCATAGATGAGGGGCAACTAGGGGCTCGTGGGTCGAGCGTCTCCCTCTTGATTTCGACTCAGGTCCTGATCTCGGGGTTGTGAGGTCCAGCCCCGAGCACTGGCTCAGCAGGGAGTCTGCTTCTCTCCCTCTCCCGTCGACCCTCCCCTGCTCCTGTACATGTGCTCTGTCCCTCTCTCTAAAATAAATAAATAAATCATTAAAAAAATTTCAAAATATGTCCATAATCTCACTGGCCTAATCCATATTCCCTTACTAGAGTATATTTTTCTGCGCAAACAACAAGTTTTACTTGTATATTTCCTCAGGCCGACACTCCGCAAAGTCTTGCCCTTTTTGTCTTTTACGTCTGTCCAGTTCATAAACTCCAACTGTGAATCCTTCAAAAGTTTAATTTTTATATCTGGAGAGAAAGAAGGAGCACTGATTTTTGAGGCATAAATTAGTATGTGTTGATAATTTCTGGATTCCAGAAACCCATAAATCCTTTAATAAGAAATTTTTAATAAGTCCTTTTATTTCATCTAGAGAAAATATCAAACCCTCACGTTTTTAAAGGCCCACGACTTCTTGACATTTTGAACAATCTCAACCTCTCATTCACCTAGAAAATTGAATCACAGCAAGAAAATCTACTTTCTACTTATCCTTTAACCCCTTTAACCCTAACCCTAACCCTAACCCTAACTCTCTCGCAGCACACACACACGTACATGCACACACTTGGAATGTATCGTATCCCTCTACCTCCCTACCCCCAGACAAAAAGAGAACGTGTTGTTTTAATGGAATATGCTCTTTTCTTTGGGCCAAAGTTAGACCCTCTTCACCTGCTGCCCAGGACCCTCTATTCATTTTATTTTTTCCAAGATTGATTTGTTTATTTTAGAAAGAGAACATGTGTGGGAGTGGGGAGAGGGGCAGAAGGAGAGGGAGAGAGAGAATCCCAAGCAGACTCCCTGCTGAGTGTGGAGCCTGACGGGCTCAGTCCCAGGAGCCTGAGATCATGACCTGAGCTGGAATCAAGAGTTGGGAGCGTAACCCACCGAGCCCCCCAGGGCCCCTCTGTTCATTTTATTTTTGTTTTAGCTTTTGTCTCCCTCTCTAGTGGCAGAAACATAGAACTATACCCTCCACAAAAGGCTCCCTTACAATGCTCTCCCTTGTTTTTCAGGATACACTCATAAAACGGCATCCTAACTTGCTGTTTTCACAGCCTCTGTTCCAGTCCCTTCGATAGCTCACCTGCTGCTGCCCACGAAACCGAACCAAATCCTCTGTAAGTTTGCAAGGGCGATGACAATGCCACCGTCACGAAACCCCATGCATGCTTTTTTAGCTCTTGCCTTACTTTGAACCCTTTGTGCTTTAGACATTGTTGACTCGAAGTGCCCATTTCCCTTAACGTTCCTGCCGCTGTAGCTCGCCAGGTCTCCTCCCGCTTCCCTGGTGAGTTCTTAGCTGTTTTCTCAGATCTCTTTTCCTCTTTCTCATTCTGTGGACTTTAGCTCTAGGGTATCCCTTTCCAGTTTTCACACTGACCTCGTAGAGTCACAAATTACACAAACTAAAGTTTGTAAAACCACTTGGAAGAAGAAGATGCCTGTTCCAGAGCAAATGCTGTGCAAGGACGTATGAAGTCAGTTTCATCCACTCCACGGGTTGTCACATTTCTGTCTCCAGCAGAGATCTCTGCCCTGAGCTCCACGTCTACATACTGGGCTTCTTGTTTCACGGCTCCTATTGTTAGGGTCCGTTACCAAAGGAACGAGACTGAGACAAGGTGGACGTTATTTAAATCTTTATTCTGTGCCAAGCATTAGAAGTCAGACTGACCGGCCAGGGCCGTGTCCTAAGAGAGCGACCACCCCCAGCTTACAGGCTCAAGAATCGACTGACCAGCCAGGGCCGCCTCCGGAGAGGGTGACCCCTCGCAGCCTCACAGACTAACTTTTATAGAGCAAAAGCCTGGCCACACATCGGTGGCCAATGAGATTGTAACACTGCACAGTCATGCTAGGTCACATGCAGGTGGCCGATTGAATTACAGTTTACCCTAGAGTAGCTGTTTGAACTAACCTATTACTCTGGTCAGAATTGGCGCTCTAATTTGGTGCCCAAAAGGCGGGGTTTACATTCTTTGGTGGTTAGGGAGACAGTATGTGCCCTTTGCTGATTGGATGTCTCCACCTGGCCCGACTCGTCCTTGTATTCTGGGCTGTTATCAGGGACCGGCCGACCGTATTTTACTGGTTTCCCAGACTTGCTTCTAAGCAAGTTTCTCGCGGTGGGGGGTGGGGGTCGGGCAGGGTCCGTTTAAGTTTTGCTGCACAAACAACAAGATGGCTATTTAACTGAGATGGAGTCGCTCTGGCTAAACAGGTCCTTACACTATGAGTGTCTCACAAACATTTCACACTCAAACTGCCTCACACAGAGTTCGTCACTTTCCAAAAGCAACACGTTCCTTGTCTTGCGCTTCTCAACTCATTGCCTGGAACGACTCGCTGACACCTTCGTTAAATCAGGAACTGCAGCTGTCCCGGATTCTTTTCTGTTCCTCGTCTCCCATGTAATTTTAACCATCAAATTGTCTTGAATTCACCTTGTGTTTTACTGACAAATCAGCCCACTTCTCACCATTTCCACTTGCAATAATATTATATATAATATGAACCTCTCTCGCTGTCTCTCTCTTTTTCTTTAGGTTTTATTTATTTATTTGAGAGAGAGAGAGAGGAGGGGCGGAAGGATGGAGGGAGAGAGACAAGTAGCCTCCTTGCTGAGTGGTAGAGCCTGACACGGGGCTTAATCCCAGGACCCTGAGTTTACGACCTGAGCCAAAACCAAGAGTCGGATGCTCGACTGACAGAGCCACCCACGTGCTCCTTCAAATTTGGTCTTTAGTCAAGATTTTTTTTTTTTACTGTTTGTAGATGTAGCTTCTATTTCCTTTAAAGTTTGGAGAAAAAAAGAAAATATGATATTTTATAGTCTTTCAGGCACCTTTTTTAGATGTTCCTTTGTGTAGACTTGTTCTGTTCACTGGGTCTTTGACTGCTGGGTGAACGCCTGTGTCCTCTTCTCAAGTGCAAGGGACAAACGCCCCCGCTTTGTTAGGGCCTTGACCTGTGCCCTTAGTGAATGTGCTCAGGTAAGGGTTGAGTCAAAAACCAACTTCCCATGTATACGGATAGAATGATGTAGAAATATTTACACAGTATTAAATATAATCACTAATGAAGTATATATTTTAAACCAGGAATAGAAACATTTAGGCAACTCACTACATCAAAAATTATAATTATAACCACAGTAAAAATTTGTTTTGGTTAATGAATTGGACTTATAGGATTAGCAAACCAGAGAAACTGACTTTTATCGTGCAGTTCCTTTGGTGATATTGCCTACTCATAGTCTCTGATTCGCAAGGAAGATTAGTATTTCAAAGACAAATAAAAACAGACAGATATAAGTAGTTAATATAGTGAATTACATTTTCCTGAGTTGGATTTCATCTCTGTCACATGAGTCTTGCTTATTTTAAGGAAATATCTGGGAAAGTCTGGCATTGAGTCCTGCCTCTGTCGCTTACCAGCCAGCTGGGCATATGACATTGGGAAACAAATCATGTACGTCCAACATAAATCCAGTGTGTCTGTCCCATCGGCTGTACAGCATTATTGTCAAGATGCAGAAGCCAAACAAACAACCGCTCAAAAAAAAATGATAAAATACTACAAAAAATGATATCTTTGTACTTTCAGTATTTCTTAAAATAAATGTGGTGTATATTTCCATATAGTCAGAACCTCATGACATTGTATCTTTATTTTAATCTTATTTCATAGGTAAATAATCCCGATGCCAAAACAGTGTTTATAATGATGACTCTGTGTCCCAGGAATGTGGGGCCTGGGGGAAAGTTAACACAGCGATAGAGAAGGCCCTGACCTGACTCGTCAGAGTTTGGTGTATGGCGATGTGCAGTCACATAGCCTTATACCTCTCTTGGGAAACTGCCGGAACATTCGCATTCCCACAACGTATTTATTAAAAAAATACTGTTTTCCTGAGAAAAGTCTGGCTCTCAAACCTCTCCCTGAGATGGTGCAAGTTCAGAAACTGCATTCATGAACGAGAGTGGGAAGCCTATTAAAAATAGTTTTTAACAAAAATCCATTTTTGGACCCTAGTCATTGTGAATATTTGGAAATTTTCCATTGAAAATACTGTTTGTAAAAAATGAACTTCAAAACATAAAGAGAAAAGAGAAAATTATTATAATCCTTTAGGGGTTTTAATCTTTCTGCTTTCCCACCACAAGTTTTATCCTAATTTTTTCTTTCTTCAGTCATTATCCTTGGTGTTTGGGTACTGCAAATTGACACAAAATGAAAAAAAAACAAAACAAGGAAGCGCACAGGTTAAAGGTAAAAACAGGCTTCAGATGCTAGTGGGCAGAAGGGTAGCTCCCCCAGGGAACAGTCAAATTGAGTGGACAGTGGTAAAAACACCAGTGGGTAACTGTATTAGCCACTGCTGAGCAGAAATCAGAATTATCCTTCGAGCTATTTTTTTTCTCTTTTCCGGTCGTCACGTTTTGTCTCTCACTGGTGCACTACAAAGACGCAGCCGACATATGGAATTTCTTTTCATGGCGAAGTACGCGTTGATCTCGAGATTAGTAGTAGGACTTCAAGAAAGTCCAACAATGCGTGAAAAAGAAAATTCGAACTAGGAAGTTTAAATTACATAAGCACCATGCTGATGATATACAAATAAACAGTATATAATTTTTCCAAATTAATTTAAAGATGATAAAATAAGGGGCTCCTAGCTGGCTCAGTCAGACAAGCGACTGCCTTTGGCTTGGGTCATGATCCCTGGGGTCCTGGGATCGAGCCCCGTTTTGGGCTCCCCACCCTGTGGGGAGTCTGCTCCTCCCTCTGCCTCTCTCCCTCCCTCAAATAAAGAAACAAATCTTAAAAAACGAGGTGATAAAGCAGCAGAAGTTAGGAACGGTAGCTGAGTGGCCGTCCGCATGTTTCACGCCTCGCCTGAAACGATGTTCTAGAACCCGACGCTACTTCCAGCTCTGGGTCCCCTCCACTCTCTGGGAGCTTTGGCTCTTCGAATCCCAAGTTCCCAGCCTCACGCACACCCGCGGCCCTCCCTGGCGCGCTCTTCCCGCCCGGCCGGCCGCGGCCCGACAAGACTCGCTTTGCCCGCAGGCCTGCGCTGCGTGTCCACCTGCCGCCCAGCCTTCTGGCTTCCGCACGTACCAGCTGAGACCCGAAGTGCCTCTCTGTTTGTCCCTAAACTCTTCCCAGTCAGTGCTCTATGGTCAGGTATTTTCTAGACCTTCAAAGAGTCTCAGGTAACATTGTCCAGGAGGGGTACACGCCACGGACAGGAGCTGCCGTTGTACTCTGTGCCCAGCACGTCGTCAGGAGTCACGGACCTGGACTGTGACAGCTGCACTCACGGAGCTGGTCACCACTCCGGTTCCTTTAAACTCGACTCTCGTCTAATTCCTTTTAATCCTCACACCCGTGAGAGTGGTTCTAGTAAAATACCCATTTTAGAAACACGTAAACAGAGGCAAAGAGGGGATCGATGTACTATCAAACTCAGATAATTGGTCAGTTACTGAACTGGAATTTGAAGTTTTACAGTCTGTACCATTGTGCCGGGGCCATAAAAATGTGCTGCGGACTGGGTAGCTTGAACAGCAGAGACTTATTTCTTCACAGTTCTGAGACCTGCAGGTTGGAGATCAAGGTGCCAACAAAGACTAATTCCTTTCGAGGTCTCTCTTCTGGGCTAATAGGTAGTAAGTCCTTACTCTGTATGTATCTGAATCATAATTTTTCCTTTTTTTTTTTTTTTTAATGAGGACACTAGTCACATTGCATTAGGACCCACCTCAACCTCATCTGTCCCCAGTTACTTCTTTAAAGGCCTTATCTCGGGGCACCTGGGTGGCTCAGTGGGTTAAGCCTTTGGCTCAGGTCATGGTCTCAGGGTCCTGGGATCGAGCCCCGAGTCGGGCTCTCTGCTCCGCGGGGAGCCTGCTTCCCCCTCTCTGCCTGCCTCTCTGCCTACTTGTGATCTCTGTCTGTCAAATAAATAAATAAAATCTTAAAAAAAAATAATAAAGGCCTTATCTCCAAATAAGACACAGTCTGAAGTACTGGGGATTAAGACTTCAACATACGAATTTGTAGGGGAACACAACTGAGCCCACGACAGAGTCTCATTCCACACTCCTTCTGTTAACCGCTGAACAAATCTAAAAAAAGAGAAAAGAAGGAAGGGGGCAGCATTGGGGGGTGGAGAGAACAAGGAAGGAAGGATGGAAGGAAAAACGGAAGAGAAAGAGAAAAAACAGAGGAAGGGAAGAAGAAAAGATATTATTTGGGGTTATGGCGTGGGACATTACTTGGATCGATTTGATGGTTCTCGGTTTCCCTAAGGAAGGTAGCCACCTCTACCCAGTGAGACACTTGCCAAGCAAGCCAGAGTCACCTTACAGCCGGGGAGCTTTGAGACGCTGTTGAAGACTGACGGGTTGTTGGGAGGGCGACTGGGCCTGGCGACAGGACCGTGGGCTCTGGAGTTACAGGGGGTGCAACCTTAGCTCCGTCTCATTCTATTTGGAAAAGTTATGCCCTTTTTCTGAGCCTCAGTTTTCTTAGGATGGGTGTAATATTTCATACAGGTAAGGCTTTTTGAGAGGATTGTAGTTGACGTTCATAGATAAGCTTATATCCTCAGTAAGTGAAAATCTCAAGGTTCTTCCCTTTTCCTTTCCATTTCTGGCTGCTCCTCCTCACTTCCTAGAGTCATACAAACCACTTCCCTTTCTTTCACACACTTTCTTCTACTTGCTGCCATTTATTTTGATTGGATTTTAGCGATCATTCTTATTCCTCTTTTGATTTGGAAAATACCTACCACTTAAGCAAAATTTTATAAACACAAAATCTGCTGTATTTACCTTTTCTTTTAAAAGAATTTAAGCAAATTTATCAATTGAAACATTTCGTACTTCCAGAAAAGGAGAATAAGCAATATGAAAAACACTGTTACAAAGAGAAATATGGATGGACGACCACTCCGTCACATTTGCTTCTAATCTCTTTATTTTTTGGTGGGACTGAGAAATAAATAAAACTGCACGGATATATCCAAAGATCCATATTGTAACCTAATTTTAGTCACAAAGTATATCCCAGTTAATTCGTTTATTCACCAAGTATTACTCAGTCATTATTTCGGGTACTAAACATGGAACTGTGAATGTTACATAAAGTGTCTATGCTTGAATGGAAAATATTTGTGATGGAGACAGTGAACATGTACAAAAATAAACATATAAGTGGTGATAAATGCTATTCAGAAAACAAAGCAGAACATTCCCAGTAGGAATGTGAAATGGTACAGCTGCTTTGAAAAATAATCTGGAAGTTCCTTAAAATATTAAGCTGAGTTACTACATGATATAGTAACTTCCCTCTTAGTTATATACCCAAAAGAAAGGGAAACATATGTCTGCACAAAAACTTGAGCACGAATGTTCCTAACATTATTCATAGTCCCCCAAAAGTAGAAAAAGCACAAATGCTCACTAACTACTAAATGGATAAACTATGGTATCTCTGTACAATAGGATATTTTCAGCAATAAAAAGAAATGACTTACTGGTATATGCTATACATGGATGAAGCTTGAAGACACTGAATGAAAGAAGCTCGACACAAAAGGCCATAGAGTACATTATTCCATTTATATGAACTGTCCAGAATTAGGAGAAATGTGGAGACAGAAATTGGGAAGCAAGGAGGTGACGGCTAATGGGTGGGGAATTTTCTTAGAGGACAATGAAGTATTCTAAAGTGACTGGGCAACGTTTGTTCAACTTGTAGATAAACTAATAGCTACTGAGCTATTTATTTTTAAAAATCGAATTTACTAAAAATAAAACCTTGTGCTCATCAAGACCCATATATGAAAAAGAAGAGATAAGACATAAACCAAGATAAAATATATATAACGTTTACATTTGGCACGGAATTTATATCTATAATAGATTAAGAACTTCTACAGTTCAATACTGAAAAGGCAAAGAAACTTAAAAAAAGAAAAACCAGGTTACTGGGGTAGAAAATGATAAGGAACCAGTGGTGGTTACTTTTTAAATCTGGTGCTCCAAGAAAATCTGGGGAGAAGACCTCTGGAAAGGCTCCTAAAGGAGGAGTCTGCTGTTGCAGGATCTTGTAGAAGAGCGTTCCCGTCACAAGAAACAGGAGTTTCAGCACAGTACACCTAGAATGAGTATGGTTTGTTTAAAAATAAGCAGTTTCTTTGAAGCCAGGGGATTAGTAGGCAGTGTCCATAAAGCCAAGCAATTACAGGAAAGACATGTAGGAAATAAAGTTGAAGGGGGAGCTGGGAATGACTTACTGCCACCGTTTCCCTTGGTGGAATGACCCTGCCTCGCAATGATGATGATGATTCAGCAAAACGCTTCCCAGCTGCTGTCCTCTGTCTTTAACTGCCTTTATACAGGTCCACTTAGAAAACGTAACTTCAAACGCAACCTGTCCAGACTGAATTCATCCCTAATACGCACGCCAATCAATACTTATATTAATTTACCTATTCGTGTGCCCAGCACAATAAATCACTCAGGATAGACTTGACTTCTCTGTCCTTCATGTCCTGTATTTACTCGATTACTCGGTTTCCTCAATACTCAACTCAGAACGTCTCTCAGACCTGCCCTTGGCTCTGTAGCTCCACTGACGGTTCCCGTTCATAGTTTCAGTCTGATCCTCTGCTACTTTCCAGCGGCCAGTTCCACTTAAATTTTCCCCTCTCGACGTCCTGCTATCCACGCCGGATTTTATTAAAGCACAGATCACACCATACTTTTTAATATTTTTCTAGGTCAGATAATCTACTGACTTCTCCTTAAATGTAACATTACTTGTCAAGGAATTTTCCAAAAATATTTTATGGGAAAATAGCCCCTTGTCATATAAGTTTGGAAATACATTGACTATACTCTCCCATAGAAGATACAATTTCACACTACTATAGTAAGAATCCTATAAACATCCTACAGTTGAGAAACCTATATAAGGTTTTTAATTCAGACTTAAATATGTATTAACCCATGAACACTTTTTTTTTTTTTATGTAACAGCTAATAACATCTTGCTGAACTGATATTCTGAGAACACATCTTGACCTAAAAGGATAAAATTGACGCTGCAGATTAGCATTAAAGTGAATGGAAAATGTAAGTTCTACAACATAACTACAAATTATTCTGTGGAGTGTGTAAAATATGTTAATTAAAATGCATAAATTTTTAGAACTTGAATGGAATTTAAGGACAATGTAGCCAAAGTCATGTGTTTTATAAATCAGGTTAAAAAATGTGGTGTGCCTGGGTGGCTCAGTGGGTGAAGCCTCTGTCTCCGGCTCAGGTCATGATCTCAGGGTCCTGGGATCGAGCCCCACATCGGGCTCTCTGCTCAGTGGGGAGCCTGCTTCTCCCTCTCCCTCTCCTGCTCCCCCTGCTATGCTCTCTCACTCTCTCTCTGTCAAATACATAAATAAAATCTTTAAAAAATATGTATAAATTTATTTTCAAAGGTTATTTAACAGGTTGCTGGCAGAGGTAAGTTTAGGATTTTTAGTTTGTTACCCCAAAAATAAATACTATTTTTATTCAAGTTAAATAATTTAACTCGTGTTTGTTTTCCACTACTATGTGCCTGGCATGTACAAAGATACCTTGACCATTTATCTAGGCATTTAACGTTGCATTTTTATTTAGCTCAGTTGGTTACATGTAAATTCCTAAGGGTCAAGGCTTCCTCTAGGTTTCTTAATCTCTTTTAGTCTCTAACGTATTATTATGCACAATTAGTCACTAACACAACACATTTATAAAATGTATTCTTGCTTAAATAACATCTGATATTGAATTAGAAATTCAAGGGGATTAGCAAGATAAGGGCTCTCCTTCTGGGTCATCGCTCGCACCTTCTTGCTGTGTCCTCACGTAGAGGAAGGGACGAGGGATCTTTGTGGGGCCGCTTTTATAAGAACACGAATCTTGTTAAGACCTAATTATCTCTGAAAGACCCTACCTCCTAATACCATCACATCTGGGAGTTAGGATTCCATATAACAATTTGGGGAACACAGATAATTCAGCTGATAGCATAATCCCTCCAACAATGCTGAAGCTTCAAGTCACTTTGCTTATATATTGTCAGTTTTTATATTATATTTTACATTGTCAGCTTTTATTAATTTTTGTCACACTATCTCGCAATGGCATCAATTTTTAATTTCATCATGACTAATTATGTCAAGTATCTTTTAATATGCTTATTTGCCATTTGCCTATAATCTTCCGAGAAGTGCCTGATCAGGCTTTAACCCCTTTTAGTTGGATATTTACTTGTAATTCCACATACATTTGCAATGTATAATCTTCAGATACATGAGTTTCAAATACTTTCTCACGACTCGCCTTTCCACTGTCTTAACGGCGCTCGTCTGGATGAGCAGGAGTCGATCTCAACCAGGCCCAGGGAACAGTATTTTACTTTCCGCTGGGCGCTGTCTGTCTCCTGCCCCAGAACCTTTGCCAGCCTCATCCTGAACATATTCTCCGATGTTTCCTTTTTGAGATGATTGTTTTATCTTTCACACTCAGATCTTTGAATTCCTTGAATCTTTTTTTCTGCATGATCCCAGGAAGGGTGGCAGGTGTTTCTGGTGGGGTCAGCTGTTCAAGGAGACGCGAGCGGAAAGGCCGAGGGAAGGAACCGACGCGTTGCTTCGGCTCGGCCTTGCTCTCTTGTCCGCGATTTCGCCGAGTAACTTAGAGATGCGTTCGGAAATGTGAGAGGGAATTAATCATGAGGGTCTGTACCGAAGCAGCTGACCTGCTGACCTCTGCAGGCTACAGTTCCTCAGCATCATGAGCGGCCGCACGCTTCTCCCAGGGGTCTGCCGCAGTCCGTCTTCTGCTCTGGGAGGTTCTGCTACCTTGAATTCGGGCTCTGGATCAGCCGCAGTAGCTGCAGCGCACTCTCGGGGTTTAGGGTTTTCTCTGTCTGACACTCTTCTTTTTCTTCTGGAAGCAAACCCACCGCGGTCCGCTCTGCCCGAAAACCTCACACTCGTGCTGAGGTGAGCAGTGTCAGCACAGCGTCCCTTTCCTGACCCTGAGAAAGTCTGTTCCACCGTCTCCACATCTGGGCTAGTTTCCCCAACAGCTTTCCACCTCGAATGCACTGGTCCAGAAGTGAAGGGGACACTTCCTCCACTTTGAAAGCATCAGTGCTGTTCTCAAGCTGCTTGACTCTCGTCCATAAAAAGAGGCAGCCACGCTGTTTTGAAGATTTTGTTTATTTATTTGCCAGACAGAGATCACAAGTAGGCAGAGAGGCAGGCAGAGAGAGAGGAGGAAGCAGGCTCCCCGCTGGGCAGAGAGCCTGATGCGGGGCTCGATCCCAGGACCCCGGGATCATGACCTGAGCCGAAGGCAGAGGCTTAACCCACGGAGCCACCCAGGTGTCTCAGTCACACTGTTTTGAAGAAAGAACCTTTTAAGGTTAAAACCCTGGAAATAGCAGTTCTATGCGTCCTCCTAGATAGAGAACCTGGGCTGCACTGAAGGAGACTAAAAGTTGTCCACACGGCACAGTAGCCTTGGGAGACTTGCAGCGGCATTCGGCACCCCGACTCTCAGATCCAACCCAAACCTCCCCTTCTGATCTGAGATTTTCCACCTTCTCGGGCTTGAATAAGATGACGGCCTTTCGACCCAAACTGTCTGAACTCTTTGATCTGCTTCTGATCCTTGCAACCAAGGAAAGTCTGAAACGACTGAAATTAAACAACACTATAGGTCACTAGTTTTAAAGAAAGTATCTTGGTGGGTTGAGACCCCAATTTCTCATCAAGGTCGTAGGCACCCAACTTTAGCCTGTTCCCTAAGTGATGGGATAGAAAATTAGGCTATATTTTGCGCTCAAAGTACAACAGCGTTGTATACCTGAAAGAAACTAATGGAGACAGAAGAGTCCTTGAAAAATACATTTTTTTTCTTTTTTTTTTTTTCAAAGATTTCATTTGTTTATTTGAAAAAGAGAACATGAGCAGAGAGAGGGGCAGAAGGACAGGGAGAAGCAGACTCCCTGGGAGTCTGACTCGGGGCTCGATCCCAGGACCCTGGGATCAGGGCTTGAGCCAAAGGCAGAGGCTTAACTGACTGAGTCACCCAGGCCTTCTGAAAACTACATTTTCAAAAATAAGATAAAGACTAGAAGTTTAGCTGATTGATTCTTCAAAATTATTTATGTATATATATACCTACATACATAGACACATATATATTTGTGGATTCAAATAGTTTAGGTAAGACATAGAAGGTATCTAACATGGCTACTGACAGAAAATCAAATACCTGTTAACACAAAGTGTTGTGGAAAAGTAGGCTGTACACTTCACTAGTGATCTTAATGAAGCTTAAACCAAAGTGGCATTCCTTTACTATTTATTATAAAGCTGCATACACCGTAATGGCTTATATCGCCACTGTGATTCACTCTAGGAGTAAACAGAGAATTCTCTAGATTATTTCAGATGGAGTGTCTGTCCTTGCACTTGTGAGTACTTAGGGATAAGATTTCTCTTTCCCGCCTGACCCCGGTAACGTCAGTGGCCGGACGCGTTCCTACGCTGCTGCTTTGTCTCTTCCGGTGCTGTATGAACACGCTTCCTTCTGCCTCTGAATCCAAAGTAGAAAGACCCTAAACGAATTTCAGTGTGGTTTCCCATTATTTTTTATTGTGGATCTCTAAATCATTTTGAAAGAGGAAGTCTCACTCTCCTGCTGAAATCTGTTTCCTTCAGAGTGTAAATGTGTCGGCTTATCGCTTCCAGTCACTTTTCTGTGAAACTCTTTGGAATCAGATAACTCCCTAAATTGAGGGTGAAAGACTGGGGTAGAGGACCTGCTGGAACGCTACAGATTTCTTTTTCTGCAGCAGTTCTGTCTGCTTTCTCATAGAAAATCTGGGTCGAAAACTGGTTATACAAACAAATATATTTTGAAGGAAACAAAGACAAAACTTTGGAAAATGTCTTTCTTTTTGAAGAAAAGATCTGAAGCCATGGGAAAGAGAAGTCAGGAACTGAAAGTTGCATTAATGAGATAATGGGAAATTGCCAGGAATATTAAAATGCAGTTAATTCTGACTCACAAAGAAGAGGTGTGAGAGAGATGTGGCCAATAGAGCTGCACGTGGAAATGGGTCTTAGTGATACTTAGGCATGTTGATCACTTGTTATTTTCATTTGCATTTTCGAGGTTGAACTATGAGCTGCATACCTGGATATTATTAGAGATACGCACTGCGCATTTGTGCATCTACCATGTCGAATGCTATATACACATGTTGTAAATACGACTCATGGAATCTGCGGACAGTACACATTAAGTGTCATAGAAATGTACATTTGGAGGTCTGCATAAGATTCCTACTGGTCTACGGATGATTTGACATTAACTCTTAATAAAATATATCTGGGTTCTGTATTTCAGAGATGATTTATACAATGAAGAAAGAACAGATTTTTTGGGTGTCTGTGTATCTACTGCTTGATTGTGCCTCTGCCCCTCTTAGTGCTGTCCTTGAAACTGAAGATTATACAGATATTACAGGTAAAATATTAGAAGCATTCATATTTTTCAGCTAGTTAAAGCTCTCAATTTTGATCCCAAAATGTAATATGTTTTTCTCCATTGTGTGGGAAAATTAGCTTTTATGGAAGTGACATCCTTCTTGGGAAATGTCTTACATGTAATCTGCCAAAAAAAAAAAAAAAAAGCTTAGACTAAAAAAGTCACGTTAGCAAGGAAGACTTCTTTTTTTTCAGAAGTATCTCTGGACAGTTGCAAGGAGCAAAGTTCTGTAGAAACAGCTGTGAACCTTGGTGCCATCCTGTAGCTGGGAAAAGCGTGAGAAAGGGAAGGAAAGTACAGACATTCTCTTTTTGCCTTATTCTCAAGATAACAACTTCCAAGATGAGTCCAGTGTGAGAATCTAGTCAAACAGGACATTAGGAGATCTGGCTTAATACAAGTTAGTTCTAATCTTGTAATCTCTGTATCTAAACATAAAATATTAACAGTCAGCAACAGAACAAGAAGAAAATTGTATAGTGATTATTATTATATATTTCTTTCCTAGTATTTCATGGCAAATTAGTAAATTATTGGTAGAGATCTCGAGTCATTGGTAGTGGTGAGACAATGCAAACAAAAGCGAGAGCTTCTGTTGGTATGTTGACGACGTCCCGAAGACCTCCACACACATTCTTACTTCATACATCCAACCACTCTCGAGGGGGATTTCGTTCAACGTACTTCCCTTTGGTAAAGGTGGAATAAATACATCTTATGTGCTTGAAATTGGTAGGTACTGGGGAAGCAGCGATGACTCAGACCAAGTTCTCAAGAATCTCACACTTCCACAGAGGAGACTTAAATTGTCACTGGAAATAAAATATTGTTATAAAAACTTCCTAAAGATGAGACACTATTTAACAAAGTAAACACTATAATGTGTCTTATAAAATGAGGATCTGGGCTCTAATTCTTCATTTATCTCACTTATCAAAAGAGAAGGTTTCTAATATTCTGGAAGCCCAGAAGAGAAGGAATGTAGATAATAAAGTCCTAAAAGGGAAAAAAGCAGACAACCAGTCTTGGAAAATGGGAGGAGAAAGGATCCCCAGTATTCACCTCATCTGACGTCCCTCAGTTAGGCTGAGAAGACCCATGCCAGGTAACCCGAAGCTTCCTGACATTGTTAGGCTGAAAAGGTCTGCCAAGAAACTGGAATTAACCCATCCGTAATTCAGCTGGAGTTTAAAATCTCTCGATAAATTCAGAACAAACCAAAGCTTTCTGGCTAAGAAAATATATATATATATATTTATCTGAGAGCTAGATGTGAAGATCACAAAACTGGCTGCACAATCTGAACCAGTTTTGGGGTTTCTCTGCTTTTGTTTTGCTTTCAATCTTGAAATAGCATGATCCCACATCGGAATCAATGCGATTGTGAAGATACCACTTATCACACAGTGCCAAGGTCATGCCGTCTTTTTATAGCGGTGGGCCGCTTCCTGGAATGGTGCACTATCGTCTTAGAGAGAAACAGGCAAGATTTTATCACTTCTCTCACAAGGCGATAGTAGGCTTTTTCTTAATCAGTCCAACCAGCAGGGAGGATGAAGTACAATAAACGTTTTGATAATAAAAGACATTAGTGATAAGCTCTTTTTTTTTAAATTCCCTTGGAGCGAGAGAGAAGCTTCGCAGGGAGCACTGGGAGGAAGACAGGTGTCTTTCGTACGATTCACGATCAGGCAGGCCTGAGTTTGCGCGTGGGGTTTGCCACACGGTAGCTTTGCAGAATTAGATGAGTTATGTAAATGCTCTGACTCCCAGTGTCTTAGCTGATATGTACGTGATGCAAAAACTGTTCATACGGTTGTTATATAAGCTGCACAAAAGCACCTGGCACGTTTTCTGGCACAGAGAAGGCAGAGAGCGTATGGCTGTGTTCTTCGCTGCCAGACAAGACAAATCTTTTCATGAAAGGATCAAACAGCATGTAGACTCTTAAATAGTAAATTACCTTAAAGCTCTTGGTTTCCACACACGTTCCAGGAGAATGACATGACATGTCCCCAAATATTATCACGAGCCTGCTATCCCACGTCCCGGGACAGGGGGAGGGGACAGTGAGACATACAATGCAAAAAGTCAATTACAAAAATGATACACCAAAAACCACAATTCTGTTCCTGTGGCTGCATCGGGTTAAATTCCTATCACACGGCCCTGTACATGTCTTCTAGTTACGTGGGGTTAGGCGGATCCTTGTCAGTAACACTTAAGTCTCCCTTTCGAGCCTCGGGAAAGCTGCCCCTGACCCTGCAGACAAGCTGAGCTCTCCGAGCACCTCGAACTTCTTGAATGTTTGTAAGTCTTCAGTGTCCACAGGCTACATGATGGGGGCGCCGCTGCCCCCCAATGTACTATCTTATCTGCCATGACTGCACAGGCACAGCGCTTGGCCCATGATCAACACAGGATTGTTAACTTTCAAGGAGATTTATCCAAGGTAAGAAATGAAAACCAAGACAGACTCCCATCCCTTTGGGTGGAGCGGCGTGGCACCACACCCGAGAGACCACACCTCATCACTCCCCCATTTCAGGGATGCTCTACCAAGGGTGGGTCATAGGCTGACTGCTTAAAAGAGTATTCTAGTATGTGATTCATCTAAGAAATACATTAAAATGCAAATGGTAAAGATGAATAATCAGATAATAAATTAATGAACTATAGTTCTTAGTGTTTCACTTGGGAAGTTGCTATAGAATTACCTACCTTTCATAGCTGAAACATTTTCAGTTTTACTAAGGTCAATTTGAGAAAAAATGTATTGAGTGTAAATTCTAGAATTAAATCTTATGTGCTAGACCTAAAGTGCCCGTTGAGGAATCTCGGTCGTGCAGATCTCTGGCAATATCACTTGACTACGAGTGTGGGAGCTGTCTGGCCTAAAACTAGGTGGCGGTCAGTTCTACAGCCAGTGCTTGTGGTGCGAACTGAGCAGTTAGTTCCCACGGTGCTGTTTTGTAATTTGTAAATGCAGAGAATACCTTTTGAAGATTGGTGTGATTACTAAATAATATAATCACCAAATGTCTGGGGCACAGTACTGCGTAAACATTAACTAGTGTGACTACGACAAGGACAGAACCGGGCACCAACTTTGACTTCCGTGGCGGACGACCACCACCTGGTGGCACAATCCTCAATAGTGAGTTGAACTCCGTGGTCCAGGCTTAATAGAGAAAATGTACAATACAAGTTTGGCATGATGAAAAGTACTAGCAGGTATATCAAAAGTCAAAACCAGAGGAATTAGCAATGAGAAAGAATCTTATATAAGTTACTATTTCTAAAAACTAGTTCTCCTAAATATCTACAGCAACTCAGGTAGTAGGTAAAGCCCCGCCCGGGCTCTACAAGTAGAGAATTACACTGCGGGCACCTGCCTGAGGTACTGTGTCTGTAAACATCTGAAGTCACGTTGATGTGGGAATCGGGGACCATCACATTGTCTAAGGAGCGCTATAGGGATTTCTGAAGTAATTGTGTAGAGCCATATCACTGAGAATACCAGATTATTATTATTCCTGGCTCATTTCTCAAAATTAAATATGTGACTTCTGAGACTCTGTGATCTGATTCTAAGATCAGATATTTATAGAACTGACAATGGGTCAGATTTTTATCGGTCGCATAAAAATGTGTGTAGAGTGTAAAACACATCGTGCCCGTGCACTGATACTTGCCGTGGGTCTGCTCGCAGTAAAATGCACTGTAGGGTCTTAGATGCAAAGTCTTCTAGCTTCTCACAGTGTCAGTGACCGTATTCTAAATCTTCAAGAAAGAGAATGTAAGCAGGATTTACCATTATTCGCAAGTGTACTACTACTCTGAAAAGGCTTTTAGTTATTTTTTATTTCAAACTGACAATTGTCATTTCAGTGATGAATGGAAAGCACATATTTTTTCATTAATCACTTTTTTATTTATATTCACATATTTATCTATGGAAAATATTTTTACCAACTCTCTAAAATGCTACTTTATATATAATGTGTATATAAGTGCTATTATATATATATGATGAATTTCTATAGAGAAAAGTAGTTGTGTATATAATTAAAAAAATAAGAATTTCAGGGACATCCAAGAACATTTAAGGAAAATTATAATTCTGGAGTACCCATATTATTAGGTGCCAGAAACTTTTGATATGCCTTGAGAGATATTTTAAAGCCAATCATATTCAAATAAGTTGATCAGCATAAAATATTAGGTACATAATTGAAAAGAAATGAGAAAAAATTGTATATGTCAATAAATGGTTATTGACTCATTTCAGTAAGCTATTTACATACGTGTTATAGAGATTGATTGGCATTAGAGACGTTATGTAATTGGTATAAAATTATTTTAAAATATCATAGAGATAAGACCCAAATTATATTTTTTGTTTGCACATAACCACATAGGAAGCTGAAAACGCACAAGTGCGCAGGTGCATAAAATTCAACATTAGTTAAAGGTTTGACTAGTAATAATTAGCTAACCTGCTAATTAGCCAGTTCATGAAAACTGTGTTTGGTGCTGAAAATATCCGTGTCTTTAGTAGATGAAGATCTGTGTGTCATAATAAATCTCTGTTTTATGTTATTCTACCTTATCAAATTTGGGAACTGAAAATTTACTGTTCTTTTCTGTCAGCTCAATTTATTTCAATTGAAAAAACTGTTCATTCAGTTATCCAAGAAATAAAAATGATGATTTGGCATTTTATAAATTGAACTTTGATTTTTTTTAAGTTTAAAAGCTGGATGAGTGGTTGAGATAAAATTCACATGTTCATAAATAATTACTGTGAAATGAATAATAATGAATAATAATAACTTACATATAGAAAGCTATATTTTTAACCCTTCTAAGATTTCAGGGCTTACTTATCATTTTATGACCCATATAGAAATTAACAAATAATTCCAATTATTTTATCATAAAGAGTTCTAACACTCCTGAAATGTGGCTCACACTTGACATTAACTCGATGTAGATCATTAAGGTAACAAAAGCTGGAGGGTAGAAGAGATTTAATAAAATTATCTAATCCAACTTTTATGATATCTGTATCTTCTCTCAAAAAATTCACAAGTTTTAAAACTATAAGGCATTCAAAATTGATTTCCTTCTAGGTGGTTATATATTCACAAACTTGTTCTTTTATTTCATTCCTTTAAAATGTTTCATATATTTTTAAATTATGACATCCATTCATATTTTTTCAAAGTAAATTTATAGTGCATTAAACTCCTTTTGGAAGATACCCAAACTTCATCAGTTTTATTTTAGCAGTATACTGCTGCCCTCTAAAGGGCAAATTGGCTTAGGTCATTTTAAGGCTTCACTGTCCCTCAGGAGTGATCGTCGTGAATACTGAAAGTCTTAGAAAATATAGACAATACTCAAGAAGTATAAATAATATTATTTGGTCTTTATTATTCTGATAGTACCAACCACAATTTTCAGTATCTATCTCACTGATAGATTCTATAAGCAAATGCAACTTACTTAAAATTGGTCCTATATTATTAGACTCTATAAAACTTAAAAATTTAAATTGAGTTTTCTATATACACAAGTCCCTTCCCAAGATACGAAATTCCTCTGTGACTAAAATAAATGGTTGGATATCGAGGGAAAAAAATTCTAACTCAAGATCAAAAAAATTGCATCATTCTATTTTAAAATATAGACAGCATTAAGTTTTTTCAACATTGCTAAAAACCAACCATGGTAAGTAAAAGAATGGACCATGATATATATGTATTTGTAATACTAAACACCAACGTTTTCATAATTTGGGAACGGCTTAATACAGTGTGATAATACTGTATATGTGTGTGTATATATATACATGAACATGTGTATACTGCTGAAGTTGTTTGTATGTAAAAAATGACACAATTGTGGATTAGGGAGAGCAAATCAAAGAGCTGCCCATTAACGTCTACCCCCAAAAACTGCTGAACTTAAAAAGATGTCTCTACTTACTTGCAGTGTCAACACAGTGGTGACCTTACGACGATTACGCATTTCCATGCTGGTTGACTGTATACGTTTAAGCCAAATCCCTGACACTTGTCTAGAAAATTATTCTACTCTTAAAGTTTAATTGTTGATAAAATATTTTTCACTTGGTATGTTTATAAATGTTACTTACCTTTTTGATAATTTTAAATAACTTGTCCTGGTTTCTTCAGCCTGTGTTATTTCTGTTGTGCTTTTTAAGAAAAAATCAGGACAGATGGAAAAGGAAATAAAATACATTATCACTGTGTGGATAAAAGGTTCCGTATCTTTTATTTTTACCTTGTAGATGTCGAGTTGCCGCCACTGAAACTCTTACATTCATTTTGTGCTTTGAAACCGGATAACGGCCCATGCAGAGCCATGATTACGCAATTTTTTTTCAACATCCACACTCAGCAGTGTGAGGAATTTATGTACGGGGGATGTGAAGGAAATCAGAATCGATTTGCAACTCTGGAAGACTGCGAAGAAAAATGCATAAAAGGTAGGTTTCTGGAGACACTTATCACCCAGGAGCCTCGGAGCTCCTTTAACTTTTAAAAGAAGTTTAGGGTTATCAGATCTAATTATAGATGTGATAATTTTAGGAAAAGAAATTAGAACTATTCGAACATTCCAAGGAATATTTTTTTCACATTTTGGGCATTCATGTTCAACTACTGCTTTTCATTTTCCATATCCATTATTACAAATTATAGTAAGCCCCATTTGGTATCCTATATTTTTCTCCATAATAAAGAAAGAAGAAAAACCTTCAAGTTCACTGATTTTATATCTGCCGTGAATTGGGTATAATTCCGCCTCCTGGGCAGCTGTGAGTTGTCAGGAAGGAAATTGTTCGCCACACTGGCTTACTCTTCCCTTCATCAGCACAGCGCGTAGCTACTCACTAGAACATTCTAAACTACATCGGAGAGCATATATGTGAAATATATACGGGTATATTTCATATATATATGTGAAAATTAAGTCATTCTCTGCCTAAAGAGAATGGAAGAGTGTGGAAAAGAAAATAGGAACCTTACTGACCCCTGTAGACTTTACGAAGCCCAACTTTTCATATTTTTACTCTTCAAAGTATATCATATTATATTATTTTTAAAGTATATCATATATATTATACTTTTTTCAAAGTATATCATATTATATTGCTGGTAAGCTTTATGAAACACTTTTATTTTGCTTTAATCTTACTAAAACATTTCCCCCTGAATTTTACAAGCTATAATATGGTTTTATCTCATCTCACTGAGATAAATTCCAGATAATTGCTGGTCAAAATTTGGAATGCTTTTATGTCTGCTTAATTCTTCTGAATTGTGAGCTACTTACAGGATAGAAGAATCTGAATTGTCTTTATCTCCCCAGTGTCTCACCCAGATTTCCCCATCGCACGTTCTTAGAGCTAGTTGAATTAAATGGTAGCACTACAGAGAGGGCGTCTTTAGTAACACGAGATGTCTTGCTTTTTGCCAAACAGACAGTTCTGCATTCTCGCTTTGAAAATGCTTTCCCAAGTGGCTTTTACAAAGTAGCCTTGGCTTCATGATGCTCCTGGCGTGTGGGAAAATCTCACTGTGGTGGAAAGAGAGAACGTCTCCCGTGTGTGACTCTTGTGAGGTGCCTTTTTGTATGTTCTAGAGCCGACAGAGAGGGGTTGATGTGATTGATTTCTTTCCCTTGAGCACTTATTCCTTCCTTCTCCTCCGTACAAGTGCAGAAATGTTACTAACACAGATCAAGCATTCGGGGCTCTTCTGTGGGGCCTCTGGCTTTGGTGATCGCTTGGTCGTTGTCCATTCATTGGGCCTCGTTCTCTTCCGTGCTGGGCCAAGCATCCTTCCGTGTGGAGTTGACGGGCTCAGGTTCAGCACCTCGGCTAGAGGCCCGTTCGCCTCACTCTTTGTGATTCTCGTCTTTCCCTTTAGCAGCCTGGACGTTTTCATCAACTGGCCTCTTTCTTTTTTCTTTTTTTTTTTTTTTTTTAAGATTTTATTTATTTGACACAGAGAGAGAGAGAGATCACAAGTAGGCGGAGAGGCAGGCAGAGAGATAGGAGGAAGCAGGCTCCCTACTGAGCAGAGAGCCCGATGCGGGGCTCGATCCGAGGACTCTGGGATCGTGACCTGAGCCGAAGGCAGAGGCTTTAACCCACTGAGCCACCCAGGCGCCCCAACTGGCCTCTTTCTGTAATGCATACCTGTTTCTTTAATTTCACCATCGTATAAAAGTTACCCTTTTCTTTAGAAATTGATCAAATGTAATTACTTGGCCTTTCAGTGACCACCTTGCCTATAGTATCTTCTACAGCGTCATTCCTACCTACCATATAGAGACGAGGCTCTGGCTTCCATCTCCGTATTACATCTTCCGAAGCCGCTCACTGCTTGAATGCAGGAGTGTTTTGTGCAGTAAACTACTGTGAGGACGTAACTTGCATATAGAGAAGGGACTGCTAGGCTTTAGAAAACCACCTAAAGAGAAAATTCTATCTTCAGCTATGATGGAGTAGCTGAAAATGAACTTTCTCTCATGATATGAATGACTCGAAAAATTGAACAAACTATATGAAGCAACTGTTGGCAGGCATGGATCAAAAGGGAGTGCGGGACTGTGACCTCCGAGAGAAGGGAACCAAGTGAGGTGAGTCCGGTCCCCCCAGCTTTCTGCATGAAGGCACTTCTGAACCACGGCCACGGGAGGGGAACCCAAGCCCAGGACGGTGGACTCCCTGGTAGAGAATATGGAGGTGGGACATTAGGAGACTGAGGTCACTGGATTTGGGGGCATAATAAGTGGGAGAGAATGGACATATGTAGAGAAGCTAAAAAGTCAGAACAAGAGTCCCTTTGAGTTTGTCACTGAACAACAAAACTGCATGCATTTGGCGAAATTCCTAAGTTTGAGAAAATAATTACAGGGATTTGTAAATGGAACACCCCAGAGCACCCACATGACTGAGAGAAAACCCGATTATATACATGACAAATTTTAGGAACTGGCAGATGATTTTAGAAATCTCATTGGATAAAAGGGCAGTGTAAGTATTTACACACACGCACATACTGGCAATGAATAAATAGAAAATTAGACAAAATTAAAAAAAAACAATTCAATTTAAAATAATGGAACATAAAATTCCTTTTTTTTTTTTTAAAGATTTTATTTATTTATTTGACAGAGATCACAAGTAGCCAGAGAGGCAGGCAGAGAGAGAAGTAAGGAAGCAGGTTCCCGCTGAGCAGAGAGCCTGATGCGGGGCTCGATCCCAGGACCCTGAGACCATGACCTGAGCCGAAGGCAGAGGCTTAACCCACTGAGCCACCCAGGTGCCCAGGAACATAAAATTCTTAATGATGGATTTAAATTAAAAAGTGCATAACATTTACAATGAAATCTATAAAACATTGTTAAAAAGCCATTGGAAATAAAGAAGACTTCAGTGAACACAGACTCACTTTAGTTGAGATGTAAATTCTCTGCAAATGGATCTGGAAGTTTTATCCTATGCCGATCAAATTCCAGCACATTTTCATTCCCATATTAATTAGTCAACTCTGAAATTGATACATAATACAAAGGACCTAGGATGGCTAAAATAATTCTGAATAAAAGAGCAAATTTGGAGGACTTTATCCTATTTCCATTTTTTAAAAAAGATTTTGTTTATCTTAGAAAGGGAAGGAGAGGGAGGAGAGAAAGAACCTCGAGCAGACTCTGCGCTGAGCTCAGAGCCAGTGTGGGCCTCAGTCTCACAGCCCAGAGACAGTGAGCTGAGCCCAAGCCGAGAGTCAGATGCTAAAAGTCTGAGCCACTCAGGGGCCCCAGACTTTATCTGATTTCAAGAGTTATAGCTCAGCTGCCAAAATTGAGCAGAATGTGAGTATAAGGACAGACAGAAGTCAATGGAATAGAATAATCCAGAAAGAGACACCACCACCGGAGTTAACTGACTTTCAAGGAGGATGGACACATTATGTTATGCATAGAATAACGGTTTAATAAAAAGTAATAAATGGGATAAATCTTGTTTTGTTTCAATCCTGAATTTTGTTAGTCTCTGAAGCTCAGTTTCTTCCTGTGCACATTGAGGATGTGGTGATCACGTAGACCAAAATCATTAATGCTCTGTATGCTAATATTTATATCACTTGCTCATGGGAAAGATCTTTTCAAGCAAATAATGTGACTATAGACTTGACAGCACTTAAAAACACTAGAAAATAATGACATCAACATGTCCTTTTATCCTGCCATGCCTGTTAGTGTCTCTATCTGCTAAATTATATATTTTTTTCATTATGCTCATAGTAATTTAAATTTTTGTGTACATGTAAAACACACTACTTAGTTACTGTGATAAGATATAAAAATTATGGAAGCAGCCAGTGAAATCTCTCAAAAGTGGCTCTCTTTATGCTGAGAACCTGATTATTTTACAGTTAACCAAGATCAATGTGATTATTTTGAGACATTTTTGGTTGTTTTTTATTTAATATGTGTTAATTACTTTTAATTAGTTAACATTCTGTTGGCAGAATGTTATGAAGTGTTTCATTATAGAAATTCATATCACTGTTTTTTTTAAGAGAGATAGAGAGAGAGTATGTGTGACCGAGCGGGAGCGGAAGGGCAGAGGGAGAGGGAGGGACAACCCCAAGCAGGCTCTGTGCCCACCAGGAGCCGGACAAGGGGCTCTGTCTCAGGAGCCTGGGATCACAGCCTTAGCCAAAATCAAGAGTTGGATGTTTAACTGATTGAGCCACCTAGGTGCCCCCAACATTCATTTACCACTTTAAGTATTTTTCCTAGGTAAAGGGAAGATGGGATAAGGATAGGAAACATAAAATCAAAATATGATTTGTATTTTATATTTAGGCTTGAAAGCTGAAGTTTTGTATTATTTGGGAAGGCCAGTGAGAACTCTATCTCGTCAACTGCCATGTTTGAGAATAAAAGCATAAAACCAAGCCACATATCTCAGAGAATAGGAGCTATGACTGTGTTTAGTTTGCTGTGTAAGCACAGCTCTCCTTTTGCACATAAAGTTGTTTTATTAATTTTTTCCAAATATGTATAATATTTGGTGTATTTACCTATCTAATAATAGAGACATGGAATTAAGGTTAATAATTTTTTTAAAAGAAAAGTTAGGTTTATAAAATGGCTTCAAATACATGGCTTTTAAAATGATTATCTTTCGGGTTAGTTGCTTTTCTCCTATAGCCTAAACAATATTATCTTTGATTGTTAATTTTGGGAAAATAGCTGTAACGTAGTGCGGGAAATTAGAGAATTAGATGTAAAGATCGAATTATCAAATTCTCATTCAGTTTTCTAGCCAGTCAGCTTCTATAGCGTGGCTAAAAGTGTATTTAGTTTCACAGGACTTCGTCGACTCCGGAAACAGGCGTAAAGGCTCTCGGAAGCACGCGGCTTACACTGCCTGCTGTTTTACGGGCTGGACTAGTTGTGACTTGTGGCTTTTCGTGGGGGGTTTAGATGGGAATTTTCCCCATAGGGAATTAAAGAGCATGTTAATATTCCTTCTTTCTCTTTAACTTTATTATTTCACATTTTGTTTGGAACCATGAAGACCTATTCAGTCATAATGAGAATCTTCTGACCATACAGTCCTTTCCCCCCCGGCTTAGAATAGTTTCTAGGCTGACTTCAACAAATAAGGATCATTAAAAGTTAGTCTTAGGGCGCCTGGGTGGCTCAGTGGGTTAAAGCCTCTGCCTTCGGCTCAGGTCATGATATCAGGGTCCTGGGATCGAGCCCCGCATCGGACTCTCTGCTCAGCGGGGAGCCTGCTTCCCCCTCTCTCTCTGCCTGCCTCTCTGCCTACTTGTCATCTCTGTCTCTGTCGAATAAATAAATAAAATCTTTAAAAAAAAAAAGTTAGTCTTAAGCTCTTACTCTTTGGTCCCCAATATAAGAGAAAAAGGTGAAGAAAGAATAGGGGTAAGTAAAATTACTAAGATGTGTTATGTAATTACCAATTAGTTAGATGTTAATTACATTATAATCATAATAAGATATTTAAAATGTGAATTCACATATGTTATGCTCTAAATAAATCTAAGAAAAGATCATTTGGATTATTTGCTATAAAATTTATCTATTTCTTCAGACTGGCATAATATTAATTAAATAAAGCTGGTTAAAAAAAAATAAAGCCGGTTGGCCTAAATACCAATTAAATAGGGTACCCATGTTATTTTCAGAATCCTCAAAGATAATCACTGCTATCACAAATATATTTAAATTCCAGCATGCCAAAACAAATATTTGAGTTAGTTCACATGTACGCCAGCTAAATTAATCCAACTTGGAATGGAATCAGAAAACAAACAAGTTATCTCTTTTAATACTGCATGAACACTGAAATCAAGCATTTCTCTGTTCCTATCCAATGGCTACTGTCAGTAGGCAAAACAGTGAAAATGATTATTCAGCACTCTAGTCTGATGTAATATTTACCTGTATATATTCCTTCTTTGCCCTCATAAATTAAAACTGTAATGAGTTAATGTGCAGTAAAATATTTCAATATAAGCTAATTATGACAATTCATTATCTAACCGAAACACATTGACAGTTGGTTATTTACAATGAGAAAGACCCTGAGGTTTCCTTAATATTTAAAATACTGTATATATATATTTTTAAAGACTATTTAATAAAGCATAGGAAAATTTTAAAAAGAGGCCTGATTACCTTCTCTTTCAAAGATGTTTTATTCTGCAAAGAATAACCTAACTTGTTGATTTTTTTTAAAAGATTTTATTTATTTATTTGACAGACAGAGATCACAAGTAGGCAGAGAGGCAGGCAGAGAGAGAGAGGAGGAAGCAGGCTCCCTGCTGAGCAGAGAGCCCGATGCGGGGCTTGATCCCAACACCCTGAGATCATGACCTGAGCCGAAGGCAGAGGCTTAACCCACTGAACCACCCAGGCGCTCCCTAACTGTTGATTTTTGGCTGAAAGGGCATATAAACCAACTTATTCCCCCAACTCCTATCTCTCCGGCTATACAGCTAATTATAAACTGCCTTGACCAAAGCTTTTCTCTGCAAAACAAATCATTGTTCAACAAACATCACTCAGCCTTCCTAATTTTCACATGAGCAAATTAAAACTTCATATATTGTACTGATTTGCATTTCATTACTGTTCATTTACATTAGAACTTGGAATCTATACTTGAATATAGTGGGTCAAAGACAAGCAGCGTTCTAGTTCTTGAGTGGAGTAATTCCATTAATTCTTTGCGGTTAAACCGAAAAATATGTCACAGATATTTTTTGCTTCATTTCTCTTCCGTACTTAGAAATCATAATAAAACTTGCGATTGGGTTGAAGCAGTGCAGCCGGGAAGGAACCAGGAGAGGAGACGATTCTGGTTTCTTCTTCCCCTACTGCCACTTCCCTGTAGAAATGATCCGTTCTGATATGCAAAGTGTGCTGCCGGAATTACTTCATATTTCACATTACCTTAGTGATTTTCAGTCACAGGTCTTTGAATAGCACTTGTAGTTCACCACAAATTCTTATTTTTGTCAGTGTGCTAGAAACTTTTGACCCTGGTTTTAAGACATTATTATGTTAAAATGTAGATAGCCTCATATTTATAAAAATTAAAATTATTTAATCTTTAAAGAAAATAAGAAATTTAAGCTACTTGTTGACATTTTGTGTAAGAATAATTTTAATGGCAATAAATACATCATCTTAATTTGTTAAATTGAAATTTATATATAATTTATTTATATAAATTGTTGTAACTGATGCACATACTGTTTTTTCTTGCAGTTTATCCAAAGACTAGGACACAGATAAAATTAGAAAAAGGTAAACATTCATTTATATGCTAATTAGAATTTACGTAAGACACTTAGAACTTCGATTCTTAGTTTTTTTTGATATGGAGTTCATCATAAATCCATATGATCTTTGAAACTGTTTTATTTTGTATCGATATAATGAAAAACTTAAAATAGCGTACATGATATTTGGTAGGGAAGTCTTCGAACACTGTACTCTCCTTCTGATGCAGCATGGTATTTAGTATTAGATCAGCCAAATCCCACAGCCATGCACATGGTATTTTACCATCTCCTGAGCGGTAATTTAGATGCTGCTAACCTTACTTTAGTTCTCAGATCCCAGTCCCTTGATAATCTCAGCACTGCGCGTCTTCCGCAAGGTATACCCAGTAGTTCCCCGAGCTGGTCCATGTCTCCGAGCTGTCCCAGTCCGTACGCGGCAGTGAATGGAGATGCGCGGCAATAAGCGGTTGCTCTCACCAACATTATTCACTCTGTGTGCACACTTGTATCTTGTGATTTAAATTATTCATTGGTTTTAAATTTATATTTATATTAAATAATTTTCTGATTAATGTGTTAGATTAGCACATGAAAAAATATCAGTAGATTAAGAAACACATTCCTTTTAGTAAAGGTCTAGAAACTGACTTGGTCCAACTACCATTTATGTCATTTTCTTTTGAATGAGAAGAACTGAACAAAGAGATTAAATTATTTAACTTGGGAAATGAAAGTGCATTTTAATTTTTCTGACTTCGATTAAAATGTGTGAGAAAAAGTTGAAAGCTTTTGAGGCTGCTAAACTTAAGACTTACTAGACTTTGGAATCAAAATTTATAAAATAAATTCAGTGGCAAGGTTTGTACAAACATTATCAGTGGATGTATTTATTTATAAATTTTAAAATAACTTTCTATAAATATTGAATTAATCTTTCCAGAAATGTTCCATGTCCCAATTAAATGAAATTCGTTATCTGTGGTATCAAAGAATGCAGGATATTTACAAATAGCGGGTTTCATCCACCAAGTAAAAGATGATATCTTCATGAAAAGAAATACCAATACTTAAATGTTAGGGTATTTTTTAAAAAATGTGAAATTAAGAAAAATATGTATGCAGATAAAACTAATTATAAAATTATGCTATTTAATGTATATGTAATGATTTGGAATTCAATCATTCTTTTTCTTCTACTAATTCAATTAAGTTATATTTTTCCAAAAATGCAGTATTTTATTTTTACCGAAGTTATTGGCTCCACACAGTCAAAAATTGACAGCGTATAAAAAGTAACCGTATACATTATAAAGCGCAGTATGAATTAGTAGGTGTGAGGAAGACCTCTATGGTAGGCAAAGGGGCATACCTCTGCTGCCAACTAGAAGAATCACTTCTGCCATTGGAACGCCTATTTCCCTGACTATAAAATGAGCACATTAAGGGAAATAGAGCCCTTTTACCTTTAACGAGTTCTAAGTCAACATTTTTAGGAGCTTTGTCAGATTGGCATTAACTTGATTAAGACAAAAAATATAACATTTCCTTAGATACAAGGTAAGAATGTTCTCCATTCCATGTAGGTTTATGGATTTCTTAATCATCCTAGAATAGCGGTGGTATTCAGGAGCAAAACAAGGTGTCCTCAGTTTTGTTCACGACCTACTCGGTTCATTACACTGCTTTGCTCAGCGAGATCACCACGCCTCCAGAATCCCCAGTCTGTAGAGTTCGACTTCAGCATTTATAGGAAATGCGACAGTAAGCAGGAGGCCCCAGGATGGGAGATTGCTGTGTCGGAGCAAGAGAAAGATCAAGAGGCGACTTGAATGAACACATCTGTCAAGAGTCAGGGAGGTGGGCTGGAAAGTCGCTGGGCTTAGCAGGTGGTCCCAGGACCGTAAGGTAGATGTGTAATTAGCGTCCCAGTTAGGAGCTCCTCTTCTCTCATTCTTGACTGATATTATCCATGCGCATAAGGGAATAAAGACCTCTAATGAGACCTTGAAGCTTACCCGCTTCAGTCTGACTTCGTGATAGGCTTCTCAGTGTCAACACTGGGACAGTTACAGAGACAGCCTCTTCGAAATAGTTCGGTTTAGGACAATTGTCAAGTGTGCAGCCTCAAACAGAAGTTAATAGTAAAACTTAATGTGGCCAGTGGAAGTTTGTTTCTCGCTAAAAATCTGTGTTCTGCGTTTTAACCGAGACTCAGCCTAGAGCAAGGATTGTGTTTCTGATTTAGTACGAGTGTTAATTTACCTGGGAAATATGGGGCATGAATTTCCTGATTTGTAACCTTATTTTAAACGGGAGGCCCTAGTAGAATTATTTTACAAGTGTGCAGTTTCAAGTTCGTCTTAAAATAAACTTATGTCCTTAGAATGGGGCCTCATAAATAATAGCAACTTCCCGTTTCTTAATTAACTCCTCAGCGTAATGCCCTGTTGTTCTGTATTCTTTATACGCAACGGATTTTACCTACTCCTTTTCGTTAAAAATAGAATTCTTATATTCTCTGTTAGTATGATTTAAAAATTCCTACAAAGTACATACTAAGGCCAAAACAAATAAAAATGATAGCAACTGAATGTATCTTTTACTCAGTCTCTTGTAAAAAAAGTATTACAAAAATTTAAAGAATGAGTTTTTTTTCCTTGTCCCATAAATTACGCTTAACCACAAATGGCCAATATGGTGATAATAGTAACAATCACCTTGAGAAACAAGAGGCAATAAACAATAAACAAAATAACTTTCAAACTGGTAATTTGAGAAGTTATAGAAGATAGATATGTTATACTACATGAAAATAGGATGTTTATTTAATAAAACAATGCCTTCCTAGGAGATCAGCCTGCCCGAAGGTTTGCAATTATTGCAGAAATCATTATTAAATATACGCTTTTTATAGTAAAACCCTCCTGAGTGTTGCTTCCTTGAGATAGAACAAGTTGCTTTAAAATGTAAAAGGACACGACAGTTCATTTTTGCCACTCTGATAATATAGTTGCAGGGGAAAAGTGGGGAGATGGGGGCCTCGCCCAATTCAAGCTCCATATATCTTGCAATCATCATTTTGAAAATAAGTTTAATTCTCCTCTTTACAGAGTGTGCATGTAGACAAGGCTTATAATGTAGGTCACAGTGGCACAACTTCTGCGACAGCTGTGTTTAATCTGTTTTGGACCACTATCAAAGAATGGGCATTAGATTTTTTTCAAAAGCCTCTCCAATCCCTGAACATGTATTTCCTTTCTGCCTTTGCGCTGTTGGAGTCACTCCAATGCTGGGAAGAAGAAAAACAGGAGACACAGAGGCAGAGGATGTCACCTGATACAGACTCCAGCGCAAGAATTCAGGAACTTCTAAGAATAGCCATGAAAGCTGCCATAAGCTCAAAGCTCCTACTCCAAAATTTTTTAAAATTGAAACCATTGTAATGAAGCAACCCATTACACTTCTTTCCCTAACGAGAGTCTACACTTGAAAAGTATGAAATATTCCTAGATCTTTCCTAAATGTCAATGCGTGTAGGCCTAAAAAAAAAAAAAAAAATGGAACCAAAATTTTGCCATGATATTTCGTAATATTATGAATTTTTGAATATTTCTTTCAAACCAAGGGTAAAATAACAATATCTTTTACTCTTTCAACTCATGAAATAGTTAATAGTTGGTGCCCTATTCATTTACGTTGAGCAATTTAGAACTTGAAATTCCAGGAGCAACAGTGTGCGCGATAGACGCGTCTTCCTTATTCTAAACGTCCCAGCAGACAGAGCGGACAGTTTTAATATTGCGCAGCTGTGGATAAAGTTTCATTTTTACCTTGTACCTTTAACTTTTCATGTTTACTCTTTAAAGAACTTCAACTTAGTTGTTTTGTACATTCACCCAGCATAATTCAATTATTCACAAAAAAGGATATTGCTTTCTGACATTTTGGTAATTTCCAGAAAAGCCAGATTACTGCTTTTTGGATGAAGACAGTGGACTCTGTCGAGGTTATATGACTAGGTATTTTTATAACAATGAGACAAAGAAATGTGAAGACTTCAAGTACGGCGGGTGCCTCGGCAATCAAAACAACTTTATGTCACTGGAACAATGCAAGAGCACCTGCGAGGACTCAGGTAAGTCGTCTCCACCTCATTTTACTTCATTCTTTCAAGACCGACGGATCTCAAAGGATGCTCAAGCTTACCTAGATTTTCGCTTCAGCCGCGCAGGTGAAGACACATTACCCCCCACTAAATCTGATACAAAGAAATTAGTCACCGTGTTAACTTAAAAAAAGGGAACAGAAAAGTAAGAAATGTGTAGAGGAACTTATTTCCGTAGATTTATTTTAGGTTACATTATTTAATTTTCTTTCCTGAGAATACTGAAGTACAATGTAAGCATAAGGATAGGACTGCTGAAATCCCTTAGATTTATAATAGTTTGAAGACAAGTCGTTCTTTGGAACCTACCACCTAAAATCAGTCCGTTTTACCTGAGCATGAAATTTATTCAAGGATTGCCTTAAACTTTGACGGTTACCTTTTTAACCAAGAACTACAAAGTTACTCACAGAAATAGGATCTTATTAAATGATACGGATAAATATGAAAATTTACCGTTCACGAATTTAACGTAGCAATGTGAGTAAAATTCCTAGAAGCCCACTCTTTTTTTTTTTGAGATTTATTTGAGCGCGAGTGTGCGCACGCGCCCCTGCGCACACGAGCGGGGGGAGGGACAGAGGGAGGGAACCTTGAAACCGACCCCCACCGAGCCCGGAACCCACGGGGCTCCCCGGCGAGACCCGCGGGAGCCTGACCTACACCTGCGCCAAGAGTCTCCGCCCACCAAGGCGCGGGTGTCTACAGACGTCGACCCCCCCCTTCTTCCTCCCCCTCCTCCCTTTCTTTCTCCTTCTTTTATTTTTTAAAAGATTTTATTTATTTATTTAAGGAGAAACAGCACAGCAGGGGAGCAGGAGAGGGAAGCAGGCTCCCCACTGAGCAGGGAGCCCAACGCGGGGCCTGATCCCCGGACCCCGGGATCTTGGCTGAGCCGCCCGGGCGCCCTGACGCCTCCTCGTCTTAACACAAGCGCTGAGCCTCGCTTTGTGTGTGTAATGACGGACTTGCGACGAGGTCGCATTTTAATGGTGTCTTTTCCCAGCGCACGATGTTCAGCTGGAAGACTCCGTGCCTGGTACGGTCGTGCCTGACTCTACGGACGATGCACTACCCATTAGTTCTGGGGGCAGCATGACGCCCCTTGATTTGACGAATAACGTAACCTCGCTTGATTCTGTGAACAATGACTCCGTCGCTCCCCAGCCCACCGAGGCTCCCAGCTTTTTGGGTAAGAATATCTTTTTTTTAATTGCTTCCCCCCAAATGTTATGGTAACAATAGAAGTAGAATGTATATTAGAGGTTTGTTTTTGTTTTTGTTTTTTTTAAAAATACAGCTCTTGTTATAATAGGTGTGTTGAAATGCTGAAATTCAAAATGTTTGTCTTCGATCCTGTAAGGGTGATAATTTTCCTCTCTCTTAAAGTATGCTTCGAGGGAGGCTTTTGATTATATATCACATGGAAGCTTTCCTATGATGTTTAACTCTGCCAAATTTATCTTATGAAATAATGTTCAGAACTGTCAGCATCCATGTCTGGTGATAAATGACTATAATGGCAGCGTTGTGTCAAAGGCAGCATAGGGCTCTTTGGACACGGCATTGGGCAAGGTCTCAGGTGTCTAGTCACAGGACATATTAGGAATTTGTTGAATAACCATCACCAAAGGTTATGTCACTCTGAAGGGAATTGTCCTTTGGATTTCTGCAAGATTCTTTTCTGGGCTATACCCTGTCAATGTATTTTTCAAATTTAAAGGAACATAGCGGAAATATGCCCACAGGAAATGCAGAGCAGGAAAAGAGTAAAAATATTGGAATACAGAACTGGAAACCACAAGTATGTAGGCAGTTAAAAACAACCAAAAGAGCTTGAGGTTAACAGGATAAATATAAGGTCCCACCTAAATTTTAAAAATCACACGTGCTCATTCACACACTGGAGATGTCGCTTCGACGCAGTCCGTGTGAAAGTTTCAAATGTCAAGTTGAGGAGAGTTAAGAGACTTCTGTAGCTCGTACAACTGTGGCCCGAGGGTAAAAGAGACAGAGTGTGCGGCAGGGGCTCCCACGGCAGCGTGTGTCAGATTCGGGTGGGGACAGTCTCCAGCATCCCCCGCTACAACCAACACATCAGCAGGCAGACGGGGAACGGCTCTGCCACGGATGGAGAGCCAGTGGTGTCTGTGCCCTGTCCCTGTCCCTGTCCCGAGGGAGGGATGTAAATGCCACGCTCGGTGCCACAGGGACCCGGTCGTGTCTGTGGGCTTCGCTTCTGCCCTGAATGCCAGCCGTGAGAGGCCCCAAGGAGAACTGGAAGCGTGTGTGCAGGAGGGCCGGGCGGTGTAAGTGGGAGATGCCGAGAGGGAACGTGACACCTGTTCTCCGCGCTCGCGGCGCTGCCCTCGAGGGAACATCAAGTTTACATCCTCACCCTCAGTCCCTGCAGCTCGGGCTCTCCTGCCCATGTCCCCGCCCTTCCTTACTGCCTCACCCCAGCCTCAGGATCAGGATTAATTCGTGAAATCTGAAGTATAAGGTTCCTTTAGTAAAGTGTTTTTTTTTTTTTTTTTAATGGGAGGTCTTAAAAAATCAGTGGGTTCCATAGGAATTAAATTCCCGAAATTGCAGGCATGCAAGCCGCGTTCCAGCAGCCCGTGAGGCGCCCTGAGTGACCTGCAGAACTTCAGAGGGAGTTTGCAAACAGGATATTGAAATGTCTCAGGGCCTCAGATTAGATTCTGTAATGGGAGCAGTGAGTCCAATGCCTGACGAGTTCCGTCTAGTTTTCCAACGCTACTTTGTTTGTAAGACTGATAATAGTAAATATCTTGGTAGCTCTGATTTATTACCTGTGAAATTAAGTAATTTCATTGCATTGTTTCTTTGTGTCCTTCCAGCCCTGTGTCTGTCAGTGACATTTTGTTTTATCCAGCTAAGTGTCCCATGTGGAAAAGCGCGCTAAGTCTTACTGTGTCAAAGATGCGAAAGTTTAGAGTAACAAACTTAACGGGTTTAAAGAGACGTGATACGATATGTCCACTAATAAAATAATGCATGAAATCAGTTTGCAATACGTTTCAATATTTTTTGTTCGGAATGCTTCACTAATTCAAATAGAGATCTGTATTTATTTATCATAATGAATGGAATAAGTTATGAGAAAGTTTTGCCTTAAAGTTTTATCAAGTATAAAAATCACAATTTTTGGCATGCACACGGCCAAAATAGAAAGGAGGAGACAAAATAAGTGTGAGAAGATAAATGAATTTTAAATACTGTCTGATAAATGTCCTAAGTTTTTATGTAGTTGCACAATGAAAAGTATAAAAAAACCAAATTATTGGTTATAACAGAAAATTACTAAGGAAACAGTAAAAATTCACAACATGAACTTAAAAGAAAACAAGATTAAACAAGATTTTTATTTAAAACAATAGACATTTAATTCTTTCATAGTAACTGCATTTAAAATTACGGAAATCTTTCTCCTTTCTTTGTCTAGAGAATTATTTCATTTTTTATTATATGTAATTGCCTCAAGACTTCAATTCCTCTATTCAATTCCTCTAGCCAATCTGACCCCTTTTCTTCTTTTTCTAGAGTATTCATTTCTCACTCTTTTGTTTTGTAACATTCCTGGGCTAAAGTGTGAAACAATATTGCAATAGCGACTATAGGAAGTTTGACGCAGAGTCGCTAACGTGAAAGGGGACAATGCAGCTGTGCCCTCACGCTTCGTAAGATCCACTCAGTCCCGTGTCCCTCCCATCCAAGGTGGGGAAGGTGGAAATGCCGCTGTCGTTCTTCACCAAGATCTAGATGAGCCCTTCTCTACCTCACCCAATGTCAGAGGCAGTTGTGCCCCCACTTTTCCCGGACGCAGACGATCCCTTTCCTACTCCACCAAAGGCTTTTGCTGAGGTCTATGAAGACACTGTTGACATTCCAGCTCAAAAATAATTACATCTGTCAGTGCTTGCGATTATATTAGCATACTTTAATTTAAGAAATATGTTTCTATGTTTCTGTAAAACCTTGTTGTTCAAGGTTTTGGCAAATATATAAGGTTCTCCGTATTACGTTGTTTCAAAAAGATGTAAATTGTTTTAATTGTGATTCAGTGCATAGGAATAGTAACATACCCCGCAACAAAAATAGGATAGCATTCATTTAAAATTCTTTCCATTAAATAGCAATCCTTAGGTAGAGTATTTGAATATTCCAAAAACGTAGCTAGACTGTGCTGTCATTATGAAGGAGAACATTTGTAAACATAATTTCAATGTTTCTCTTCACGATGATAGTAGGAAAACCTTTTAGAAGTTTTGTTTGCTGTTTATTCTTAACTACCAGGAAATTGTGTGTAAGCTTGAGAATGTTTTTCCCAGTGAGCCTCCTTGACTGGAGATATTGGAATGCCTACCATGCACAACTGAGCTTTAATTTAATTTTCTCTTTTATTTCCAGATTTTGTTATTAGTAGGCTATATAGGAGATCTCAAAGACTGAGGCTTGCTCTTCCTTAAAGAGATTTTTATAACATCTTTTGTAAGCACATCCTTACGTACGAGTATTTGAGTTTGGATGGGCTGAACTAATGAGTATATCAATGTAGGTAGAACAAATGCTTGTACTCCCCACGCGTGTGAGAGAAATCCTTCTAAAGCCCCCATCTAAACATGTGTACTTAATCTTCAGAACGAAAAACTACCGCAGTTGGTTTTCTTGACCCTTCCTTTGGGACTAGCACTATAGTCCAGTAGGTCAAAGACTCTGAGCCTGAAGAGTTGAGCTCGAATCCCAGTTCTTCCACTTGTTGCTGTGCAACCTTGAGTTACGTCTTAGCCTCTCTGAACCTTAGTTTCCCACTATACAGGGAGGGTGGCAGTAATGCAGTTCTCATCTTCTAAGTTTTGCTGTGAGGTGAAATCAGTCAGTACGCAAGGTCCACTAAGCACAGAGCAGTACCCACTCCAAGCTACACAAGTATCGCTCATCGCTATTACCTGTGGGACCCAGAGCAACCCCCGTAACTTCCTTGGCCTTCGTTTCTCACCTGCAAAGCAACCGTCTCTAAGTTCCTCTTCGCAGAAGTTGGTATTTAAGACACTCATAAGGTCTCTACTTACTCAGCTAAATGCATCGGTCCACATACGGTCACAAATTAACCTTCAGAAGAGAAAGGCCTAAATTAATAGAGAGACAGAAACTTACACAGTTCAGATGCGTTTAGTGGAAACAAGTTAAGATTATTGTCATATAGAAGTATGATGGGGCTTTGAAGCCAAAAGAACTTCGTGTAACTTTTCTTTGTCTTCTGAAAACTTCCAGCTTTCCAAACTTGCGGCGTTCTGCCGCCATTTCTAGCGGTTTCGGTTGGAGCCCTGGGTACTCTCCTCTGCTCACCCTCTCCTTCTAGTCAGTCCTTCTATTGCTTTTTCTAATGGAATGTTCATTCCTGTCTTCTCCATTTTCAGTCTACCTGTTTTGTTCAGAATATCAATCTTGTGGGTTTTGAGGATCTCCGTCTGACGTCATCAAACAGGGCCACTAACGAAAATGAAAGGGGGATGCCAAAAAAAAAAAAAAAAGATCTATTTGAAATAAATATATATATTGACAGAAAACTAGGTCTGTCATTTTGGTGGATAGGTAAAATGGATTTATTTTTAAAGTATTTCAATTTTCAAAAAATCACATATGTGTTGGGATATGATCTACCAAAAAAAAAAACCCATGAGCTTGGACCGATACTGGCTCAGGCAACCCAGGTGTCATAAACCTCAGATAGATATCAAGGAGATCAGATATACCATATATATTAATATATACTCATATATCACACATGTTAAATACAACATTTCCTATAGGTATGCATATAGACACATGCACATATATGTATATGTGCATAATACATGTGTATACACGCATATGTACACCCACGGAGGGACAGAAAAGACAGAGAACAAGGGAGTCATGCGTGACGTGCACTGGATACACATTTCTGACACTGCTGTTCTACTCTCATTCATCCATTATATTAGGGTCAGAGTATCTTCAGTCAAGCAAGTTCACATATTTCTTTTCCATTAGAGAAAAATAAATTAAAACCTTAACAGATAGACTCTTTCTGTGGTAATTTAGCCTCATTCACTTGTTTTAGATTTTTCTGCATTATCCGCTACCCCCCTAGCTGTCCCAGATTTTTGTCTCACTAAATACAAAATATTTTTGTCCCTTCTGCATGGACACTGTCATTAAGTAGAACTCATTTACTCTGTTATAGTAAACACGAATTATCCGTCCTCAGGGCTCCCGATGCTTTGTTCGGCTTCTCCTTCCTGAGACTCACGGCCCTTCATGTGGAGGCTGCACTCACCCCCACGAGGAGGCCGTCTTCCCCTCCTCTTGCCCCGGCTTCCTGCGCTGATTGCCCTCGTGCTTCTCTGACTGGATGTCGTCTTAGCCCCGCCTCGCTGGCTAGATGACAAGGTTTTTGAGGAAAAAGACCATGTATTATACGTTGCGCAGATCTTCCCTCCTTAGTATTCAGATCAGTGTTACACGAGGACAGGCGGCTCACAATTTTTATCTGTAAATTGTGACCCACAGTTACAGAAGAACAGACGGCAGTGGGCAGCGCGCCGGTCATACTTAGCACGTCCTTCTGCTTCTGCCCACCTTCTGCGTCCATGCGTCCATGTCCGCTTTAGGATAAGTCTGCATTTTGTGCACATTTTAGTATTTCTGCTTTATATCATGCAGGTGATGCCTTTGATAACATGCCATTAATAAAGTTTTAATATTTATGTGAACATAGTTAATATAGTCCTCTCAGTAGAGCTCATTGGTAAATGTCTATCAAAGAAAAGTTAATGTTCTCAAGTGTTCATACTGATTCTGGGATCTTTTTTTTTTTTAAAGGAATTATTTGTTTATTTTTCTGTGGTTTTTTATTGAAAGGCAAGGTAGTTAACATATAGTATATTATTAATTTCGGGGGTTAATTTTGTGATGCATCAGTTGCATGTGATTCTGGGCTTTTTGAATGGACCTGACCCGTTGATTAAAAAAGTGATTTGGGGCGCCTGGGTGCTCACTCGGTTAAGCATCCAACTCCTGATTTCGGCTCAGGTCGCGATCTCAGAGTCATGAGACCGAGCCCTGCATCAGGCTCTGCACTCAGCGGGGCTCTGCTTAAGATTCTCTCTTTCCCTTTCCATCTGCTCCTTCCCCCATGCTCGCTCTCTCTCTCTCTAAAATTAATCTTTTTTAAAAAGTGATTTATTTTCTTGGTTCTCATTGTGTCTTTACTTCTCTACGTCAACTCGTAATAGCTACCTTGGGACTACATCAGCTATATATTTTGAAAAAACAAAATCTCGTGATAGACTTCAAAAACCTGGCAACTCAGTCTCCCACTTGGTCTCTGACAGAAAGAAAAGAACACCTAAATATTGGACCTAGTCCGTATTTCTTCCTGGCAGCCACTAAGTCAAGGGAAAATGATTGTGTATCATTCTGCAAGCCATTTGGGTACCTGAGACTCTCTCTCTCCTGCTGGTATTCAAGGTATAACCTACCGGCCAGATTCCATATACATGTGGGAAAAATGGAGAGAAAAGAAAACATAAACATAAAACAGACATATACACACACACACGTATCTTTTAAAAAAATTTTGGTTATCATTGGCCTTTTGGAAGAGATGTTATATAAATTGACTGAATGAAAGTCAAATGCCATCGCTGAAACAGTTAATTTATAGATTTGCAAGAAAACACTGTCACCTGTTTGGTCTCTGGTTGAAGATTTGCTTACACGTTACCACCACCCAAAGTGTCTGCAAAGAAAATACCCCGTCGTCTAGAGCTCCGCAGTTCGCCGCTAGCCTGTCACCAATTCTGGAAAGCCCCCTTCACCAAAAACCCACTTCGACGGTCCTCCCGAAGCACCCTGTTTGTCCTGTGCTCCCCGACCCAGAAGCATAGAAACTTCCCTCGTTGAAATACGCCTGCTTGGTGACACCGGTGCCTCACACGCTGGTTACTGACAAGCTGGCTTTCTAAAAATAGGTAACTTGTGGAGAGGACCCGTAAGACCGTCTACTTCCTGGCAGCAGAGCCGGTGAGAAACAAAACTGTAGCACCTTCCCTCTGCCAGCCCTGCTGCCAGCCGGACCCAGTCACCCTAGGTGACCGCTGACCGCTTTGGCTCATCCTTTTCTTCCTGGGCCATCTCTGCTTTCAACAAGGATACGCTTTCTTGTCCCGGTCACGGGAGTCCACCAGAGATGTGTTCCTGAAACTTTCTTTAAAAGGACAAAACAGACTTCTAATTTATGAATTAAATTCTTTTGTATAGCACTAATCATATATGAGCGAGTAAAATACTGTATCTCATTAAGTATCTGACCATTCTACAACTATTGATCAAAACTTGCAAATGAGTACAAGCTGCAAACTAACGAATGAACAAGACTAATAGGGTGGTACTTCCTAATTGAAATAAGGTGCCCTACAATACTGTTAGTTTACAGTGACCTGACATTTACATACGTCATAGTTACCGCCTGTCCCCACACAGAGTCACTCCAGTATCGACCATCCTCCCTGCGCTGTGCACCCCCCACTCACCATAGGAGGGAGGCCTCCCGCGGCTCGAGCGCGCCCACACTTGTGGACTCCTCCATCCCCGTACCCTCTTAGAGCCACAAGTTTGTTCTCTGTATTTGTGTTTTGTTTTGTTTTTCAGATTCCGGTATCGTGAAATTATATGGAATTTGACTTTTCAGACTTATTTCATTTGGCATAATACTGTCTAGGTTCAAGCATGGTCTCACCAATGGCAAGATCTCATTCTTTTTTGTGGCTGAGTGATATTCTGTGGGGCGTACGTGTGTGTGTGCGTGTGTGTACACACACCACGCCTTTGTCCATCCATCTACTGATGGACACCTGGGCTGCTGCCGTGGCTTGGCTGCTGTCAGTAACACTGCAGTGAACACAGGGGCGCACGTATCTTTTCTTCAAATTAGTGTTTTTGCTTTCTTTGGATACTCAGTAGCAGAATTATTGGATCATATGGTATTTCTATTTTTAATTTTTTGAGGAAACCTCATAATTTTTTCCGAAGTGCCTGCATCAATAGACACTCCCATCAGGAGCACTTGCGGGTTCCTTTTCCACCACATTCTTGCCCACATTTGTTTCTTGTCTCCCGATACTCGCTATTCTGACAGTTATAAGGTGATATCATTGTGGTTGTGATTTGCATTTCCCTGAGGACTAGTAATGTTGAGCCTCTTTTCATGTATTTGTTAGACATCTGTAGGTCTTCTTTGGAAAAATGCCTATCAGGGCATCTCATTTTTTAATGGAATTGTTAATTTGGCATTGAACCGTACAAGTTCTTTACACATTTTGGATATTCACCACTTTTCAGATACCTCATTTGCAAATGGCATCTCCCATCCCATGGGTTGCCTTTCCGTTTTGTTAGTTGTTTTGTTCACTGTTCAGAAGCTTTTTAGTTTGACGTAATCCCACTTGTTTATTTTTGCTTTTGTTGCTTTTGCCTGAGGAGACAGACTCCTACAATATTGCTAAGACCAATGCCCAGGAATTTACAGCCTATGTTTTCTTTCAGGAATTTATGGTTTCAGGTCTTACATTAAGATCTTTAACCCATTTTGAGTTTACTTTTATATATGGTGAAGAATGGGGTCCAGTTTTGTTATTTTGCATGAGCTGACCCGTTGCCCCAAAACCATTTATTGAAAAGACGGTCTTTTCCCCATTGTATATCCTCCCCTCCTTTGTCATAGATAAACTGACCAAATAAGTTTGGGTTTATTACTGGGCCCTTTCATTCCATGCACCTGTGTGTCTGATTTTAGTTGGCACATCCCTACTATTACATGAATTTGGTATTAACTGCTCTGGAGCAGGTTAGGACTGAGGAACGGGTTAGAAAAGCCTGTGCTACTCTATGTTAATTCTCTGATTGCCCTACTTCTATTTGAATAATGACCAATCTGTGCAGGAATAAGTTTAAAAAACACTTTTATAAAATATATTAATTAGGAAAATCCCACCTCTGTCTTTTCTTGAGACACGGTGGAACATGGTTTCTAGTCTTCTGTCACTTCTTACCGCTATTAAAAGGAGAGCCGACTGGCCAGTGCAAATGGGATCACAGAGCGCACAAACACCTGGAACTTTGGTCTCTTTCCAGAATCAGTCCAGGTTGACTATGCAAACACAGTAATTCTTGCCTTTAAATGTTTGAGCTCTTTGAATACTGTTTGGCTCAGCACTCCTACGCCCAAGACTTGTTTCCAGTTTCTTCATTTGATGACTTATTTTGATGAGATATCTTTTTCCTGTTCAAACTTGATAAACTCCGACTTCATGCATGTAACTTAGGGTAAGAAATATATATGTCATTCTGAGCTTGAGTTGCAAAGGAGAGAGAGTTTGGAAACTGGATATAAAAGGGAATTTGTGAGAGCTTTCTCTTTATCCGATAATTATTAAATTGTCTTTGCTCAGTTATTTTTATTTCTAGGTAGATTTCAGAGGACACCTTATGGTGGTTAAGAGCATTGGCTTATGGGCGGAAAGATATGGGTTTAAATTCCAGTCCTCCTACTCGCCAGGTCTTTTTGTGGACTTGAACGAATCACGCAACTCCTGGCCATGTTCCTCACTTGTTATACATGGAGAGTAATAGCTCACAAAATTGCTGATGATTACGGCAAATATAAAATTCTTATCCCCATGCTTAACGTGCAATAAGGACTCAGAACTGTTAATATTTGAAGGTTTTGATGATGATTACCCAGTGTCAATGGAGATTTATAACAGGAAGAAATAATCAGGGGTATTATTTTATACATATAGTGATAATTTTTACATGTAACTAAAGCCTGTAACCTTGATCTGAAGTATCTTCATTCAATAGTCATAATACTATGACTATCTGAAGTAAAATAAAGCCCTTCTAAAACTCAGATGTAATTATAAAACACTAATATGTATTTTGTGTCTTTGGACCATGTGCTCTAATCGGAGGACTTGTAAACCTGTGTTTCTAATCTTATCCTATGACCTGAGGCATAAGTCTATTATACTTCTTAATGTCAGTTTAGTTCAACAAATCCTGAGTGACTCCCATATGATGGGAATTGTCACAGGGATGCGGAGTCTGAGTAGAAAATAAGAAAGATGGTGTTGTTCTTTACAGGCCTGCCTGTGAAATGGGGTGAGGGGACAGGTACAAAGATGACTTCAGTGCCTACACTCCGTGCTAAGACAGAGAGCTGCACAAGTGTTGTGGGGGGACAGAGGCATAGTATAATACTTCCATTGAAGGGTGTCTAAATTAAAACTTTATCTTTTTCTAAACTTGTGTTCTATCTTTTATCTAACATCTTGGATTTATTTTTTTAGATGTTGGCTAATACATGAGCACAGTTCACAATTCTGTCTTTTCAGGGATTTTTCTAGGTAAAGCTACAGTGAAAGAAAGCCATGATAAAATTGTAAATTATAAAATTGTTATGACTACATTTCATACTATAATTCTATTTCATAATATACTTAAAATATTCCATCTTCTTAGTTGATCAGTCTAAAAATACCAGAACTGTCTTCTTTCTAGCTCCCTCCCTGCCAGAGTCCGTGAGGTACTGAGTTTCATTCACTTCCGCTACACCTGCCTCAGTTGGGGTCTCCTTACATCCGCCTTTATTCCAAGTCTCCTGCAGGACTCAGCCTCCACATGCCTGGTTGCGCTTGTTTCACATATCAAGAAAGAGCAGAACTGTCTTTTTCATCCTTCAATAGTTTAAGTTGTTCATTAATGTCTGTATCATAAAACCCAAGCCTATTAGTAATCAGAAACCTTCTGAATTTGGCCCAGATCTACTCTCCCAGCCTGGCATCCTACTATAGCCTGGAGTTTGCAAAGTGCCCCACACTAGGAATATTCTGACTTTTGTGCTTTTCTTTACCCATTTCCCCCTCTATCTCTTCCACTTGTTAAAATTTCATTCTTCCTTAAAAGCTGGTCAAGGGACTAGATAAATGTTAATTTTCACCTTTACTAAAATCTTACAGGGTCTTCAATTTTGCAGCTGTCTAAGGAAAAACTTTTCTGATTATAAGACAATTATCTCAGGATAAATTATACTCATATAGCAGCATCATAGTTTGTAATTTTACCATGGCTTGCTTGCTTTATGGCTTTTTTAAGAAAAATCCCTGAATAAAGATAACTTTGTGAACTCTGTCCATGGAGTAGGCAGTATCCAGCCAAAGAAATCCAACCTAGTAGACATCTGCACAACTTCTCTTTCCTTTTTTTTTTTTTTTTTTAATTTTATTTATTTATTTGAGAGAGAGAGATGACAAGCAGGCAGAGAGGCAGGCAGAGAGAGACAGAGAAGCCGGCTCCCTGCTGAGCAGAGAGCCTGATGCAGGGCTCGATCCCAGGACCCTGAGATCATGACCTGGACCGAAGGAGAGGCTTAACACACTGAGCCACCCAGGCGCCCCATTTCTCTTTCTTTTTAACCTGTGGAGCTTCCTGCTGGGGCAAGGTGTCTCACAGTCTATTCCCCCATGACCTTTCAGTTTCGAATGTCCTAGAAGCCCCCTTCTTATGTTTTGATCTCAGCTGGTTACTGTGCACAGGGACAGAAAGGAAAAAAGTTCACAGTACTCGTTTTCCCATGCCTTGCTGACTTTCCCTCCGATATAGAATGTCAGTTTCTGCCCATTTCACGCCAGCTTTCCCATGTTAGTGAACAGAGACACCGCTTTTCCCGTAGTACAGAATTACTCTCTGTAAGTAGTGTCTTTACAGGTGACAGGGTTACTCTCTATTTCTAACCACAACAGATTCCCAATCTCCAGCCTTTTCCTTATGACCCCAGGACTCTGGGGTGAGTCTAAAAATATTTTGACTATATAATCCTATTTCTAACATATGTTATTTTTTAATTTGAACATTTTAATAGAGAAATTGAAAAAACAGAAAAGAAAAAGACAACTGGCCATATTTGCATTTCACAGAAAAATCACTGTCAACATTTAGCATGTTTCCTTTTCACATTTCTTTGTTGTTTTTGTTCTCTACCACATCATGAAGCAATAAAATATAGACTGAACGTAGCTTCTGGAGACTGGAGAATCCCTAACAGTATAGAATAACTCAGCATAGTGGTGTCTGTTCTGGGGAGTTGCAATCTTGAGCACTGCTAAGGTCCCTACCTAATAAAAACGTCTCTCCAGGAATCATCTGCTTTTGTGGGTATGAGAAGAGAAGAGTGAATGTAATTAAATGCATTGCACTAAGGCCTGTGTTTTATTTAGTAGTTGTTCAGGCACTTTTAAACATCATCGTGGAAGTATAAATTTATATAAACTTTTAGTGGAAAATTTGGCAGCATCTACAAAATTATAAATTGAGTATGGCCTTTGCATAATTCTATTTTTTTTAAATTTTTGAAAGATTTTATTGATTTATTTGACACAGAGAGAGAGCACAAGCAGGGGGAGTGGCAGGCAGAGGGAGAGGGAGAAGCAGGCTCCCTGCTGAGTGCGGAGCCTGATGTGGGGCATCATGACCTCAGCTGAAGGCAGACGCTTAAGGACTGAGTCACCCAGCCACCCCCATAATTCTGATTTTAGAAAGATCTTTAGAAATATCTGAACCAGTGTACAAGAATGCTCATGATCCATCAATACGGAACTGAAAACAAGAATCCACGTCCACATGAATCATGGTTGACTAAACACACTGTACTCAATTCAAGAAATGAGCACTGCACTTATTAAAAAGAAGGTGGATATGAGCAAATATTGAAACAGTCACAAAATACTAGTAAGTACAGGAAGACACAGAGTAGTACGCTCGTATCCGTTTGCCTGTGCAAGCAATTTGACAGAAAATATATACCAAAACATTGACAATGGTTAAGGGACACGGGTCAAATTATAGAGAACTTTTGTTTTATATTTGTTATACTTTTGCATTAATTCAGTGTCTTACAATGATAAATTATAATTGGAAAGTTAAAGTCTTTGGGGCGCCCGGGTGGCTCAGTGGGTTAAGCCTCTGCCTTCGGCTCAGGTCATGATCTCAGGGTCCTGGGATCGAGCCCCGCATCGGGCTCTCTGCTCAGCGGGGAGCCTGCTTCCTCCTCTCTCTCTGCCTGCCTCTCTGCCTACTTGTGATCTCTGTCTGTCAAATAAATAAATAAAATCTTTAAAAAAAAAAAGAAAGTTAAAGTCTTTATATTTTTCTTTACTAGAAAATTATGGGGGAAAAGAACATATTATTCAAAGGAAAGATTTACTATTCAATTCCTTAAAACAATCTCAGAAGACAAAACATTTCTCAGCAAGTCATGGGGTGATTCATAAATCCTAAATTGGTTGGTAAAATAAAAGCCTAAATGTTAGGTATGTAAAATGGGAACAGGAAGACACCACGGTAAGGACTCAAAGTGACTACAAAATTTGAAGTTTACCGTATAAGTTTTGGAGAAAATTTACATAAACCACTTTAAATAGAAGACTGATGTTGGAGTGCCACCCTACAGTTTAGCAGTCACACTAGATCATGGCAGTTCCTGGCAGCATGTAAGTGGAGCCTGAATTCTGAAAACTATCCTAGAGCCTCTAAGTGGAAGCCATCCAAGTTGTTATTAATGGCAAGATCAAGACAGAATGCATTTGGTTATTAAATTACCTTTGGAAAATGAACAGAAGTCAGGTTAGTATCTTTTTATTCTATCTTAAATACCTGTGAATAATTATAATCTAGACCAAAAAACTTACATTGTGTAACTACTTCAAAACCTTTATATTTTCTTTCATTATAGATATCATTGTCTGGATTTTGAATAGGTGAGTGCCGATGTTTCTCTAGAGTATATTTTAATTGAAAACAACCAAGCTTACCTCCTCATGAGGGGCGAGAACTCCTGTTTCCTCACTTCGGAGGTGAACTGGATGATAATCAAGGACTCAAAAAACCGTTAGAGCTACAATGTCCTTGAGAAGCCGTCTGCTTCATTATTTTAGTCATAGCGTTGTTGTCTATGTTAGAGTAATCGAACGATAGTCTTTTTTTTAAGAGGAAAAGAGAGGGGAATGGGGGAGGGGCAGAGGGAGAGGAAGAGAGAGAATCCCAAGCAGGCTCCGTGCCCAGTATAGAGCCCAATGTGGGGCTCGATCTCACGACCCTGAGATCATGACCTGAGCTGAAATCCAGAATCGAATACTTAATTGACTGAGCCACCAAGTGCACCAATCCAACGATAGTCTTAACTACTTGGAGTTCAAATGATTTTAGGAGAAATGAATTGGTTACATAGCAAGTATAATTCATGTTCTGAAGAGTAAAGTCCTTATAAAAACTCTACAAGTGATAACTATTGTATTAAAAACTTTTAAAAGTTAACTGTAATACAACATTCTTACTAATTAATTTCAAATTTTAACCCACTATCAAAATTCTTGTATTTTTAGTGATAGGAACCACAATAATTATCTGGGTCAACAGTGAGTTATATTTGATAATCTGTGTAGACAGTGATTACAATCAGGGCAAACAAAGTGAAACAGGTGAACAACTGTGAGACTCTCCAATGGCATCTGTGCTGGCCAATTGCCTGTTTGCCTTCACACTAATCTCACTGCTGCCTTCTTGCCCTGTCTCATACATACATCGTGCTCTTTCCCATGGCTTCTGAGTAGATTTGGTGAGTGGCAGACATTGTTAGAAGACTCAGTGACCAAAGGAAGACAGAAGCTAGAGTACCTCTCCCACCAAACCTGTAGTATAACCTCCATGGTTCCAGAGCCTCCTCCATTGCTAACTTCAGTCTAGTACTGGAGCCCCAGATGTACCCATCAAGCTTGTTCTTATTTTGAAATAGCCTTGATTTTGTTATGGGGCCAAGTTTAGTACAGGTTACAGGAAAAGAAGGATGGATTTAATTCATGTTATCAGAAAATTCTCTCTGTCCTGGAATAAGGAACTTTAGGTAGAACATTGCTGTTAAGACATAATAATTAGCATCTGTAAAGAAGTATGAAAGTTATAGAAACGTCTATATATATTATCTTCAAATTACTGTGGACTACTCTGTCTTGTTTACAACATGCAAAAGTGAAACTAAGGTATAAGTCATACCGTCATACTTCTACATCAGCTATGAAGCATCTGTGGGTGCTTGTTGAAAATGAAAAAAAAATAGCAATTTTCTCTTTCTCAAATTAGGCTAATTGCTTGAGGAGTATTTCTTTTGTTTCTGAACACAGGTGATGACTTTGGAAGCTCATGGAGACAGAAGTGGTAGCAACAGAGAGCCATCTCATATTCTAGGTTCTGGGTTAATGAGAATCCAGAGCATAAAGAGTTGGAAAATTTGCACAATAGTAGGCTCAATTACAGTATATCTCTACTGTCCTGTTAGAAAATTCCTCTTGCATAAACCATATTGGAGGCAGGAGACTTCAGCCATTTCTAGAAAGTTAAGCGTACATTCTCACCAAATAACATTTTAATTTTGACTTATGCTGGCAGTATTCATGTACTATAACCTCCACATAGGAGGACATAAAAAATGACTTAGACTACATGACTTAGTTTTTCAGATCTGAAGGTCTTCTTTTAAAAATCAGGGTTCATAGACCTAATCAAAGGACCTAAATAATGCAGTATTCTTTAGGTGACTACAGTTCTTGAATTTTGACACAGAATTTTCATCTTCCTAAAATTTCTTATATATTTTCTGTAGTATTCTGACTCCTGTTTTCCAGAATTTCTCTATTATATGAGCCATTATATCAAGACACTCTCGTCTTCATTTGCATTATCAAGAAGGCAGGAGGAAGTGCAGATGCTTGTAATTTTCATGTCTAATTAGGATTATTGTTCATTAATTCAGATCGATCAAATAATTTCTGCATTTTTCCCCTCAAACTGTTTCATTTTATTTCTTTTATACTCTCATCGGGGGTTCGCTTGTCATCAAACCGTTTAGCTTTCTGGCCAACCTATTTGCCTTCCTTGGCTGGATTCCTCAAAGTTCTGTTTTCTGCCAGTTTTGTATATTTAGTATACCCTCTTTGTCTGCATCCGCTGTCCCACATCTCACGATTTGGCAAAGCCACTCAAGTTTTATTATTTCGATTTCTCTCCATCTACCAACTTGCCTGCAGTGTTGGTTTACTAATATCAAGCCGCGTGAGTCTGTTGCTAGAACACCAGCTTCCCCTCACTGACAGGAATTCCCAAAAGAGCTAAAAACTACCATCAAACTGAAACTATTTCTCTGCTTTGCCTTAAGAAAACGAGCGATCCTCTTCTCACCCTGGTCGCATTTTCTTTCTCGGTTTCTAAAGCGGTTTGTCCCATCGGCAGACCAGTTTGTATGCTTGGTTTAAACCCGCACGCGTCCTATCTTACTGGCTTTAACAATACACCTTCCTTTGCAAAAACGTCTCATTCATCAAGAACCGATGCCTCAATTCACAAGAGAACTTTATCACCACATCAGTCATCTCTTCAGGGATCGTGCTCCGAAGCTTGAAGTTAGAATTTGCCACACCTGAATTCCTGTGCCTTAAACTGTGGTTAATTGCATCACCTAGAACTTGAGTCAAACAGCAGCTTCCTCAGCGTCAGTGCCTGTGTCGCTCAGTGAGTGAGGATTGCTCATCAGGACGCTTCTCCCCAAGTCGAACATTCACGAACAAAAAGGATGTGTAAACACTGATAATTTGCTAAAGGGAATACGGTTAGCAAATTTTTATAAATTTTTGAATAGCGGTTTCTATCATGTCGAACTAGTTTTTTCCCTTATAGAGCGTTACCACAGCACTTCACTTTTACACATATATCTACTTTACTTACCAGAGATAGGTCTTACTGTGGTGAACACTTGGAAATTACTAAAGCATTTTCCTGGAGTTGAAATACATGAATTTCACTGAGTACTACTTTTATTCATTCAGATTACTGTTTTGAATATACTATAAGACAGTAGATAAGCAATAAACAATGTGGAACTTCCAGATTAACTATCATGTGATTTACTATGTTTTTTTGATGTTCTTAGAATTTCACGGTCCTTCCTGGTGTCTGACTCCAGCAGACAGAGGATTGTGTCACGCCAATGAGAGCCGATTCTACTACAATTCAGTCATTGGGAAATGCCGCCCATTTAAGTACAGTGGATGTGGAGGGAATGAAAATAATTTTACTTCTAAAAAAGCATGTCTTAGGGCTTGTAAGAAAGGTAAAAAGGACATTCTTCCCATTAATTCACTAGTGTTTAAGATAGTAATTGCATTGAAATTATGAACAAATTTTAATATAAGAAAAATATTATGATATTAGTTCTACTTATAATAAACACAATTTTATAATTTAGGTAATATATGTCCCCTTTTCAACTACATTTAGATGATATTGCTGGAGATATTAACTACAATTCCTCATAATGTGTCTTTCACAGAAAAAATAATCTACTTGAAATAAAACATTCTATCCTTTAATATTTACATACTAAGCTTCATTTTAAATTATACCAAAATATTTTTAAGCTGTCTTACAATGCACAACATTTAAATGTAGCTACTGATTTTCTTCTGAATAGTAAAATGATGCAGGTTTATAGAGTATTAACATATAAGTAAAAATCACACGTAAGTCCACCAAGCATATTCAGCCACATGTTTGCTTTAATAAAATGAGCATGAATTTCTAACCGAAGATGAAAAAAAAAGTCAGAAACATGCTTATCCATTTTCGCTCATTCTCATATATGTGAAATGACTTCCTTAGAAATAGCTTGTTCTGCATAAAGACTAATTAAAGCTTTTAAGCCAATTTTTTTGGTTTTATATATTTAAAGATAATTTGAGAAAATTTGAAATAAAATGTTCTATTATATTACTCTGTTTTGCATAATAAATTTCTGTCTCTTCCTTATGTAGGTTTCATCCAAAGAATATCAAAAGGAGGATTAATTAAAACCAAAAGAAAAAGAAAGAAGCAGAGAGTGAAAATAGTGTATGAAAAAATTTTTGTTAAAAAAACATAAATTTTGTTACATTATTGTTTCAGTTCTAAATATTCTGGATGAAACTTTTCACTATATTTTCTTTCCCAAAATCCTTTTAATGAATATTTCCATGAATTTTCTATGTACATATTAACCACTATTAATAATTTGTATCAGAATTAACTTCTTTATGTAATCAAAGTGCATATTCAGGGGCTGACTACTATGAATTTACTTACTCTCTCAATCCCTATTTCCCATTGACTACAAGTTATCATATTACTGACCACATCCAGTCATTCCATTTTTACATTTGGTAATCGGTTGTTTGAAAATATGTTGTCATTTATTTGTTTTGATCATGTAGATGATGATCTCCTTTATTGCCTATGCACAGGTTAAAAAAATGTAGCTATTAAAGATCAAACACCCTTTGGATTTCACGTCTAAAATGGTGACACTTTCTTCTGTAAGGATCGGTCAATTACGTGTTGAAGGAGAGCTGGTAATAATACAATCCCATCATGTGCTTCCCTCCCTGGACATAATTTTCCTCCTTTTCCATAAGCCAGTGCCTCAGATCAATCTCGAGCCAAACCATTATCAGAACAAAAAGAGTCAATTCTATCATGTGCCTGATTTTGATTAACTATTTTTTGTTTGTTTATGACCCACTATATTAGTAAAAATGGTTGAATAGTTGTGTGTTAAGTACAGATCATGGTAAGAAGAGGCTTGGTGGAAAGGGAAATTTTTAATGGTAATCAAAAGGAAATTGTTTATGTACTTCCCAAATTCATTGTTTAACAAAGTTTTCTCTTGCACAAAATTGTAAGAATATTTAAACCTGCTGAAACCTACTTATTTATCTTTAGGCTTTGCATGTAGTACAACCCAATAAGTCATGTTTCAGGTGGGGGGAAAAAAGTCATGTTATTTCTGTCGAAGAGGAAGATTCTACTAGAAGATCTATGTGATACTCACTCTCAGTGGCCTGACCTTTCCTTGGAGTTCATTCCGTTCCTCCAGATCTGTACCTTTCCTTGCCGGCTCAGCTGTTGCAGTGCGGCATCTCCACAGCCTCCCGGACATTCCAGTCTCTGTAGTGCTCATCTCCAGCTTTGCATTTAAATTTGAACTTGCCATCTAGAAGCAAGTAACCATTTCATCTACTTAGTGGAGCTTCGTGACTTTTCTCTGGCAATAGTATTATAATTTTGCCCGTTCCTCAGTCTTGAAAGTTTAAAGCCAATTTTGACTTCTTATTTTTCTCCATATATGTATGTATGAAGAAAAATATATATATATATAATCGGTCTCTGAACACTATGGCTTCCTGTTTCATAACCTTCACCTCCAGGCTTTTTGCCCCTATTGCATTCTTCACATCAGGATTGGTTTAATTCCTAAGAATTAATTCGGTATATTTCTCCACCACTCAGAATCCATCAAGGACTCACTAGTTGGTACTTAACCCCATCCCACTCCCCACAATTTTATTTCGATATGTATTTTTTTAAATTTAACTACTGCCCTCTTTCTTGACTTTCAATTTAGTTAAAAGGGTATACACTATTCACTAAATACATCTTTAATTACTCAGCTTATTCATGCTGATTTCCCACCTAAAAATATGATCTTTTCTCGACTTTCCACATGAATTCAGGTCCAGCTCATGTGCGCTATAAAATCCATATAGTTTTGAGGCTGAATATGAAGTCCTAAGATATAATTATAAATCATTTTCATCCAATGGCATAAAAATTATATCATTATAAAATAGTGTCAACTTGTTCACTTAATTTTATACCTTGATTTCAAATAGATACGTACACACAATATATACATAAGTAATAGTCTTAAACTGAATGTTTGCTGTGGAATTTGAGACTTTGGGAAACCAAAATCCCTGTGCAATATGCTTTCTTGTCATTTATACATGGATAGCAACACCCTTAAATAAAGGGTAATGTCTCCTTAGGTCAAGTGATTAGTTGCCACCAACAATGTATAAATAACACATTAGTGAGTTGGACGTTTTCTCTAAAAACCATCCATGGGTTCATTACATAATCAAGAAAAGACTCACACTGAGATAGTTTGCAATGTTTAATTCACAAGAATATTATTTTTGCTGTATTTTTAGATAAGAAGCTCTCTGATGGTACTGTCTTACTTTGTTTTACATAACCAAATATATCTAACTGTGAATTTTATATAGAATTACATTATACAGCATTTATATATATTTACCAACTTTGTTTATTCTGTGTTCAAAATTAACAAATCATGCTGAAAACTGCTCAAATGATTTTAGTTTTTACGTTATAAGAAATAAAATATTATCCTGAATAACGAAGTGTAACTGTTATGAAGTTTAAAAAAAATTTTTTTTTTAATTTTTTAAATTTTAAAAAAAATTTTTAAAAAAAATTTCAGTGTTCTTCAGTTATTACAAAGATCGAGACCTAAGACAAAGAAAAAAATTGTTCCATAAGCTTCAGTTGACTTTTACCTCCCTTATTGGAATTTGCTAATAATCTCCTTTCAATTACAAATGTGCATTCATATACTAGGACTTCTTATTTGTTAAACAAATTAATTACTATGCCTTACAATGCATACTCCATTCCATATGTATTTCTACAATCATCTCCTACAGTTATATAAATATGAGATGCATATTTAAATATATATCATTAACTACAGATTTTATAAGTGACTTCCAATCTTGACTAATAAAGGTGTCATGGCCCATTTCCATGCCAGAAGGAGGAAGAAAATGACATTAATCAACTATTTAGGAGAAATCTTGAGTTATTTTATAAAATGTTCCTGTTTGTCTCCTTTTTATGAAGTTATTATTTGAATTTAGTTTCCAACTTTTGACTTTCAGTTCTTTCTCAAGAACTTTAGCATGAACACACCTGAATTACTTTTCTTGTATTCCACCCCACAGGACATCAGTCCCTTGGGGCCAATCTCTGAATTTCAACCACGTAACTGGTGTCTTCACTAGATTTATGCAGAGCACTTTTTAGGGGAGTAGTGATACATGGTAATTCATTTCACCAAAGAGAGAGAAGGAGAGATGTGAACACATTTAGTCATATAATGTAATAAAATAGAGCATTAGGACAATGAATAGGATTTCCTCATCCAAAAATTCGGATCCCCAAAGTTTGAAACAAAATGGGGATATATTTGATCACAAAATTAGAAAGACCAAAGTTATTTTTCTTCAGTATAGATGGCTTCAGGTGCTCAGTCTATCGTTATTCCTGATTCTTCTGCCCAGCATTTTTTGCCTTTATTTTTTAATCTTATAGGGTTACAAGATGACTTCTAGGATTTAAGGCTCACATCCTCTCAGATAAATTTTTCTAGAAAAGTTTATACTCTCTTACCTCAAAGAATTGAAGTCCTGGCCTCAGGCATGATCCACGAAAGAAATAACTGGCAAGCTGGACTTCATTAAAACTAAAATCTTTTGCTCTGCAAAGGATAAAAAAAGATATTAGAAAACAAGCCATGAACTGGGAGAAAAATGTCAAAAGACACATCTGATAAGGGACTGTTAACCAAAATATATAAAGATCATTTAAAACTAAAAAATAACAATGCTATTAAAAAAAAAATTTGTTCAAAGACCTTAGCAGACACCTCACCAAAGAAGAGCTGCAAATGACATAAGCATATGAAAAGATGCTCCGCATCATAGGTCATCAGTGAAATACAAATGACAACAATGAGCTACTACTACACATCCACTGGAATGGCCAAAACCAGGTGCGTGGACATGACCAAATTCCAGCAAATACATGCATAGAGCAGGCGCAACCCTTGCTTGTTATTGGTACGGATGCAGAATGGTTAGTCGCTTTGGAAACCAACTCGGCAGTTAATAACAAAAGTAAACACACTCTTACTATACCATTTAGCAGTCAAGCTCCTTGTATTTACCCAAATAGGATAAAAATGTTTGTCCACACAAAAGCCTACACAGATATTTGCAGCAACTTAATTCATCCTGGCCATAACCTGGAAGCCACCAAGATGTCCTTCAGCAGATGAATGGAGAGACGGTGTTACATCCCGATAATGGGATGTTATTCAGTGTCAAAAAGAAAAGAGCGGTTGGGGGAGCCAGGTGGTGGGTATTGGGGAGGGCAGATTGCATGGAGCACTGGGTGTGGTGCAAAAACAATGAATACTGTTACGCTGAAAATAAAAAATAAAAATAAATAAACAAAAGAGCTGTAAAACCATGAGAAGACAAGGAAGAATTTTAATGAATATTATTAAGTGAAAGAAGCCAAACTGGGAAGTCTACGTGCTGTAGGAGCCCCAGTACGTGGTGTTTAGGAAAAGGGAAACTGGAAATGGTAAAAAGATCCTGGTTCCGAGGGATAACTAAGAAAGGAAGAAGGACTAGGCAGAATACAGGATTTTCAAACTGGTAAAATCCTCTGTATGTGGCCGTAATGATGGAAATTGGTCATTATAGGTCATTATATCTCCAAACCCACAGATTGTACACCAGGAGTGAGTCAATATAAGCTATGGGCTTTGGGTGATTTTACATGCCAGTGGAGGTTCATCCTCTGTCACAAATGGACCACTCTGCTGGGGGATTGGCAACAATGGGGGAGGCCATGCACGTGTCATGGTAGGACATATGTGGGAAAGCTCTGTATCTTTCCTTCAATTTTTCTGTGGACACAAAAACTCTAAGGAATTTTTCTTATTAAAAAAATAAAAATCCTGGCTGCCCTCTTTTTGACCCAAATATCTAATGGCCAGCCTTGACCCAAATATCATGCTTAGAGAAATGTGACTTTCTGATTAACCAGGTATGAGTCACAAGTCCACTCCAAACATCCTCCTGGCATAAGCACTATCTGAAATTTGTGATCCGACTGCCAGGGTTGGGCCTAGAGTGAGGCCTCAGGCACAAAATTTGAGAAGACATAAAAAAAGTCAATAACCAAGATCAATAATATTGCAATGCAGCATTTCTAAAAAATTAAGCAATTCATGAAGAAAATATCAAAATTATTAACAAGACAGGAGCAGTAACAGCCATACTAGAATCTGAGGCAAAAGATAAAAAAATCAGTAATACCAATGACTGTTAAGAATATAGAGATGGTTCACCTTTGGTCATTATTTAGTATAATAAAGAGTATTAGTAGAAAAAAATAACCCAAATTATCATTTAATAGATAAAGAAAGTTCATTTGGTCAAATTCAACACTTATTTCAGGATTTAAAACTTTGAGCAAAGTAAAGATCTTCTTTATCTAAGGACGCATATCTACCAAAAACATACAACATGATGTGTAGTGATAAAATCTCAGAAACATCCCATGAAACTCAGGAACAGGACCAATGTGTTCTCCACTACCATTACTGTTCAACATATCCAGGTAGTCTTAATTTTACACCCAAACAAAAAGAAACAGAAATTAGGCATAAACATATCAAAGTTATTTTCATACAATATGCTTAGCATAAATGAAAATCCAGGGGCGCCTGGGTGGCTCAGTCATTAAGCGTCTGCCCTCGGCTCAGGTCATGATCCCAGGGTCCTGGAACAGAGGCGTACATCGAGCCCCCGGCTCGGCGGGGAGCCTGCTTCCTCCTCTCCCACTCCCCCTGCTTGTGCTCCCTCTCTGTGTGTCTCTCTGTCAAATAAATAAGATCTTTAAAAAAATAAGTGAAAATCTAGGAAAATCAAAAACCGAAATAATACGAGTATGGCAAGATTGCTACATGCAAGTTCAATACATGAAATCAATAGCATTTTTGTACACTACATAGAAAAACAGAAAATATGTACTAGCTACAACAGAACAAAACCCTTATGTACGTAGCAGTAAATTCCATGAAAGATGCATACCAAAAAAATTTTTTTTAAATCCTTTAGAGAAAATTGAAATTTTCTCTAAATTCAAATGCTGAGGGACATAGAAAGAGCTAAATATTCTATTTATTGTAGCTCTTCGTGTTTGCAAAAAAAGACGTATGATCCTTTGAGATTGTGAAGGAAGAAAATGTTAAAATACATAAGCATTTTTGTTTTTTTGAGAGAGAGAGAGAGCGAGTGAGCCCCCGAGCAGAGGGTGGTGGGAGGTTGGGGTGGGGTAATGGGGAGAGGAAGAGGGAGAGAACCCCAAGCAGACTCTGCACGGAGAGTGGAGCCTGATGCTGGGTTTGATCTCACAACCCTGAGATCATGACCTGAGCTGAAATCAAGAGTCAGTCACCTAACCAACTGAGCCACCCAGGAACCCCAATACATAAGCATTTTCAAATTAAGAAATGGAGAAGAAAATCTCTATTATAAAGAGAAAGAGGCATATGAATGGAAACTGGAGAGTAAAAGGGGTGCCCAAGTCTCAGTGGGTTAAACATCTGCTTTTGGCTCAGATCACAGTCCTAGGGTCCTGGGATCGAGCCCCACATCAGGTCCTTGCTCAGCAGGGAGCCTCTCCCTCTGTCACTCCCTCTGCTCATGCAGTCTCTCTCTGTCAAATAAATAAAATCCTTTTCAAAAATTGGATTGTACGGAGCGCCTGGGTGGCTCAGTGGGTTAAGCCTCTGCCTTTGGCTCAGGTCATGATCCCAGGATCCTGGGATCGAGCCCCGCATCAGGCTCTCTGCTCAGCAGGGGGCCTGCTCCCCATCACCACCTGCATCTCTGCCTACTTGGGATCTCTGTCTGTCAAATAAATAAATAAAATCTTTTAAAAAAATTGGATTGTAAAAAATGAGAAAACTAGGAAATCAATTCAGGAGCCTAATCTTGAAGCAATAGAAAGTCCAGAAAAATAGAGCAGCTAAAAGAGAGGGGAGAGAGATCTCGAAGATGTAAACAGGAAAGGTTTCCTTTATGGAGATGGTGCGCCATAACCAACAATGGAAACCTCCCAGGATCCCTCCTCCACGCACAGGAAATGTCAAATACTAGCGATGAAGAGAAGATTCCTAAAGGACAGAAGAGTGCGGGGGAAGAGTCACGGAGAAACTGAAATAAAGTGGAATGGTTCCTCTCAATGGCAAGAACGAAGTCGGATACGAAGTTCTGAGGGAGGACGCTAGCTATTCACTAGTACCAAAAGGCTTCAGTGCTAATCGATCTTTCAAAGAGATGCCTGGAGTACTTTTCTGGAAAAATAAAAGTTAATTAAATAGACTTGTTTAATGCTTTCACCTTCCACCAGAGGTTTTGGGGAAAAGTTCCTGAGTGTGACCTAAGACACTTTTTTGTACCAATACTGATCCTACTTGGTGGTGAATTTGTCATCTAATTTCTTTAGCCTCACATTTACTCATATTTGATACGAACGACTGAGCTAGACTGCCTATAAGAATTCTCCCAGTTTTGGCACTTTAGGGTTTTATGGTAATGTTCTCTATTTAAAAGCATTCAACGCCAATACATAGTATGCCAAAAAGTGTAAAGATGCTCTGTGATCAAAGAGACCATCCAAAATCCACATTGGCCAGACCCTTCCCTCAGTAATGACATCTCCTCTAGCATATGGTGGCCATTTTCAATGTTTGGCTATTTTCCCTCAGAACTGGCCTATGTTGATGCAGCTTGCCATATCCAAATGGACCACATCCAAATCACGTTTTCGTCTTCAGTGCCTTGTTGATTCCCAGACATCAGAAGATTTGATGAGAAGCTTCCAGCTTATTACTTAGCGGGGGTTCCACTCACTCTGGGAGATTCTGAAGGCCTTAACAGTTTGGTTTTGCTTATGATTTAAAAAAATTTCTGAAACATTAACTTTTTTCCTCTCAAGATTATATGCATTCTGGAGAAAGTAATTCATGTGCTTCTAATTCACATGAGGTCATCAAGGCATTTTATGATCATGAAAGTTTTGAAATAAATATAAAAGCATTTAATCTTTCTTAAACCATTCTTTTTAAAAACTTATTTTAGACAGAGAAATAGAGAGAGAGGGAGCCGGTGCATGAGCTGGGGGAGGGCAGAGGGAGAGACTCTCCAAGCGGACGGCCGGCCGGGCTCCACGGGGGGCTCCGTCTTAGGGCCCATGAGATCATGCCCCGAACCAAAACCAAAAATTAGCTGCTTAACCGACTGAGCCACGCAGGCACCCTGTCTTTTTAAAATCACTCATAAAGGAACTAGCAAAATTTAATGAAAATAAATTATCTCTAGTACCCCAATCTTGTATTTCAATATAAAATTTATTTTAACAAGTTTTAGTTAAATCTAACTGTAGCCAAAATTCACTCATTCCTGTCAGCATTACTGATGATTTGCTCTTCTTCTTATGAGATAACATCAGCTAAATCGACTATGAACCTAATTGGAGGGTTTTAATGCATATTTAGTCTGTATTTGCACAGAGGTTATAGTTTAAATGTACTGACCCTTTAAGCTGCAGGAGCCCTCAAGTTAGGAGCCAGAGGAAAATGCTACTACTGCCTTCATGGATTTGTGGAATCAGAAAGCAAGAATTTTTACTTCCCAATAGTCTATTTTTTAAACATACTCCCTACTCTCAACAAATGTTCAACAAAACTTGCAAATCACTCTAGGGAAATTTCGAGTTTCTAAATGTGAACATCTGTGAGCTACCTACACGATCCACCTCGCCAAGAAATCGCTACTCCAGAGAAGAAATAAACAATCACCATTTTTTTACTCAAAATATCTGACATTGTTCAATGAGAAAGCCTTTGAGGCTGTAATGTTACGTGGGAGACGTTTGCTTACCTCTGCGCATTCTCATTTCCTCCCTCACACATACACGTCGACCAGGGAGGAAAACCTCTAAAGCGCAGTATATCTCATAGCTTCAAGAGTAAAATAGTATTTTTACTCCCACAAATGAGTACTATTTTAAAGGCTGTGGAAGAAGAAAACAAACCAAATAATGAACAGCATAGAATCTGGCTTCGAATCAACCTAGATTCGAGCTTATAAAGCCTTCGTATCCCTAATGGCCTCTTTTTTGTCAAATGATCAAGACGTTAAGTAACAGTGCCTGTAAAGTACTCAGCGTAGTGTTTGCTACATCATAAGCCTTTATTGAAATGGCTAACTAGTCATACTACAGTTTGTTAAATATTTCATATTTTTTTAAAGATTTTATTTATTTATGTGACAGACAGATTACAAGTAGACAAGAGAGCCAGGCAGGGAGAGAGGAGGAAGCAGGCTCTCCACGGAGCAGAGAGCCCGATGTGGGGCTCGATCCCAGGATCCCGGGATCATGACCTGAGCCGAAAGCAGAGGCTTTAACCCACTGAGCCACCCAGGCGCCCCAAATATTTCATATTTTAAGGCTTCAGAATATAGTCTCCGAACTCTAACAGTTACTCAAGTAAGTCAGGCAGTAAAAGTTAAAGCAAGAACTTTTAGGTAAAATTTGTTTGCTAAAGTAATAAATGAGAAATGGAATTGACATAAGTGGTTTTAAGATTAACTGAGAAAAATGTAAAAATTATGTATTTGAGAATTTTAAAAACTTTTCATAATTTGTTTTTGAGAAAATTGCCCAAGGGGTGCTAAAAATATTTTTAATATGGAAAGTTCCATAACAAGGGTAAAAGGAGGGGGTGGGGTAAAAAATATCAGTGAATGTTTTTATTTCTCTGTAAAATGTACCTTTTACAGAGGTAAAGTTTACCTTACAAAGCTTAAATGTCTTGTTTCTAAGAAATCTTGAGTTTAAGAAATGACCACCTTTATTCCTTATGTCATCCTCTTAAATAGTCAAAACTTACAGTAGCATTCATATATGAATAACATGGAAAAATGCATGATCTGGATAGAAACCAAAACACAAATATTTTAAGTAGAAAAATAGCCAAGCTAGTGGGGAAGCTTTAATATAAACATGCTAAACACTGTGCTGTCTTCCTATCTTGCTAATACTTATTTTTTTTTCCTATGTGGAATTATCTCACTGAAGCCTCAGTAATCAACATCACTTGACTTATATTCCGTACAATTTTCTTCCAAACGTATCTGCAGTAGCTTGCCAGATTAAATATTTTGCCAATAATGTAAAGAAGGACAGGTTTAAAGACTAAACCACTTGGGTTTCAAGTTCCAGTTCTACCAATTTCCAGTTGTACAAACTTACTAGGATTCCATTCCCTCATCTGAAGAGTGAGACTAAAATCCTCACTATATGCTTTAAATATCTAAAGCATAGAGCAGATATCTGAAAAAATGTCTGTTATCAACGTTACTTTACTTCCTCAACTTCTCCTAAAACAGAACAGAGACCCAGCAGCACGACCAGAGGTTAAGTACTTTAGGATATACTAATCACTACAAATTGTTATTGAACTTGTTTTTATGTTTTACAATTAATAAAAGAAGAGTTTCCTTCCATTGTAGTATTGTTATTTTCTGAATACCCACAAATATCATGAGAAGGGAATTTTAAGGGTCCCATACATTAGGAGCCATGGCTAACGTTGTGAACATTATCTTCATTAATATCTGCAGAAAGACATGGAAACATTTCATAGGAAAAGCTTTGGTACTTACCTCCTCAGACCAGCCCCACCACCCCGGCCAGACCCAGCCACACCAAAACAAAGCATAAAACTTGATTTGGATTGTAGGACCCATCACAAGTAGAGTAAAATGCAAATTCCTTACCATAATCTACGAGGTCCTACACCTTACGTCCTGATGCACTCATGCGGCACTCTCTTCTCACTGACTGGTCTCCAGCCTCTACAGACAACCGAGGTGCAACCCTTGGACCGGTTTTGTTGGCCTGTGATGGATTTCCAGCAAACTCTACTTTGGTGCCCCCTCCCATACGTCTTCTCCTGAGCCAGGGCCTCGTCCTGCAGTTGCTGGGGGGATCGGCTCTTCGTAGCCCTCGGCGCATCCTTCTCCAAATCGTCCTCAGCTGGTAGTGGCTGAGGGTAGTTCCTTCTCTAGAAATTATGCTCCCCACGCCCAGAGTGGCTCCTACAATGACTGACTAATGAGGAGCCGGTAAAGACAGGTTCCTTTGCATCCGGGAGGCCAACTCTGTCGTGCAAATGATTTTCCAGAGTCCTACCCTGGTCGCGCAATTGACAGTTTAGGTCAAATCCAGATTTTACTTGAGACACCATGTTTGCTCACCTCATCCTTTTTCAAACCTGCTTCATTCCCTTCATGCTTTTGCCTAAAGTCTAAGGAGCACTCTTTCAGTAAATCGTTGGCAACCGAATTCTTCTTCCTAATCTAGGGAATGTCTGCTACTTTTTCCCTTCTAGGTTCCAGAGTAATTCTTATCTTCAGAGAAAATGCTTTTCTACAGGAAATATGTTCTCCCGCCTTCCTATCTACTTAGCCTGATTTGTTCCAGTCATTGAACACACTGCTTTTAGCAATCTGAGTTATTTAACCAATATAAGCAAAAATAAATGTATTTTTCTAAATGTCTACCTGGGGATAGAAAAGAAATTCCTTGAGATCAAGGACCATGTCTCTTGTACATGACAATGTATGAAGGACCGCTTTATACTTCTAATATCTAACCAAATGCTTGGCACGCGATAGGTGATCAGTTAATATGTGTTTAATGGCTGTTGTCAAGAAACCTTGTTTTCTTATGATACAAACGTTTATAGAGAGAAATCTTAGAGGTAATAATTATGCCCCCAAACAATGTCTCTCTCAAACGTCAGCTGTATTTAGCCAGAACAGGAGTATAGCCAATTAGTGACGGCTTTTTTTCTAACACATAGTGATGGGATATATATTTTTTAAGCTTGGATATAGGGAGGGACTGATTTGACAGACGTCAGAGAAAACTCTGCTGTAAGCTTTTGAAGATTTAGGTTAGTTTATTATTATTATTATTATTATTATTATTATTTTATTTATTTATTTGACAGAGAGAGCACAAGCAGGAGGTGTAGCAGGCAGAGGGAGGGGGCGAAGCGGGCTCCCTGCTGAGTAAGGAGCCTGACACGGGTTTGATCCAGGACCTTGGGATCATGACCTGAGCCAAGGGCTGTTGCTTAACCTACTGAGCCACCCAGGCGCCCCAGGCTTTTGAAGATCTGATTTGTATTCCTGTTCAGACACACAGGAGTTAGTCCACTCCAGCCTAGCCATGGACTTCAGAGTTGTCTCGCTTTAGATCGCTTCAAATATTTAAATATATGTATGTATTAATATATATATTTATTGGAAGACAAAAGATGGTAGGTCTTTTTAGCTTGTATTTTTAACTTGTATTATGTTTTTAACATTTAATTATTGGTTTGCCTTTATCTAAATATTTTATGATGTATTTTTTCCATTATATATAAGTCGATACTTTAATTGTATAGGCTAGAGCAAGTACGTGCCCATTGTAACTCCAGTTAACATGTGGATCAGAATATTTTCTTCGTAATCTTCCCTAGTTATTGAGATTTTTTTTTTTTTTAAATCAGAGAAAGAAAGAATTTCATTATTCAGGTAGAGCAATTTTTGGCAATTTGAAAATACTTAACACTAGATGGCAGGATGAGACTGTGGGTACCTATTTCCTCAAAGCTAAGCATTCAAAGGATCTGCTACTTCTCTCCAAACTGCTGAGAATTCTTGAGCAAATACACTGTATTTTTTTTTAATATATGCACTACATATAGTTCCACATTCCCTTCTGTTTAAAAACTTTCACTGATGTTAACATCAGTAATAGAGTGATGTTAAATATGAGTAAATTATTGAAGAGAAAAATATAAATAATTATTAACTTTACAAACTATATCAACATGACAGCTGAATAAAGAAGTTTTTGGTGGGAAAACATTCATGCCATTCGGCATCTTTAGAACTTAAGACATGGGCATTTAAACATATGCTACTTATGTCAACATGCAAAAACTCAAATAAACTATTTATTCTAGTAATCAAGATTGACATTCTCAAATAAGAAGCAATTCGGCAGAAATTCACAATAAATGCATATCCAGAGACGAAAAGGGCATCTTTTCCAAGGCCAACTAAAACTATCCTAGAAATAGGAGGAACTATTTTAAACTCCTCTGGGAAACAGACTCAGGTTTCCCAAAGGCATTAATCACTGTCAATATTTATGTTACCACTGGTCAGTGCAGTATGGATAAGCGTGGCTAGGGTGACCATATATATTTTTCCCATTCAAATCATGGCATTTTGAGTGTGGAAATATAAACTGGGACTGCCCTAGCAAACCAGGGCATATGATCCCCAAATTAACCATGTGCACTCTCAGAAAGCTCATGTCGTGCCCTCATTTAACTGAGCATTAATGATGTTGTTGTATTGAAGCTTTCATTTTGAATTCGCCCATCATGTATCTCATATGCCACTGTTAGCCCTTTTTTCTAGCAAGGGTTATTCCTTTGGGAGGAGGAGAGGCTTAAACAATCATGAATATCTACAAAACATATTGATTCTCTTGGAAGATGCAAATCCATCAGAACTTAAAGAGAATAATGAATGAGAATAATGAAAAGAATAGGCAGATTCTTAGCTAATTGTTTTTGATACATTGTTTGACTCTCTTGGGGAAACGCATTATAAAATACTGAAAGAAATACTAGCTGAAGATTAGTAAAATTGTTTTATTTACCTAATATGGATGTAATGTTACTCATTTCAAATCTAAAGTTTTCTGCTCTTGGGGCGCCTGGGTGGCTCAGTGGGTTAAGCCTCTGCCTTCGGCTCAGGTCATGATCTCAGGGTCCAGGGATCTAGCCCCGCATCGGGCTCTTTGCCTGGCTGGGAGCCTGCTTCCTCCTCTCTCTCTGCCTACTTGTGATCTCTGTCTGTCAAATAAATAAATACAATTAAAAAAAAAAGTTTTCTGCTCTTTTCAAATTTGTAGTCATAGTAGGTATTTTAAAAATAACATAATTTCCCTCAAGATGATAAATTACATGCACAATTAGATTTAAAGATCAGCTCTTTGGTTTTAATAACAGAAAACAGCAAATTCACTCTTAATGGCCCAGCCATTCATTTGGATCTGGTCCTTTTACTGAATACAGTTCATTACGTAATGAAATAACTTTAAATATACTAAGCAATTGCTAGGTAAAATAATAAATAAAAGATCGGGTCAACTTATTAACTTCATAGAATTTTTTGATGCCAAGATTATAAAAATCACGTGTTTCTCCTTAAATTATTGGTGCATTTTTAGTAAAGCATGGCATATGTAGTTTCGTTGATTGCATAAATTATCTCTGGGTGTAACAGCTTTCAAACAATTGAGGACCCAGAGGAATTATTAACATACATCATAACAACTGAAATATTTTAATTCACGGCATCATCATAGGAAGCATTTGTAAAGATCTTTCTTACTTTCTCCTCGGAGGTAGACTGTCCTTAATATTCTTTATGTAAAAGTGTTTTGTTCTGCTGGTTTATTTTTGTGGCCAAACCATCCCCGGAGACTGTAACTACAGAAACTCAAAATAAGTGGTCAGAGCAGCCTGTAGAGAACTAAATTTGTCAAGACATATTTTTGGTCCATTTGACTAACTTAGTAAAATAATATAAGAGGTAATCCAGAGATTTTGAGTTCGCTTCCTCCTGAGTATGAGTCAAACTGCATTTCAGGGACGCCTGGGTGGCTCAGTGGGTTGGGCGACTGCCTTCAGCTCAGGTCATGATCCTAGAGTCCCGGGATCCAGCCCCACATCGGGGTTCCTGCTCAACGGGGAGTCTGCTTCTCCCTCTGACCCTCCCCCTTCTCATACTCTCTCTTGCTCTTTTTCTTTCAAATAAGTAAATAAAATCTTTTTTAAAAAGTGCATTTCACATGGCAATTGATATTCATTATTGTGGGACTGTGGCACCACTGAGCCTTACACGGGACTACAGAGGTAGGTGCGATCCCGCAGGTAGGACTCTCACACGGACAACCGTGACCACTTATCATCACGCGCGTCATTCTTCAGTCGCACATTATCCCTCAGTCTGTAGAAAACCCCGCTGAGCTCTGCACGGCTGCACTAGACTCTGCGGTCCCTTGCTAACCGCGGAGAATCTGGTGCTTGAATCCTCACGGCCGTCAACATGTGCCGTAAACAACTACTCAGGGGGACACATCCTATTCTCCGGAACGCCCCGACACAACTAGTATAGCCTGTGACTCAAAAATACGCCTGGTCACGGATGAGTACGTGCTCACCAGTGTCTTCGATCTGTATGGAAAACGATTCTGTTACATGTGTATGAAATAGATCACGCTGGATTCATTTTCGACAGTACCACATTGCCTAAGAGTCACCCCCTTGATTACTGAAATACGTTTTTTTGTTCTACTGCATTTTCTTAAACGTTTGTCATCATATTTCAGTGCCCTTGAGGAATCTGCATTATCTGTCTTTTGTCCTGTCCCTCCAGACACAGAGGGCTGCTCGCAGGTCTTCGTGCCACTTATTTCGTCTGGAATTTACAAAATGGCAACTCTGAGTGGGACGCGGGGCGCGCGTTATCTCTGAGCAAGGCTCATAGATACCGGTAAGAACTATTCACGCGTCTCCATGAACTCGGACCGTGGGCCTGACCGGCCGCGTAAGCAGGAATGTGGTAGCGTCCGTTAGCCTTCAGGACGCGACCTCCTGCTCAGGAGAGGAGAGGAGCACTGGTGCGCGGGTCTTAAGACGCACGTTCCAGCACAGACGTTTCACTCACTAGACTTCACTAGTGTTGGACAAATGAATAAATGAATCTTCGAAAAAAAGTATTAATGCTTTTGTGAACTTACTGGGGAAAGTCTTAGTTTTTCATAATTCAACTTCAAAAGCTCTATTCATGTCTTTCCAGGGGTCCGATATCATTATCAAGGCAGGGAGATGAGAAGACGTGGACAGTGGTCATTCGGGGATGAAAATCCAGTGCTCGATTCCGCTGTGAATTTTCAGACGGGAACACCGAGGCCTAAAAAGTTTTGTCAAAGGTCACACTGGAGAGCGTCAGAACCAGGACTGGAATTTCGTGCCTCTGGGTCCAATCCCAGCACTTTGCACTTCCTTCTTAGTAGTTCCGGGAGCAGTGCCCTTCCTCCGTGGACGGAGTCCGTCGCGCGCCCTCGGGGTCCGCTCCAGCAGTGTTCTGGCTGAGAAGCCTTGTTCGCGGAGCCAGACGTAACCTGCGGCTCGGCTTCTCGGACGAGCGGAAGGAAAGAGCTCGCGACCAAGCACCTTTCAGCAGCCTCCCAGAGCAAAGCTCACCAAACCGTACCTGAAAATACAATATTCTGTAACCTGGCGATGTAACCCAAACTGTCCCTGAAAATACAACATTCTGTAACCCGGCAATTTAACTCCTCTGGTTATTTCTCTCTCAATAACCAAAGGTAGGACAGTTTCTTACAAATCTTTTAACTATAACTGATAGAGATTCGTATACATCCTATTTTTATAGGTATTTATTTTTATTCACCTTGATCCTATGGATCTTTAAAATCAAAGATGTGTAACGAGTTTCTTCAGTGGATCCAGGTAACAAAAAATGTCAACGAGAGGGAACTGCTTCAGAACATGGTGTCCCTTTAATTTATGTTGCCTTGTCCTCCTTTATTAACAAAAAGTGTGAGCATCTCATTCTGTTCCTGAAGTTTTCAGTAATTTACTAATTTTTCCAGTGCCACTGACCTCAAATTTACTAAGAACTGAATAATTATCACAGTATCTTATGTATTTCTAAATGTTACATAATTTGTTGATTGAAATTCTAAGAGATATAAGCAATTTGATATATTATTTGATTCATCTCTTCTAGTTTACGGAGGACGATATCGATGCCCAGTGCTGTTCAGGGTACAGCAATTATAATTATTATTGAATCTCACACACTTACAGTACTATGAAAAGATAATTGCATTTCAAATTTAAAGCGTTCTTCCCAGGTAATGTCCAATGATTTATCAAACCCATTTGGAATAAACTTATGTTTTGAGGGAAAACTTTCTAAAGAATTAGAATATATTACATGTTTTACATAATCATTATGTTTATAAGTTATCTGCATTTTTGGCAAGGTTTATTTTGAGGGATAAATGCAATATAAATTTCTTTTTTATTTCATAGGTGATAAGGTAATTAAACCTACATATAATGACAAATGATGCTATGTATATGTGCACACACAACACACATACACCGTGGTTTTGTTTATGACACATATGCACGTAGTCATGTCATGGACAAAGTAAAAAAGTCAAGAAACCTGGAGAATAAAGCTTCATCGTTTAAGTGTGAAAACCTGACCGGGTAACAGCCCTGGTTATGAGGACTCAGTCCAAGTCCGATCACGGAGTTGATTCTGATGGATGCGGGTGTTATTTTTGTGTTTATTAGGAAGAAAGATGTTGACAACAGTTGCTCAGCGCCTTGCAGAGTCGAATTCCACACTCACACACACTCACACACTCTCACTCACACAGACACACACTCACACACTCTCACTCACACTCACGCACACTCACACACTCTCACTCACACAGACACACACTCACACTCACACACACACACTCTCACACCCACTCACACCCCCAAGTCCTTGCAGTGCGGGGCGGGACGCCGCACCCACCCTCCAGCCGCAGGCGCTGCTGTGTGGCGCGTCCTGACACGCTCCGCCCGGGTGGACGCGGGGGCCGCGACTTGGGCGCACGCGGCGGCCTCTGCTCCGCGCTCCTGCGCTCGGGGCGGGCGAGGGGGCTGCCGCCCCGGGGGGAGCCGGAGGCCGACAGCAACGCAACACGAGCTGCAGGCGGGGTCGGGGTGATGTCACAGGAAGCGCCGCGGCTCCCCTGCGGCAGAGCCCGGGCAGCGTGACAGCAGCCGCTCCCGGCACAGTGTCCGCTCCCGGCCGAGCAGCGCCGGGCTCTGCCGCCCCGACCTCAGCCTGCAGGACCGCGCCGGGGGCTTCCTCGCCCGCCGCCTCGCCGCGGCGCGTCTCGTCTCCGGGGCGCGTCTCGCCCGCGGGCCTCGGAAGGTCCACCCTGGGACGGCGTCTCCGGGCGCCTCCGGCAGCCGCGGGTAAGTACACGGTCCGGCGCAACGCGCGCCTCCGAGCGGGTCCCCTCGCCGGCGGCGACCCTCTTGCCGCGGAGGGTCCCGAAGCAACTCGGCAACGCGCTCCTTCGCTCGCCCCGCGAGAGGAGCGGCGCCCGGTGCCCCGAAGCGCGCGCAGAGTCCGCCACCGGCGTCGGGACGCGCAGCGACATCCCGGAGGTAAGTCCGGCCGCGAGGAAGACTCTGCGCGCGTGGAAAGGCGCGTTCGGACGAGTAGCCTAGTCGGGGGCGACGCCTCCACAGCGTGCTCTGCCGTGCGCGCCAGCTTGGGCAGCGGGAAGACCTTTCCCCTCGGGAAGGGCCCGTCAGCCGTTCATGCGGTCCGGACTGCGAGAAGCGGGGACCAGGCCCTGACGGGTCCCGGGGCCCAGCCGCCCTGCCGTGGAACCAAGTGCAGAAGTAAAAGAAAAGCGCTCGCTCGGGCTTACTCCGTGTCCCGCGTGTGCCGTCACCTTTATTTGCACGCGTGCCTCCCACCGGGAGCTCGGACAATGCGCACCGTTCCTTGTCGCCAGATGGGGCTCGGGGTCGCTCCCGCCACCCCTGAGTCGCTGCGGTCGTGCCGGACCAGGGGGTGCGCTGCGAGGGAAAGGGAACAGGAAGGGTCCGGCGGGGACGGAGCGAGCGGGCTTTGTGCAGTCGCTGTCACTGCGCACCCGCCAGCTCGCCGCGCGCCCCCGACGACTCGGCTCCCTCCGCAAGCTCCCGGGGCGGGGATGGGAAGTAGGGCGAACGGGGCGCAAAGAAAGGCGACAGTTTTCCCAGAGCCGCAGATCACTAAGCAGAGAAATTAAAGTGCGTATTGAGAAGAAGCGCGTCCGGAAAACACTCACAGTCACGCTGAGGCGAAACATCTGTTAACGCACAGACCGCGCCCGACGGCGAAGCGATTGTCTGCTCAAGCGCCGGGGTCGACGCACCGCAGATCCGCTGCGGACAAAAACGAGCTGTCAGATTTGGGTCCAGATTATATTGGCTGACATACTTTGTTTATATAAAAATTAGACATCAGATTTGGCTTCAAATTGTATCGATTGACATTACCTGCATCTACTTACGCGTGATACACAAGGTGGAATACATCTGTATCTTCTTTCTTGCCTGTGCAATTACACTCCGCAACGTGTCCTTCGGTGGGGGATCCTGTGTCACACGCCCCTAATCTGGCTCATTGACAGTGGACTACAAACTCTTTCTGAGTAAATCCCTCATAATTTTCCACTCAATTTTCCACAAATTTCTCTAAATAATGGAAACTTCAATTAAGTCTTATTTTTGTGATTCTTAAAAATATTATGGCTGATTTCCTATTTCCTTTCAGTCATTAGTTGTATCGAATTCCCTGACACATGTGTAGAAATGGAAAACCTGTTTTTAGAAGGTGACTTTGTAAATAGCCATTAGATAATTAGGGAAGGAAATGAAAAGACCACATTAAAAGCCCCGCCCAATGCCATGGATTAGTAACAAAAATTGAAATAGCATTATTTTTAATTTAGGTTATTTTCTTAGAAGGAGGTATTACACTAATATCATATTTTATAATAAGGAACTCCCCATAATTTTTTCCATAGTTTAATTAAAATCTTAAAACTGTACTAATAGTATGACTTATCATCTTTTATTTTCAGAAAATACTGTTGAAAACCACTAGGCACTGAATTTCGAAGGTCATTAGGCAAAGACTTGTTACTTGAGAAAATAATTGAAAGTCTGAAGTAAGAACTCATATCATTATATTCCAAAGTTTGTTTTCTTTAATGATAAGAGAATATCAGAGGGTCCTTCCGTGCTTTCAGCCATGAAGAACTAACTTCTTTTTCTAGAAGCTGTGCAGAGTCTAAGGCCAGTTCTAAGTATGAAACATAAGATTCAGAAATCATAAAAATAATGTGAGCTGAGGTATGTTTTACCAGCAATATTCAGTTATCTTTAGGAAATGTGCTTGAGGTTATTACTACAAGGTCTTTTTTCCCTAATATATCTTAGCATGTTCCAAATTGTTTTGTTAGTTAAAATATGTAAACTTCTAGAATACGCAAAACTATTCACTCACTTTGAAAAACAAAGATTGGAAAAACAGGAAAACAAAAAGAAATTAAAATTGACTCTGTAATTTTAAAAATTGTGTTAAATGAATGACCAAGGTGTGTATACTTTACTCCTGGTGACGCCGAGCGTAAGTTTAAATGGAACCGAACCTCTAGCATATTTAGGAAAAACCTTCACATTCATTATATGTATTGTACCATTATTTTATGCATAACAAATTTTTTCAGTAAGAAATTCAAAATAATATTAAGACAAAGAACGATGACCTTATATGCTTTATGTTAATGTGGATAAATTATTTGATAAACACATAATACTAATCAAACTTCAGTTAATAGTATTATATGTTTTTAACATACATCATTTTTGTGACTATTATAACACTATTTCGCATTTAATTTTTAGCTCCATGATTAAAGTTCGAGAGTAGCTTAATTTTTAAGAATTGTCTTAGAGATATTTATACAAAAATCAACAAAATATTTTTTAAAGGATCAAAGTATACATTCACAAAATAAAACCGATTTCATACTCTGTGTATGACTGTCAACACAACTTGAAAAAATAATACTATTTATAGCGATATCATGATTATGGTATCAACTTTAAAAAAACAAATATATTCAAAGGACATTATTTGAAATCATTGGCTTTATTCTCATCTTATCTTTGCTTAGGATTCAGAGATGGCATTAACCCAGGAACGTAAGTTGCATCATTGCCGTGGTGTTGATGAAAGATACATAGTGTCAAGTTTGTAGCACCTCTGAGCTCCTGACTCAATTAGACCGTCAGAGAACAGGCTTAAGATGGAAAGTCAGTACATAACTATTTAAAACATTTGTCTGTATCTGGGTTTGAAGTCCATGCATGAACTATAAACATTTATAATTTCTTAGGAAGGCTCTCTTTTTCTATCAAAATACTTCTACCATGCAGCACTACTACATTATTTTAAGAAATCTTCTCATTTAATATAAGAAAATGTTCTGGGGCACCCGGGTGGCTCCGTGGGTTAAGCCTCTGCCTTCGGCTCAGGTCATGATCTCAGGGTCCTGGGATCGAGCCCCGCATCGGGCTCTCTGCTCAGCAGGGAGCCTGATCCCCCCTCTCTCTGCCTGCCTCTCTTCCTGCTTGTGATCTCTGTCTGTCAAATAAAATAAACAAAATCTTAAAAAAAAAAAAAAAAGAAAATGTTCTGATGAAATTAGAAGGAAAATAAAAATTTATGAGAAACAGAGGATCAGGGCTACACACTAACCGGATACTTCAATCATTTTCACGTTTACTCCCATAGAATTCCCTTAGCAATTTCTGCCCCAATTCCTTCATCAATAGCAGTTACACAACTCGAAGGATCCAGATAGTTTTCACACCTTAATTTTGGTTTATGTAACTATAATTTGGTTTATAATTTTGAAGCTATAAAGTCTTAATTAGCATAAAATTGAAGGAGTAATAGGCGGCATACCTTTAATTGTAAAATCTGGGATGTAAATACTGCGTTAGTGTTATTTAGGGTAAAAGAACATATGATTAGGTAAATTAAGTCAGCAAACCATTTAAATGATAGGAAATACATCTTTATACATTACATTGCCATTCCAATTTAAACAGAAAAGTCCTCAATAAATCTAGATTATTTTTATGTCTAATTAGTATTATATTGTGCATTAAATCAATAATTTTTGCATTTTCCAGTATTTGTATAATCTTAAAATCAAGTTTTTTTAAAGTTTTTAATTTAATAGACTATTTTGCCAAAAAATGAAGAAATGAATTTAATTTTTAAGCACACAATAAAAGTCTTACTATTTAAAAATAAAAGAATCACTGGCTGTGAACTGAGTTAGAGCTTATGGTTTTGCATTTACTGATATTAATTATTGGATGATAAATCACAAATATTTTCCTAGAACAAGTTTCTTCCTTTTTTCCCATTAGTTTGTTTACTTCTAAGAGATAATATTCTACAAAACTAACACACTAATATATTATGTTTAGAAAAATGATCAAAATACTGAATTTATTTTTTAAATGTAAAACAAGTTTTATCTTTTTATTCCTTTGTGCTTTTAATTAAATGTATTTTTTTTTTGCCTTACTACCAACTAAAAGGTCAAAAATCTCAACTCTGCTCAACCCAACATAAATATAAATAAGTAAATAAATAAATAACCAACCTACCCTTATAATATTAACATTAACTTCATTGAGGTTGTTGGATAGAGCCCAATTTTCAGAGAAATCTTATCCCCTTAACATGGAATGTATTTTTTAATTAAAAAATGGTAATATGGCATAAACTTTTGTATAAATCTGTCTTTATTTTCCTACTCGTGTTTAGGCTAACCTAAGTCCACCTGTGTTTCTCATGAAACCACAGGGACACCTGAGCACGTCATTTGGTTTATGAGACAAGAGTGATACATCAATGGCGACTGGTTGACCAGAGCGCCTCTCTCCTACAGCTTAGTCACATGGGGGCTCATTAGCATATTCATGAGCACGCAGGGTTTTGTCAATCAAAGCTAAGTTTGTCCTATGTCCAAGTATCAATGTCGTAAGTTCCACAAACGAGTGTTAATTAAATCCATGTTCACTGACATGATGTCGATTGTTGTCTAGATATTTTGTGCATAAACCTCAATTCTGCCTTCTTTCCAAGAATAATTTGAAGGGAAAATTGGAACTTGGTAAGTACTGGAGAAGAATAAAGCATGTTATAACTGAAAATAAGGAGGATAAAACTACGCGAAAGGAACGTGGTCAAACGGAATGTGCGTGTGTGGGTGCGTTTTGTCTAACACTGTAGTTGTCTTCGGTTGTTTTCAAATGCGAGGCAAGAGAGCAGATTTATTTTTACTTAAATAATGGAAACCGAGTATCAGACTAACATGGTTACATATTTTACTAATCAGTCTACGTACGTCTTTTTCAAGAAGTTATTTTCCATAAAACCTTTTTATTTTAAATCTTTTTCAAAACACGGCAATATAATTTTTTAGCTGAGGCAAAAACCGTAACTCGCGCGCTTGTGCTTGCACCTGTGGGTGCGACCCCGCTTGAAGCGGCTCCCGGAATGGGGAGCACCTCAGACAGCCGTCGTGGCCCGGCCGGCCGGGAGGCTGCTGCGGTTTAAATCTGTTAGACACGGTCTCACGAAAGTCCCGTCAACTCACCAAAATATCTTTGAACAGGTCAGGTTTACGTGGGTAAATATATATATATATATAGTCAGCTTAAGCCTCTGGTCCTTGGCATTATTAGACGAGTGCACGTATCTTCATATTCCTGAGGGACAAATAATTTTTTTTTCCTCAAACAGGAGAGTCCGCCTTCCCTGTGGCACTTCTCCCTTCCCAGGTTAGCAGTGGGTGAGTGTTTCCAGACCGCGCGAGTCCCGGAGAGCCTCTTCTTACGGGGTGGCTTGCCCTACTGAGATATTCAGCTCAAGTCTTTGAGGATTTGCCTTCTGCCACGTACATTACTCATTACTCACGTATAAACTCATTTAACCTTCCCCAGAGCCTCCGGAATTGTTGTTGTTGTTGCGCAGATAAGAAACTCCGACACCAAGGCACAGAGCTTCTAAGTACCATGTCCAAACCACGCAGCTGAGCAGGTGAAGGTTCCAGGAACTGAGTCCTGGCAACCCAGAGCTCAGGCCCTTCAGCACTCTGCTTCCCTTTCCGGGGGCGGCCGGTATCTAGTCACGCAGATGGATGGACGCCGGCCCGGAACCCTGGGCTAAAGCACAGGCGGACCTCAGACACACTGAGGGTTTGGGTCTAGATCATCTCAACAAAGTGGCATTGTGATAAAGTCACGCCAGTTAGTGAAGTTTTTGGTTTCCCAGTGCACATGAAAGTTAAGTAAATAGTGCAGTACAACAGCATTATGTTTAAAAAACAACACATCTACCTTAATTTAAAAAAATACTTTATTGCCGAAATATGCTAACCACCCTCTGTAGCTTTGAGTGAGTTGTAGTCTTCTTGCCGGTGGAGGGTCTCGCCTTGATGATGGTGGCTGCCGACTGACCAGGGTGGGGGTGGCTGAAGCTTGTGGCGGCTGTGGCAATCTCCTAAAATTAGTTAATAAGGAAGTTTGCTGCATCCACGGACACATTTCGTGAGTGAGCTTTCTGTGGCATGAGATGTTGTTCAGTAGCACCGCACCACACTAAACTTCCAAAATTTGCGTCCGTCCTCTCGAACCCTGCGGCGGCTTTATCAACAAACCTTGTGGACTTTTCTAATCCTTTGTTGTCGTTTCAACAGTCTTTACAACATCTTCCCCGAGAATAGATTCTATTTCAAATCACCATCTCTGCTCCCCCACAAAGAGCCCCTGCTCATCCGTTCAAGTTTTGTCCTGCGATCGCAACAGTCCGGTCCATCCTCAGTCTCTCCTTCGAATTCTCGTTCTCTTGCTGTTTCTACCACATCTGCAGGAATGTGCACCACTGAAATCTTGGAGCCCCCAGAGTCAGCCTTGAGGGCTGGAATCGGCTTCTCCCAAACTCCTGTGAATGCTGATATTTTGACCTTCTCCCACGAATCATGTATGTTTTTAATGGCATCTGAAATGGTGAATTCTTTCCAGAAGGTTTTTAGTTTATTTTGCCCAGATCCGTCAGAGGAATCACTATGTATGGAGGTTTTTACCTTATAAAATGTATTTCTTAAATAATAAGACTTGAAAGTTGAAACCGCTCCTCGATCCATGGGCTGCAGAATGGATGTCTCAGCAGGCACGAGATCGATATTAATCAATGTTAATCTCATTGTACATTAATGTCATTGTACATCAGACCTCCTGGGTGACTGGGTGCATCTCCAATGATCAGTAATCTTTTGAAAGGAATAATTTTTTTCTGAGAAGTGGTTCTTGACAGTGAGCTTAAAATACTCAGTAAACCATGTTGTAAACAGATGTCCGTTGTGGTTCTAGTTTGTAGGTCACAGGCAGAGTACATTTAGCAGAACCCTTTGGGCTCTAGGATTTTCAAAGGGTCAGTGAGCACTGGCTTCAACCTCAAGTCACCGGCCGGATTCACCCCCGACAGCGGAGTCCGCCTGTCCTTTGACGCTTTGAAGCCAGGCACCGACTTCTCCTCCCTAGCCACGTAAGGCCTGGAGGACATCCTCCTACCGGAGGCTGTTCCGTCTACACTGAAAGTGTGTTGTTTGCGGTAGCCGCCTTAGCCACCTTCAGGATTATCTTGGCTGGATCTGGGTACTTTGCCGCGGCTTCTGCATCGTGCTTGCGGACGCACTTATGTCACTGAGACGGCTTCTTTCCTTGAACCTCATGAACCAACCTGAGCTTCAACTTCCTACTCGGCCTCGTCACCTCTCTCCGCCTTTCCCGGACTGGAGAGAGTCAGGGTCTTGCTCTGCATTAGGCCTTTGGCTTTAGGGAATGTTGGGGCTGCTTTGATCTATCCAGGCCACTGAAGCTTTCTCTAGACCATCAACAAGACCATTCAGCTCTCTCATTACTTGTGTGTACCCTGGTGTAGCACTTTTAATTGCCTTTTAATTTGCATTCAAACTTGGCTGACTGTTCAAGAAAGCTAGCTTTTGACCTACGTCAGCTTTCAACGTATCTTCCTCACTAAGCTTAATCATTTCCCGCCCTTGACCTCAAGCGGGAGATATGTGTCTCTTCCTTTCAACTTCAACACACAGGGGCTATTGCAGGGTCATGTCAATGCGGTTGTATCTTAGGGAATAGGGAACCCTATCGAAAGGGTCAGAGATGGGTGGGCGGTCAGAATGCGCACACGTTTATTAAGTTTGCCATCTTCTGCTGGCATGGTCAGTGGTGCCCAAAACAATTACTACCGTAATACGAAAGAACACCGATCCAAGATCACCAGAACAATGTAAAATGATGAAAAAGTTTGAAATATTGAGAGAATTACCAAAATGGGACACAAAGACATGAAGTTAACAAATGCTGTTAGACAAATGGTACTGAGAAGCTTGTTAGATTCAGGGTTACCAAAACTTTCAATTCGTAAAGAATGCAATAGCTGAGAGGCACAAGAACACGAGGTGTGCCCGCGCGTGGTGGCTGGCGTCTGCGACCGATAATCTCCCATCTTTCCTTCTGCTTTTTCGTTCACTGCTTTCCTCTGTCTCTACCTGCTTCTCCCTCGCCTTCCTCCAAACCAAACGCCCGGTGGTTGCTCTCTAGCCTCTGGTAGTTAAGAGGAGCTCGGAAAACAAAAGTTTTGAAAGACTCTTTCTCAGAAAACCTCAGCGTTGCTCTGAAAGCCTTCAGCTCCCTGGATGTGACGCAGACACGATATCCAGATAATCTCCTTTGCTCAAAGTCAGCGGATGCCAGATGCCGATCACATCTACGAAATACCTCGACAGCAACACCCAGACTAGTGTTTGGTCAAGCCGACACCGTAGCCTGGCCAGGTTCACGTACACAAGGAACCGTTACAACTAGTTAGGAGCGTTTTCCATACTTGCTCTTTTTTTCCCCAAATTATTTAAGTTTTTAGATTTTGGAAATTCTTTAAAAATTCCTGCTGGAACGACAATTGGAACTGCAGTGAATTCATTAGTTAAACTGAAAATGATGAGCGTCTTAATAATGTGGCGTAACCTGACTGTGAGCAGAGCAGGGTGTCTATCCTTCCCTTACTCAGTGGCTCTGTCTGTCTGTCTGTCTGTCTGTTTCGGAGAGGGGTGGAGCCTGATTTGGTCCTAAGTAGAGGTAGAAGAAATATTCAAAATACTTACATTATTAATGAGGGAGGCTGAAAAGGTGTAAGGTTTCTATACTCCAAAAAAAAAGGTAGCTTGCTTTTCTGCTTCATGATTCACGTAAGACCTTCCAGAATTGTTCTCTCTCCGTAAAACTCAAGTCTGTTCTCATTGCGTATCTTTTCTGGGGAACTTTCTGTTCACACCAGAGTTTAGTCCTGTCAGAGAACAGCTGTATTTTAAGTCACATGACCAGTTCCTACTGAGGGGTGTGGGTAAACAGAATGGCCCTCGGCTTAGCCAGCTGGCCCCACGCCGGCTGCCAGAGGGGAGCGGGACAGGCCTGCTCTGGACAGCATCAGCGCCTCCGTGCTCGCTGCCCACTACAGCACGACCTCCTCCTCCACGCCGCCCACCGCCACCCGACTTCTCATCTGGTTGCAAGGGCAGGACTGAATGTTTGAAGTAGGATGTTTTCTGAAATGACACGACTTGATAAATCAGATACTTTCTGTACATATGATTATATCTGGGAAACCTTGGATTATAGAATAAACGTTAAAACAAACAAAAAAAACAAACAACAACAACAAAAAAAAACAAAGCCTGAAATAAAGAACAGTCCAACGGACACTACCTAGTTCACAAGTGTATGTGCTTTGGTTAAGATATTCTGAAATATCCTACTTTCAGCTGCTTCTGTTATAACTTTGACTTTTCATACTTTTAACAGAACTATTTCCTTGCATCTAAATCAATGGCAAACATCATGGCTGGGTATCAGAAATGTTCATTTTTAAGACAGAAATAATTTGGTGAAAGAAAGATATTCTAAGAATAAAGCTTTGAAGAATGCTTGATTTCGTGACTTTGAGCAGGAAAGCCTTCGGATGAGCTATGAGCAAGTATTAAGGTCTAGAACAAACTGACCTGGTGAAGCCCATAAAATGACTTTCCTAAATATTGTTTAATATTTTAATTAATCGAATTCCTCACATGAGTTAACTTCCTTAATTATAGACTTTCCAAAAGGATTTCCTGTGCTGTGTTCCATGTTATCAGTTCAAAATTATTAGAAAACATCGAATCTTTTTCATCATAAAATTAATACGTGTCCATATTTAATGAACCAGAGTCTAGCCCACTTCCTTCAAAATAAATACACCAAAATTAACAAAGAGTTTATGTTTGAGTCATTGTATAACTCAAACATGCTTTAAAAATTCACTAATTGTGTGATTTTTCAGGTTCACCCTGTGAAAGGTGATTATCCACCAAATTCTCAACATCATAACGACTACGTATTTAAGGTTGCGAGCTCGCAACTGCATCAGTTCTGGTTCTATCTAGTTCTATCTAGTTCTATCTGTACCACAAAGGACCACATGTTCAAAACTATTCATGTTACTTATGGTTTCTGAAGCTGGAGTCCTCAACAAGTTACGTAAGTCTAGTTAATAGGTTTCTAACAGAAATACGAGATTCTAGATCCATATGTCCCCAGAGGGTTTCATTAAGTGTAACTAGGATGTAGATCGTTAAACAGCATCTGCAGGGCGCCTGGGTGGCTCAGTGGGTTAAGCGTCTGCCTTTGGCTCAGGTCATGATCCCAGGGTCCTGGGATGGAGCCCCTCATCAGAGGGGTCTCTGCTCAGCGGGGAGCCTGCTTCCCCCTCTCTCTCTGCCTGCCTCTCTGCCTACTTGTGATCTCCATCTGTCAAATAAATAAATAAAATCTTTAAAAAAGTAAAAAAATAAAAAATAATTAAAAAATAATAATATTAATAAATAAATAACTAGCATCTGCTTAAAAAAAAGTTAGATTTCTATATTTAGACAACATTCCACTCCTAAATTACTCAGAGTCATATAGACTTAAAGGATTGTTCTACATTCTGGCTTATGTTTTTACTTCGGGATATAACTGCATAATTTTATAAATAGGGAGGGACACAGTGTAAACACAACGTATGAGCTTTTCTAGCTTTTTTATCAATTCTAACTTGGATAACTCTTTAGAATTAAATTAAATTTATAGTAAACAACAAAGATCATTGTGCACAATATTTATTGATATAAGGTTATAATAGAAATTAGTGAAAGAATACTAACTGGAATGAATTAACTGAGTAATTTTTCAAGCTTCCCCTGTCTCCCTTACTCTCCATCACATACCCACCCTTATGGCCCCTGAATGTGAAAAAATTGCTAATCTTTATTTCTGGGTCTACAGTTCCTTGATTCTGGACTTCACCTCCAGACAAATTTACTTCTTGTTAGTACTTCTGATATCAATTGGCATAAAATTAAAGAAAGGTAAGCATATTATCTGAACTAAGGTTAAAAACTATCAGTGCGGGGGCGCCTGGGTGGCTCAGTTGGTTAAGCAACTGCCTTCAGCTCAGGTCATGATCCTGGAGTCCTGGGATCGAGTCCCACATCGGGCTCCCAGTTCCACAGGGAGTCTGCTTCTCCCTCTGACCTTCTCCTCGCTCATGCTCTCTCTCACTCTCTCTCTCTCTCAAATAAATAAATAAAAATATTTAATAAAAAAAAAAAAAAAAAAAAAAAAAAAAAAACTATCAGTGCGCTTCTCAAAGAGCACTGAGTGCTCTTTCGGAAATCCGCGTGTCAGCTCCACCCGTCCTTGGAGTCTTTGCTCAGATACAACGTTTTCTTTGGGACCTAACCTCGACACTAATACTTAAAGTCAGCTACGCCTGCACCACCATAACCCTTTAGCCCATCGTCATCTATTTTAATTTGTCCAGGCTTCTTCCTATAACATCAATCACATTGCAACAAGCTGCCGGCTATCATTTACATATATTCTATGTTGTTATTTTCTGTCCATATCCTTAACAAATAAACTCTACAAGTACTTCCGCCTGCTTTTTTTTTCACTAATATATCTTAAGCATCTCGATAAGTGACTGCACCTAGTAGGTCCTTAAATATTGCTTAATAAATGATTAAATGAATGAATATGTTTCTTTGTATCAGTGTCCACAGAAAACTAGATAGTTGACTCTATGTAGTTTTGTATGCAGTGTACGATACAATACAAAATACAGATTGTGGAGGTGTTAGAAACATGACCCACTACCAAAGAGAAAATATTCAGAAACTAATTATCATTTATAATTCTTAGGTTAACCTCATATTTATCCCTCCACTGCTTCTGTGAAGGGAAATAAATTAGTAAAGATGCTTTCTGTAATGCAGTGTTCAGGTCTCACTGAATTCCAAAGAGTGACCTTCAAACTAGGGTAAATGAGGAGGTTGCTCGGTATTTTAACAAAAAATGTTGAAGCATTTCCCCAAATGGCCAAACAATGGCTGAACTTGGCAGAATTTCTTGTTGAAACTGGCAGACCTGCCAACTGTTGCCTCCCAACAAAAGTCTTACTCCATTACTTATGGCCTTCCTGGACAATAACAGTAAAAAGTCTATGGAAGGAGAAAAAAACTAAGCAGTGAAATGACAACAAATAAATAAATAAATCAGTCTTTAAAAAAATATATGTAGAATACAAGTTTGTTTAATTCACAAAAAGCTATACACCTGTTTGATAAGTCATGAGTTATGTGTTTGAAAATCTATACTTTATAAAGCTTCTAAGTATTGATTTATAAATATTTAAGGTAATTCTAAAAAGAAAACCAACTATAAATGCCCTTTCATCCTTGTATAGTTTTGGAAATTTTCCAAATGTAAAATCAGAGGACTTTTTTATAAACTGAAATATATATTTGTCATTAAATAAAGTCATGATTTATTTGAAATCTTCCTGATGGATTTTCACAAAATATATCTTCTGAACTGACTCATCTCACAACTTATGATAATACTTGTCTTTTTAAATTTAGATTTTTCTATGTGTTGAGATTCATATAGCTAACTTTATTTTCTTTTAATACAGAGCACTAGGGGCGCCTGGGTGGCTCAGTTGTTAAATGGCTGCCTTTAGCTCAGGTCATAGTCCCAGCGTCCTGGGATGGAGCCCCGCATCCCGCTCCCTGCTCCGTGGGGACCCTGCTTCTCCCTCTCCCACTCTCCCTGCTTGTGTTTCCTCTCTCTCTCTCTGTCAAATAAATTAATAGAACCTTAAAAAATATAAATCAAAGTGCTAATCATTCATTTACCTAGAAATATCACAATTGGGTTTTTTTCTTCTGAGCCCAGATATGCATGTCATTTATGGAAACAATAATTTTCCTTTGAGAAAAAGACTGCTTCTCAAATTATGCTCATAGTATTCAATGTATATAAAATATGTTGAAGTTATTTTGCTGTTTATTTCAACATATTATCTAATAATACACTGGCTGAGTTTTAAACCACAAGCAACAAGACAAGTCTGGATTAAACAACCCTCTGTGCTAAATGAAGGGTTGCTCAAAACATAAAAGCAAATTGTCAAATAGCTTCTTACCCCCGTCCTTTCCTGCTCTTTAACTCTTCTTGAACTTCCTGACTTACTGGATATGGTCATTATCAAATAATGTAGTTAAAATAAATTTCTGATTGTGAAACATAAATGATAACAATGCCTTAACGAAAACTGTATTTTGTTTAAGGATTAGTCTACATTCAATTTATTTTGGGTATGTTTATATATAGCAACCCGATATTCTACAACACATTTTCTTTGGCTTAAGTAGCTTAAAATAGAATTAATAATAATAAAATAAAGCTGAGACCAACAGCCAACTGACAATTTTTAATCTAGATGAGCTTGGGAAATTGGTGGAAAAAGCACTAAAAAATGAGTTTTAAACCAGTAAAGACACCAATAGAAGTTTCAATTCAAGTACTTCATGTTAAATTATTGTACAGGGGTGCCTGGCTGGCTCAGTCAGAAGAGCGTGCGACTCTTGGTCTCAGGGTTGTGAGTTCAAGCTCCACATTGGGTATAGAGTTTACTTAAAAATAAAATATTTAAAATAAGTTAAAATAAAATAAAGTCTTAGAAATAAGTAACTAATTAAAAAATAAGATGCAAAAATTACTAATATCTGACAGTGAGCAGACACTTTATACTTTCTCAAACTAGTATCAGTCCTTACAATGACAAACAGATACTCCAGAAGTCTGATTCAGTAAACGGCAGTGCCAAAATATGTGTTTTCTCTCATCAAGATTCAGCAGAGACACATGCATTCTTGAGAGGCTTTTCTTAACAGTGCTACTCGCAGGATGAAAAAGGCTGTTCTGAGGTTTGAATAATTGCCTGACGTACAAAATTGCTGTCAATTTAAAATAGTTTCACTAAATATTACAAATGGCTCTCCACTGCACCGTGGAATCAAAGATATATCCTGATATGCATATATATATATGTATATATATTAGTAATTTTTCAGCTTTTCTATCTGCTAAATCACCTTGACTGTGTTAGGAATCTCTCCTCCAGGAGATTGATAGTAACACCAGAGACAGAGCTAGCTAACTTACAGCATAAAATAGGACACCGAATCAACTTTGTGGTTCATGATGTTGCCCAAACAAATGCTATTAACAATTCTCTAATTAGCGCTATTCTAACTAATTCCTCTTTCTAGCTGTCCTCACCTTGGACGTCTCTAACAGAACAAATGTGCTGTCTGTGTTGACATGCATCACATCCTGGAATAAATCCGAGCTTTGCATGTTGTTCCAGGTCTGGTGACAGTATCTTTGGTAAACGGCAAGATGAAGGGTTTGAAGATTCACCCAGAAGTTGATAAAACAAGACATGAAAGGAACAAGCTCGGGAGGGAAGGGCCAATCTAGAGAACAGATATGTAAATGACTGTAAGAACGTAATTAGCTTCGTAATTACTGCTCACTGAGTAAACAGACTGAGTAAAATCAGAGTCAGAAATGGGTTTTGAAAGTAAAAGAAATTAGATCAAGAAAAGGGAGTGAACAAAATAGAGAGGAAAAGAGAGAGAAGATAAAAGGAGCTAGAGAAGAAGATCAACAGATTCACTAAGATTCCACTTGCCAGAAAGGTTAGCAAGTGGAAACCCAGCGCTGAACGGCATAAATTAAGATGTGGAGACACTCAGCACACAGGGCCATGGACAGGAGTCAGTATGCAAACGCCTCCCAGCTGCTTGGCCTAACGGTTCAGATAGGAAGACCGCATCTGCCCTTTTGTCTGGGAAACTGGGTTGAGGGTTAAGCCTAGAAGTTATTCCTTCTGAGGTGGGGCGTGTCTATGACGCAGTTGTGAGAGGCAAACACCGCCTCCTGGATGATGATCATGTACTAATGCCTGGGCCCTGACAGTCAAGATAATGACTGTACTTTTAAGGGTTCGTGGGGTCTGACTACTGGCAAGTCTAGTTTGTCTGGGACACTTTCTCAAAAGGCAGCCAGACATTAATACTAGAACAGATACTAATATTAGACATTAGTAAGATACCTTACTAATTAATTTTTAATTAATGACTTATTTTTAAGACTTTGTTTTAATCATAGCACATCTGTAGCAGCAGAACTGTTTGGTAAAATACAAATCCCTTGGGTCATTCTTAATCTACCAAATCAGGCTGAGTTTGCTCAGCATACAGAAGGAGGAATGCTTAAATGATCTCTGTGTGCCCTGAAAATAGTTCTCTCTCTACTGAACTCTGGATAGGGTGAGAATTAAGACATAAAAACACAGTTAGGTCTAAATTTACAATGACAAAGTGAAAGCATGAATAAGACACATGTTTAAAACAAGTGATTCTCTTTCTATATAATAAAATAACAAGCATTAATTCACATGAACTACATATAAATAGCAAGACAAAATACTTCTAATTTTGACTTTGAAAATTAATAGTTTTGTGATTTGCAGGTGCATTTCCCTATTTGAATAATCATAACTTAAAAGTCTTGAGAACCCGGTAATAATCCAAAATATAACTTTAGTGACCTTTCCTCTTTCACTGGACACAGGGGTAAGCACACACACACACACACACACACACACGAGTGATTCATGGGCTGTTCATTGCTGGTGTTCCAAAATTCCCTCCATACAGCTAGGAAAGTAACCTAAAGTCAAATAGAATTCATACGCCTAAATCATATTTATAAAATTCTAAGTATTTAACTTGCGCATTTCGAAGGGGTCTAATCTTAACAATATTCCTGACGAAAGTAAGACAACTTTCCAGTTGGATCGGTGATGTATGAGGCAGCTACATTTCTCCCACCCCAGTGCTCTGACCTGTCCCAAATATAGTGCGTTTTGATAATTTTATCCATAAAGCCACAGTAAATACACAATTCCAGATGAAGGAATCATACTCTTCCTACTGTTCTACAAAAATGTTTTCTAATTTTAAAAATCGTGGAGACACAGAAGATTATGTGCAGCAGAAATACGTTGTTTAAATAAACAAATGCCTCTTCATGGGACCCAGCCCGTCTATCATGTTCCCCTTAGCTGCTGAGTCGCACACTCGGCCCCAGAAGTACACCATTACCCAAACTGGTCCTCACTGTCCCTCTGCTTTACTTTTTATGGCATTATCGCCCACATGCATGCTTTTAAGCAGAGTGTTACTTAGTTTTGCTGCTTTCATCTTTATGAAGGTCATCATGAAGGTCATTCCGAATGCAGCCTGCAGAGTCGGCCTCTTCCATTTAGCATCTTCGGAGATGCAGCCCTGTGAACGCAGGCGGCTGTTGCTTTTTCACTGTGCCAGTGCTCCATGGCATGAACGTGCCGTAGAACATGGCAGGGGGTGCGGCACGAAAGAAACGGTTTCTCTCTCCTCCTGACAGACGTTTGCATCGCTCCCTCCACTTTACTGCCACAAGCCACGACGCAGCGAATGCGTTTTTCACAAATCTCCGGGTACACGAATGCCTCAGTCTCTTCAGGGCCTGTACTTCCGAGAGGGACTTCAGGAATTTAGAAACTCAAAGTGCTTGCACGAATTTCCAGTCTCATCAACTGTGTATGACGTTTCCACCGCACCACATCCTTTCCAACGTTTTCTATTATTGTTAAACTTTAAATTTCTGCCAGACTGGTGGGAGTAATATAGGATCTCATTGTGATTTTAATTTGCATTGCCCTGATCATGAATCACAGCAAATATGTATATAAAAAGAATTAACATTTTTCTGTGAAAGGGTAGCAGTGACTCGAGGTTCTAGAATTACAGGTGAGCCAGTTTTGCATGTAAGTACTTAAGAGAAGGACTAACTATCCCATTTCGGTTAGGTGGTCCAAGAAAAGAAGAAATGTATTTTATTACTTTTAAATATGTGTTTAATGTATAAAATGTACTTTATTGCTTTTAAAACTTTTAAAAGTACTTTTAAATTTTATAAAGTACTTTAAAAATTACTTTTAAAACGGGAAAGGTATAAATAGCCTTTCTCGCCGTGACAAGAACACAAACTGGCAATGCCTACAGTCATATCTCTAACTTCCCATTTCCTTTATTCAAACACCCCATCAAATACACATCAAAACCTCTTAAAAATAGAGGAAGAAAATGAACAAGTCCATTCAGATGGATGTGCACTTTTTTTTTAATACACTTTATTTTTCGAAGCAGTTATAAGTTCACAGCAAAACCGAATGAAAGGACAAACATTACCCACACAGCTCTGTCCCCCTTCACGCACGGCTTCCCTCCCCGTCAACATCTGCCATCAGCCTGGCACACTTGCTACAGCTGAGGAACCTGCAGTTGACACGGCACGTAATCACCCAAAATCCAGAGTTCACATTAGGGTTCACTCCTGGTGTTGAACGTTCTATGACTTTGGACAAATATACAACGACCTGTGTTGTAAGCTTTTTATAATCTTTCAAAGAGTTAAAATCATTTATGAAGCTTACAAATCTCTTGAAAGAGGTAGTGTCTACAGTGGTAAAAATTATTTCTCATACATAAAAACATTATAGAAGGCATTGGAATTTGTGTCTTTCACATAATCTCTCATTTTGGAAACCACTTGCTTGTCCTTAGACACATCAGCTGAATCTAACCAATATATTTTTTCGAATTACTAAATTCACTTAGATTTGCATCTTTTTAGCTCACCTGTTGTGCGCCTCCTTGACATTACATTATGAGGGTTTATCTGTTATTCTTATCTGCTGTATTTCTTTTCTCTGTTTTTAGGGTTTAGTTGATTTTGATTTCATTGATCAGTTTAGGCAATGGCACTACTTGAACAAAATAGGCTTCTTTTGAGTTTTCTCCAGATAGATCTATCTAGAGGCTTTATGTTTTCTTTGCATCTTTTCTTCTTGGATGTCAATTAACCGTTGGTACTACAGATACAGATATTTTTCAGAGGAAAGAGGAAGTCAGACCATGCTGACATATGCTTTATTTTGTTAAAACGCACGACGCACTGGCGTGCCTGGGTGGCTCAGTTGGTTAAGTGCCCAGTTGTTGACTTTGGCTCAGGTCATGTTCTCAAGGTTGTGGGACTGAGCCCCAGGAAGGGGTCCGCGCGCCGCGGGGTGGGGGCGGTCCGAGCCCCGCGGGGGGGTGCGGTCCGAGCGTCGCGGGGGGGGGGGGTGTCCGAGCCCCGCGGGAGGGAGGGGGTCCGCACGCCGCTGGGGGGGTCCGCGCGCTTCTTCCCTCTCCCTCCGCCCCCCTCCCCTGCTCTCTCTCTTTCAAACAAATAAATAAATCTTAAAAAAAAGTACAGTGCGTGTACTCATCAAAGTTACCTCACCAGTAAGATTTCTGATAGCCAGAAGAAACCACGGACATATCTGGTTTTTATTTATTCCACGTCACCAAAGGGGTGGAAAGACTCTCCCCCAGCATTTTCAGTTGGAGTGAAAACAAAACCTCCGGGGCCTGCAGAAGAAACCAGTGCCTCACGGTCCTTTCTATTTCATGTGCTATTTTCTAGCAAGTTGGGAAAATACTCAAAATAAACTTCCACTTTGAACCTTCTGAATTCCATACATATGCCAATAAAACCCGAGATGGACAAGAGTTTTTATTCTTTCCAAAATAGCTTGTAGAAAATCCAGTTTCTAAAAGTGTGCAGTGTTGGTTGGCGTAAAAATACACATCTCCTTAATAGGAGGATTAAAAGGCTGGATCATGATCCTGATGGTAACATATACCACACAATTTATAATAATGCTAATAAATTACTAAAAATACGTGAAGGTGCACTACTTGACAAAGTAATCCAAAAATGTTTTTTAACCCACTGAGCCACCCAGGCGCAAAAATTTGATTACAAAGATCGCTCTTAACTTTTGAGTTTTCATGTAAATATCTCTATTGACTTCATAGAACTCCTTGGTGACAATTCCAAGGTTGTTGCTAGAAGTAGCAACAAATTGATGATCCACAAAAGCAGGTCCAATAAAAACCTCTCAGATCACAATAGGAACTAATGGAGATAAGTAATTTGTGAACACAAACTTGACATTTTTGAAGTTCAGTAAGTCCAAATACCATGTAAATCCTGCAAAGCAGGATTAAATCCCAGTATAGCCATATCTTGCCTTCAACATTAGTTTGAGTCCAAAAAGAGGCATATAAACCCCATTTATATACATTAAGTCCTCGTTCAGTGGTGGGGGAATCTCACTTTTTGGTAATGTCCTATGTTTAAAGAAAGTTAAATGCTAAACTGCGGTGATCTAGGCTCCGCCTTCTTCTTTGACAAGGTCTAGGACGCTCTTTGCCCCTCATTCCCTCCACCCTGATCACACTGACCTTCTCTCTGTACTCTGAACCGGCTGCGTCATCCCATTCTCAGAACCACTGACAGACCCTTCCTTTTTTCCAGGAGCGAACGTTCCCCTGAACACTTCAGGGCCACCTCTTCCTACTGCTAAGATCTTGAACAACAGGGACCACCCTTCATGTTCGTGTCCCTTAAAATCTTCATCATTAAAAATAATGTGCCAAGAACAAAGTTCTTGATTGCCTCCAGGTTAGCATGATGGCAACCTAAAAGTGCCTGACACATCTCCTCCCAACTTCCCATTAAAATTCAACATTTAAAATACAGGGGTTTATGGTTTGAACAAAAGAGCCCACACTAGTATATAACTTTAAGTTAAATTCTGTAAAATCACTATTCACTAATAATTTTATTCACTAATAATATTACCAAATTCCTTATTCACAAATAATATTACCAAATTCACAGGAATGTTCTCTTGTCCTCCAGGGCTCTACGATGATACAGCAACCATTTGTGCTGGCACCTGTCCAAACTTTGGATGGCCCTACTTTCAGGTATTGTCTACATTACAAAAGAGCCTTCAGGACCTAAAGAGAAGAACATGTTGGATTTCCAGTGATGCTGACAATAATATGAACGTGTTAACAGTAGTAAGGAAGGTTTCACAGATTGACTTGTAACTTAATGCCAAATAACTCCCCAATAAAGGAAAACTTTGAAAGATAGTCCAACAAAATATTGGTAGAAATGGACTTATGGACATCCAGCAACCTTATGAAGTCATTTCCTGGGCCTTAGGTTATGAATTTAGCTCCTAAATTCTTGTTGCCTTGGCCAGAGAACTAGGAGTGTTAAATTAATTTAAATGGGTCTTATAGATTTAGCAATGTTAGTAATTTGGTAATATTTGCCACAAACACCACACACACACACACACAAACATACATGTATGTTCATATATGCACATATATAATGTCTGTAGCTAACCTTATTATAACTATATAGATATTTCTATATAGACATACATAGAAAACAAATTATGTTTAACGTCATTAAATAATAGAACTAGGTTGCTCGTTTGAACTAAATGACATTCCTCTGTAGAGTTCTTTCTTTTCTGAATCACATAGTCGCCGTTCTCTTCCTATAAATGATTGTAAAACTTTCCCATAATTGGAACGTAAGAGGATATCACTTGTCAATAAGAGAACAGGAAAATGGGGGGTAAGCTGTTTTTAAAGATTTAAGTTGTTCTAGAGACTATTTTTAGAACTCCCTGGCTGAACAGTTTCCATTTCAATCCTGGGCATTAATTACGAGCTCCAGGGCGCGGGTGCTTCCGAAGAGATTACTGCTGTACACAGATACGTCTTGTAATTTACATTTAGCATTATGCTTCCATGTCAGTAACATACTAATTATGCAGTTATTATTACACCTCACAGCCCCCTCCCTGACAAAATTGAAGTAGTTTTCCTGTCCTAACTTATTTTTAGACTGCAAAGTATTTAAGCAATTCAATCATGTACCATCCTGATAAACTATAATAGCGTTAATGAAAAAAGCCTCCTAAATAATTTCATCTTAAATTCAAAGCCAAGTGACATAATTCCGTCCTCCGATTTTTAAATTCCCAAGTCATCCTGCTGGACCCAAAATAGACCCTCCATCACTATTCTTCTCCCACAGCATATCTGGGAACTCATCACTGTTGTCCTCCTGCTTCATGTGTCAGCTTCCTTTGCACAGTGCGTTTCTCATGACTCACTGTCCTTTACAGAGGTTTGGATGCTGGAAATGCCTACTTATATCTGACAGCTGAATTTCTCTTCCTGAGCTTTTTTATATGAAATGGAGCCAGATCAATTTTTCTAAGCCCCAATTTTGCTTAATGAAGACATGTAGGAAAGAGCATAAAATGGAAGAAAATTCACTTACTGGGCAAAAACTGATTTTGACCTCCACAGTTTATCTGTCAAGATAAACAGTACCAGTCATCTTCATGAGGAATTTAAGAGGATTATACAATATTTTTTCTAAGTGTCTTTCTAACTTAATAAATTTTAACATCTTTTGGAATACTGTAAAGGACATGAACTGGAAGTGCTTGAAAATGAAAGGTACAAATTTAAACTCTTTTCATTAGATTGATCTCTGACTTAAGGAGTTTTGTAAGATTTTTTTGGGGGGGAGAGCTTTATTGCCTCTTTTGCAGTATTTACAATTTTATTTTTAACAAGTACAGCTTACAGTGAATGCGTGCTTAAATTCCAGCAGGAAAGATGTTGAAAAATTATCTCTGGGGAGATAAAAAAAATACAAATGAGAACCGGGATTGAAGTTTGCTATCATATTCGTTTGACTCATCTATGGTTTAATTTCAACCTAATGAAAGAAGCACAGAAACGAAACTTAGGAAACTCATACTCTTAGCTCATCTACCACAGCTGTGGCTTAGGAGGCAAAAAGTCTCCTAAACTCCTACTTTCCAAACCTGTAAAATGAGCAAGTTTCTCTATAAGACTTCTCAGGTCCATTCAGCTCTGAGATTCTAGACCCTCTGAACGTAGCTATGCTGAATTAAAGACAGGAACAAGATTAAATACTATCTGAAGTTTTCTGTAACAAATAACATGATTTGTAATAGCTCAGTTCTAACTTTGAGCGTTCTTGCACTTCTTTCATCAGTTAGACTCTGAAATAGAACTGATGGTTAAGAGGTGGCAAAGAGAAAAAAATAAGGAGAGTATCTCTGGCTAGACTGAATATTGGCAACAGAAGGGTCGAGTTTGTAGTTATCACTACGTTTAGTAATCTGACTAAAAATTCTTGTGTGTCCCAACATTGCAACAATATTAACTTTTACATTTCTAATAACTTGACAGTCTACTTTCACATTTAAATCTTAATCCAACTGAAATTGAATCTCAGATATAAACTTTTCCTCCAAATTGATGGGCAGGTTTATCAACACTTTTCACTAAATAGTTAATCTTTTCTATTACTGATTTTAAATTTAACTAAATTATCATACTTACTAAATTCTGTTAACAAAATTATTTTGGAGGGGTGCCTGGGTGTCTCAGTCCATTAGGCATCTGCCTTCGGCTCAGGTAGTGATCCCAGGGTCTTGGGATCTGGCTCCGTATCTGGCTCCCGGCTCAGTGGGGAGCCTGCTTCTACTTCTCCCTCTGCTGCTCCCCTGCTCTGCAGTCTCTTGTTCTCTCCCTCTTTCAAATAAATAAATAAAATCTTCAAAAAAAGTTATTTGGATTCTAAGGTCCATTTGTCTTTCATTGGTTCAGTTAACCTTTAGAATCATTCATTACCTTGGCTGCATTACACTTATACATTACCCGGGAGATAATTAAGCATCTTCGTACATTTTAGTTTTTCATCTACTAATGAAGTGTCTATTTATGAAAAATTATTTTATGCTTATAAAATAATTATAATATAATTGGAATAGTAATGCAATCGAGTATGATTTTTAAAAACTTTCACTGACAGTCATTTGGACGGGAAATTTTTTAATACAATTTCACCAAGGTGCATATTTTGTTGCATAGAAGATTTTGAGCAGGGAAGACTTGATTGAAAATTCTCCATGAAAAGAAGGGAAGAGGCTGGCCTGGCAGCCGTGGAGGCATTTGAAAAGGAAGGGAAGAGAACAGACATTGCCGTTCTTAAAATGTCCTACTGCTCAGTGACCTACCTTCTACCTTTCTTTATCTTTCTGGCTTACCTACAGTAAGATGGATTGGATCTGGGGTAGTGTGACTGGATGCCGCATATGTCATAGGGAAGTGAGCTGTTGGTGGTCCCAGTAAGCAAGTAAATATAAGGCTTTATAAGCAATGGATTGGAACATACCAAAAAGGCTTCTCTTTTGTTATTAAGGATAGCAAATTATAAGGAGGTTAAGAAAGTTCCTTTGAGCGGGGCTTATAATTCTATGTGTAATAACTTATATTTGTAATTTATGATCATTAACAAAGAGTTTACTTTTATTTTTTGATAATTAAGTTTCATTTTGGATAATGAAGAACATTATACATTTGCAAAAATGTAAGAGGTTTCCAGTAGATGTGGCGAAACTCCCTAACATTTACCACAATGCATTGACTCATAAAATTAGCAATCAGTTGAACAGGAATACCTACATTGAAGGAATTTTTATATTTGAAAACCTTGTTCAGTGGGATGGACCCGTGCTTATGGTTAAGAATTAGATCCTTGGGGGCCAAATGTCAGCCAGAGTCTAGACTCCAGATGAATTCTAATAGTGGATGCAATGCGGACTTCCCCTATGCAGGAAAACCCCACATTAAAAGAAAGCACCTCCCCCCGCCAGAAAACATTGTTTGTTTTCTTAAATATTTTATTATTGCTTCATCTGTCTTCCATCCCATCTCCCAGGCCTTCCTTAAGCTTCTTTTCAAAGTAAATTATTTATCTTTTTATGGAATACATCGATTTTGCCAAACCTTTCCTCTCTCCAAAATATGCAGAGCTCAGCCCAAGTGTGACAAGAGAAACCATCACTTCATTTACACCCATCAGGACTGTGATGAGCTCCCAGCCTGCTCTTCCTAAACTGCCCAATCTAACCTGTTTCTGTTTATGTTATTCCATCGGCAACATTACACTTATAAATGCTAGACGGGGGGGCAGGGGGCGTCTGGGGGGCTCAGTTGGTTCAGCATCTGCCTTGACTCATGATCGGGCTCCTGGGATTAGCCCTGCATCGGGCTCCCCAGTGAGCAGCGAGCCTGCTTCTCCCTCTGCCTCTGCCTCTCCCCCACTCATGCTCTCACGCTCTCTCTCTCAAATAAATACATAAAACATTTAAAAAAAAAAAAAGTGCCAGTTGGGCAAGTCTTCCACTTTGTGGCTTGCTCCATTGATGTATCGTGTCCTGCTAATACATTTAATGACGTATTATTTATATGTCTATGAGATATTAAAAAAACAAAAAACATTTACATGTACTGCTTCTGTAAAAATGAGGAAATTTCTACCTAAAGGAGTGGAAAAATGCCTAGGACTTAGGAATTAAAAAAGGATGTGGACGATGAGGAAAGCACGGTCATTTATTGTATTTACAGGAAATTCCTGCTGTGGCTCAAAGCTCCTTGCCCTCTCAGACTGCTGCAGATACAAGACAAGGGAAAACCCACAGAAACGGTTGTAGCTCTTAATACGCTGAGTCTAAAGTTTGCTGCCATGAGAAACAGACTCTGGATTTGAAGGGAACTAAAGCTGTGATTCAGTAACCCTGGCAAATAGACCTGGTGACAATTAGTTAATTCAAGCCAGCCTTTAGACACTTTTATTTGTTTTAGGCTGTTTAATATGACCCCAAAACCACCAGATGAAAATTCAACACTTCTGTCAAATGTTTTGTCTACATGCCACCAAAAAGTAAGAGAAATTTAAGTAACCAATAACTATCAATTCCCATTGTAAAGAATCACCTCGTTGGGCATATTCATATAATTTTTTAAAGATTTTATTTATTTATTTGACAGAGACAGATCACAAGTAGGCAGAGAGGCAGGCAGAGGGGGGTGGGGAAGCAGGCTCCCTGCTGAGCAGAGAGCCCCATGCGGGGCTCGATCCCAGGACCCTGAGATCATGACCGGAGCCAAAGGCAGAGGCTTAACCCACTGAGCCACCCAGGTGCCCCAGGGCATATTCATATTATAAAAATAAAAGTTGGCTACTGTTAACGAAGTTTTAAGCAGAATAGCCCCTATCAATAAGGAAAAAATTATGCCATGCTGAATTTATTATTTTTTATTATCTCCAAAGTAGAGGAAACTTGTGTTTCACATTTACTGCATAATTAGTAATAAACTCCAACTTTAAATCATTGGGGATTCCACTTTATAGATGTGCTAATCTTAGTTACTTATTTCCAGAAAAAGTTTATTATTCCCTATTTATTCTCAATTTTTTCTGAAGTCTTTGGACATTCAAGGAAGGATCCAGACGGTGGTATGACACACAGGCTGCCACCTCACTGGAAACACTAACACACAAACACATATAAAATCACGAAATACTCTTCCCATCATAAGTGTAAATTTTCTGAATCACATTGGACCTTAGAATTTATGGTTATATCCAGATCATAAAAATATTCCTCCACAGTATCCTATTAAGATAAGTTTTGTGTTTTCTTAACAAGGGAAGAATAATATTCAATACTTCTATAACATCTCAGATTCTGTCTTACATTTGCTAGAATATTTGGTGGAAATTTATATACAAACATGCATACATATGTGTAACTTCGGAGAACATTAGCTGAACTCCAAATGCATTCTGAGAAAAAAAAATTCATGCAATAAAAAAGAAAAGAAAAAAGTGTGTTCACACGGATACATTAAGTTAAAAAGCTAAGACTATTTTTTTTTTGGTTTACATTTTATAATGTAAAATGGTTTGGAAAGTTCTATATATCTTTGTAGCCAGAAAATTCTTCTAGGGTGACTTCTGGGTGACTCAGTCAATTAAGCATCCAACTCTGGATTTTGGCCTATATCATGATCTCAGGGTCCTGGAATGGAGCCCCGTGTGGGGCTCTCCACTCAGCGGGGAGTCTGCCGAAGGACTCTCTCCCTCTCCCGCTCTTCCGCCCCCACCCTGTGGGTGCTTCTGCGCTTCCCCTGCTTGCAGACATGCACACGCTCTCTGAATAAATACAAAAATCTTAAAGAAAAAGAAAGAAAAATTCTTCTATTACATTCTATTATTATTTTCTATTACTGTCTTTGAAGGTCATATTAATCTTTGCAAAATTTAGTAGTGAACAGGGACTAGTCAAGTTTTCTCTGATAAGCCCTACCTACCTAAATACTGTGATGCGAATGGGAATTATTCTCTCTATTACAATTCTGAAACTTGGAAGTCTTTGATGCCATTTCTTGGCACAGAGCTTTAAAAAGCCTTATATTCAATATTCTAATATAATAGCTTTATAGCTTCGTAGGGCTAGAAATACCCTTACAGATTTTTTTTTTTTAATTTGAGAAAGAAAAAGAAAATGAGAGACAGAACATGAGGAGGGAGGGTTGGAGGGAGAAGCAGACTCCCCGCTGAGCAAGGAGCCCAACATGGGACTCAATCCTGGGACTCCAGGTTCATGACCCAAGCTGAAGGCAGCCGCTTAACCAACTGAACCACCCAGGTGCCCTCCTTACAGATTTTTGATTCGACCCTCTACATTTCTGAAATGAAAAGCAGAGAAATAGGCAAATAAAAAAAAAATGGTTGAAAGAAAGAAAATAGTAACCTGGTGTCACAACCAAAATTAATATCTGTTTCTCTTCAATATACCTGTATTGTCTATTCTACATAATGCCTACAAATACGTAATTATGCTTTTTAGAACTTATCTATAAGCACCACTCCATTCTTCACATAAACTTAACCTTTCTCCTTGTTCTGGATGTTCTCTTACATGACGAACTTGGAACTTCAAGCATCTCTGGTTAAGGACCTTGTTATCCTTAGGCTATCGCTGTTGTTAAAGTTGATAAATCTTTTTCACGACGTCCCCAGTTGCATCCTGTTCAGTCTGAACTTCAAGAAATCACCCTGTTTTGGGTTCTTGTCCAGTTCGGTGTCCACAGACTTTGTCAAATTATTTTCTAACTGGGCTCGCATCATGTGCTGATGTACCTTAAACTTCAGGATAGTTGCCTCAAGATCTCTCACGCAGTTTGGTGCAAACTCTGCTCAAATAAGCACCGTGATTGTATCTCTCTCGAAAAAAAAATTGACCTATCAAAGTTGTGAAATTACTGTCCATAACCTGACATGAAAATACCACCCAGTTAACAGAGAGCACACACATGTGCACAGAGACTGTGGCCACAGTGTCTCTTCCAGGTCTCTCAATTGCCATTTTATTATATTTTTCTCTCTTTATGTAGCCACCGACTTAGCACCAGGGCCTGAAGACACTCAGGAGGCATTAAGTTTTTATACTGAAAAAGGTTTGAGATAAAATTTATTTTATTACAGAAGATAAAGCCGGACTTAGTAGGGCATCAAGCTGACCTCAAGCATTGGTGAAGTGGACAAAAATAGGGACAAAGCACAGGCTCTGTTCATTAAATGTAACTCTTTTAAGTCACTGATTTTTAAATCTGTCTGAACCCATATGTAAATATATATTTTCTACTGAAATCTCAGTGATAAAGAACACATGACCGTTTGTGGATATAATTGGTTGTTCACATTTTATCTCAAAAATGCTGTTAGATAGTTCACAGGATTTTGTATATTTGGGATGATTTCCCTGAGGCAGCATAGGATAACGAATAGGGATTTGAGGTAGGGAACATGTTTCTAGTCTTGTCTCTGCCTGACCATTTGCATTAATGTGGTCAGAACATTTCACGTCCCCTGTCCTGAGTGTCCTCATCTATAAAGTAAAGGTTTTGTACCTACTCGATCTTGTTTATATTGTGAAATGATGACATTTAAACAAAATAATAAAGACAACATGCATACAATTGGTTCTCATCAAATCAAAGCTTTTATTACTATTATTACTATTTTTATTAATGAAACCATTAGGTTCTTTTAACTTTAATTTCTATGAATGGCATTGATTCAGTTTTGTCTGACGGTGTTCTGTTTTAAATCATTCCAACAGTCTGTGTTTCACTAGAATTGTATGTAAAAATATGGGTACTTACTGTGTTTCACTAGTAGCAAGATAGAATTTTAAAAAGTTAAAAATGTCTTCTATGATTAATTCTCCTCAACTGTTAACTGGTCACTCTTGTATGGCTTATCTGAAAGATTCCTTGCTACGTCATTTTCCAAAAATCATGTTACATACTGTTTTACTAATTCTGAAAAAAAAAAAGATATTTTCTGGAGTCAGAAAGATTTAAAACTGTATGTGATTGCTCAAATTTTAAGGCAGAAGTTGCATAGTATTATTTAATATGGTCCATTTTTTTCTTGAAGTATACGCTAATACTCTTACCATAAGCAAAGAAACCAAGTTGAATGTAAAAGAACAGTAAGGATTATTGATATCCATATCCTCTCTCAGGAGGAGCTACCACGCTGGTGGGCACATAGTAAGCAAGTGCTCCATAAACACGGATCTTTTAGTGATGGTTCTATGGGGCGAGGGATAGCACGTGCCTCATATAAACTTCAAAATAGTACTGATAAGTATCTAGATAACCGGTGACTATTGGGGGAAGTGAAATATAACAGAGTCCAGAAGTAGTTCTGGTTAAGAATGTATGTTTAGGAGTCAGGGAGTCTCAGGTTGGAATCTTACCTTGCTGACTTCACCAGTGAGATAACTTTGAGCTTTAATTTCCTTATCTGGAAAATTGTTACCCTCGGAACTGAATATGATAGTGTGCTTATTGTGCCTGACAATGCTTAGCACACAGTAAACAATCAATGGTAGCTATTACCATGTAAATTATCCTATAATCCTGATTGTAACTCTTATAAATATCATCAAATTAAACCTTGGTTTATAGTAATTTATTTTAGGTAGTATTTAGATATTTAGATAGTATATCTATTTTATGATATTTTGATAATAGATCATTGAATGCTACCTCGATGAATTCCTTATATTAATTAGAGGAACCGGATTGAGATGCCCGGTCTTCCTACTACCTCCCGTTGTCCACTTCCTACCACCCCCCGCCAGCATGTATATGCTTGAAGAACACAGAGGGACTTTGAATGTCGCTGAAGAAGGAAACAGGAGGCTGTTCTGTTTGTTTTGCTGAGGCCTAACTTAGGACGAGAAAGACATAAAAATTCATGGTGTGCACGAACCTATACTTCACTGTGAACTGGTTGGGAGATTCCAAGGACCCGAAGATGGAGGGAACATTTTCATGAGAAAATTAGTAAAATTCTGGTCAGGAATTGTGCTGTTTTAGAGCCCAGGTGACAATACAGCAGAGGGTAAACTTAGGAGGGTTTGTTTTTTTTTTTTTTAAAGAAGCCATTTTCTACCATTTTGCATAGAACACAGGACTCTGGCACTGCTAGATTTGAACACTTTGAGAGGATTAGGGTATAGTTTTTGTGATATCGTTGTCAGGTTGAAGTAATAAGACATGGCAAGATTAAGGTCACTTACAGTGACTCCAAGGGCAGCGGCCTAGACAAAGGCGGCAGAATGCTGGAGGAAGAATGGTGTTGGTCGGTCCTATGAAAGAGACTGGCTTGCGATGCATCTCCTTAGAGATTTCAAGAGACACTTAAGACTTTGCCGGATGCTGGAGGTCATATGTTCCAAGGGGCAGACAAAATCAGAAATGGCCTGACACGACTTGATATCCATAGGCTTCTGGGGTCTAACATTTTAAGATTTAAGGTTTCAGTCACATGAAAAAGAGCTTTTCAAGTCTTGGTTCTTTATTAGTCTTATTGATAATTAAGATATTTCATTTGTATGGAACCAGGAGTAGGTTTCAAAGTGTTTGGATTTATGGAAATAGTAAGTGAACTATGGTATTAGCTGCTTGATTCAAAGTATCTTGTGGTTTCACGTGAGTTACCTGGCAATAAAGAAAGTGGATGATATTTCCTAATAAAGTTATTTTCAAATAGGCAAAAATGAGGACAGCTACTTCCACATGGGAGGTCTTGTTACTGCTCTACGTAACCCCCAGGATTAATCTATTCATGGCTTAGATAGTTCCAGCTAAGAGCCAACATGTAAATTCCTGTAAGTCAGCATTCAAAAGTCAACATTTAGAGCGTTCGGAGGAAGCTCTCCAATGGCTTTGAAACCCTTAACTCAATTATTTCTCAAACCCCCGCAAAGCATATTCAATATTTGATACGTCTACTTAAAGATGAACTCCTAAACATGTATGATTGATATATTTATGTGTAAATAATTTAGGACTAGATATTAGAAATTTTCTTTCATTCCTTGTCTGAACACTAGCATTCCCCCACACTCTATTGTCTTATATCCCTCTCATGAATGTTTCAAAATTCTTTTTTTTCCCTGAAGATACCACTTAAACGTATATACGCTTGGAAAGTAAATTCATATTATCTCCTGTTGAGTCTGGACTCCTAATTCAGTCACATGAAACCCTTAGTGATTTATTTTCCTCCTGGAAGTAGCTGACAAGAATTTGCAGTCAGTTTCAATGTATTCTTTCAGTAGAGCTTTTTGGCCTGCTGAGCTCTTTGTAGCTGTGGGCAAATATGTGAAACTTGGCAAAAGCATCAGCATGCCCTTCGCCACAGAGACGGCTGCCTCTCCCTGCTGGTCCACTTCTTGCCTTTTAAAAAAATTATCAAAAGAAGAAGAAAAATAATTATGAGTATCAGCCTATTTGAGCTATACTTTTATCCAGTTCATTGTAATGTTACTGTTACACTTTGGAAAAAATAGTAGTTCAATAAATAAGAGATTTTTCCAAGATATGCATTCTGAACACTAAGTTATAATGTCATGAGAGAACTTTGATCTCATCCAGAACTAGCTATTTAAATGATTCTTGGGGCACCTGGGTGGCTCAGCGAGTTAAAGCCTCTACCTTCGGCTCAGGTCATGATCTCAGGGTCCTGGGATCGAGCCCCGCATCGGGCTTTCTGCTCAGTGAGGGACCGGCTTCCTCCTCTCTCTCTGCCTGCCTCTCTGCCTACTTGTGATCTCTGTCTGTCAAATAAATAAATTAAAAAAAAAAATCTTAAAAAATAAATAAATAAATAAATAAATAAATAAATGATTCTTTTAGGAAGCCTGGGTGGCTCAGTCGGTTAAGTGTCTGCCTTCAGCTCAGGTCATTATCCAGGGTCCTGGGATCGAGCCCCAGAGCAGGCTCCCTGCGGGTGGTCTACTACGGCTTCTGCCCCTTCTGAGACTTATTCTCTCAATCTCTCTTGCTCTCTCTCAAGTAAATAAAATCTTAAAAAAAAAAAAATCAATGATTCTTTTAATCAAACCGATTCTTGATACAAAAGACAGACTTGTATCTTATATTCCCCATCTTGCAAAGATAGGATCTTTTAAAAACATGAAATAACAGATTTGATTAACTTCAACCACTCCATGAAAATTATTTCCAATGTTTTCATTCTGAAAGCTCTCTTAAGAATGTTAGCATCTATTACATTTTATAGATTTTGGAATCACAACTGAAGGTTTGACGATTAGTAGAGCAGAGGGTAAGTTGGTATTTGAGCCAGTCTCTGCTTCCGAAAAGGTGAGCATATGACTCCAGAACTGAGCTATTAGTCATAGCATTTTTTTAAACTGCTACATTTAATGGCTTAATATTATGCTATTCATCTTTCCAATGCCTTCAGGCAGATACCATAGATCTTTTAGAGTTAGATTTATGCCACTAGTTAAAATAATCTAAGGAAGGCCTTTTGTTTTCCTTAAAGATTTTATTTATTTATTTGACAGAGAGAGAGACAGCGAGAGAGGGAACACAAGCAGGGGGAGTGGGAGAGGAAGGAGCAGGCTCCCCAATGAGTAGGGAACCCTACGTGCGGCTGGATCCCAGGACCCCTGGATCATGACCTGAGCCAAAGGCAGACGCTTAATGACCGAGCCACCCAGGCACCCCTGGAAGGCCTTTTTAATGCATTTTAATTTAACCTCACGTATGGTGTTTTCTTTAGTTAACACAAATTGTTCTTTTGCAAATTAAAATATATTTCTTTGTTCTAAATTTTGAGTAAATGAAATGGCCTATTCATTAATAAGAAAGGGTTTAAAATGAGATCATTTATACTCATACCATTTATAAAGTTCTTGGAAATTTTTCTCTAAGTTTCACTTTAGATTCAAGTTCTGAGAACTGACTAAAACCTAACCGTATTAGTCTGCTAGAGCTGCTATAAAAAAAAATCACAGACTGGGAGACTTAAACAAGTAAATTAATTTTCTCACAGTTCTGGATGCTCGAAGTTCGAGATCAAGGTATTGGCTGGTTTGGTTTCTCTTTAGGCCTCCCTTTCTGGCTTGCAGATATCCACCTTCTGACTGTGTCCTCACAGGGCCTTTTCTCTGTGTGTGTGCATCCCTGATGTTTCTTCCAGTTCCAGCCTTATGATCTCATTTCATCTTAATTACCTCCTTAAGGAACTGTCTCCAAATACAGTCACATTGTGGGGTAAGGCTTCAACACGTAAGTTTTTGGAAGAAAGAATTTAGTCCCCAATGCCAACAATTTCTAAGAATTATTTCAAAGGAGTAGATGTAAATAGGTAATAATTACTTTAAAATTTTAAAGTTATCCTGGATAACAATGGAGTTGAATCCCTAAGTAGAAAACAATCATCACATCTTCTGTATATCAGTAACTCCTCAATTTAAATCGTTGTGTGAGAACTTCTTACATATCAATCCTTCAAAAAGAATTTTTCAGCCAAATATTTCATGAACTATATATAATTAAAAACACTTTTTTGACTTAATGTCAAGTTGATATCAGAGATACTACCAGTTTCCTCCCAGAGACACTATTAAATGTCACAATGGTTTGTGAAAATTTTTCTATACATTAGTAAACATACTTTTTGGATCTATATTCTTCCTCAGATTCTTCAAGGAAGATTTCTCTTTCCCTAATTCTTCAATATTTTTCAAGCATGCCCCTTTAAAGAACAAATTCATTTTATTTTGTTTGCTGAATATAGCCTGAAGACAGACCTGCTTGCCGACCTCCACATTTTGAGAAATGACCTTGGCTGTGTTCACTGGTCTCTAGGGGTTCCCAAAAACCTCTTTTCTGGCCAGAAATTCAAAGGCAAGCATATAATTACTGATTTTAGCCAATTTCCCAACACTAAGGAAGCATTTATCTAAACAGTGATCTAGAGTTTTCTAATGTGGAATTGTCTCATACCCTATGTATATCCCCTATCCTGTCACCTAGAGCTCGTACACTTTGACCAGCAGAATGCACGAAAACCTCTTCTCCAGGAGCTTCAGTATATCGCTGCTCGGGCTCTTGCTCCCTCCTTCCTTCCCTACAGGGCTTGGCTTGTTAGATTAACTCTTAACCACAGAGATGTCTGAGACAACACCAGAGTCTGCTCCTAACCGATTCAATCAACAAACAAGATGTACCTTATCTTCCAGAGTGTGGAATTCCACAGTAAATGGAAGCAGAGTGGGGGACGAGGGGTGCAGGGGCAGGAGGTGTGGACAAAAAGATTAGACTCATTTCTCTGGCTACCTTAAAAAAAATAAACCACCAATACTTATTAATTTCCTGATAGGCACAACTCTTCATCCTATGAGCCTCAGAAAAGACAGGAATCTGGGGATGATGTGTTTGTCAACTTTCTGTCTGTCAGGTAGGCGCTGATTGCTTCTGAATCCTGTTCTACGTTAATTAGAAAGGCCTCCACAGTCCTGGAATATTCTGTCTTAAGTGTCAGTGTTTCCGTGGGTTCTTCTTCCACTTTCGCGCATTCCATGTGTGGTGGCTTAGAGAGAGCAGACGGCACAGAGTGCAGAGGTTGCCAGTCTGGTGCGATTTTCAGCCAGGATTCACAAGCGTACTTCGATTTTAGGTATGATCTTTTCTATTATGATAAAAGAAAGATCGTGTTTTCAACCCCCTACAGATTGTGCAGCTAATAATTATGGCCTTTCTTTAAAAAAGTGGATTTAAATGAGTCCGTTATGTCATGCTGCTGTCAACATTCATATGTGCGAAGTGAGTTTAAAATGTGGTCATCTACTTATAACTTTATTATTTAAAGTAAGTTTTGCATTTATAAGTGAAATATTGTTGACAAATGCCGAGGAATTAAAAAACCTCGTTGGATAAAATACACTAATTGACTTTCTTAGGCAACTACAATTACACAACTTGCCCATTCTCACACTCTAATAAAACTTGCTGGGGAAAAAGTTCCTCCCAAAAGTGAAACTTTTTTTTTTTTTTGAAACTTTTGTATAAATAAAATATTTGCTTACCGATGTCCCAAGTTAGCTTTCTGTTCCGCCTGGGTGACGACTCGTGAGTGTAAGGCTTTACAGGCGAGACACGCACGACCGCGGGCGAGGCAGGTGCAGGCGCAAGGGTTAGTAAAGGCGCCCTGGGGCGAGGTTCCGCCGCTCCGGGGAGGGGTCGGGAAGTCCTGCCCGGGAGGGGTCGAGTGGGCCTTTTATTTGGGCTGAGACCGGGCATAGGGTCACAGCCATATGGTGTGGGTTCACAACATACACGGTGAGGTATTTGGGGGCTGCAGGGTGGGGAGTCCTGACGTTCCTGTCTCCTGCGTAGGTATCGGTTGACTTATGGTGACGTGTCCTCGGCGGGGGTCAAGGGCAAAGGAGGAGGGCGGCCTGGAAGAGGGGGCCCAGCAGCCATTTTATTGTCCCTCCCGCGCTCCCGGAGCCGCTGACCCAATGATAATATTAAATTTGCATTAAAATGATCCATAATAATAACTAACATTTATTAAGTGCTCACTAATGTGTCATAAAGTGTTCTTAACTCACTACATGCATTTTCTTCCTGTGACGCATCAACTCTAAATAGGATATAATATCATTATCCCTATTTTTTTTAGAGATCAAGGTTATAGGGGTAGAAGAAGTTGCCTAAGTTGGATAGATACACAGTATCAGTTTGTATCAGAGCTCAACAAAATACAAACTTAATCAATGACTAACTCTGAGAAAATCATCTTTCTCACTCCTCCCAAGACATAAAGTGAACAAAGCAGAGTCGGATTGTCCTCTGTGGTACTTTACATCCACTGAGATACAGACCAAAGTTTTTTGTGTGTCTCAGCACACAAGTTATACCTTTAATAAAAAAGATTATTTCATGGTAAGGCCAATGACAATTACTTTGTGTAGTTTTGTATCAGAATTGCTAAAGGAAGAATAATTTCTTATTTGCTTGAAACAGTCTGCTTTTGTCCTTTTGGCGTGTGAATACCAGTGCGTTAAATAATAATGCAGTCCTAGAGCATCCTCCTGCTGTCCTCTCATGGGAAGGGGGCAGATAGAATTTATTTAACTTGTAAAAATTTAACAAATGTAGGTAGAGCAGTCATCAGATGGAGTAATTACCTTCTAAGACTTCGATACAATTGACAATAATCACGTATGATAGTTGTCAAGGAAAACAGAGCGGATGTTTCAAGCTCTGAAATTTGGAATTCTGATATGTAAGTATTATGCCTATTTGATGTTGACGCTTTTCTCCCTGTCTTTTTTTTTTTTTTTTTTGCCCCTGTTACTTCCCTTCTGGAATAACCTCTCAGCCTTTCTCTTTCTCTATCCATCCCTCCCTCTCCTTCTCTCTCACGGTCGCTTAGATCACAATAATATCTTCCTTATTGGTCCAGAGGAAAATCCTGATCTTAACTAAGATTAATTCCTGAATCAGAACGAGTGAGTTTGAAAAGCTGATCCAGTGGAAGGGGAAAAAACTTCGAAGTTTAAAACATTTTCCCAGGAATTTGAGGGCTACTACGCATCATTGTTTGGTAAACCGAGTCAATGAAAGGCATTCGCATGTAAAGCCTTCCTTTACAAAGAGCTCACATGGACGGTCACAGGCCTGGGGCAGAACCAAGTGGGAGGAAGAAAAAGAGGGGAGAAGGATAGGCTTTTCACCAGGAGTAATTGTAAACACTTTATATGATATGAATTAATTTATTTGTACTCACTTTAAAATGTAATCACTACTTAATTTTTAGGAGAGAATTTAGGAAAACCCAAAGTATATACCTCCATGAAACGTGTTAATGACAAACTGTATAGAGCGTGACAATGAGAGACAGTGAGAGATTAGAATACAATGTTAAAGAAAACACTGCATTTTTCATCTTTTTTTTTTTTTTCATGGTCTAGCTCTTGTTATTCTTTAGCTATCCTGGAGTATAATCACTTCATCCACTCTACAGTGACGAAAATACCTAATTTCTATCATTAAAATGCTCACTTTTCTGAGATGGGAGACTCTGTAGATGAATTACAATAAAATCCAAACGTTGTTCTGGATTATCACAAGAGCAGAAGAATAAAACTAGGTGCAGAAGAGAGTTTTTAAATTTTCATTTATACAGGACAAAGTACTCTAGTGCGAGATTATAGTGAATTCACGTTCCTATTTCTGCAGCAAGCCTTTGGGCTTCTGCATCGTCCTAACTTCTCCAAAGAAGGTACACAGCACGTGACGGAATTTCATGAGCATCGTATTAGGCACCTTTGGGGTTTATTTCTAGATTCCCTATTTCTAAATAGTGTTTCTTAGGAGTGTTGAGAACTTGTTTATTAATTAAGGCCTTGAGGAGAAAGGGGAAAAACAACTCCCTTTGGCTAAAAACAGAATCCAAAATTAAGTTTTCTAAGTGTACCAATAAATATCAAAATGGCATTATTTTGCAAACTGTACTATTCTGTGCCGTATATCTGAAATAAATTAGTGGGGAAAAGCCCCCCCCCCCCAGTTTGGCCTTTGATACTTAATGTATTTGCATTAATATATATATATCTTGAATGTAGTAACAGTATTTTCTACTCAGAACAAAGAATTAAAGAACAAAAAAGAACCTTAAGAATCTAGTCCAATTCCCTTATTTTACAATAAATAAATAAATAAATAAAAAGATAAATGGGTTTGCTCAAATTACGTGCAGCTTGTTTAGTAACAGAAGCCAAGAAAACAAGTGGAGTTGAGAGTATTCGTAACCTCAGTGCGTCACGCACAGGAATCCATAGGTCACAACTGTTGCTAGAGCCAACCCTCACTCCCTTGCCCCTGTGATCCCCAGGCTGGGTTAAAATTCTGAACCCTGGGTTTAGTCACATTCAACCAGATGCTATTTGAATTTTTTGAAGCTACATTTTACCTAAATACATGCTTGTTGCCAAGGAAAGCTTGAATATCAGTCGATGTATATTTGTATCTCACTGTACCTCAGTCCTCATCTGATGCCTAAAGACTTCTCATTCTTTTATTTTTAAATCTGGATTTTTTTTCTCTTAGAATATAAAAGTCAAGTCACAAATTTCTAGGATTAACAGGCAAAAACATATTACTAAACTTTTGCATATGCACTATTTAAGAATTGGACGTCATAGTTCATTTGAAACTGTTGCTAACTTCTTCATTTGATTGCCATGATATAGTCACCTATCAATTTTTATATATTTTTTCCAGAATTATGAGCGAACACTTTTCTGACTAGTTTAATAGTGTTTGTTTTTATTTTGTAAATGGGGGGGACGGGGCCCCAGGCTTGCTTAGTCAGAAGAGTGCAGGACTCTTGATCTCCAGGTTGTGGGTTTGACCTCCACATTGGGTGTAGAGATTATGAAAAAAAAAAAAAAAACTAAACAACAAAAAAACAAATGATTGGACAAATCATCTTAACTTTTCTTTTATTCTTCCTAAATACACATGAATTTTTACTGTGATCAGATTTTGTAAATCATTTTTTTTAAAGATTTTATTTATTTATTTGACAGGGATCACAAGTAGGCAGAGAGGCAGAGAGAGAGAGAGGGGGAAGCAGGCTCCCCGCTGAGCAGAGAGCCCGATGTGGGGCTCGATCCCAGGACCCTGAGATCATGACCTGAGCCGAAGGCAGAGGCTTAACCCACTGAGCCACCCAGACGCCCCTGTAAATCATTTTTAAAAGATTTTATTTATTTACTTGACAGACAGAGAGAGAGAACATGCACACAAGTAGGGGGAGTAACAGGTAGAGGGTGAAGCAGGCTCCCCACTGAGCAGGGACCCCAGGACCATGATCTCATGACTGAGATCACAACCAGAGCCCAAGGCCCAAGGCTCTACCACCTGAGCCACCCAGGTGCCCCAAGGTTTTGTAAATCATTACAACAATGTTAATTTTTATAACTTGGACACATATTTGGTAATGGGTAATATTTACTTTTTCATTAAAACACTTACCAAAGGACGCTACACACCAGGCAATGCCCTGGAGACCTAAGGATCAGGAAGGCATCACCCTCAGGTCGCCCTCATACCAGTGGGGAAGATCAAAGATCGAACCGGCCAGGTCTAGTGTTAAAACATGCCGTTAGAGGAGCAGAAAAAGGGCCACGAAGCCGCGTGTGGTGGAGGCGCCACGTGGGGATAAGCTCAGAGTTCTTAAGGATGGTCAAGTTAAAGTTAGGTCCTGAAGAGACAGTAATGACATCCTTCATAAAACAATGTTAGCATTATTGTATAAAACAGTGTTTTTTCCCCAAAATTCTACTCTTCTTATATCAGACTAGAAGATTTTCCACTTGATTAGTTAACATGTGTTTTTAAGGATGTTGATTCCGTCATTCCTTCCCTGAGTAGGAAATAAGCAGGAAAACAGATCCTATCTTCTAGTTTTATTTAGCTCCCTTTCTCTCTCTCTCTCAATATCTCTGTCTCTCAATCTCTCTCTCTCTCTCTCTCTCACACACACACACACACACACACACACACACGTTCTCTCTGCAGGGGGGACCAAACCACCTGCATTTTTTTTCAGCGACTTATGTGGCCGCTTATTTTGAGTACTAACCATAGCATTACAAACAATGGTTAGTTAAAAATCCATAGAAACCAACCAACCAAACAACCAAACAGCAATATCAGGCTCCCCTATATGTCCTCTTTTTTTCTCCTTTTTCTTACCAACTGGTAAATACTTAAGAAGTATCTCTCTCCCCTGCACAGAGCTGGAACGCCCGGGTTTGCTTTAATTGGTCTCTCTTACAGAGAGGCAGCATCCTCCTAAGATTTCCTTCATGATGGAGACATGTAGCAGAAAATTTCAGTTTCATTTGTAAATTGAATATTCTGTACATCTCTACTAGTTAAAGAATATATTCCCAATTTTTAAAAGCACATGTTTTCTTACAAGTAATTTTCATAAAATAGTAAGACCAAAATAAAAATATTTGCAATTTTACAGAACAAGAAAGTATTTTTTAGCTTGAAAAGCATTCTGTTGTTTTTATTCTTTCTTCGCCACACACGGACACACGAACTTTTTCTTCCCTGGGGATGGTGTGGGCGGTCCAGAATCCTGACAGCACCACAACCCCATATTGGCACTATTTTACACTAGAAGACAACATTATGTTTTAAAACACAAGGCAGTAAATTGTATTGCATTAATTAATAACAAATTATTAAAGTGTTTCGTATGTGTGTGTTATTATGTTTTGATTATTTTGGACAACAAAATAAGCTTAATCAGGAGCCACGGCGGCTTTGCTTTCTTTCTCCTTGAACCATTTACATTTTGCACCTGCACCATTTTATCTCCAACTAATTATCCTCTGCTCTCTCAAGGCGGTGCCTCGGATAGCTTCAGTTTCATTGGTTTCTTCATCCAGGAAATCGGTTAAGCAAATAAAAACCAGCAGTTGGTAATGCAAAACAAGTCTTCCTAGGGTCTGGGTTTGTGAAAACGCATAAAAGACTTCACTTCTTAAATGTTGTCCTGGGGATCTAAAGAAATGATCTGAGAGGTTTAACCACAGGTATTTGTTACCATTTTTAGAGGAACGTCCTAATATATGTAGGAAAAGGCACCTCCTGACAGAGCAAGGGTCAGCCGTGTTACTTGCCTGAGCAGAATAGTTTTGATAAGAAGGTAAGTGCTTTTGGAAGCAGTGCCTTTGTCCACACTCCCTTGAATGTGGTGATCCCATGCCTAGGACGGCTGACAAAGTCCTTCTGCAAAGACTGAGTTGACATATAATTTCACTTAAAATTACAAATCCTGTCACTGGGACCAATTAAAGCAAACCCAGGCATTCCCCGCTCTAGGCAGGGGAGAGAGATACTTCTTAAGTACTTGTCAGGTCCCCAAACGCAGTAGGTGAGTGTGTGACTGTGTTAAGAGACATTGTGTCATGCCCATCTGAGAGCTAAAGACACCCAGGGAGAAGGGTGTCTGGGTGGCTCAGTCAGTTAAGCATCGGCCTTTGGCTCAGGTCACGATCTTGGGGTCCTGGGATGGAGCCTCAAGTCAGGCTTCCTACTCAGTGGGGAGCCTGCTTCTCCCTCTGTCCCTGGTTGTACTCCCCGTTTGTACTCTCTCAGTCACTCTTTCTCTCAAATAAATAAAAAAAATCTAAGAAACCCAGGGAGAGTTTGCAGGTTTAATTTCTGCCTACATTCCTAGTTCCTAGATAAGGCAGCTCCTATCCAAAACCAGAGATGTGAAAACCTGTGCCCTCTGCCCTACATCTCACTTTCTACCATTTTCCTGTCTTTTTCCACCCCCCCATTCCCTACTGTCCCTACAGTTATTTGTTTGTTTGTTTGTTTGTTTTGTTGTTGTTATCTACTGCCAAAAGCAGCACAGTGTTCAGCGAGGTGGACTGACTCTTGCCACAGAAGGGCACGTGAGAGTTTTCCACCCATCGTCTCTATCAAGACGGCCATTGAGCTGTTTTTGTCTTGTATTGACTTTCGTCATCACCTTCTTTTCCCCCGAGATGACCAGGGTTATTACTGCTCAGAAAGACTGCTGGTGGGGAAACTGCTCACGCGGGAGACGAGCACACCTAGTCCTACCACCCAAGTTGCAAGCCCGCCCCAGCAGGGCATGAAGATTCATTTGAAGTGACCACGTCAGACCTTAGGATGCGGTGGAGTTTTTCTTTTCCTCCAAAAATTAAAAGAAAAAAAATAAAAGATGAACGTATTAGGTACCCAGGGAACCATTCCATATGATGAATAGGTTTTATTTTAGGTTATCTTAACTTATTATAAAAAAAATTAATTCTCTACAGTGATTTTTCCCCCTCTTTATTAGGAAAAAATCCTAGTGGCGTGGACAGATTCCACGCTTGAGTTTTTTGGGAAATCATCTCTTGTTTCTTCGGTATTTTGCATTTTCATGCACTGCGTTGTCTTCGAGGCCGCGGGGGCGGGCAGGCCGGCCGAGAAAGCGTTTCACCGGGTCGCGAAGGCCTCCGGCACCGCGTCCAGCGCGACGAGGCACTTTTTTCTTTAACGCATCCTGGCCCAGCGAGGGCTGAGATTCAGAAAAAGTGCTTGACACAACAGTTTAGCAGGAAAGAAAGCTATTTTAAAAGTCTTTTGGGAACATGTTTGTGAAACAGGAAAAAACATACAATTGAGCTGATAATAGCCCCGTAAAGGTTAGACGCCCCGAGGCGGACTGGCCTCTCTCCTCGGAACGCGCTGCCCTGGCCGCGGCGCGCGCGTGGGCTCAGTTCCGCGGCGCGCGCCTTCCTGTGCGACCGCTTTTGCGCTGCAAAATCTATTTTTACATCGCAACCCGGACTTAGCGACAGGAGCAAATAATCAAACACAAGCCGTGCTTGGTGCGTGCAGGACGACTGCAGGCGCAGAGCACGTCGCGGGACTCTGCGCGCAGCGAAGGCCCAAAGGACTCGCCCGTTAACTCCGCAGCGAGCCTCGAGCCCGCAGGCCGGCACCTGCGCTCACGCAGTCCCGCTCGCTCCGGCCCCGGCTTCCTCGTTCCCGGTCCCCGAAGCTCCCTCCGTCCTCCGCGCGGGCGTTCGGCCTCGCGCCCCCGCGCCCCTCGCGCACCGGCTCGGGCCGCGCCGCCTGCCCGCGTCCCGGGTGACCGTCCTCCTGGGCCAAGTTGCGCCCTCGCTCTTCTGCCCGGTGACGGGTGTGACTGTCCATCTCCACGCCCCCCTTCGCGGAGTTCCAGAACCATCTCCACGAACTCCCGGGCGCTCTCTTCTTCGGCATCTCGGATCTGCACTCGGACACTTTCCTAGCCCCGACCTCTTCCTCTGCCGTCTCCCTGTGTTCCTGGTTGGAGCTTAGGCAGAATTTGGGGAATCTGCTTAGGTTTCTTACACTCCTGAAATTCTCTTGCAGTTTAATATTCTTCCTATCGCTGTTAAATATCCCTTTCTGTCCGCGTCCTCGTTATCCTTAGTTCTGGGCCCCGTGATTATCTTCTCGCTTCGCTTACCTGCCAGTCACTGCGGTGCTCTACCTTCTCTCTACGACTACCCTCGTTGCATCTTTGAATTCATCCTCCTGCTTCCTTCTTTTCTGTCTTTTTCTTTTTTCAAGACTTTATTTATTTATTCGATGGAGAGAGAGAGAGAGCACGAGCAGGGGAGTGGCAGGCTCCCCGCTGAGCAGGGAGCCCGATGCTCGATCCCAGGACCCTGAGATCATGACCTGAGCCGACGCAGTCCCTTAACCCACTGAGCCACGCAGGCGCCCAATCCTCCTGCTTTCTCTGATGAAAAACTCGTCATAGTGCTCTACTATTATTATTATTATTTTTTGTACCGGCGTTAACAGGTCTTTGGGATACTTGTTGTTCCTTAGGATGGTGCAGACATCACTGAGGGGTCAGAGCCTCTCACTGAGGCCAGACTCAGGCTTATTGCTGCTAATCGCAGTCGTACTCATCACAGCCACAGCACACCAAAGCGGGACTTTTTCAAGATGAAATCTTGAAAACCAGCACATCAAATCTAGATTTTCCTAGATGGAAATCTCTAGCCTAGAACATTAAACAAAAACTCCTCAATCTGACAGAAAACGCCGTCTCTAATTTGCCTCCCTGCCTCCCTGGAAAGCCTCACCTCTCTGCACCTGCATCCTGCAAGCACCTGGAGCACCTGGTACTGATTTTTAAAGCCTCGGCTGGAGAGTCCTATTCTGGGTCTGTCTTGCTCCTCCCACACGTGTGTGAGACACACGCACAAACCACTCCCATGCAAAACGCATCATTCGTCTGATCAAACACTAAAAATATTCATTGATTACCTAGGACATTCCATTATCCGTATTTGCACATGCCCTTCTTCTCTTACAAGGTTGTAACCAACTCTCAGAGCCCAAACTGCATCATCTCTGGGTCCCCAGCAGCTAACACTGCTTTTGGAATACCTTGGGTTCCAAATAGCTGTTTGGATGAATGAATAAGGGAATGAATGTATCCAAAACCACGAAGACGGAATGTTTCATGTTGAAAGAAATAAGAAAGAAACAAACTCCGGGATCACCAGGGCACCCGGGGGCTCAGTTGGTTAAGTGTCCGACTTGGGCTCGGGTGGTGATCCCGGCATCCTGGGGCCCAGGCCTCTGTCCTGCTCCCTGTTCAGCGTGGGGTCTGCCTCTCCCTCTCCCTCAGCCCCTCCCTCACTCCCTGCAAGCTCGCTTGCTCTCTCTCAGATAAATAAGTGAAAGCTTATTCCACACTGTTTGCTCCTTGACAAAAATAATGGGAAATGTGGTTAATTTTAAACAAAGTGTGCATCTCCCTGAGACGCACCCACCAACCTCTCCCTTTGCTCCTCCCTCACTTCCCTTTTATCTAGTAACAACTTCACAGAAGGGAAATAGTTGCGGTGCGAGTTTTTTAACTTGGGTTAATTTCTAAGAACAAACTAAAGTTCCTTAATTTTTCTTGCTAATACTCCCATTTGTTGTTTGTTTGTTAGCGTTTGTAATAACACGAATTAAATATGTCACAAGTGGAATCAAATATCTACAAATTTTTCGTATATAAACTGTCAGTTTCCCACCCCTGTAAGAAAAATAAAATAAGACTGTAGAAATGTAAATAAAAAAAGTTACTGACAGGAGAAAAGAAATAAACAATTATCGGGGCGCCTGGGTGGCTCAGTGGGTTAAAGCCGCTGCCTTCGGCTCAGGTCATGATCTCAGGGTCCTGGGATTGAGCCCCACATCGGGCTCTCTGCTCGGCAGGGAGCCTGCTTCCTCCTCTCTCTCTGCCTGCCTCTCTGCCTGCTTGTGATCTGTCAAATAAATAAATAAAATCTTTAAAAAAAAGAAAGAAAGAAAGAAAGAAAGAAACAATTATAAATTCTTTAAACCTAAGGAATATTTTCTAAGTTTATCACAATAGCTTTTGCCTCAATTATGTATGATGGTTATTTTTTATAAACTAAAATGTTTATCTCAAAAGAAATATAATATTTTTGTGTATGAGCTGGGAAGTAGTTTCCAAAAGCAAATTTCAAGGAAAATGTACTTTTCCTTATAAATAAGACAGTTCTAAACATGTAAAATAGAGTTAATGCATCAAATTGAAGGCAGAGTTTACATCCAGGGGATGCTCTGTAAATTAGGCAGGGTTTTGCTCACTGTGCTCTGTTTCATGGTGTGAACATTATCTCTAGACAAAGAAGAGAGGAAACTAAATGTTCTACTCAGCACAGATCTTCCCTTACATACACATACTTTTTCTTGCATTGGCTTTTTAAAAAACAGCTTTACTAACATACAAATCATGTGCTATATAATCCACCAATTTAAAGTACAGAGTTCAATGATTTTAGTGTACTCACAGGACGATGCAACTATCAGCACAATTTAACTTTAGGACACTTATATCGCCCCAGAAAGGGCCCCTGTGCTCATTAGCAAGCAGTTCCCATCCCCACTCTCCCTCAGCCCTGTGCAACCACTGATCTGGGCTCTGTCTATAGATTTGCCTTTGCTGGACATTTCGCATAAAAAGAATCATACAGTATGTGTTTTCTGAGATTGATTTCTTTTACTTAGTGTGATGTTTACAAGGGTTATCCATGTTGTGCTACTACTCCCTTCTTTTTATTGCCAAATAATATCCATAGTATGGATATATCACATTTTGTTTATCCATCCATTAACTGATGGACATTTGAGTTGTTACCACTTTTCGGCTCTTGAAATTAATGCTGCTATGAATATTCGTGCACAGGGTTTTTTTGGACATACGTTTTCATTTCTGTCGCACACAGATATACATAAATACATATGTGTATATGTATAATTTCAGGGTCCTCTGGCAATTCTATGTTTAACATTTTGAAGAACTGTTCACCTGTTTTCCAAAGTGACTACATCATTTCGCACTCCCACCAGCAATGTAAAAGTTCCAATTTCTCTGTATCTTTCCTATACTTACAGTTGACCCCCTTTCTGTTACATCTATCCTAGTGGGTAGGAAGTGGTATCACTATGGTTTTGAGTTGCATTTCCCTGTAGCTAACGATGTTGAACATGTTTTTCACAGACTTGGCCGTTGGAATGTCTTATGCAGAGAAAGGTCTATTCAGGTCCTTTGCCCATTTTTTAATTGCGTTGTTCTTCTTTTCATTATCGAATAATAAAAGTTCTTGGTATATTCTGGATATAAGTCCTTTATCAAATTTGTGACGTTTAAATCTTTTCTCCTGTGATTTGTCTCTTCATTTTCTTGATGCTCTCATTTCTTCACAAAAGTTTCTAATATCGATGTAGTCCAACATCTATTTTTTGTTATTTGTGCTTTTGGTATCATGTCTAAAAACACAATGCCTAACCCAAGGTCACAAAAATTTATTCATATATTGTCATATAAGAGCTGCATTTCTTTCTAATTTTTAATAAATATTTTCATTTATTTATTTGTCAGAGAGAAAGCAAGAGCACAAGCTGGGGAGCAGCAGGCAGAGGGAGAAGAGGGTCCTCGCTGAGGAGCCCAGTGCGGGACTCGATCCCAGGACCCTGGGATCATGACCTGAGCTCAAGGCAGACACTTAACTGACTGAGCCACCCAGGCGTCCCATTATTTTTTGAGCAAGCTATAAATATCTTGCTATAGGCACATACTAGTTATGGACCCTCCAAGACCACATACTGCAAAGTCTATTTCAGATTTAAAAGAAAGCAATCACTTCATAGATATACTTCGGGAAGAAAAGCTTCTGAACTCCTGTTGGCTGGGCTTCCAATATGTTTTGGGAATGAATAACAATGTCTTGCTTTGGTGAAAAGGAAAATAATCTGTAGATATTTAGATTACAATGGTGAAGAGTTTTAAGTCATCTCACTTTACAGGTCAGGAAACGGAGGCCTAAAAATGTCACTAACCTGAGAATATTCAGGCTCTGTAAGCTAGGCAAAATGCAAAATGGAATCTTCTTGATCTCTCCACTACACCAGAATTTCTAAAAATGTTAAAAATGTTTTGGAGACGAGGGACGCCTGGGTGGCTCAGTTGGTTAAGCGGCTGCCTTCGGCTCAGGTCATGATCCCGGGGTCCTGGGATCGAGTCCCGGATTGGGTTCCTTGCTTGGCGGGGAGCCTGCTTCTCTCACTGCCTCTGCCTGCCTCTCTGCCTGCTTGTGTGTACTCTCTCTCTCTTTCTGGCAAATAAATAAAATATTTTTAAAAAATTTAATAAAAAAAATGTTTTGGAGACGAAATTCCAAGTCAATCCTGTTTAGACATAAAATATAACTTTCTGGGTACATTGATGAGGAAGTACATTATTACATTATTATTTTGGGTGTGGCCAGATTCAAAGGCTCTAATGATGTCATCAGACTCTCCACCAATCCCTAGCTCTGATTGGCTTCTTATTTTAAAATATATTTATATTTGTTTTGGTCGGAAGGATGCATTAGGATATATCTTCTCCTACTTGCTTTGCAACTCCCAGAAAAAGGAAGTCTTCCCTGGTAACACTAATAGAGAAGTCCTAGAGAGAATACTAGCGATATAGCTTGACGCTTCTGTGCCCAAACAAACCAAAACCAGAGGATTATGTTAATCTGACCAGATTTCAGTGACTTCCTACCTCTGGGACCAGGAAGACAGACTCACTTGAACCAGAGGGAATGGATTCTCTGCTGGAAAGAGGGATTCATTTTATCAGGGAAAAAAAGAAATTGTGCTGCATCAACAGTATCATCAGAGTTCTTGTGCTTCCCAAATGCTGAGATATGCTAGGAGGTACTGTACAAATTTGATTTTTTAAGAAAAATTGAAAGCCCCAAATAACAGAAATACAGTGTTGATGATGAGCTATTCTGTTAAATTAAAATTCCAGGAGAATTATATGTTTTCTGATTTTATTGCCCTTGGAAGAAAACATGTTTTCACATGGAATTTGACTCCTGACTTTGTGAAAGGGAAATAGGTATAAAGCTCACAGTCCAAAGAGCTGGAAAGACACATTTTGTTTCTGTGCTCTCTGAGCAGCAGTTCTTTCCATATTAGATCTCCTGGAGGGGGAGTGTTTCCATCGAGTGCAAAGCCTTTTTCAGTTTCCCTCCCACCTTTTACTAATTGGCTGCGATTTGGCCACTTGCCTCTTTCAAATAAAAAGAAGGTGACCCAAATCACCGGAAAATGGCTAATCATGCCCACAATGGGAAAATTATTCCCAAGAGCACATACTTCAGAGTGTAAAATGAAGTCCCAAATTTAATCACAATTTTATCTTTAATGGCTATTCAGCTATTCAACCTGGAATGTTCGTTAGATAAGCAAGTAAGCATGGAGTCATTTTTCTTTTTTTTCCAATACAGTATTAGCAAATGCTACTAGTCAACCTAAAATTAATCTCAAATTTGGGAGATTTTATTACTTGTTTTTAATTGGATTAGCATGTTATATTCTTTAAGATGTGACTGATTAAAATGTAGACAAACAATTTGCTAGAGCTTTAGTTTATGTAAGTTCAATATTGGGAAATATGCAGTTATGTTAACTAAATGGATTTCATATTTGAGAATTTTCTTGTTACCATTCACTTTATTTGATATTTTCATAACTGACTTAAATGACAGAATAAAAACTGAGCATATTATATCTAAAGAAGATAAACTCACAATGCATATGACAACCCCTTGAAATATAGTAAATTTTCATTTACGATGCTATAGAAATTGTGGCAAACAATTCAAAAACATGTATAATCTTGGCTATGTTTCTAAAAATTTTAATGTGATATAATAATAATAATAATAGTAATAACAATAATATCTAACTTTACTAAGTTCTAAAAGGTCTGTGTACTTTATCTCATTTTATTTTCACAATAGCCTCTGGTGTAGGAGCTGTTTTGCAAGTGAGAAAGCTATTCTTACAGAAGTTGTTTAACTTGAAAGTGTGAGGTCGAGTTGGGTTTTCAAACCAGAATTTGTAACCAGTACAACTCCTGCCTCTACTTATCACAGTTGTCCCTCTATTAGGCTAATTATTAAGTATCAGGTGGATGTTACTTTATTTATTTTATTATATCCCTGAAAAGGGAAGTTGTATCATTGGTCAGTAGGCAATATTTATATTTTCTTAGCACGTGGAATTTAATAGTTGTAGTTAAACTCAGATGTCTCTTCAAAACGAAATAGTTTTTGGAGGTTTTTATTGACTTTTTAAAATTGGCTATTAGATGTGTTTTTAAGATTTTGATGAATTAAATGTAATAATCTTTCTTGCTATTTCATTGGTTACCTCGTTGAGTTTATGCATTGTTGAATCATTCCTTAACATGTCCTGTAATTTTTGGAGCTCTATAATTTAATTTTTTTTTAACCTATGTCATTTCTGTTAAAGGCAAAAGATAGGAAAACCCAATGTATCCCAAATTCATAAATAGTTGGCTTCCAGTCCCAGGAGCATTTAGGCTGTTATAATGTTGATGACAATAAATATACGTTGGCTTAGATGAATCAATCAGACCCCACTCTGAAGAAGTCTGGCAAGGAGGCTTATGAAGAAGTATGTTTGCTTTTCTAATTTCGGTTTTCTGCAGTGGAGAGGAGAGAGCTAGACTTAACCCAAACAGCCTTTCAAAAGTAAGAATAGCTCTAAAAAGAGGCATTATATGAAGAGCTGAAATCAAAATGTGATCCTTTTGGCCTAGATACCTTTTCCTGAATTCTCATGTAGCAAAAGAAAAAATCATGGGTCTACGTTCCACTGTCTTAGATTCAAATTCAAAGTCCTTGGGGCAGTTAGAAGGAGACCTAGGGAAAGTCCTGAGCCAGAAAAAAAACAGTGTCAGAAAGGCTTGGTTTCAAGGATATTTTGGATTTGGGTTAGTTTGAACAAAACTGTTCCTCCTGCCTTTTACATAAATTTTGAACCCTTACCCAAGGCTTAAATAATCTTATTCTACTCTTTCACTTTACAAACGAGATACCTGGGAAGGTATGTTACTTGCTCAAGCTCACTGAATGGCTCATACTGGCTGAGCCCTGGGACTAACTTCCTGTCTTAAATGTTGGTGAAATCATCCCTCTTTAGAACCTTATGAACGAGTCCTTAAATAAAGATCACCATTCTCTAACTTGATAAATATTTTTGTTGAGGAATCATAACTTATATTCACTTCCATCTCCCTACACAAGTAGGTGAAAGTAGATGCTCAAAAAATATGGTAAAATGATTAATTGAATTTCCAGAAGTATTTCTTAAATTAAAATGCATGTGTTTTATCTTGGTACCTTACCAGAATGGCAAATCTGAGTTGTGAAGCTGTTTACTCATGTAAGTTTAAAAAAAGTAAAATATCCCAACTTTATTAAGAAAAAGAATCAAAAGAAGAAATTGTATGAGAAAACATAAAAAAGTGGTTGATAAATGAAATTGAAATGAAATGTGGTTAGGCAAAATAACGGAATAAGTGAAACAGAAATGTATCCTGCACTACTTTCTAAATCTTAATTGTCCAAAAAATGACTCAATTCTCTGAGTCAATATAATTTGGTCAAAGGGCTTTAGATTTAGAGTTGGAGAATCTACGTTCTTAGCTTGGGGTCAGCCCTAAGCATCTGTGTGCCCTTGGCCAAGTCACTAAGATATGGATGAGATATGAAGTATGAGATTAATGTTGCTATGACTAATTAAAATTACAGAATAATAAAGATAATAACAACAGCTACTCCTTACTGGGTGTTTATTATAAGTTCTTTACATCTACCATATGATTTAACACTTAAAACAACCTGGCAAGATGAGTGATGATAAAAACTCTTGGCAACATTGATGGAGCCACTGCTGTGTACCCCTTTCCCTGCCAGGAAGTGGTGTCTCTCTGACTCCAGCACCCGTCTCTCAGGAAGCGTGCAAAGGGAGCTGACAATTAAGTACTGATTTTCTAGTTGGGTAAGCCAGGGAGAAAGAGTTGAACTGATTTTCTTAAAATCACCTAACAATTCGGGAGCAGTTGGAAGATGTGATCTTTGCACCATGAAAAACGTATTCTAAAGTTAGGAGGAATGACTAGCCAGTTGCGAAGCAGAAAGTCACCACTTACATTTGATGGGAAAATGTACTTTCTGATCAAGTAAAGGTGTGCAGTATGGCTGTAACGAATGGCCACCGATGTATTATAATAAATGGCGCACATTTATTGTGTCACTGCTCCATAGGTTGGGGTCCTGTGGGCTTGGCTAGTTTTCCTGCTGCGAATCTTACAAGGCCCAAATCAAGGAATTCTCTTCTGGAGGCTCTGGGAGAAAACGTACTTCCTGATTCATTCAGGTTGTTGGCAGAATTTAATTCCTTGAGGTTGTAGAGCTGGGGTCCTGATTTCCCGGCCAGCTATTAATTTGAGAGCCGCCTTTATCTCCCAGAGGCTTCTTTCCGGTCTCTGTACGTGGGCTCTCCGGCAAAGCCGCCAACCGTGCCATAGGTCTTCTGCTTCCTTTTCTTCCGTTGCATCTCCGTGGCTGACTGTTCAACCTGCCTCTTCTGCTTTGAAGGGCTCAGGTGATTAGTCTAGGCTACCAGGATGCTTCGTGGTAATCTAGGATAATCTTTCTGTTTTACGGTCCATAACCTTGAGATGGCAGATTCTGGGGACTAGGGCATGGAAACACTTGGGGCTGATAATTGTAGCTACCATAGAATTCTTCTGTCTGCACCACTGATTCTGAACTCCAGCTACATACTAGAATCACCTTAGAAACTTGAAGAAAATGTTCTCCCTAGACCCCAATCGATATGAACTGAATCCAAATTTCTTAGAGTAGAATCCAGCCAATGACCTTTTTAAGGTGTCAGAAATTATAATGTGCTTCATAGGGCTGAGAGCACCCCCAAACACCAGTTTCTTCAACTTAATTAAATTCATTGTGTACATAATTCATTCAAACACACTTTTGATTTATTCTCTTTATGCCTAGGGTTTGGAGTTATAGAGCTTGACACAATGCATGTCCTATTTTTACTGTGCTCGCAATCTAGTGGCATAAATAAACACACAAAAAAGGAATTACAACATTAAAGGATATGTTTTATTAATTTTTTTTTAAGTTTTATTTATTTATTTGTCAGAGAGAGAGCACCAGCCAGGGGAGCGGCAGAGAGAGAGGTAAGCAGGCTCCCCGCAGAGTAGAGAGCCTGACGCAGGGCTCGATTACAGGACTCTGGGACCATGACCTGAGCTGAAGGCGGTCGCCTAAGCAACTGAGCCACCCAGGTGCCCTAAAGGATACATTTCAAAACAGATTTAAAATAGATTTTTGAATCATCTGCTGTGGGAGTTCTGAGACATTTATTGTTCCTGGGAACATGACAGACTCTTTTGCTTGATTTATATTTAAGAGGGTTTTTGTTTGTTTGTTTGTTTTTTCCTGTAGTAAGCTCTATTTTCAACATGGGGTTTGAACTCATGACTTCTAGATCAAGAGTCACATGCTCCTCCAACTGGGCCAGCCAGGTGCCCCCTTAGTAGTTATCTTTAAAATAGTCTGGCAGAGGCACCTGGCTGGCTCAGTCCATTAAGCAACTGTCAGGTCATGATCTCAGGGTCCTGGGATCCAGCCCGGTGTTTGGCTCTGCACTCACCGGGGAATCTGCTTAAGGATTCTCTCTCCCTCTCCCTCTGCCCCTTCCCACCTCTCTCTCCAAAAAAAGTAAATAAATCTTTGAAAAAAATAAAATAGTCTGGTAGTACCTGGAGACAGAGGAATGTGAATGTGTCCAGGTTTTAGCATGGTCCAATGAGGATGTTGTATTCATGGTGTGCTCCCCAAAATTTCAGGCCAAGAATTTCCTTAAAGTCTTCCTAAAAATGCAGATTCCCATTCTTCCCCCAAAGATTCTGATGCAGAGGGACTGCTGTGCGGCCTACAACTTCTAACGTGGTCAGTGACGTTCTTGTGGCGATTCTCATGCCGATGACGCACGAGCCCACGGTCTGAGGAGCCCTGCTTTGCTCCGTCAGTGACTTGGTTCTGAAAACTATGGAAGCCCCAAGTGATACTATTTAAAAAAAAAAAAACAAAAAAAACTTATATTTGAGTTTCTTATGTCAGTAACAGATATTTAGGAAGAGGTCCTTATATTTTAATTTTCTTACTGCTTCATGTATTGAAAGCGTTAAGGACATTATAGGCCAAAATGGGGGTAGTGACTTAAAACCTTATACTGTATATACTTCTTAAAGATTTTGTTGAAAGTAAAGACAGTAATTTGCAAGAATAATTCTAGCAGAAACACCAAAACAGGTTTTGACCAAAACAGAAAAACAAAGGCAGTGACGAGAAAATACAAGGTAACGTGGATCTTATACTTTGACATTTTTACTCAGTGGCACAATCTCTTACAGAGTGTACAACGACAGAAGTTCCCATTTGCCTTCCAGTGTGGAAAACTGGGTTGGAGGAGGGCTGGTTCCCTAGTTTGATTCAGAAAGGTAGCATGAGACAAACCATGAGCCTCCTGATCGTAGGAAACCAACTGAGGATTATGGGATGGGATGAGGTCGTTGAGTGCTACACTGTATGTTAATTAATTGAATTCAAATTTTTAAAAAAAGAAATGTATATGTCGAGTATGCTATAAGGGAAAGGCGTGCACTAAGTAGAAAATCCTCAAATGAGGTACGTGAGATACGTGCTCCTGTTAGCCTACTTTGTAGTGACTGGATAAGTAAGGGGAGAAGAAAACATGGCATAGGGCCCCCAAAATCCAAGATATTTTGGACATGGAGGGGTGGAAGTTGTGTGGTTTTGTTTTCCTTAATCTTGGAGCAAACATACACTTTTAGTATCAGGGTTAGGTAACTCAGCTAAGACCAAGAACTGTCATAAAGAAAAGCACATTAATAAAAAGTGTGTACAGGAATAATAAAATTTTTAGAAAATAAGAAGCAGGTTCGCAATGTACCGCTACGCATTTATAGGATTTAGGTTTTTGTGTTCTGATAACTTGGTACTGATTGAGTCACACTGATTTGTAATTTTTTATGCAGAATAAAACATGCTTTTACACTGAAGCAAGCAAAAAAGATTGGTTGAAAGTTTTGGACTCGGAAATGTAGAGCCGTGAAAAATGTCTTGTAGTTCGACGGTGATCCTAGGAAATGAAACCAGAATGAGATTACGTAAGTCCTGAGTGACTAGGAGGCTGTATTTCAGAAGTTCTTTGAGGTTTTACAATATTCTTCGTCTTCAAAGTTCTACGATGAAATAAATCATTCTTACTTTATGTCGCTGATTCTTGGGCCCAGGGTAAAGAACGTTCTTTTGTGTCCAGTCACAGAAGCCAATGTCCCCCTCCGTTTCGAGAAGCGAAGACGAAGCGGTCCCGGTAGGTCCCACGAGACGGTCGGAGGCAAGGCCCCGAGGGCGGGAGCGCTGCGGTCCTTCCCGGCTCCCGGCCCGCCTCCTCCTGCTGAACGGGCCCTCGGGCCCTCGGGAAGGCGGCCTGGCGGAGTCCGCTTGGAAGCGCAGCCGGCGGCCCCCTTCGTGCCGCTTCGGAAGGCGCCTCCGTCGTCCGAGGTCAGCCCACCCGGTCGGACGTCCCCGCGACTCCCTACGAGCTCCGGTCAGGCCGCGCCTCGCGCGTCTTAGCAAAGGCGAGTCCGGGAGAAGCTCGACACGGACGGGAGACGCCGTCGCCGGGCCCCGCGAAGGGGCGAGCGAAGGGCACGGGGCGACGCGGGGACACCGTCGCATGCGCCGCGGCCGGGGTCACTTCGGTTCGGACGCGCCGTCCCAACCGGCCTCCGGCCTGCGCGCCCGGGCGCGGGCCCCGTTCCTGACCCCGAGGCCCTTCGGGGGACGCGGCGCGTCCTGTCGCGGCCGCTCGTCGGGCGGGTCCGCAAGGGCAGCTGGAGGGCGCTTCGCGGGGGCGACGCCCGGGCCGGGGGCCACGCGCGAGGGTCACGCTGGACGGGCTGGCGCGCGGGCGTCCACCCCGGGCCGCGGACCCGCGCGCACCCGCTGCTGCGTCCTGGTGGCGCCGACCCGGGGCAGAGCCCAGCCTCGTTACCGGGGGCGGTTTCCGGGTCGCGGGGCCGGTAAAGGAGGAAGCCGGGAAGCGGGTCGCCCGCGTCGGCGGACGCGTCCTGAAATGCACGGGAGCCCCGTAACCCGTAGTCGCGGAGGGGTTCCGCGGCCGCCGCGGAGGGGTTCCGCGGCCGCCGCGGAGGGGTTCCGCGGCCCCCCGTTCGGAAACCTCCGACCAGAAAAGCAACGCAAGTTCCCGCGGGCGCCGGCGAAGGTGCCGGCGAAGCGGTTTCCAAAGGCGCAGGGTTCGGCGGAGTCCAAACACGGTTCCGAAGCGCGCTTGTGAGCCTGGGTCTGTGCTACGGTTCGCTCAGCCCCGCCCCGCGAGTGAACCGTCAAACGACTAACCCTGCGGACAGAGTACGGCGCCCCCGCGTCCCGCCGGCGCAGTCCCGGGTCACGTGGGTCCGCGCGCGCCGCCGGCTTCGCCTCTGCAAAGACTCCCAGAGCCGGCGCGGGCTCCCGCCCCTCGATACCCAAAGGCCGCGCGGCTCCGAGAAGACAGTGCTCGGCACGTTGCTTCTTAAGACAGTAAAAATGCCGGTATAAGACCTTTTCCCCCTAATTTAGAGATTCCAACACTGGCGAAAGCCTTCGCATAGAAGAAATGGCAGTTATTTAAAATTTATGATTATTTTTCTTGATTCTAAGTTGAAAATCCTAAAGGAGTTTCTTGGTTTACTTTTTTGATTCGTTGACTCACTTATTTGCATAGCACATGTGAATTAACTGCCAGTCGCCGAAGATCCATGGAGCGATCACATAGGGTTCCTGGCTTTGAGAAACCCCACCAGCAAAAGAAGACGGTATATGTCACCAAGACGATTAACACGTCCTAAGACGTTATTAAGGAAAGTCATTCAAAGGAAAATTACACTAGTTTAACTTAAAATTTCAGTATCTTAGCTATCTTGGATGAATGGAAATTAATTTAACTTTCTCCATAGAATAGAAAACAACAAATATTTGTGAAAAAATTCAAATATATTGTAAGCAAAAGAGGTTTTTAAAAAATTGGAATAGCTTAATAAAAATATTTTAATTCTTTGAAAGTTAATTCTTTGAAAATTTCGATTTACCATGGAAATTTTATTGTCTCCTTGAAATAACATTAAATTATTACATCAATCAATATTTCAGGTCATGACCCTTGGATTTAAGGGATTCTTCAGGACAATGTCCAATATGATCCGAGGGAAAATGTAATTTGAGTCTGGAGACAACTGTGTATGTAAGTATTAGAAAATTAGATTTTCTCAGGGTAAAATGTAATAAAAACTAAAATATCAACGCATTCATTACTAAATTACAAAAACTTTGATTCATTGTTTTCCTTCTGTTACAACATGTTTTTTAATGTTAAAATTAATACAATGCCTCCTGATTTTTTGTTGTTTTTTTTTTTTTTGTTTTTTTTTAGATCAACTAATAATAAAAACCCAGTATAGCTGATAGAAAAGAAAACGTTATTTGGAAGATTGCTACAGTTAAGAAGAAAAGCTGTGTCTAGCTGAGTCATTGGTGACGGTAAACAATGACATAGAGTCTATGCTCTAGAAACTGATGCGCTCTTGTTGCAAGTGATAATAAAAATAATAAATATTATTATTGGAAATTATTTTATAGAAATATTATTACGGAAATGATTTTTATAAGTCTTACTCTAACATTGGCCCTGTAATAAAAATCATGACAAATTTCTTAACAATAAAATCTAAGTTCATGGTTTTCTGGCAAATATCTATTGATTGGATTTCTTAAATCTCCCTTGCCTTGAAAAATACTGCTTACACGTTCAGTTAAATAAATACTATATTATGACTACATCATGATAATTTATACCATAAAAATACTGTCAAAGTAGGTTGCTCATGGACCTTATAGCGAGTAAGCAAGCCCAGCAATGTTCGTTTCTAAGAATTAATAAGTTAGGGGTATTGTTTTAGAGGCCATTTTCATTAGTTCAGAATTGTATCTACCATCAGAAATATTTAACAGAATACTTTATGTAGTATTGCCCATTTCCTGTAAGTTTATTTTAATAACATAGATGGGGAATAACATAGATAGGGAATCTTTTATTTCATCATTAAAGATGAATTTCTATTAAGATATAAGGCCATTTTTATGACACATGGTTGTTAATTCTCAAGGAATTGGCCTGATTAACAATTCTCCCCCTTAAATTATTGAAGAGTTGGAAAATTAAAAATGAGGTTAATTATTTATAGGAAATAAAGGTGAGCTTTATAGTAAAATATGTTATCAAATTTTGTGCTTCTATATTCTTGTGAAGCTCTTTATTTTGATACTTTAATCATTTTATTCCAATTTTGGTAAAGGCAAAGAAAGCAAGATGTTTTCTAATTACTTAAAAATATATATGTAGGAAGCTTTTCTGTTTGTAAGGTTAAAGTATATTTAGGCTCTTTAGTATTTTAAGCCATAATGCTCTTTATTTATTCCTTTGAGAGAGAGAGAGAGAGGACAAAGGGCAAAGGGGAGCCTGATGAGGGCAGGATCTGAGGACCCTGGGACCATGACCTAACCCAAAAGCAGATGCTTAGCTGGCTGAGCCACCCAAGCACCCAATGCTCTTAACATCCATAATATATAAAACTACCAATCAAATCCTTAAAGCAAAATTACTATATAGTTTTAAAAAAATTTATCACTGAGTACCACCTATATTTTATAAATACTGATTAACTATATTTCTTTCGTCTTATTTGCAGTTTGACTTACATTGTATAGCCTACTTCATTTTGGCTTCAGTGATGGAGAAAAAGCGTATCCTGTATTTACTGCTAGTCTTGCCTTTTTTTATGGTAGGTATAAATTCCTCTGATGTAAATCCCTATTTATGATTATTTGTTTTAACTTCCAATTTACCTTTAATTAATAAGGATTAATAACAACAGAATGACATGCAGTTATTTGATGCATAAGTTAAGTACATTTTAATCAACGAAGCGATATTTTATTTTCTTTCCGTGTACACGTTCAGGTTTAATTCGAGGGGAACCACTACAGGACGGCGAGGCGGCGGGGGTGGGAAGCCAAGGGAGGAAGGTCAGTGATGGAATGTACAAGACAGCGGACCACAGTCTTCCTCAGGGTTTGAAAGAAGAATGAAATGGCTCTGTAGTGTAGTCGTACATAGTAGATCAAATATTTTCAGCCAGACCTGTTGATTCTGAGTTAGATCTATTTTAAAAGCAGATTCCGACCCGTTGGTTTTTCTCTCATTCTGCCAGCGGATTAGTTTGCACTTATCGAAACCGTGCACTGCTTTTAAATGAGCTTGCTTATCCATTCATTCAAGTAAGTATTATGTGTCTGTTTCCGGACAGGCCTTGACGCTAAGCTTGGAGCAGGTGTGTCTGTGCGTGGCTGCACCCTTGCATGCCCCTGCACGCATCTGCAGGGAACGAGGCTAGAGGCGGAGGGAAACGACAGACCTGCCGCTGTCCTGGAGGGTCACAGTCCTTAATACCTATCACGTTGTCTTCAATTACAGAAGCATTTTGTTTACATTTTTCTCTGTCCCACATGAAGAGAGTGACGGTACTCTTATTTCATTATATGCATCAGAAACAGGATGTAATCTCATCTAATTTTGTGCCAGCAAATAATTTTCCTGTGGTGTTTTCAAGCAACCCCATAAAAAGATTCAAACAGAGAGACTCAAGAAAAATATAGAAAATCTAAACGGAAAAAAGCAAGACTACATTCCTGTCAGCATTTGTATTTGAAAACATTCTCCGGCCTAGGAGCCGTCCAAACCCTGCACGTCTCCGATGTTATCTTAGGTAAACAGACTAGAATTCAAGGAGCAGGACTCCTGTTCCCTCAGCTCGGTTCCTCCGCTGAGGGTGCCGGTGAGCTGCGCCTGCCAACTTTGCTTGCCTGCAGGTAATTCTGTATCAGATTACCAATCTGATTATTGTAATTTATTATTTTTTTAAAGATTTTATTTATTTATTTGACAGAGAGAGATCACGAGTAGGCAGAGAGGCAGGCAGAGAGAGTGAGAGAGAAGCAGGCTCCCCGCCAAGCAGAGATCCCAATGTGGGACTCGATCCCAGGACCCTGAGATCATGACCTGAGCGGAAGGCAGCGGCTTAAACCACTGAGCCACCCAGGCGCCCCTGATTATCGTAATTTAAAGATTGTGACCATTTTTCTTGAATTCAGACAGTGTGCAAATCTGAGGTTTTTTTTTTTTTTTTTTTTTTTTTTTGGAAATCTGAGTTTTTAGGAATAAAAATATTGATTTTATGCAATTCCATAAACTTCCTGAGAACAGGAGAAAATTATTAATTTTCTTAATGCTGTAAATTTATATTGATTGCTTGTGCAGGAAACTGCTGCATAAATCTCTATTAGGAAATTAAACTAGTCAAAGAATGAGAGAGAGTGCGTGTGTTAAATGGTGGGCAGGCAATAGTGAAATTAAGTGGTGCCACACACTGAGGGAATATTACTATTTAGACTTTATTAAATACAAATTTGGACTAGGGAACAGAGGGTCAAGAGTAAGGGGACAAGGGAAATACAAATCAAACCCACAATGAGATACCACCTCATACCAAGCAGAATGGCTAAAATGAGCAGGACAGGAAACAACGAGTGTTGGAAAGGATGTGGAGAAAGGGGAACCCTCTTACACTGTTGGTGGGAATGCAAGTTGGTGCAGCCACTTTGGAGAACAGTGTGGAGATCCCTCAAAAAATTAAAAATAGAGCTTCCCTAGGACCCTGGAATTGCACTACTGGGTATTTACCCCAAAGATACAGATGTAGTGAAAAGAAGGGCCATCTGTACCCCAGTGTTCATAGCAGCAATGGCCACAATCACCAAACTGTGGACGGAGCCGAGATGTCCTTCAACAGATGAATGGATAAAGAAGAAATGGCTCATGTCTCCAATGGAATATTACCCAGCCATCAAAAAGGATGAATACCCACCATTTACATCGATGTGGATGGACCTCGAGGGTATTATGCTAAATGAAATAAGTCAATCAGAGACAGAAAATTATCATATGGTTTTACTATTATGTGGACTATAAAGAATAGGGTAGAGGATCACAGGGCAAGGGAGGGAGAACCGAATGGGAAGAATCAGAGAGGAAGACAAACCACGAGAGTCCAGGAAGCAAACTGAGGGTTACTGGAGGGGAGGTGAGTGGAGGGACAGCGTAACTGGGTGATGGTCATTAAGGGGGGCACGTGATAGGATGAGCCCTGGGTGTTATATGCAACTAATGAATCAATGAACACTACAGCAAAAACTAAAGATGTACTATATGTTGGCTAGTTGAATTTAAATAGAATAAAAGAAAAAGGTGACAAAATAAAAGCAGAAAATTCCTCCTTATGGAAATTGGTAGAAATAATGGAAAAGTAAAGAAATAAGGTCAAAGACATCTTATACAGGCTTCATATTACAAAACAGAAATAAGTCATATAGATATTAAACTGAAGTGAAGCTTAAAATAGTGCTTCCGAGTTCCAGGATCACAAATATATGCCTTGTCCAGAAACACTTACTGATGTGCAGGCAATGAAAATTCCGTTTGCCCACACCATGGATGAATATTCTCAATATCGTGATTATCAAAATATGACGATCGGAATGATAGTCTTGACTATTTGCCGTGCACCAGATACTACCCTCTGCAGCCTGGTACTGATTTACTCCATTGGGCAATAAGAAAGCTTCGGGGCTTGGGGGCCTCTATTCACAGAGCAGGGGAACACGCACGGGAGGACGTTGAGTACAGCTCCGTCCGCATTCCCGAATGCGCGTCCTAGGGCTCCCACAGGCTTCGGAGAGCCGTCTGTAGAGCACACTTCCAGAGCTGCCATTGGCAGCACTTTGGGGCACTTGAAACTAAACATGGCGGGGATATTTAAACCATGAAAACTGGCAAACACTTCAGATCAGGGACTGCCCCCCCAGAGCCAGATGACCGTGTAGCACATCACTGCAGTGACTGTTTTCCACTGGGACAGACCGCCTATGACAGATATTCTCACAATTCTGAAGTTTTTTGTTGTTTTTTTTTTTTAATCCCTTAGATTCTTGACATAGCAGAATCAGAAGAGAACACTGAAGGCTTAAGTCAGTTCGGTGTCTATACTAGAAATAAAATCATGACAGCTCAATATGAATGTTACCAAAAAATTATGCAAGACCCTATTCAACAAACAGAAGGTAAGCATGATAAAATTTTTAATTTTAAATGCATTTGATGTATTCTTAAAAGAAAACTACTCCATTACATCATTTATGGGTTCTTTAGGTCCCTTACTAAAAATGGATTAGTTGTTAGCTTTCCTGGCATGTGTGCATTCTTAATAATGTATGAACATTTTATGATATAATTTATCTTGCTTCTTTTAAAAAAAACTCTACTAAGAAATACGTGTAACAGGAATATTTTTAGTAACAGTTTTTATGGTACAAAGATATTTAAAATATCAAATGTGCATCTTGAGTTAAATCAGTGGCGATCGATCTTCAGTTTATGTAATTTATATTTTTTTTTCATAAGCTGCTTGATAGGAGTTGGCACAACAAAATTATAACTTTTTTTGTATAACATGTGCTTTGCATAATATATTTGTAGCAATGCTAATAAATTCTAAGTGCTTCTGTTTCTATTAAGATATTCTTTAGATATTTTTGTAACATTACTGAGGGACTGCGAAATGCCAGATGTCTGCCTAGCTTCTTAAGATACACAGATGAGTGGCACAAAGAGAGTTGCCAGATTTAACAAAAACAAACTAAAAAATCAAAACTAAAACCAGGCTCTATATTTTCTCTGGCAACCGTAAAGACATGATATATCTTCCAAATATAAAATGCAAAACTCACAACAAAACATACCAAAAATGTAAAGACTTTCGCTATTTCTAAATTATCAGTGGAAACAAACATCTTAAAATTGGGGGGAAAATATTTGATGGTATAATATGTAATGTTTCTTATATAAACAAAATGTTAAAAGTAGTTTATTATTGATATTTGTAACTGACAAAATGAACTTGTTTGTGAGGAAAGAGGTGATTTTCCCACACTGGGCAACTTTTAGAATCTTAATGAACAATTCTTTTTAATGAAGAATCTTAATGAACAATGTAGTTTGCTTATCTTTGGAGAACTATTTAGATATATCTATCCAAACATTTTTTTTCAAAGATTTTATTTATTTATTTGACAGAGGTCACAAGCAGGCAGAGAGGCAGGCAGAGAGAGAGGGGGAAGCAGGCTCCCCGCTGAGCAGAGAGCCCGATGCGGGGCTCGATCCCAGGATCCTGAGATCATGACCTGAGCTGAAGGCAGAGGCTTTAACCCACTGAGCCACCCAGACGCCCTATTATGAGAAATTTATCCAGTTAAAAATATCTTTGAAATATATAGACAATGACAAAATATCTGGTATTATATCAATAGGGGTTAAATTATCGAGTACATGAATTGTATACAAATTCTGTGTTAATCCCTCTGGCTTCTCACTTTATTCCATTAAAATATAAGTGTTGTAAATTCAAAATGATTAAATGGACCTCTTCCAGATCATGCAGATATATGTAAAAGCAAGCTTCAAATCTAATTGTTGAACAACAGGGATATCTTTATGAGACAATTTTGTGATACAATAATTTTAGAATAACAGTAATCAATCCTTCTGTTGGAGCTTCGTAACACACTTTGTAATTTTAAGTACTCTAGAAAGTCTTGCAATGAAGAACTGTCGTTATGTTCACTTTGTGCTTACCAAGTTTTTTGACCATAGAAACTCTTTTAATGGAATACCTACTCCTGTCTCGCTCAAATGCCATAAAACACAGTTTGAAAGTTTCTGGGCCTTGAAATCTATCATAATGCTGGTATTGTCATTAATTAAATAGAATCTTTTGGATCAGCGATAAGACTTATTTGAGATGCTTTCTTTTTTTTCTTTTTTTTTAAGATTTTATTTATTTATTTGACAGAGAGAGATCACAAGTAGGCAGAGAGGCAGGCAGAGAGAGAGGAGGAAGCAGGCTCCCCACTGAGCAGAGAGCCCGATGCGGGGCTTGATCCTAGGACCCTGAGATCATGACCTGAGCCGAAGGCAGAGGCTTAACCCACTGAGCCATCCAGGTGCCCCTGAGACACTTTCTATCTGATAGGCCCCCAAATGTATTTTCTTTAGTAATATATGAATGCAGATTATGTGAATAAGTGTTTAAAAAATCACAGGAGAAAAAAAGGAGAGTATCTGAGTTTTGTTTTAATCAGAATTATTTATACTTTCAGGCCAATAGAATTTTTCTGAGATTGTGGCACAAATCTGTTAAAAATAATAAACATATCATACAACATTCAGGCTTCTATCTATGAGTGCTTGCCTGACGAGGTGGAAAATTATTTTCTTTGATTATAGACTGTTAAAACTTTGGAATGCTGGTCATCTCTCTATGCCTTTAGAAAAAAAAAACAACATTTTTTTGTGTAACAGGGTGGTAAAAGAAAATTGTGAGAATGTTAGGCACTCCACTCCATTTGAAAAGTAAAGGAAGGCAAGTAAGAGCTAGAATTTGGTGGAAAGGTCCAAGTATCTGTAGTAAGATTGGAAATGTTGGAGTATTCATTTCTTTTTCCAGAAAATACTAACACCTTGCCCTAAGAATACAGTTTCTAAGATAACACATGTTCCAATTTCCCATTTTTTTTAAAAAAATTTAAGTGTAGGGACACTAAGTAACTACTACCTTTGTGGTTAAGGACAACTAGCAAAGACCACTCGATTTATTGAGTGAAGAGCTGCCTTTGGGAATTGGAATTAAAGTTCAACTTTTAAATATACTCAGATATTTCTGAGTTGAATTTAGCAGTTTTTCCAATAACTACTTAGTGAAAAATTTCAGTAATAGCTACAGATTGCATATGCCGTCTTCATGCTCGGTCGGTGGTCTGTGGTTCCCGTCACTACTGACCCACCGGTAAGATTTTGATGTGTTCAGGAGCCACTAGAAGCTCTAGCAACCACTGATGTCCCCCCCCCCCCCCCCCCAGGCATTTACTGCAACAGAACCTGGGACGGGTGGTTGTGCTGGAACGACGTGGCCGCCGGAACCGAGTCAATACAGCACTGCCCCGATTACTTTCAGGACTTCGACCCATCAGGTAAAAGCAGCAATTTACATACAGATCCACTTACATTAATTAAGGAAAATTAAATAACCCCCAAGTTAACTGAATTACTGTCTCCTTCTTTTCTTTTTAATCATAAAGAAAAAGTCACGAAGATCTGTGACCAGGACGGACACTGGTTTCGACACCCGCTGAGCAACCGCACGTGGACCAACTACACGCAGTGCAACCTGAACACCCACGAGAAAGTGCAGGTGCGGGGCACTCGGACCGACAGCGGGCCACACTGTTTAAAAAGTCAGCTGCTGGGGCAGATTGGAGGAAACTTACTTTGTGCCCCATTCGACGTTCGTGATGTGCTTTGAGAAAAACGATGGAGAAAAGCCCTTGTGGAAATAATCGTTCCCTCCGTCGTGGCGCGGAGGAAGTGACCCCGTTAGGCGACAGGGCGTCCGTACTGGAGTGTCAGAGCTCCCCAAGAAAGCACAAAAAAAGGGACCGGTTCAGTGGTGTGGGGATTTGGGGAGTTAAGTGCAGGAATTGTGCTCGGGTGGACGAGGGAGCCCGGCAGGGTCCGGACAGCCCTGTCTGCCCCTCGACGGCTGTCCTGCCGACGGGTTCCGGGGCCTTCTCACGTCCCCACTCCCAGCGCCACACACAGAGTCAAGGATAGTCGCGGTCACCATGACGCTCTGGCAGAGGTGCCCGCACGCCTGTGCTCGTGGGGGACACAGACGAGCTGGTCAGTGACCGAGGCCCAGTCCTGCATTCGGACTTCCCGCTCCCACCCTTGAGCAGCCCGAGGATCTCAGGCAAACTGTGACCTCTCTCTGCCTCTGCTCCCCGGGGTATGCAACGAAGGTGACAGTGAACTCACCCGCAAGGTTTCGGTATGGATTGACTTAATACAAGGAAAACCCTTAGAAAACTACAGCATCGACTGAGCGTTTGATAACTGTCTGCTGTCAGTACAATTATAAATCGTGTGTTCTTTGTTAACTCGGAGAAGGGTTTAAAGAGAATTATAAAAATACACAGTACAATAATAAGTTACAAATAGTTGGAATATAGAAAAATTAAACAATCAGAGGAAAAGTCAAAATCATGTGGAAGAACATATTTGTACATTCATATCAGAGGCTCCTATAATTACTATATTGAGATTTGTCTTGGAGTCTCAAATACTCAAAGGAAAAAGAAAAACCCAGGAATAAAGAAAGCTCTATCTAAAGAAAACACACAAAAATAACTACAGAGCATTTGCTTCAATGTGCACAAACTGATAGAGTGAAAATTGCCAATATCTTTCAAAACATAAAATGCTAGTTTCTTATATTACACAACCTAGATCAGTAAAATTATTCCTTCCTCCCATATGACTTCTAATTTCTTAAATAAACAGGGCACACAATTTGTAAAGTTGATGTCACTCTATAACTTTGCGTAACTATTCTTCGTTGCAGACGTATTCAAATATCAAATACAAGGGAGATGGCAAGGCTCTCAGAGCACATATTCTCAAAAATGCAGTTTACTTTATTGAGCTCAGTTTTACACGGGGAGGTTATAGTACTGACACGACCCTGACTTGTGTTGTTCGTACGACTTACAGACCGCGCTGAACCTGTTCTACCTGACGATAATCGGACACGGACTCTCCATCGCCTCACTGCTTATCTCGCTTGGCATATTCTTTTATTTCAAGTAAGTGCATGTAAAATACTTCCCAGTTTATGAGTTGTCATTGGTGAATGCAGTGCCATGTGCATGTTTCCGTCATGTTCTGATAAAATGTATGAAATAGAGGTGACTTGTCACATTGAAAATAAATTGAATGTTTAAAACAATTTGAAATATATTGAACTTGGCTTTGCAAAATATAGAGAGCAGAGACTGGTGAAACCTGAAGCCCAACTGTACAGAATTAGCAGACAGATAAGAATAAAGTCAGGTAGTGAGAAGAGAGCCAAAATTATGTAAATTTTGTATGTAAATCTATCTGTATTTGTTTTAGTAACTGTCAAATATTATAGGACTTCTTAATTGAATTTTCAACTTCTAGGTCAATTTCTGTGTTAGCATACATGGTCCATTACAGAAACTGGTATTTTGTGCAAATAATGGCAATGGGATTTAATATATATTATTAAATCTAACGATCTAAATATGTTATGGTTAGATTTCTTTGCCTTGTTTGGGAGGTCATCATTCATATAGTCAGCTTGCATTTTGAATTTTATTTGAAATTTACTTCCTTTTTTGGGGAGGGAGAGTCAACTCCCATTTCTTAATTTAACCAATCAACAAGTTATGTTTTAAATTGATGGGAAGGAAATTCCAAAATGTGAATACAATACTTTACGCATTAACACGGTTTTCGTCATTTTGATCGCCACCGGTGATTACAGAACGCAGTGTGACAAGTGAGTAGCCGTATTCCAGCATATCCGCACGTCCTCCTCCTTCTTCTACATTTTTCTTCTTCAACAACAGTCTTGGAACACTGGCAGCTTCAGAATCAGCTGGAGTAGTAGCACGTCGTAAAAATCCAAACCCGGAAATTATCAGGCAGCTGGATGTTAGATACATGTGTACCTACAGCACCAGCTTTTGGCCCGCAGTCAATCAAATATTTAGAGCACATTGAATAATATATGAACCGACCAGCCATGGTCTCTCAGGACTTCAAAATCACGGGATCTAGAGATTGCATCAGAATTGCTGTTTTTGGAAGCCTGTGCCTTTTTAAAAATCTTCAAGATCAGTTACTTTGAGGAATCCACATAGATACTTTTTAATGGCACTTTTGATTTATAACATTATTTAGGCACCATTAGAAAATGACTTTAAAAAACTCCCCTCTGAATAAAGCTAATTAAGCATCTGTGTACACTTTTATATTTGACATGTTTTCTTTAGTAAATTATGTAAAAATGTATCAAAGTCAGTAGAAAAGAATTTTTATCCTAAAATATAGAAAACATTTCTTAAGGAATTTAATTTACTGTACCATATTTTGCAACAAGTTATCAAAGGTTCTTACTCAAAACAAATTTGTTACATCTTATCAGTTGCTTGTATGTAGCTTAATACAACTTCATGACTTCACTCTTCAATATATTTTCTCCTTAAACAAGATTTTTTAAATGAACACTGTCTTTGGAATAAGAAAAGCTTTATGATTGTATAATAAATTAAAACATCTGTTCTAAAAAACAGAAAAATAACCATTTTTCAAGGTAATAATTTTTTTTCAAGGTAATAATTTTTATTTTTTTTATTTATTTAAAAAATTTTTAAAAGATTTCAATTATTTATTTGAGAGAGAGAGAGAGAAAGAGAGAGAGCATGAGCAGGGGGAGGCACAGAGGGAGAGGGAGAAGCAGGCTCCCCGCTGAGCAGGAAGCCGGCAGGACCCTGGGATCATGACCTCAGCTGAAGGCAGATGCTTAACCGACTGAGCCACCCAGGCGCCCAAAGGGATAATTTTTAAATGAAGTCCTCTGGTCCATCCTGCTGTATAACTCATGCTGACTGACAAAGTGAAGCAACGCTGCTGAGGCTCACACACTTATTGGTAAAATAGGACAATGAAAATTAGTTAATAGTGACTTTGTAAACCCAAAATGAAATTAAAATTTCAAATTCTTATTTAGTATATTGGGGCGCCTGGGTGGCTCAGTAGGTTAAAGCCTCTGCCTTCGGCTCAGGTCATGGTCTCGGGGTCCTGGGATCGAGCCCCACGTCGGGCTCTCTGCTCAGCAGGGAGCCTGCATCCCCCTCTTTCTCTGCCTGCCTCTCTGCCTCCTTGTGATCTCTCTCTGTCAAATAAACAAATTCTTATTTAGTATAATAAAATAAACAGTTTCAAAAAGATATAGTTCATTTCTTTTCTCATTCATGAAGACAGAATCTTTACAATTTAAAAATACAAACTGTCTAGGGGGGCGCCTGGGTGGCTCAGTGGGTTAAAGCCTCTGCCTTCGGCTCGGGTCATGATCCCGGGGTCCTGGGACAGAGCCCCGCATCGGGCTCCCTGCTCAGTGGGGAGTCTGCTTCTCCCTCTTCCTCTGCCTGCTGTTCTGCCTGCTTGTAGTCCCTCTCTCTATCTGTCAAATAAATAAATATATCTTAAAAAAATAAAAATACAGACTGTCTAAATTTGAAAATATGACACTCTTGGCTCTTAGAACTAAATAATCAATTAATTGCTGTTAAATTTATGCAGTACTCGTAGAGCTCAAATTTTTAGTTCATGAAAATTACATACCTACCACCCCGTACCATACCATACAAACACACTGAGAGAATGAATTTAAATGTAACTAATATTGCTAAGATTTTTTTCTTTAAAGATTTTATTTATTTATTTGACAGACAGAGATCACAAGTAGGCAGAGAGGCAGGCAGAGAGAGAGGAGGAAGCAGGCTCCCTGCTGAGCAGAGAGCCCGATGTGGGACTCGATCCCAGGACCCTGGGATCATGACCTGAGCCGAAAGCAGAGGCTTTAACCCACTGAGCCACCCAGGTTCCCGCTAAGATTTTTTTTTAATATGAAAGCTCTTGCAACTATGACTGAATATAAAGATAACCTGTACCCTAAAAGCATAAAATAGAAATAATCAGAGTTGTTTAACATTGGGGAAAAATTACAAGTTTTAACTATTTCTAACCTCAGGAAAAAGAATTCACTCCTTATTCAAAGACAAACTATAGTCTTGAGAAATATAGAATGAAGAGATTACCTGGTTCAACATCTAATTTTCTTTGTGTTCTAAGTCGTTAACAAGTTATCCATACTTCCTCCAAATATCTGTTTTTTTCTGCTTGTTAGTAATTTTATTTGACTTTAATTATCTTTTAAAAATGGAACACTTGGACGGAAAGAAGTGAAACCACAGATTAATTTTTATTATACATGCTCAGGCTTTATATAAAACATGAAAAACCCTCTTCAAGTTAAGACCTACATATAACATTTGAAATACTTTTTTATATGTCTGGAAATCCTGACTCACAGAGTGTTAAGAGTGTTCTCTGGACAGTACCTGACAGATACCACCTCTGTCATTCACCTGCTGTGCGGCAAGTTCTTTTATTTCTGTAATCCTGAATTTCACATCTTATTCTTTTTTTTAACTTCTTTTTTTTTTTTTAAGATTTTTACTTATTTATTTGACAGAGTTCACAAGTAGGCAGAGAGGCAGGCAGAGAGAAAAGGGGAAGCAGGCTCCCCGCTGAGCAGAGAGCCCGATGCGGGGCTCGATCCCAGGACCCCAAGATCATGACCTGAGCTGAAGGCAGAGGCTTATCCCACTGAGCCACCCAGGTGCCCCTCACATCTTATTCTATCATTATTTATGTCATAGATTCAGCATAAGGAGTAACATAGTAAATATTCAGTGTTAAGTGGAATGTCTAATTTGGCAATGTCTATTATTGGTATAGTTATCACTCTTTCTTATTAGTCAATTAAAATATTTTTATATAAACATTTAACCCTGCTAGGCACATTATACCAGTGGGCACTTTAAAAAACAAAATTAAAAAACACAACTTATAAAGAAATTGTTATAATTTTCACATAGGAAAATAAGTAAACAGTGAATGAAAAATGTTATTAAAGTTATTAATATATCAGAAAAATTAGGCTTCATTAAACTAGTCAAAAATAATAAAGCTCTTTATGCCCACAAGATACCATCTAGCTTATTCAGTACTTGAAACCATATTGATGAACTTGTAACCTTTGATTTTAAGATACTTCTACTATATACTCCTCAAAACTGTCTACCAGAACAGTCAGAGCCCCCATCTACGGAAAACAACCGTCCACTGGGCAGCAAGTAATGGCAAGAACTGGAAAGAACATTACAAAGTTAGTCCCATGACAGCACAAATCATCTCTGCTTTTTTTTTTTTTTTTCAAACACATTCCAGGGCTTAGCATAAGGCTTTGCTCATAGTAGGCTCTTAATACATTTTTGAGGAATGAAAGACATGAAGAGACTTGGAAGCTTATTTCTAAGACTGACTTTCCCATGACTTATCTATGACCTTGGACAAGCCCCTTGAGTTTGGCCTTTGTTGTCTCCATCAACAAAGAAAGGAATTAGAGCACGACTCCTTAAAATTCCAATCAGGAGGAGGATCTGTGTAAAACGATATAGGATACTCTGTAGCTGGACCGAAGGAAGACGCAGATCGCCTCGGAGGATGCTGAACTGAAGGCTTAATAAAGTGTGTTCAGACAGTCAAGAGCGCTAGAAATTTTAGCTTTCTTCCCACCAACCTGGAAACATCCTGTAGGAGTTGATGTTTCGCACGAACTCACTGTGTACTGAAAAGCTACCAGTGTCTCTTTTCTGCTGCTTGCCCCAGGTCCCCAGAATGCAGTCACTCCTGCTTCGTCTCTGGTAGAGGTAACATTTTTCTGTGGGTCTGTTAATCCAGGGTTCCTGATCCATCCTAATAAAAACCAAGAACCAAACAAAAAAGTCGATTTAGGGTGCTGTTTGTTATGTTTATTTAGACAGAGAAAAGTCTCCTACTCATCCATGCTTTAAATTAGAAACAGAGAGCTCAGAATGCTATTTACCAGATATACTTCAGTTTTATATTAGAGCCAATTAAAGGGAAGAATCAGAGTGGGAGATAAAAAGAAAAGGAACTGGAAGGGAGGGGACCGAAGAGACAGAGCTTTGGGACTTGCCAAGCCCTGAGAGTCCATGACTCTTACTCATAATGATCCTTAGAAAAACAAAGCACAACCCTTCAGATAAAAAAATAAACTTTACCAGAATTAGTTATAAATTATATTTTAATTACTGTTTAAAGTGGGAGAGCATAGCAAATCTGGCTCTTGCTTTCAACCCAGATAAAGGCTCCGTCTTCTTGCACATACAAGAGCACAGACAACATCTGACTTGTATGGGGAAAAAATGGTTCTTTTTATTTTTGACATCTTAATTGTTGTCATCTTTTAGACACCGATTCCAAGTAATTTCAAAGCCAAGTTGCATATTTGCAACTATATAGACAATGATGCCATGTTTAGATAGTTGAGATAGTTTTAAATAAAATTCAACACAAATCTACCCAGTTGATAGGCTAAACTTCCTTAATAAAATAATCCTTTGACGCTTATATTTCTGCTTTTCAGGACAAGTGACTCACTCTCACCTTTTTTTCTCAGATCATGTCTGAGCCCAATACTGTGAGCGCCTATCTCAATTCCAGTTCTTTGTGTATCTCTCCAACTAGAACGAAATATGGTTTTCTTCTTTAAGCTACACATTTCCTCCTGAAAACTGTTCATGGTTCAATCTTCAAATCAATTTTAAGCAAAGCTAACAAGCCAAAGAAATCTTACATAGGAACATACAGAACACAACGTCTTAACTCTATAAACCATATCCTGATGTTTTTGTTTTGGCAAATTAGAACTTTCACTTCCATAAGTTGTTGAAAACCGGGCAAATCTGCCCATCAGAGGTTTGACAACGGCCGAGTTCAGAGACAATCAGCAGGTGGCCCTGAATCACATGGCTCAGGGCTACCGGCGTCATCTCGGCTTTCTCAGCTCGTTGGCACGTGTCAGTCCTTTGAGGCAGGGCCGTTCTGAGCGCATTTCATTCTGCTCTATGCATCCCAGGCTTCCTTCAACCTAACGTTGAATATTGGTTAATTCACCATAATTTTTCATGTAACATTTTATTAGATCATACTCAGTCTATTTCCAAATTAATGAGTTTTGATCCATGTGCTGAAACGTCTATCCCCCTCGAACTAAACATGGTGAGAACTGAAAAGTCTTAGTTGGAAAGCTTTTTAGAAACGCTTGCTGGGATTACAGCGTAATAAGGCACTGTATTTCCGCATTAGAGTGTCGGATCTGAACAGGGCGAGAGAGCAGAAGAGCTAACGGATTTACTCTAACAGAAACCGCTTCCGCTACAATGTAACTGCTGTCACTGGTTTGCGGTGAAGAGTCCCAAGTATGGAAATGTAAAGTAAATAACTGAATTAAAGATTTTGGACTTATTTTAAACAGCAAATTTATTATTTAAAGCTATAACTGAATGGTGAAGGTCCCGTATTTCTGTTAATCTTTTTTGATAAATACGCAACTTCTTTATAAGTGTAATCTATTTTGCTTGAGCACGTTGAAACATAAGTGCTATTTAAGCATAACTACGTTTTCATGGGAACAGAATGACAAATCCTTTTAAGAAAACAAATGATCCATTGCTTGAGGTTCAAAGGATAGTCATTTGAATGGATGAAAACGTCACGATTTGAACTAGGGAACATAAATAATATACCACTGCCCTCCTCCAAGTCATGATGTGTGTTACAACTGGGTTTTCTACTCGTGTGGACACAGTTTATTTGGCTAGACTGTACCCACAGGCCTGACTGTGGGTCAGAGGAGACACCACAGTCAGTCCTCCGACGCGCCTCCCCCTCGTAGGGGAGACAAATCCCGGAAATGACTGGATGCCATGCTGCTAACGTTTGCTGCTAGAGCGTTGAAATGCGACACAGATGAGCAAGAGCTTTGTAATCGAAACGCCTTCCGGTGAATCACGCTCTTCGGTTCTCTTCCTCTTAGAATAGGGAAGAAAAAACACTAATGTGGAGTCTCGCCTGTGTCTTTACTCACATCGTTCTTCGTGCCCCTAAAAACTCTAAACTCATTTTTTTTTAACTTTGACTTTTAGTAACTTCTTAATCTGCTTTTCTCCCCTATCTTCTCCTGTTTCAGTTCTATCCTGAGTCTCCCCTCTGGCGACAGTCTTTATTTCTTAATCCTATTCTAATTACTAAAAAGCATATAACACTATCAGGAATTACGTGATGTAACGTGTATATTTATCCCCTACTGCCACGTGAACGACATCTATAGTATTCAGAAGTGTTTCCTCAAACTCTTGAAATAGTGTACAATATCGCTTCTCGGCCTTTTGGCTAAGATCAAGTGTAGAAATAGTGTATAATATATTACTTAATGCATCGATAGTTATAGTGATTAAATTAATATTAAAAGAGACAAAAGCCTTACATTTTCTTAAAGTGCAACATTCGAATTCAGCAGATGACTTAACGGGGTTGTAATCTGGAGCAACGTACTTACCTTTTACTAAAGGATAATGACGCTTCGAAGGGTTATCATACGACCTCATGAATGTGAAGTACTTACCTCTGTGTCTGGGATATTCTAAAAGCTCAGTAAATGGTGGCAGCTGTTATTATGAATTTTATCTCTGAAATTTGGGGGAGTGTAAGGGTCACAGGTATTCAGAAAGCCCATTTCTTCCCTGGGTTTCCTACCCATTTAGAAGACCAAGGAGAGCTCTCGCGTGGGGCAGCTCACACATGAGAGAGCCATTTGGCCCCACGGAAGGTGCCCGTCTGCTCCTTCAGCAGCCCGTACCCACCAGCTGTCTTAACGGAGGAGCCGCGAAAGGCAGGGGCGAGAGCTCGTGTCTACCTCAGGTCACACCTAACCAGGTGAACTCGTCAACTCAGCGTCCCCTCCAGTAGGCAGAAGATGGCTGCACCGCGTTTCCTTTTAACACATTGATTGCTTTCGGCCTCTCTTTTGGCAGTGTTCCAACTGGCACGAGCTTTCCTCCCAGATACATGGTTAGTGCTTTCTTGGGAAAACAGCTCATCATCAGGAAACTAATCAGTTACACTAGCATCAGAAAGCAGGACCCGGCACCCTGGGCCATTTTACGTTGCTTGTATTTGCTCTTTTTGTCACTGGTTTTGCTCAGGATTAGTACTGAGTGAAAGTAGTCTGGAAATTTCTACCTCACATCCAAATGGGGAACAACGGCAAGTATTTTGTTCATGTTATGGCAGAAGTTTGAATATGGAGCAGCATAATACTTGGGGCCTGTATGGGGTGCCCGGGTGGCACAGTTGGTTAAGGTCCTACTCTTGATTTCAGCTCAAGACATGATCTCAGGATGGCGCGTCGGAGCCCCGCATTGGGCTCCAGGCTCAGTGGGGAGTCGCTTGAGATGGCCCCTCTCTCTGTCTCTTTGCCTCTCCCCCTCGTCCCCATGTGCGTACTCTGTGTTTCTCAAATAAGTACGTCTTTAGAACTTGGGCCTGTATGATAATGAAAGCCGCAACGTGGAGACGACTCTGGGAAGGATGAGATTCCTTGGGAAATAAGTTGGTTTGCTTGACCTATTGCCCTTCGTCATAGGAAATTGTCTGTCCAGTGCTAAATTCTTTTGCTTTGTAACAAAAAGATGGCAATTCACTGTTTCGTTGTGCTACTTAAAATATGGACAGTTTTAGATTACAAAGGTGAACCTTGATGCTATTTTATTATCTCTGAGAGAAAACCCTTAGAGAACTTGACAAAAATCAGCCATATGATAACTATGTTAAAAAAATAATAGCTATGGGGCGCCTGGGTGGCTCCGTGGGTTTAAGCCTCTGCCTTCGGCTCAGGTCATGATCTCAGGGTCCTGGGATCGAGCCCCGCATCGGGCTCTCTGCTCAGTGGGGAGCCTGTTTCCTCCTCTCTCTCTGCCTGCCTCTCTGCCTACTTGTGATCTCTCTCTGTCAAATAAATAAATAAAATCTTAAAAAAAATGTTTAAAAAAAATAGCTCACTTAACATGGCTGAGATATTATGCTGAGCACCAGACATGGTTGATCTCACTTCACCTTACGGCCGATCCTACGAAGTACCATTGTTATCCCTATTTTACAGATGCAGAAACTAAGGATTAGAGTTTTCAAATAACTTTCCCGAAGTCATAGTGTCAGGAGTTAAGATAGTTCAGATGCAGTCTCAGGCCCGTTTCAAAACCCTCTTTGAAGTATGTGTACGGACTGGATGCTACCCACGCCTAATTGGTCCAAAAGAGAACCGAAATGAGTGGAGGCCTTACCCGCGAAGAGTGCTGGACTGCTGACGTGCTGACGTTAGCTGCCTCTACCGCTCTGCTTGTCAAACTGCATACCGAAACAGTATTCTGAAATAATTGTATGTAAAAATATGAAATGGAGACAATCCAAACCCACAAACCCCATTTTCTATTCTGTGGTTATGCTCGGATAGAAAGAGGTATTGTAACTCATAAAGAAAGCAGAGAGCTTTTTGTAAAACATTCTCCAAGTGTATAAAACAATTGTTTTAATATTTTGAGTAAAATAAGCACATTTTAAAACTTAGAGTAGGTAAAACTGGTTTCAGTTTAACATCTGAAAAAATACCTGGATATTTTTAGAGTTTTATTTAAACAAACCAATGTGTTTATTACCAAGTTCATAGTTTGGTTTCCATTTACCAATTGATTTTATTCATACTGATGAACTTACATGTGTTAATGAATATGTTTAGAGAAAAACAACATGCATAACTAGAAAAATTTGAGCATTGTTACCATTAGACATTGATAGAAAACGTATGTCAGATAGCATCTGTCTGCATTTAAGCTGCACAGAACCTAGAGGAAGATGGAAGAAACCAAAACAATAGCCATAGGCTAATATTATAGATAGTTGGACACACTTACACAGCACGAAGTCAGTCTGTTTTGCAATGGTTCAGTTCGACACAACCATATGAACAGCTAAATGGGATACCAAGGTTTCCGAAGCAGAAGTGTTGGTTTGCATTATATAGGCTAGATTATCTACGTTGACCGTATCGGTTAGATGATTTTATAAAACACTCAAAATAAACTTAATTTCTGTATTCTGAGATGATTCCATGAATCCTCTTAAGTATTTGTTTGGTTTTTATATTAAATATTTTACTTACAATAGGATTTCATTTTATTATTTCAAAACTTCGCCCATAATATGGCATTATTTTGGCCTTCGAAGGGGAAGATGCGGTATATCCATTTATCACAGACTAAGAGAGTAAAAATCCATTTTTTTTTTTTTTCTGCTACTGGACCTACGATAGCTGCATCTTTAGATGCCGGCAGCTCATTTTTAAGGCCTTAACGCTCAAACCAGATTGAGGTGGGAGGACAGTCATCAGAAAAGTGGAAATTCTGAGAGGAACAGAAATATACACTATCCTAGAGGAGAAAAGGAAGCTTAAATGTACACAAAAAATCAAAATTGTTTTCAACGAACTACAGTCAGCATTTCATTTTACTTATTTTTCTTAATATTTTATTTATTTATTTGACAGAGATGACAAGCAGGCAGAGAGGCAGGCAGAGAGAGAGGGAGAAGCAGACTCCCCGCCGAGCAGGGAGCCCGAGGCGGGGCTCGATCCCAGGACCCTGAGATCGTGACCTGAGCCGAAGGCAGAGGCTTAACCCACTGAGCCACCCAGGCGCCCTCATTTTACTTACATAAACATTCATAAACAGGCTTTATAAACAGAACAACCTATGTGGTATAATGAAAACAGCATTTTCTGTGTAAGATTCTGACAGACAAATCCAAAGTTTTCAAACTGATTACCTGCAGGATCTTTCAATCAATTAACTTCACTGAACCTGAGTTTCTACATTTTCAGAATAAATCAAAATATTAATCATGTTGAGAGACTCACAGAAGAAATTTATGTAGGAGACTTGTATGGGCAATTTTCTATTCTTACGAATGTCTACCTGCCCTGAAACAATTCATTTGTCTCTCTTTTAAGGAACTATATAGGTTTTCCCTAATTAAGATTTTATCATGAGTCAGGCTTGGGGAGAATAAAATAATTCTTCCAGATTTGGAGCGCCTACTATGAATTGTGAATGTATCTTCTTTGAATGATTATTAATAAAAATTAAATATTTGGTTTCTCTTGCCTTTTAGGAGCCTAAGTTGCCAAAGGATTACCTTGCACAAAAATCTGTTTTTCTCTTTCGTTTGTAACTCTGTTGTAACAATCATTCATCTCACTGCAGTGGCCAACAACCAGGCTTTAGTGGCCACAAATCCCGTAAGTAAAGTGGGGTTGTGTCGTTAGGTTCAAGAGGTTAGAGGGAAAGAAATGTGAAAGGTGGTGGAGGGCGGGGTAGCGGGCGGGGGTCCTGATGTACGTCAGTGTGTGTAAGTACCTGTATAGATATTTGAAGGTCTGGCATCTGAGAGTCATGTATCTGAACTCTCATCTATACAGGTAAATACATCTCAGTCTTTCCAAGCTATAGAGGTTGAATATCCAAAGGAGGAATACATTTCTTGCTTCAATTATTTATGCATGTTATACGTATCTTCACCTCATTTTACGGCTAGAACCCTCCTGCTGGCGGGACATAAGGGTTTATGAACACGTAGCATATGCTCCATAGAATTTAAAAAATCAATCAAAACAACTAGCTACAGATGTAGTTAGAAAACACAAGGCACGAACATAGAGAAATTTTAATTAAATTATATATTTGGGATCAAGCGACTTTAAATAGTTAATAAAACCAGGGGACAATGAATTGTACGTCCCTTATGTAATGTTAAAGTGTCTTAACATGAAACTTTGAAAGGACTCTACCAGGTCCTGGTATCTCAGCAAACATGTATAAATTATTTCCTTATGATCCCTTTGGAAGCACAATTTGTTTTTCTTTTAATTTTTTTTTTTTTTTACTGAAGTACAGTTCACACACAATGTTACATGAGTTTCAGGCGAACAGCCTAGAGATTCAACAGCTCCGTATGCTTTAGCTACTCTTGGTCCGTCGTCCGTCACCCGTCACCAGCACAGTATCGCTGACCGCGTGCTCTGTGCTGTGTCCTCCACCCCACGACTGACTCTCCGCAGCTCCATCTCCCGTGCCCCTTCACCCCATTTGCTCAGCTCCCGCTCCCCGGCCCTCCATCCCTGGTAACCGTACATCGTTTGTTCTCGGTATTTTGGGGTCTATTTCTGGACGCACGATGTTCAGGACCAGTATCAAAAGATACATAAAAATAAGTACAGAGACTGTCATAATATAAAAGCCATATTTTAAAACACAAGCTAAAATTTACTTATATAAGTGTATATATTTTATGCAAACTATATGCATATGTGAGCTGTATCTAAAGTATCTGCATAAATAACAAACATATTTTCAAGTATTTAAAATTATCTGCTTTCATAATGTTTATAGTATCCACACTACAGTTTCGGATGTGGATTTGCGGAAGAGTGTATATTTATATGGTGTACATAAAGTAGTATTTTTTAAAGATTAAGTTAGCTAGTTAATAAAATCACGGAAGGGAAGGAATTTTCACTCAGTAGGTCAATAAACAATACTTTCCTATGTGTTTTACGTGTGTTTTAGGGTAATTTCCAAAATCCTAAAATTCCCTGCATTGTTTGCACATGTGTATCCGGATTGCTTAATCTTGTGTATGTTCCACTCCAGTGTCACTGGGTGAGGAAACACCCTGGGATAGAATTAGCAACATAAAAAACTGGCTGATGACCTACCACTTCAGAGTGATTTTCTCTAGAGCAAAGAGATCAGAAGTTGTGCCACGAAGCCGCAGGACGAGAGATTCTAAGGCTCACATTAGATACAAGGATCTTGTGTTTAACGTACAAATTGCAAGCTGTAATATATTTTTAATATATTCTTGGAAAATTTATTGTTTGTTTATATCAGCAATGCCCTTCATAAAAACACTTTCCTGAAGCATGTTTTAAGTTCTTTTTATCATAGTGGCTTACAGATAAATTTTTTACATGAAATCAGGAGTAAGAAGCCCAATTAGATATGCATGCCTCAAAACTATTTCTAAATAAAAATGTTTCCAGATAAAATCTGAAGCTGAAATCTGTTTTTCTATATAATATAGCTGAACAACTCATTTTTACCCTTGAGAAGAAAGACTTTGTTAATATAATGTGGTATTTGACATCACGGTACTTAAAGTTTAATGTTATGCATTCTGCCAATGTGTTTAATGGAAGAATGGGTTTTATAAATGTCCTACGGCAGAAGGCCGTATGTGTGTAGTCATGGAAACAAAATTGGAGTTACAAGACTTGTGTTCAGGGTGTAGCTTTGATTGATGTTGCATGAGTATTAGCAAATCACTTAACTTCTCAGTTTTCTATCTGTAAAATATGCGACGATAAATTATGCCACATTTAATTATGCCACTTAATTCAAGATTAAATAAAATTACATATTAAAAATATTTTAAGCTAACTAATAGGCACATGTCATGATTACTATTCTATGAGAACCCAATATTTATTTTCTAGTGTATCTCCCTTCCAATTTTCTTTTTAGTGAAAAAATATTTATTTCACAAATAATGATAATTGCCACTAAATATTTATTGAGCAGACTACAGCCATTGGGAGTAACTGGCTACATATTTCTGAGAGAGTTTTAAGTTTATTCTCTCTAAGGAAGTAAAATATCTCTCTTACAAAATATATCCCTTCATGGTTATTTTACCCTGTATTTGAAGCTTCCTCTTCCGATCTCTTAAAGAATAGAGAAGAGAAAGCGGATATCTCAGGAAAAGAGGAAGGAAACCATGACTTTTTCTTCTTTTTTACTTACACGAAATCATCAACCCCATATATGAATAATACAAAATATGAGTCCATTAGGTTATTATTTACTAGGTAATTGCACTGGTAGCAGTAATATGGAAGACTTTTAATTATTGACCATTTTTCATGAAAAAATGTATTTGGAAAATACACATCCAGTAGCTGTGATGAATTTGGAATTTACACATTTCCTGGGAGGTATCCCATTATAAATCTTGAGAGTCAGTGTTGAAGAACTTTAGAAGCCCCATCAGATCAGGATGAAGACTGGCATTTTACAAATCATAATTGTTCGTATATAAGATTTCGCATAGAGGAGAGAAAGTTCCATGTTTCTATGTAAGTAACCTAAACTAGACCATTGCTTTACATGTGAATTCATGAACAACTAAATATTGATGGCTTTCTTTTTTTCTCACAGGTTAGTTGTAAAGTGTCTCAGTTCATTCATCTTTACCTAATGGGCTGTAACTACTTTTGGATGCTCTGTGAAGGCATTTACCTACACACACTCATTGTGGTGGCTGTGTTTGCAGAGAAGCAACACTTGATATGGTATTATTTTCTGGGCTGGGGTAAGTGCCATTACGGGTGTCTGCTGACTCACTTTTTAAGAAAGCTCTTAGGGGATGCAGAACTCCTTTGTAACAAAAATATACTTATTATTAATCATACTTAAACAACATCAGGTGATTAACCTTTGCTTATTGCTGTAAATTGAAATATTTAAACAAAGAACCACTGACTCATTGTTTTCATAGTCACAGGTCAATAATACAATGTTGTTGGGGTTTTTTCTGTTTAGTATCCCAGGGTGTATCTTGGCTACGTATGCAGTGGCTAACGTGTTAGAACTGGAATCATGAATTAGGGATCTAGTCTTCATACTGTTCGACTCTCCTTTTTCTTTTGTGCAAAATGAGGGCATTTGGCTTAGCCAGCTTTGAAATTCCAGTCAAAAAAAGTTTGTTTTTTTTAAAAATGTCATTTTATCTTAAGAATAGAGGGAACAGTAATTGAATAAGGACGCACAAAAGATCTATTTTTCCACACAAGCTCCTGACATAATATCATTCGCGATGCAAATGATACACTTTTAACATATTTTTCCCCTGTTTTTTCAGTTTTATTTTTAATTCAAGTTAGTTAACACACAGTATTATATTAGTTTCCGGGGTACGACGTAGTGGTTCAGCACCTCCATACATCACCCTGCAAGTGCACTCCTAGGTCCCGCATCTGTGTCACCCACCCCCCACCCGACCTCTCCTCTCGTAACCGTCGGTTTGTTCTCTGTATTTAAGAGACTGTTTTTGATTTGTGCCTCTAGTGTATTTTTAAAAACAACCAGAATAATTCAAAATATGAAATGCTGAAAATGAATTCAGCTGGACTGGTTTCCAGAAACATAATAGAAATTACACTTACTTCTCATATGTCGATCTGCCTATCTGTCCAGCCAGACAACAGATACGAGATACATAAAGATGCGCACACACGCTTTGGTATATGCAGTGTAGTTAGTATAGCTCAGCTTCATAAACATTTCTTCAGGGGCGCCCGGGTGGCTCAGTGGGTTAAGCCTCTGCCTTCGGCTCAGGTCATGATCCCAGGGTCCTGGGATCGAGCCCCTCATCGGGCTCTCTGCTCAGCGGGGAGCCTGCTTCCCTTCCCTTCCCCCCGCCTGCCTCTCTGCCTATTTGGGATCTCTGTCTGTCAAATAAATAAATAAAATCTTAAAAAAAAATTTCTTCATTTCATGTTGGAAAGATCTGATTTAGAACACTAAAAACATGAAAAACACCTAATATATAAACCATCCCTCTCACTTGATCAGTCTGAACTTCTTCCCACGTCAGACCATCGACTGAATAAATGCTGCCCAATTCCATATCATAGAAAATATACCTGACTTCTTCTAAGCCTTGGGGCTTAAACAGCACATTTATGGACTTAGGTTCTGAAATGCACTGATTCAAAGTGACTTCTATTAGAAGAAAACACACACGAGACCCACAAACCTAGATATATAAATACCTGATATTTGCCTTATTTACTGCTTGACTATACAGGTAATATTTACTCATTAGGCATATAGTGACCAGTTATTTTTGCTCCCGGAGTCCTCTGAGATCCATATTCTGTGACCGCATTATAGGAATTGCATCTACAGAGAAAGTTGCCTGTTAATTTTCTTTTTGTTTGATATTTACAGGATTTCCACTGATCCCTGCTTGTATACATGCTGTTGCGAGAAGCTTATATTACAATGACAAGTAAGATAATCTCTCTTTCTGATTTCTATTGGAACTAAGTAAAATGAAGATCTTCAACATAATTTTGCTGTTTTTCCCCCCAAGCTGCTGGATCAGTTCTGATACGCATCTCCTCTACATTATCCATGGTCCGATTTGTGCTGCGTTACTGGTATGTAACGACGATTTCCCTTGTTTCATCATTGTTCGCATTTCAACTTTATTTCCTGAGTCATCCGGCCCGTGGTATCCTTCAGGATCCTGGTGGACGTAAATGACACGCTCGCAGCGTTTAATTGAAGAGAGTTTAATGAAGATGTTAATTTGAAGTGTTGGCAGGAAGAGGAAAGGAGCTAATTCATCAGGAACGGCCGGGCACCAGGGGCCGGCCGCGGGAAGCTGTTCCTGGCTCTAACCTCAAGAGAGGACACGACAGTTGTGGGGCTTGGGCTGGTGCTGGGAGGTGTGGCCCAGCAGGAGGTCTGGCCCGAGCAGGGAAACAGCCGCTGCCCAAGCCACAGCCTGGCAGGGAAGGAGGAAGAGGAGGAATTACTCAAACTTCTCTGTTCCCTGATTGCTCGGTTCTTCCCTTTGGCCGACGCAGCAAATGCCGGGAAGCAAGAAGCCGGGCAGGGGTGCCGTCCTTTGAGGTGCCTCAGAGTGCTCTGGGACACAGAGCAGAACAGAGAAGGACAGAGGAGAGATCTAGTGAGAGGGAATGGCAAATGGGAAAAACCACACACCTATGTTGGCAATGAGAGTGACAGTCCCATTAAAAAAAGACTTTAATTTGGAAAAAGAAGGTATCGTTTCATTATGATAATGATCATCACTCGATATGAATGCACCCATCGGGCATTTTTAATTATGGTTACAGGGAAACAGAAGTCACATTCAATGCTCGTATTACGTTGTGTCAGTGGGGAAATAAATTAATGCACATTAATGTGGTTTTTTTCATAAAGCCTTAGAGACTAGAATGCAATTAATGCCCCAGGTTATAGTTACAGCTGATACTGTCGTATAGAGACACATAAAGGTGTTACATTTCTCAGTTAAAGTTCAGAACTTCCTAATCCTTGTTTTCAAATTCTTTTTTAGACAAAGATTCTTCCATTATTTTACTACATTTGCTAGTTGCAGTTTAGCGTACGATTATGGTAGACTAGTGTTCGAGCTGTTCCCAAAAGCGTGTCACAATCAGAGAGAAACTTCTGGAGGCCGAAGGCCTGGGCTTGACTTTAGGCGTTTCAAGTGCCTCATTGGTGAAATAAAGAAGATAATAATAGTGATTTTTAATCTTTTTAAAAAATTAACATGTAATGTACCATTTGTTTCAGGGATACGGGTCTGTGATTCATCAGTCTTACACACTTCACATTTTTAACAAGGAGTCCAGAGAGTTAATAACTATAAGGGACTTAGCCTGGCATGTATAAACCTCTCAGTGCACTGAACCTCGTTGTGTTTAACCTCCCAGTGCCTTTGTTGTCTCTTCTGTGATTAGGGAATAATAAGAATAGATGCCACATGGGACATCGTGAGGATTAAATGAGATCTATCTTACCAACACAGTGCCCAGAATATAATAAACTCTCTCAAAAAATGCTTTAAAAAGTTTCTTGTAATTTCTACACGATACTATGATTCTGCTCTGAGAACTGTTCAAAGAAATAAGAAACACTGTTTGGGCCACCCAGGAGCTTACAGAACAAATATGAAGCAAAATGTTATTAAAGGAGACCTGACCGATTCTTCAGAGGGGCAGTTCAAATGCCTAAACCAGAGAGCTTCGGGGACTTAAGTAAAGCACCTGGCAAATGCCAAGTGTAATCGCACTCGCGCAGTCCGTGGAAAGGCCCCGCCATGCTGCTTCTGGAAGGGCAGAGCAGATGGTGTAGTTGAGGGTGGAACATCACACAGACATACAACCCACCAAGCTGCCCTGTAAGAAAGGAAGTGAAAATCCACATTATTTACATAAAATATTTTCCATTTTCTTGGCTTAAAAAAAAGAACAGGAGCCTATTTTTCTAACAGGATAAATCGTTCCGCCTTTGTTTAGGTTCTAGGGCTCTTCACTGGTTCTGGCCAATTCCAAGGTCTTGGGAGGGGCCTTAGCAATTGTTTATGTGGTCACACGCTTAAGTACAACTTTTATAAATAAAATATTTCAAGCTCAATCAGTTTCTTTCCACTCAGACTTCCCCTGTCATATTTCCTCTTGAGCAGGACGGTATTCAAGTGGCTGCAGCACTTTTGAGCTCTTGCCAAAGGGAAGTTGAGAGAGGATATGTTTAATTTGTGTTCAGTGAGGGATTTTTAAGTCAGTTCGGTGCATGGGTAAGTGGTGGCTGGCTGTTCTAGTCTGGGGATGGCTTCTAGGAACCCTCCGGCAGTCGCTGTGCTGGGGTACGCCGCTTCCTTTCATGACCTGACTGTGGTATCATGATATGAAAATGTCCTGTGGTGCCTACCAGTTACGTGATCTTTATGATACTGGAGTAAAAACAGGTTTCTTTTCTTTCCCTTAACTAGTTTTGCTCTAAGATAGATGAAATTCAGATATAGTTCATCTGAAATTTAAAATTCTTCTTCGTTCCTATTCAAAATAAATGGAGGCATTTGCATACAATAAAGGAGGATGACTTCCTAGTTTCACATTTTAACATCAGATTTGTCGTTTTGGAAGAGCACTTTGCATTTAGAGATTTTCGAAGAATGAGCATCTAAATTTCAACGTTTCTACTGATTTTATAATTTATGATTTTTGCATGTAAGGATTATAAAATATTTTATATTCTAAATTTATAAGCTGATAAAAGGGCATTATTATATTTTCTTCCTTGGGCTGGTAGTAATTTCCATTTAGTCAAAACTTTAAAACAGCCATGAGTGCTTAGGAAGGGACTATAATAGGATGGGCGGGAGAGCAGCTGGTGTGTTGGTTCGTCATGTTTCCTTCTTACACCTGTTGAAATGGCTTATTCTGCTTTTGTCTTCGGCAGAGACATTCCTGTGCCTACAACCATGTTACTTTTCATAGATGTGTTTCCATCAGGATTGTAGTGAATTTGGGAGCATATGTTCCATTAGATTCTCCAAGAATAGTAGTGGAATATTTTAATGCCCAGTTATTTTCATAATACGTGCCTTAAGTCAGCAAATATATGTTATTTATTCATTGTTTTCTATATTAAATGAGGTGCTATCGTTATTATTCCAATTTACTAAGGTAAGCAGATATAAATTACCTACAGCATGTAGTTCAAAAGTTTTAGATTATTAAAGCACAGATTCTAGAAGTCAGGGTGAAGAAAAAGCAATGAGGATATAGTATAATAACGAAAGAGCCCTAAGGGGCTCTCCTGTTAATATCCACAATCTTATGGAAGGTGCAAAATATGGGCACAGAGAAAACAGAGCAGCATGAAAGGTATTGACTTGGATGAACATAAGACGGGTGTTCACGGTGAGAGAGCACGACATGTGTTAAAGCAGACTCTGTTTCCTGAGGAACTTAGTTACCCACCTTATAACTTTGACGTTTTCTAACTCCCTTTCAAAGAGAATGATTTCTCTTATGGAAAGTTTTTAACACACAATAAATGTAATTAAAGAATGTAATTCACAGAAAGGAGGCCAAAATTGTTTTAAGTCAAGAATGATCCAGGTTGAACATGACCTGGTTAGGTGTGTGCTCGGCCTCCTTGGAATGATAAAGCAGCTTACAGAGTTATCTTGGGCAGTTGTGAGGGTTACTGTCACAAAAAGAAACACAGAAAGGAGAAACCAAAAAAACCAAAAATGATTATTATGATATGATACGTATGTGGAAAGTACTAATATGGACAATGATGCAGAGGAGACACTTGAAAATTAGCATTTGTTGTAAACAATTCTTTGTTTCAGCTGAAAATGTTCAAAAGACTTAGTTTTTGGATCATTGCAAAATTTAAAAAAGCTGCATAAGAAACTGAGAAAAACACTCAGGTGTTCCTTAACCGAATCTGTCCCACAATAATTCCACCATAAATTCTATTTTTCTAAAACCTAAGTCCATTAACACTGATGTGCTTGTTAAATTAATAAATCACAATTCTAGAAACACAAATTAACATATTAGGTGTATATTCTCTGCAGTAGAACATATTCTTGTACATTGAAAATAATCTATGATGTAAAATCAAAGAATCCTTCAAAAATGCTTAATATTAAATATGAAATAATTTTCAATATGGCATTTTATTTTTTTCAGGTGAATCTTTTCTTTCTATTAAATATCGTACGTGTTCTCATTACCAAGTTAAAAGTCACTCACCAAGCAGAATCCAATCTCTACATGAAAGCCGTGAGAGCTACGCTTATCCTGGTACCATTGCTCGGCATTGAGTTTGTGCTGATTCCGTGGCGGCCTGAAGGGAGGATCGCAGAGGAGATATATGACTACATCATGCACATCCTTATGCACTACCAGGTGTGGTACTCTTGAATCAGGAAGGCAGCTTGTGAAATTTGGTATTAAATTGCATATAGCTTTGGTTTAGTTTTGACGATGTATGTAGCAAGTTGGTTACAAATAATGTATCTTTTCCATTTGGAATCAGAAAATTCTATTTTTCTTTTACAGGGTCTTTTGGTTTCTACAATTTTCTGTTTCTTTAATGGAGAGGTATGGTAATCATTTTTATTCCTTTTATCATTTTATATTTGCAATCTATCATTTTCTTAAAAAGAAAGACAATTTTATATTCCCTAGGGATAATTACTCCAAATTCGATTTTGATCATGAAAAAAATATAGAATCTCTTTTCATGGATGAAACTATTTCCCAAAAGCTTGGGTCATACTGGAGTTCAAGAGCAGGGCAAATCCAGCTTCACTTTGAAATAGTCCACCAGGGGCGCCTGGGTGGCTCAGTGGGTTAAGCGACTGCCTTCGGCTCGGGTCCTGATCCTGGAGTCTCAGGATGGAGTCTCCCACTGACCTTTCTCCTCTCATGCTCTCTCTCTCTCTCACTCTCGCTCTCTCTCTCTCTCAAATAAGTAAATAAAATCTTAAAAATAAAATAAAATAGTCCATCGATGGTTTTTGTCATGTAGTCTTTGACTTATCTTTTGCACTAATCCCTTAAGTCTGGCTTTTGTCCTAGGTACAGTGTGCTAGACAATCCTTAACCTCATAAAACATACACTCTAAGAGGAAATAGAATTGGCTCATTTTCCTTTTCCCCCTTTCTCTGTTTTTTGTTTTGCCTGGCTCACAGTGTGGTTTTGGAAAACAGTTTTATGGTGGTTACAAAAAGATTTTTAAAAATTAAACTCTGAGTTATACAGGGAGGACATGCAGTCAGTTAGAAAACTTATGAGAACAGGACGCTGTAATTTGTAACATGGCAATGTGCTCTTGGATATTTCAAGATTTTTATCCAAGGCTCTCCGAATTAGAAAGTTTCAGGTGTTTTAGAAGCTGGTGCTGTGGTTTTCATGCTCAGTGGTTTGAGCTGTACTGATTTAGCTCTTTATCTGTTTTTAATCTATTTGACAAATTTTAATCTGTTGGAGGATATTGGAAAATTCAACCAAGTTCAGAAATCTAGACAGCAACTGAGTGAGACTCAAATACTTGGTAGCCGTGAAGCTTATCACAAAGCTTCAGATGGGAAACGTATGAACCAGTAGGTGTAACTTTATGAGAACTAGTGCTAAAAAATAAATCAACATTAGAAATCATGTTCATGTCACGAAAAACTATACAATATTGCTTTCCTTTGCTTAATAATAGTTTATTACTTTCTCTTAGCATATAATGAAATTTCATGTTTGATTTTATTAAACTGATTTTAGAAATTTTTATTTATTTATTTATTTATTTATTTATTTATAACGGAGTCTAGAACTGTCAAACATAGCGGGCTATATTTCATGTCTTTAAGTGGTGTTCCTATGATTCTCTGCTATACAGTGGACAAGAGTGACTTTTTCTGAAGTCAATGAGAAGTACAAATGCAAAATTCAATGAGGAAGAACAGATAAATCATTCGTTTCAATAATAAAATTCAAATAGCATTTATTATGTACCTCTGTAAATGTATGATTGCATGAGCTGAATTAGACAATCCTATTTGCTGCCTATATAGGCTTTTACAGCTAAAAATAGATGAGAAAGAAATGGACAACAGAGAATATGAACAATATAGCTCTCCACTTGCAGAAAGACTTCATTTTTATGAAGGGTAATTTCTAAATGTACAAATCTTAATCACTAGTGAGATGGTTTGTAGTAGGAAGCAGTGTAGAGTAAGAGCACAGGTACAGATCAGTGCGTTTAAACCTGAAGACGCCACTCCGTTCCCGGCTGTAATACTCTTGGGCAATATTCTGAACCTCTTGGAGCCTCAGTGTCTACTTTTATTAAAAGGAAATAAAGCAAGTTCCTTACACAAGTCTCACAAAGATCAGTGTAAGCTAGGAATCTAGAGCTTTTAGCACCATACCCATCCTTAGTGGATCACCAGGACCTTACAGATTCCTTTTTAGATCTGTCAAATCATTCATTTTCAAAAATACAAATACAAATGGGAGCATTAATCATGTTGGAGTCAATCTCAAATCAGACTTTTTATTTGGGAAGGTTGCCCAGGGAATATCTAAACCAATGCCTAACACTCTGGTTGCACTCTCTCTGCGCAAGCAAAAGAGACACAGACTGTGATCTTCTGCCATGTCCGAAAATTGAGAAAATTTTGGCAGTAAAAAATTACAATAATACAAAATCTTTTGAGCCTCGTTGTTGCCAAATCCTTTGGTTCTTTACAACATCTCCAATACGTGTGCCCTTTTCTTCATCTCTCAAGATACAGTTCCTACTTGTGGGTGACTCATTTCTCATCTTAAGAAATACTATAATCCCTCCTTTTTTGTTTCCTCGCCTCTTAGTTTTTCCCACTCTCGTAACACGAAGACACAGCTGCCAGATTCATTTTGTGTGGTTCCAACTATGTCATGTAGTTCTTCAAATCATCTGCTCGGGCTCACGATTCCTCCTTGCTTTCCGCGGGAGGTCAAGGAGCTTCCCTTTACCTTCATCTCTACCCCGTTTCTTCTCCTTCTTCTTTTTATTTTTTTGACTCTCACATTGTGTTTATTTTTTTAGCCAAAATATTCCAATTTACATTTCTCACTAGTTAAATAATTGTGGCACGACAAATGCTCAGGCCACATTCATCTCACCTCCAGCCCACGCAGCCGAAAATGTGGACCGTCAGCATCAACCAGAGACTATTGCAAGGGTCCTCCCTGACCTCGGGGGTAAATCTGACGACACCTGAGGAAGACACTTTATAAAGTGTAAAAAATGAACAAAAAGATTTACTGAGAATAACCAAACCCATATTCTATAATGAGAACCAGGTAGCATTTTTATATGAAGCTCTAGTAACTATTTTTTCATTAACTTAGGTTGAGGGGTATAGAGTTGATTCCTTATCAGATGCTAAGGGGCCTACGAAGTTGTTAGATTCTAAAAACAGTCGGCCTCACTATTTGTATAACACTCGTGTCAAACAATGAAAAATATTTCCATATCTTAATAACATCAGGCCGCCTTCCCTTCCAATGGCAAATCCCGGTTACAGTTTTCTCATTGAAAGTGTCTTAAGAGCGGCCACTTGAGTGTTCTGTTGGACAGGTATGATGCTGCGTTAGAGGAAGCCGATGAGAAACAAATCCTTACAGGGAATAACACAAACAAATGCCTACGAGGCCGTGCTTTAATTAGGCTCATTTTTAACTTCAGTAAATAAGTCCCCACAGTTCAGGAACCTGAACTTCCAAGGTTTTTCTGATGACCCAGTCGTAAGGGAGAAATAGGGTGATGACTGCAACCGAAACAGATTGCAAGAGACGTCAGATATTTCGAAAGTCATTTTGACTGTTGGAATTGAATTCACTGAATTCATTTCATTTCTAAGAACATAATTATTACATTCACAGCTAAGCTATTTCTTCTTATCAGCTGCTTCCCAACATTTATGTAGAAAATTTTGTATCAAGTTACACTCCATTTCCTTTCAAATGGAAACCATATAGTAAATGCATTCAGTCGGTCCGTCATTTAGAAACAAAGTAAAGAGGAACGAATTTAGCGGAAGGTCAGGATCAAGAGCAGTGCCCACCGGAAGCATCTAGATAACGGGCCGACGGGTATTTTTGCTGTAAACCTTTGAATATTTATTTAAAAAGCATACACCAGGGCGCCTGGGTGGCTCAGTGGGTTAAGCGTCTGCCTTCGGCTCAGGTCGTGATCTCAGGGTCCTGGGATCGAGTCCCACATTGGGCTCTCTGCTCAGCAGGGAGCCTGCTTCCCTCCCTCTCTGCCTGCCTCTCTGCCTATTTGTGATCTCTGTCTGTCAAATAAATAAATAAAATCTTAAAAAAAAAAAAAAAACAAACAAACCCTTTTTTTCCAGAATGTAGCACAATACCTAGCACATGATAATCACTCAATAAAAAGTAGTTGCTGCTTTTAATGATGATGATGAAGATTTATAGTCCCTGTATCCCTAACTTCTTTTTTTTTTATCTCTTTTCTCTTTCCTTTTGTACTTTCACTAATTGTCTTCTCAATTCTATTATTAAGATACTGATATAAAACTAAATGTTACACATGCAACCTTGGAAATGGGGGTCTGGATTAACTACGTATTTGATAATAATACATTCATCTGCATTATTAAAGCTTCAAAGATAAAGCATAAAAAATATTAATGGAATCTAAGAGTAAAGAATAATGCAATGAATTTCCTAACTGTAAATTTCCTAATGTTACCAATTTAATTCTTTTAATTAAGAAAATAAAGCAATATTATTCACTAACATCAATGCTTTTGTTTAAGTTTTACATAAATTATTTCATTATGTTTTTAAATACAATGTATTTATTTCAGATAATGGATCGCTCTTGTCCTTTCTATTTCTTTTTGGTTGACAGGTCCAAGCAATTCTGAAAAGAAATTGGAAGCAATATAAAATCCAATTTGGTAACAGCTTTTCCCATACAGATGCTCTCCGAAGCGCATCTTACACCGTGTCAACTATCAGTGATGGTACAGGTTACAGTCATGACTGTCCTAGCGAACACTTAAATGGAAAAAGCATCCCTGATATTGAAAATGTTGTCTTAAAACCAGAAAAGTTATATGATTGATAATCGAGGGAGTACTGTGTAACCGTTTTGTGCCACTCCTAACTAAAGGGCTTGGATCCATGACTTTACAACCAGAAGACTTCACTATTAAATAAATGTCTCGAATGCCACCAAGAAAACCCACACATTGATTCAGTAGTGTGTTGTTCAATATTTAACAGGTAGCTCTTTGGGAGAAAAAACAAAAACAAAAACACCCTGATTAGTAATGTTTTCCAGTTTCTGTGGTGTATTCCCACCATGGTTGATTTCAGGCCACAGATTTGACATTCCTGAATGTGAAATTGGGAAAATACGAGTGCAATCAACTCTTATAGGCTGGTATGTACCAGCTCTAAGATACCACCACATGGATTCACAAATAAGTAGGACTATAAAAGTTCATATACACATTGGACATGCTTCTACTCCTACTGACTCATGAGAGCTGGGTAAGGCCTCCAGACTCCAAGGGAAAACTAGCTTTTCATTTGTTTTTAAAATCTTTATCCCATATTCACTGATGCAGTTGATTTTTTTTTCCTCCCCAGTAAGTATTCTAGCCCTTTCTGTATTTACCCTTTCAAATGGACTGGAGAGAGAAGTAATTATTTCTGTTGGCTTACCCTTTTCTCTCCAAGAGAAGTGACTGAACAGAACTGCTATTGGCTATCCACTGGCTGGTGTAGCCCAGTTATAGCCGATGGCATCGGATTTTGAGATTCGATGAATAGTTTGTAGGACGTGCAATCCTACTCTGCTATCACTAGGGAGACATCTTGGTTGATGTTACAAACAACTTGTCAGCTACTTTCCTATCTTACTACACAAGTGGGAGGGAATCAGTTTCCCTGCATTTGTAAATAGAAACTTTGCCCCTTCCATTTCTACTGTGTAGACAAATTAGCAGTTATTTTACATGAAGGAAATCAGTGAAGGATTTCTAATTTTCTTGGAAGTTTGTAAAAAAAAAAAGTGTTGTGAAAATAAGCTTGTAAATACTCTGTTATTCTATTTTATAGTCTTAAATCAAATGCATATAATCTAGATAAGTTTAAAAAACAAATACATAATGTAACAATGTATGCTTGTTGATATCTGATACTGTGTCTGGGCTGATTTTATAATAAAATAGAGTCTGGAATTCTATATTTGGTAAATATTTTAAAGACAACCAGATGCCAGCATCAGAAGTTTGAGAACCAAGAGAATAGAAATATCTATGATACGATATAAAATATTTATTAAAAAAAAACCTCAAGGCCACTGTTTTATTACATTAGCTTAGGTGATTCTTTAATAACTTAATAATAAGTATGTTTGACATATTTCTCCTTTTATTTTGACGATGAACTTGCATTCTAATCCAGAAACTTTAAAGGATTCCTATAGTAATAAATGTCAAAGTGCCACTCTTATGGTTTTTACACCAGTAAAATTATTACTTTTCTGACTCTTACTGTATAAATATATATGGCTTTGGAAATGTTCCAGACTATTTTTTTAAAAACACAACTAGAGGAATACTATATATGTATATATATCATATACAATGCTTTAATAGAGCTACTGTGATAATACGATACTAAAAAATCAGTGAAAGACTTGAATATATCAGTGAAGAAGACTTATCAGAACGTTTAGGGAGTAATTAAGATGGAAGAAAACCTTGCTAATGAATTAAAGTGACATTTAAATGGGATTCATATTCCCTAATGTTATTTTCCACTCAAATTTCTGGAAAACAAAAATGCCTTCAATTAGTAAAAGTCAATTTGAGGAGAATTCACTATGTGTATGTGTTTTCTTAGTGTGTGAATTTGTTTAAAATGGATTAAACTAATGACTCAGTAATCATAGCTTCTTTCTTAAGCTGTCAATGGATTGCGAGTTCAGAAGTCATTTGAAATTGTCCAGGAAAATCACCTAAATCAGCAAGAATTAACATATTAAATGGTCTGGTCAACAGATTTATAATTTATCTGTATACATGCAAAGGTTTTACTGTTAGTTTCAAATTTGTGGATTTTATAGCAACTGTCTTAAGAAGGAATTAGGCTGTTCTGGACTTGCTATTATCTAAATTATACAAAAATTCCTTTAAATAAACTCACTTTTTAGTTATTACTATTCAAAGACGCAGATTCAAATCCTTTGCTCAATACTGTCCACATGTTTCCTCATTCTTCCAAACTGTCAAGTGTCAACCATAAATAACGTAGAAAATGTCAAATTCACCACGAGCATTCTATTAAAGTTATATGTAACTTTCCGGTATTTTTCATTGTGCTTTTATCATATTAAGCTCAGATCAGAGTCCCTTTCTGGCCAAGAATCATCTACTGCAGTCTTCACGTGAAAGCACCCAGTAATTACTCAGTGCTATTTTTGTACCCATATTTTTTTATGAGTAATGTTTTTAAATATTAGACTTTTCTAAATCTGAAGTGCTAATTAAGATCTCCTTTATGTCTTACTTATGAAGAAAAGATAAAATCAATACTTTTTAAAAGGAAACTTTTTTGGTATCTAAAAACTAATTGGGGGAATTTCTAACCTTCAAAATGTAGATCTGCTATTTTTCTATACTTGTGAAAGTTACATTTTAATTAAAAAGAATTCTAATCTGTCTTTTTGAATTTTCCAAAGTTATTTTCCAGTGCATTTATTTGTAAAACGTCCCTTCTGGAAGTTGCGTTTGCTCAGCTGTAGTCCAGTGTACACAAAATTAGTGGTAGGTGTAGTGCTGTAATTATTGCTTATAATTTTTTTTAATGTGAACTTATTTTAATTTTCTTTTGGTTTTAATCGTCTAATAGAAACCACCATTTCTTTTATCTGTAAGTCATAAACAATATATTCTGACCAATTAAAAGAAGTCATGTTATGTCTACTTAATGTATATCTTTATTTTTTGATTGTATGAAAATGTTAAAAGTATGAGTTAAAGTTGACTTTCACTCGTGTGTGCTGCAGTGCTGAATAATTTATGATATAATCCTTTACAGCAGTCGGTGGGATACTACTTAAAATCAATAACTCTACCTCTACTGCTCTCTTCGTAATCTTCGACAGCAAGTAAAAGTCCCACAAACCGATTTTTAAAAACTATGAATTTGAAAAAAAGATTATGAATCTGTTTTTCAAGCTAGAAAACTCCAAATAAGCTGCAATATATTCAAATTCCTTCCTAGGCTGAAAGAAGGGAAAGGATGGCCAGACATAGGACAATATACAGGGATTTTTCTCCTCTTTCCATTATATTCCATTATATAGTTTTGTTTTGAATAGCAGAAAGAAAAAGAAGGAAAGGAAGTATTTAAAGATAATTTTTTAAAAAGAACATAATGATGACACATATATAAAATGAAAACATGTCAAAGAATTTTAGTTCATTCATTGAGGGGGGACAAGATGTTACTACAATTCATGGAAGAATTTAAAATATCACACATATAGAAAAACATAAGAAATGCTGAAATGAATTTATAAATAAATGCTCTCTTTTTAGGGCAATAATCAGTTGCATTCTATTGAATAACTAATGTATATTTCTATGATCAAGAATAACGTGCATCGTGATCAGTTTTTTGCAACTAATATATCTGTAAAATAGCTCAAAATAACGAAAGGTAGAGATAACCCCAAAGAACATACTAGAAAACATTAGAAAGGACACTTTGATGATTCTAACATATATTTTGCCTATACGATGAGAGATGCATATGCAGCATGTGCAATAAATGCTTGTACGTGTGCACACACAGACGACAGATGCTTGTACGTGTGTGCACACACAGACGACAGATGCTTGTATGTATGCACACACAGATGACAGATGTGGACATGCTAATCTGAGCAGGAGGAGGGTTCAGCAATGTAGCAACCCACAGAGTAAATGTACACAGATCAGTATTTCCCACGTAGAACTATAACAACCAGGTAGAAGCTGCAGTGAGGTAAAAAGGAGCAAATTTATAGCAACATCAAGAGGAGGTAAAATACATAGGAACAAACTGAGTATTTACCCCAAAGATACAGATGTAGTGAAAAGAAGGGCCATCTGTACCCCAATGTTTATAGCAGCCATGGCCACAGTCGCCAAACTGTGGAAAGAACCAAGATGCCCTTCAACGGACGAATGGATAAGGAAGATGTGGTCCATATACACCATGGAGTATGATGCCTCGAAAGAATGAATACCCCACTTTTGTAGCAACATGGACGGGAGTAGAGGAGATTATGCTGAGTGAAATAAGTCAAGCAGAGAGAGTCAATTATCATATGGTTTCACTTACTTGTGGAGCATAAGGAATAACATGGAGGACATGGGGAGATGGAGAGGAGAAGGGAGTTGAGGGAAATTGGAAGGGGAGGTGAACCATGAGAGACTGTGGACTCTGAAAAATAATCGAGGGTTTTGAAGGGGCGGCTGGTGGGAGGTTGGGGGAGCCTGGTGGTGGGTATTAGGGAGGGCACGGATTGCATGGAGCACTGGGTGTGGTGCAAAAACAATGAATTCTGTTACGCTGAAAAGAAATTAAAAAAAAAATAAGAAATGAGTGAAACACATTTTAACACTATTAACAATTGCAACAGAAGGCATCAATGAGGTCCTGGGAAGATCTCATGTTCTTGAATCGGAAGATCACCATAAAGATGTCAGTCTGCCCCTAAATAAACTGTAAAGTACCTATGATCCAAGAAAAACAACAATACGTAATTACTTTGAAACCAAACGTGATGATCCTAAATTTCATATAAAGTCATGAAAGCGCTAAACAAGGGAGGAGATAAGGCTTGACATTATTGTGACCCAACAGTTGAAACAGTGGTAATAGCACATGGGGAAAGGACAGAGAGAGAATGCAGGAGAAGTAGAGTGTGGACCACTCTTTTGAGTATTTTGCTGGAGACAGAGCCAGAAATGTTAATCCAAATAGGGAGTGAAATGACATTCTCACCAGAGAATCATTCATTCTTTTCTTTTCTCACTTTCTCTCTTTGAGAAACATGCCCTCCCTGGAATACCAGGTGTACGAGACGGACTTACCAGCACTCATGTGACGGCTATTGCTGCTGTCTTGGCTTTAGGGAAGCAAATATGCTGAAATGATCATCTGGTGAGCATAAAAGTCTGTTGAAAAAAGCCATCCTCCTCATGAATTTTTGCCTGGGAAAGGAGTGGGGATGCCAACTGTCTGTTTCAAGTTACAAGTATAAGCATAGAAGATTTTGCATATTATTTCACTGATTTAATAGATTCAGGGATTCCAAAAAGACCTGTGGAAGATCTCAGAGCACCTAAATCGCAAGTAACCCCTGTGAGCCTACATTTATAGCAAAGTTGAATGGATATTCTGTTGTTTCCAAATTCCATAATTCTCTTCTTTCAGGCCCCAGTTAGAAGGCATTTCTCTGGCTTCCTGAAAGCTCAAATATTTTTATCATGTAATTTTATTTTAAGAAGTTTCTTAAATATTTTTATTATTTCACTTTGTCCTTCAAAATTTCTTTTTACCTTTTTAAAATTTATTTCAAGAAGGCTCCTTGCCCAAAATGGGACTTGAACTCATGAACCCGGGATCGACAGCTGCATCGAGAGCTGCAAGCCAGCCACACACCCCTCCCGTGACCTCTTTATCTTAGCTCAGGTTCTGTGTTATATCTCATCCCATTACTTTCCAAAATTTTCTGGAAACCTATTTGTATATCTAATCCCCAGTCTCTTACTATTTACTCCATATTGTAGTCTGCTCAGGCTCCACGACCAAAACACTATAGACTGAGTGGTTTAACCAACAGAAATTAATTTCTCACAGTTCTGGATGCTGGAAAGTCCAAGCTCATGGTGCCAACAAAGTACCAAGACTAAAGTTTCATACTGAAGCCTCTTTTCCAGGCTTGTAGACAGCTGCCATCTTGCTGTGCACTCACGTGACTTCTTCGGCAAGTGGAGAGAGAATGAGTGAGCAATCTGCGACCTCTTCCTATCGGGATCCTAATCGCATTGGATCAGAGCTCCACCTTTATGACGCCGTTTAACCTCAGTTACTTCCGTAGAGACCCTGTCTTCAAATACAGTCACAGTGGGGTGGACACAAACATTCAATTCACAGCACCCATTGCTGCCTCAGAAGTTCTCTGTGTACTGCTCATTACCCCATAATAAAGCAAACACAGCTCAACAAAACGAAAATTTCCACTCTTCCTGCAAAATCCTTTCCTGAAATAGGAGTTGTGCAAACGTTATCTTGTTGCATAAGTCTGTGTCCAGACGGTGATGGCCGTCTCCCTGATCTTCTCTCTTCAGAGGACATCCAGTTCCCTCACAAACTTCAAGATTCTCTCTCCTTAGAGTTCATTTAGGTCACTTTAACCTTTTGTTTCTTCACACTCTTGTAATGGATGCAGCTAGAGTCAACTTTTCTCCTTCTGATTTGTGTCCAGAAAGCTTGTCCAGCTGTACCTCTCTTATCATCAGTGTTACTCACTCATACGAAGTTTGCATAAGAATGCTCTTTGTCGCCAATGATGTACAAAGCGCTCTTTTTATACAACACCTGTCTGATCAAGGTCTGCACACCCAGGACACTTTTCCAGACTGCAGTTCACACTCCAACATGTGCTCCATAAATGTAAGCTAATGATATGTTCCAATTTCCTCAAGAATCTAGGTTTATTGCTTATTGTTGTGGTGTCCATTTCAGGTTGGCATTTGCAGTACTGGGCTCAGATCCATGAGAAAGGGACCGTGTTCTTGTCCTGGCACTTTAGTGACCCCAACTCTGGCCTTATTCTGGTTTGAACTCTTTCCATGATTAGGAGTTATCTGAGCCAAGAAGACAGGTCTACGTAAAGCTTAACACTCCCCCTCTAACCATGCCCTGGCACCTTGCAACCCCAGGGCTTCCAGCCCAACCACTTACGCTCATACCCAGGAACTACACAAGTCTTTCGGCTGTATTTCTCTTTGAAGATGGACCTTGCCTCTCCCATGTCCACCCCTAGTCTCAAGGAGTTGCTGTAGAATCATTGTTTATACCGAGAAGTGGATAAATTCATCTATGCAGGCTGAAGGGTGCACTCGGATCTGTATGGGAGGCCCCGCCAGTGCAAGGAGAAGCTGAGGACGGACAGAAAGGGCTTCCTGTGTCTGGGGGCCGGTTCACCCAATACGCAAAACTCGAAGAACCCTGAGAAATCTAAATTTGAAACTAATATTTTTGGTTATTTTGAATGTTTATTTGTCAAGATAGAAGAGAAAGCTACCTCATATTTCTCTGGCTTCCTTTAAATCCTTGAGACATGTCAGATATATGGGCTTCGATGTATGCTTTTCCTTCAGGCTCCACAGATATTAGGGAAGAGCCGGAGCACTTTTCTTAGATAAACACTTCTTGGTCTGGATAATGAATTATATGTTTCCTAACTCACTTCTACTCTAACCCTCCCCTGCCCCCCAGCGAAACGTACTTATTAAATGGTTAAGACCATTTTTGTTTTTCACAGAGAGCTATTTCATGCTTTTTTTTTTTTAAGATTTTATTTATTTATTTGACAGAGGTCACAAGTAGGCGGGGGCGGGGGGAAGCAGGCTCCCTGCTGAGCAGAGACCCCGATGCGGGGCTCGACCCCAGGATCCTCGGACCATGACCTGAGCCGAAGGCAGAGGCTTTAACCCACGGAGCCCCCCAGGCGCCCCTATTTCATGCTTTTACAACCCCATGTTTATCTGCTATTTTCAATCAGTCACAATTCAGTTATTCTTGGCAATAACCATGAAAATAGCTGGTTTTACCACTGCTATTCTAAAACTCTAGTGATCAAACATTAGATCTCCAGGTCCTGTCAGGAACGGGCCAGTCCCGAAAGGGACTAACATGTCCTCTGACTTGCGAAGCGGAGTTGCCGTGGGTCCCCTGGAAAGTCGTAAGCTTCATTTTTTCTCCTCTCTGCTTTCATTCAGCTCTCCAAATGCAGATACTACGTATGACAAATAGAAACTCACAGAAAACACTGGTGTGCTTCCTCCTTCTCCTTTAAAAATGCAGTCTGTGCTGTTCGACATTAGACCGATTCGTCCTGTCTTCCAAGTGTCTTAAATTTTCTATCTGCGGCTGCCTTCGGGCGTTTCTATACCCACAGCAAAAGCTGAAGGAGAAAACTCAGCACTCGACACAACCGAAGTACGCGGGTTGGTTCCCGCTGCTACTGGTTTTTGCAGACGCTTCTACCCCAGTAAGCTGCTCGGGGCTGTCCCCGCACCGTCCTCTGTCCTCTGCCTCCTCACTTCTCTCCGGCTTCCGGAGCAGCTGTAGCGTCCGCGAATGTCTCCATCCTTCTTCTTCTCTCTTTTCCTTTCCTCCGCCTGCCCGGCTGGATACCTGGACCCCTTCCCCGTAATTACAGCTTCTTGCATATTGTGAGAGCTCGGCACACGGCAACCACTTAATCCATATTCATTCTTTTTCTCGTATCTACTAAAAGCTCTCTTTGAATCAGTAGGGAAAATGCGATCTCCAGATAATTAATAAAACCGAGCCTTTGAAAATTTGTGTTAACGTCACTCTGGCTCCAAATTATAAAGCTAAGACTAGAAATCAGTGTCAGTAACTGATACCAGAAACAAGATCAAATTATTCAAACCAACAAGAAACAACGTAGAAGAGAAGATATAAGAAAGCCTTTCAGAAGACCTTAAAACGTCCTTAAAAATCAGCGTGTGGGGGAAGAATCTGTCAAATAAAATGAGCTGGAAGGAAAGACGAGACTTTCAAATAACAGCTTCTGAAACAAGGAATCGGCAAAAAGTCTTTCGTTCGACGGCCCGTCCACAAAGCAGAGGCGTGTTCCTTTCCTGCAAGTCTATTGTCTCTTCTATCTCATGATGAAAGTAGATTTGTCCTTTCCTCCTGGTCATTTCCTGGTGGAGTCGTCTGTCATCAGTGGCTGGAGCAGAAAGGACCCTTTCCGTTCTTTATATCCAAGGGACACCACCGCTCGGCTGTCTCACATGGTGGCCAGGCCAGGTCGCGTCGGCTGCCTGCCCCTCTGTAGCCACGCCAGCAAGGCCAGAATGCAGGACCGGAGATGTGGAACTCAGTGGAAGTTAGGACCCCGAACTGTGCTCCACGACCTTGACTTGTTCGTGTGCCCTTTGAATATGCATTTCCTCAAATGGGGCTGGCAGTGACAAGATGAAGAGTTGCGAATTCACTGTTTCTAAGAGTTTCCAAGAAATTGCAGGAGGTGTCGACTAATACGTAAAATGACAGGCAAAGATCTGCAAGGAGCCGGTGGGAAAAAAGTTTCAATTGTAATGAAGACAAGGATTTTGCATGATTAAGCAGGAGAATATGTAACACTGTTGGCAATTTCCAGTAAACTATTAGATCAGCTATGTCTTTCACTGTCACCGGCGTCAGACCACGGGGTGCCCTGGGGGAGAACAATTTATTCTATGGTTTCCAGAACACATTTGATTCACATCCTGTCTCCTATGTTGTCTTACAATGTATCACATTTACCATTTGACAAGATAAGCATTTTTTAGGTGGGTTGCAAATCACACATCTTGCAAGGCTTCTTTTCTCTTGGGGGATTGTGGATAGAATTCAGGGGAACCCATGAATTTAGATGCACAGAAAACTTGTCTTTTCATTACCTGTTGGCTGACATGCAGTGTCTGCTTTAATGATGGCTATAGGAATAAACTGCATAGTATTAGCAATACCTATGACTTTGTCCCCACTATAAATCATAGATATAGTCGTACCACATGTAATTATTGCAGATATCTGGAAATAACATTTTTGATCGGCAATATTTTAAAATTATGATGGTTATCAGACTCACCCATGAATCTTGTTAGGTAAATGTGTTAGTAGAAGCACATGTATTATTGTGTCACAAATGTGTTTTTACTATTTGGATAATGGAATTTCAACATAACCTACTTTGTTAGTAATCTGTGTATTTTGTCTTGGATATTTAAAAATATTCTGACAAGAAGATCCATAAGCTTCACCATTACTGTGGAAGCGGCGAAACACGTCCAAAGCAGTGACAAGCAGAGTGGGGCTTCTCAAAGCTGAGTGTGGGTCAGAATTCCCCGCAGAGCTTGTTAACATGCTGACCACAGAGGCCGCCGCAGAGCTTCTGATCCAGCGGGTCTGGGGGTGGGGGTGTAGGGGGCTGAGAACTAGCATTTAGAATAGGTTCCCGGTGAAGCGGGTGGGATGGGTCCAGGGACCACACTTCGGAGAGGACGGCAACTGCACTGCTTGGAAGAAAGAATGGGGAGCTCCTAAGATCAAAGTCTAGACTTGTTTTAAAAAATCAGATAGATGCTGGCAAATAACAGCTCAGAAGAACTTGAAATGCGCACACATTAAAAACAAATGCTCAAACGACTTTCTGCTGTCAGATCACGGCAAATGCACTGTGTGAAGATTTGTACCTTATACACTTGGTCTCCACTCATCACGGTAACGACATAAGCCAACAGAAAAATCCACATCGTTGTCGAAGAAGAACACATTTTTACCTTAAGGAAGGAAATTTGCTAGTCAGGCTGCTGTATTCAAGAAACCAAACCAGAGTAAATGTGTCTAGTTTTGACATTTTCAAATGTACATTCCTTAAAACTCAGTGTCTCTAAGTGTGCCGTGCATGTGCCGAAACAGTCACTGTAAAAAGAAAAACGACTCATTCTGTTTCTTTTATTCCTCCTCAGGTCACTCTCAGAAGCCGGCCCGAGACAGGACACTTCCGAATCTAACTGTGTAGACGCGGATATGAGCTGATGAGCAGCAAAGGGGTCTTCCCGTCAGCAGTCGGGTCAAGCTCTGAAGGTCGACTTCGCATTTTTGATCCGAATTAGAACACTTGCCTCTGGAGTCTTTAATTGTCTCTTGCACACGTCTATTTCTTCTCAGGCAAAAGCAGGAGACGGAGCATGTGGTGACAGCCTCGCCCCCGTGACTGTGCGTCCTCAGCTAACAGGAGCTCCAGAGTCGTGTGCTCAGGTCGTCCATGCAGCAAACCTTCCCAGCAGAAGGAAGAAACAGAGGCACAGACAACAGCTAAGAGGAACAAAGATAACGTGCTGTGAATCAACACACGTGTGTTCTCGACACACTATGTTCTAGAAATGACGTCCACTCAGAATTCTGGTATCATTCCATTCTCCAGGACCCCGTCAGGACACACAAGTTCCTTGCTTATACAACCATTCCAGTCAAGCTTAGCTTACATAATAAAAGAAGAGGTAATATTTGAGCACAGAGGGAGCCAAAATGACGAAAAGTATGGTGGACCAGCATTAACGTTCGTTATGTACCAGGAAATGCACACATGCAAACAACACTCCCAGGTCGGTGGGCAGCTGCCCAGGCTTGCCGTGGAGCCACATTGTTAAACAAGTGGGGAAATCAGCAGCCAAACAGGCTTAGGAAATTTAAGTAAGTCAGCCAAATATGGCTGCAGGCATTTAGAATTTGAGAATCCCGAGTAAAAAGGCAGTTAGATTTCTAGAGGATAAGACCTGGATCATTTCACTGTTAAATATGATTATTATTAGGGTTTTTTTTTTCTTACTGACGAAAGAGCCAGCAAGGAGAATGATTGAAATACGGATGTTAACCCATAAAAGAAAAAGATTTCTTAGTTTCTTTTTTATCAAAATAAATGAAAGTTTTCATAAGTATCCAAGATCTCTAAGACATTCCAAGATTTATTGTACTTCAGAGAAGCAGCAGCTAAGAAAATGTTACTAGAATCATTATCGTCTCTAACTTATTCAAGTGTACAAGGAAAGGACACTTATTAAGTAATGATAACAGCCAATCATTTGATTAATTAGATATTGTTCTCTATCATGTCAAGAGTAAAGAAAAAAAAAAGATGACGTAGCTCTGAAACTTACATTACCAACCGATGCTTGGATTGTCAATGACATCGAAGTCCACGAACACATTGTGTCCACGACATTAGCTTGCATTAAACCAAGAGAGAACTCAATGTGTATCAGGAAGGGAGAAAATTTTGGTCTTGGTGAACACATTTTGAACTGATAGATGTATAAAATTTTAATAAATCTACTAAAAATTGTTGATGCCCCAGAGGGATTTTATATTACTAGTAGCGCTATGTGAAATTGTAAGCTGAGGCTCCCAAGTGACTGATCTTGGGAACAAGAACACACTTAAGGAGTTTCAGAAAATTAATTGTTGTTCTGAAGGCCTAGTAACAATTTATGGGAAATGAAAACAAAACAAAACAAAATAATAAAATCAGAAGATGGAGGAAATGGTGAGAAGTTTTAAAGGAGAAGCGTTTGGTCATATAAAGTTGAGTTGCATAGGATTCTGAGTTACAAAGGCTGATGTACGAACGCAAGTTCTGTCATTTTCTACCTCAGCCAAGTTGCTTAAATTGCTATGTCTTTGTTTCTTTTGCGCCTCAGCATGAAGGCAAAAATGACAACTTTCAGGACTTCGTATGAATTACATTAGTTAAGATATTTATAACGTCTAGTAGGATACTAAGCAATGGAAGACATTTTGATGATCATAGTTTTAGGATTAGGCTTTTAAATAGCTACTATGTATTATGTATTTTGCTAGACACCTTACTAGATTAATAATTGCTATTTATCAAAATTCCATCTGCCAAACTCTTAATTATTTCTTTCATATTTGCTTGTTTCCTCTTAATTCATAACTCCGCAAGGCAGGTATTATAATTCCTGGTTTGCCTACGATGGATTTGAAAGCAATTAATGCATTTGTCAAAGAGCCATGTAGCTATAAGTGGAAAAGTGAAGGATTATATCTGGGTCCAGACTTTTATACTGTTCACAACTGGATGTGTCATTCATTTTTAAAGATTAATAGTTAGGGGTGCCTGGGTGGTTCAGTCGGTTAAGCCTCCGACTCTTGATTTCGGGTCAGGTCATAATCTCAGTGTCATGAGGTCAAGCCCCTGGCTGGGCTCTGCTGTGGGCGTGGACCCTGCTTAAGGTTCTCTCTCTCCCTTGGCCTTCCCCCCACCCCCCCGCTGCTCACACATGTGTGCATGCTCTGTCTCCACCCCCCCCCCAAAAAAGGTTCGTAGTTAGAAATGCAGGGAATGTGGGGCGCCTGGATGGCTCCCTGGGTTAAAGCCTCTGCCTTCAGCTCAGGTCATGATCTCAGGGTCCTGGGATCAAGCCCTGCATCAGGGCTCTCTGCTCAGCGGGGAGCCTGCTTCCCCCTCTCTCTCTGCCTGCCTCTCTGCCTACTCGCGATCTCTGTCAAATAAATAAATAAATAAAATCTTTAAAAAAAAAAAAGAAATGCAGGGAATGTTCGTGTTTCTAATTTAGAAATAAAAAATTTCACTTATATGCTCTTCGTTTTATCCAGAATGTTGGATAATGACGTGTGGCTGTTAATCAGGGGTGTGTGATGGGGATGACTGGGAGAATCTTTATTGAATTGTCATTTCAGGTAAATAGTATTTGGTGACCGTTGTGATAGAAATCCCCATTGGCTTCACGTCTTTGATTCATGAAAAAAAGGTTATGCACCGATGGGTGATAGAGGCCATATAATGGAATGCCTCTTTGATAGAATCACTATTGTTAGGGAGAAGGTTGCAGTGGAAACCCTAATGACCATGATGGTCTACTCTTAATGGAATACTTTCGGGCAAAATTACTGATAGCGTAAAAATCTCCTTATTTCACTGCAATGTACATACATTGTGATATATATTGTTGACATTTGTGTCCCAAGCCCAAGCACGTGGAAGACCTTTGGAAACTCTTATTGAATAAATGAATAATTAAAATTTTTCACACTTAACTGCTCTTATCAAAGCACCAATATCATGTTACTCCTCAGCCTCTGCTGAGTTTGCTATACTCTCCTCTTTATCTTCTAAGATGACTTTTTTTTGTTTCCCTACCTATTATGATCAGTTTTTCTCTCCGTCACCTTTACTAACTGTCTTCTTCTAACCATCTCTCAAATGCAAGTAATTGACTGGGTGCCCTTGATTATCTTCTCCAACCATACTCTCTCCAGGCGATCTCAGTCAATGTTATGTCTTCAACTATGTTTATATTGAAGGAACAGAAAGAGAAGGGGGGAAGTTGAACAAGAAAGAAGGGAAGGAAGGGAGAGACGGAGGGAAATCAGCTTTGGAAATACCAAGCTAATATTCCAGGATCATCTCATACCAATGTGTCCGAAGAAGAGCTACTCACTTACCTCGTTAACCCGCTTTCCCAGCCTTCTAGATTTAATGACCATTGTCACATTCCGTCTTTGCTGAAGCTCAAATTTTAAAAGTCCTTGAACACACTCCCTTTTACTGGCCATCTATGCTCAATCAATCTCCAGGACCTGTTAATTTGTTTTCACCAATGTCGCAGGAATGTCATTTCTGTTTTCCTCTTCCATTGCCTTAGTTCAGTTTCTTAAAATCATCCAGTTGGAGCGTCCTCTCTTTCTCCTATCTGGCTTCCTTCTGTTGATCTCTCCTTGCTTTGGGCCATTATCCACATGCTGCTCCCAACTGTTAACATTTTTTACCTGGAACAAATTTCATTTTCCCTCCTGAGACCTTGCCTTACCATTACCTATGCTACAAACCTCAAGATCTTTCACACAGAACATCATGTCTCCTGTGACCAGGTGCGACTCATTCCTCTACTCGACTTTTCCTCCCTCCTCCACGGTTTGGAGCCAAGCGCGCTGACCTTCTCCTCGCTCTCTGAACGCACGGCAGGCAGGCTTTCGGAACATCGCGCCCTGAATGCCCTACCCCGCCTCCTTCTCTTGGCAAACTTCCACCCATCGCTGAGTGCCAGTTCGAATGTATCTCATCCATGGCTTTTCCTCACTCCCTCAGGCAAGTCATTGTTCTGTTTTCTTCTCCCAAAGGACTCAAGTTCACATAGTGATTATATCAGTGGTTGTACTAGTGTAGTAATTGATTTTTGGTATCTGTCTTCTTCACTATACTGTTTTATTCATCCGAGCCTCCAACCCTAATATAATAAATTTACAATAATCTAAATTTTTGCGTTCATATTTACATGCCAAAACTTCATTCAAATATCCTTTGAAATTTATTTCATATCTCCTTTTAGCTTAAGGTTATAGCAGTCATTGTAATAATAATTTACACTAGTTCGAAATTTTGGTAAAATCCAATGTAATTTTAACTATTTAAAAGAAATAATTTATTTAAACATACTTTTTTTTTTTTTTTTTTTTTTTTTTTTTACCAAGCGAGTGTGGGAAGGAGGAGGGCAAAGGGCGCGGGAGCCGGAGAGAGGAAATCCCAGGCAGGCTCCGTGCCCAGCACAGAGCCTGGCTTGGGGCTTGATCTCACAACCCTGAGCTCATGACCTGAGCTGATACCAAGAGTTGGACATTTATCCAACTGAGCCACCAAGATGCCCCCAAACACCTTCATATCTCTAAAAACGACGATCGTGAATACGACCTGCGCGCCACCTCACTGGTGTGGGCGACTCCCTCAGTACGAATCTGCCTCTTGCTCCACGTCAGCTCCTTCGTCTCAAGGCTTCAGGCCTTCATGGTTATGGTTTCTCCAGCTTTTCCCAAGTTTACAAATTACAATCAGTCCGTACATAATTTTTTAAAAATATGATTGGGCTTGGAGCATCTGGGTGGCTCAGCTGGTTAAGTGACCACCTCTTGATTTCAGCTCAGGTCATGATCAGGGTCATGAGACAGAGCCCCATGTTGAGCTCCGCAATTAGTGGGGCGTATGCTTGAGATTCCCTTTCTCCCTCTGCCCCTGCCCCCCCAGAGCATACACATTCTCTCTCTCCCAAATAAATAAATTTAAAAAATATGCTTCGGGAAGGAAAAATAAAGTCAGATGAAACTGGAGAGGGAAGCAAACCATAAGAGACACTGAACTCCAGGAAACAAACTGAGGGTTGCTGGAGGGGAGGTGGGGGGGGAGTAGCTGGGTGACGGGCATTAGAAAGGGCACGTGATGTGATGAGCGTGGGGCGTTACATGTAACTGATGAATCACCAAACTCTATCTCTGAAATGAACAAAAACATAAATATGACCTGGCTTCAAGACTATAAGCATGTTACAATTGTGTTGTAAGGAATAAATATCCCCCAAGAGGAATGTATTGGCCTGAGAAAATAAAATCTACGGCTTTAGTGATGAAATTTTGGGCAAGATATTGTGGGCATTTCAATCATCTGTTTGACTTCTTTGCAAGGGTAAAGGGTATATTTGGGGACACTGGAGTTTACTAGGAACTGGTGTAATCAACTCCTACTCAATGGCAATTGTAATATTCTGCCTAATTTATAATTATGATTTTTAAAAATTTGCTCATTCATTCCGTAAATATTTATCCAAGTCCTGTAGTATGCCAGAGATGAAGCTCGTAGCGAGTAAGCACAGACACCACACCTGCGTCACGGCACTTAGAGTTTTCCATTATTAGGTCTCTAATGTCTAAGAGGTTTCTAAAGCATCGTGTTACTAAAAACACATCATGAAAAATTCCTATAATAAATTGTAGATGAAAAGAGAATTCAGTATGCTATGTATAATGAAAAAAAAAAGACGTTAGAGAATTTAGTAGCTAAAATAGCTAATAAATAAGTGAATATGAAAATTTTAAAGGATATATAGGAGAGATTGGGAAAATATTATTTAGGTAGTACAGTGCTAGATTGTCTAACTTAAAGAAAGTGCCGATTTCACAAATTCAGTAAACTGCATTAGAAATATGGAAAAAGAGGGGTGCCTGGGTGGCTCAGTCAGTTAAGCGTCTACCTTGGGCTCAGGTCCCAGGATGGAGCCCTGCAGGCAGTCCGCTTCTCCCTCTCTCTGACCTTCTCCCAGTGTATGCTCTCTCTCTCTCTCTGTCTCAAGTACATAAAAAGAAAAAAAAAAAAAAGAAGAGAAGAGAAAATAAAAAAGAAATACGGAAAAAGAAAAGGACTTTATCCTAGTCTTTGCCCCAAAATTGTGTTTCACGGCAGCAGATGTATATATTCATATATGTAAAACGCAGCCCAGAGCGATACTACAGAAGACCTTCAAAAAAGCACAGATGTCAAGTCGGTTCCAAAGAACATGATCATCGCGCCCTTTCACCCCAAAGTTGACATTATTTCGTCTACTAATACGCATCCAGGTACAGATGAGAAAGGAGAGCGACGCGGCAAAAGTGTTCTTAGCCGTCGTGAGGGAGCGTCAGTACATGAAATGGTCCGCAGTGTATTTTAATGGAGACAGAGTTTGTAATATTCGTCGGATCCTCCAAGGGACCTATAATTATCCAAAAGCTTAAGAACCCAAAGCGCAGGAGGGAGAGAAAGAGAGAGAAAATGAGATCAGAAATGAAATAATTCCAAGGCAATAATTAAGAGTACTTTGGAGGCCCCAAATTAAAAAAAAAAAAAAAAAGTTGAAAGAATTCTAAAATAAAACAGGATATGTTAAGGACTTAATTACCTCTCAACATTTGGCTATTTTGCTTAGTATTTGGAATGGAGATAAAGGGACAAAGGAAACGGAAAATTTCCCTATTGTTCAGATGTTTTAGTGTTTGCTACAAACAACTTTTGGGGAGAGTAATTTTGGATCTACGACTCTCAAAATCCTCTCCGTCAAGACTTGCCTTTGGCTTATTCATATAAACCTTATATCGGATTCTGTTCTTAAGGATGCCTGGCACTGTGGTCTGTATTCTATATTATCATTTGATTTACCCTGAAGAAAAACTTTTCAAAAATACACATATCGGGGCGCGCGGGGGGCTCCGCTGGTTACACGTCATGATCTCAGGGTCCTCGGACTGAGCTGCTGGCTCCGGAGGGATCGGCTTCTCTCTCTTCCTCTGTCCTCCCCCTGCTCTCTCTCTCTCGAATAAGTAAGACTAAAAACATTCACATATAAACACACACACATATATATCTCCTTTGCTCTTAGGTGTTGTACTAGATCAGTAAGATGTTTCGGAAATCGAAGCAGAGATTAAGAAGCGAATACACCATTTCACGAAGACCTTGTTTCTCCAAGTGATTAAAAAAAAAAGTCAGTCAAGTGAAATGCAATGGGTGCCTCCACATACAGACTTTGAAAGAGTCGTTTTTGAATACAGCATATGTACCATCTTTTCTGAGTTTTGAGAGTTTTCTTAATCAACGAATTACAGCTCTTTACTGAAATCACTTCCTGATGAACAGCCAACATGAAGAAAATAAATATAAGGCAGTTCATGGACTCCAGGCTTGGCGAGTCAGAGTCGGTGTGTTGTTATCTTGGCCTGAGGACAATAACCATCATTTCTTTCCTCTAAAATAGCTGAATTCTATCCAACTCAGAATGTCATAAGTTTATGCATCTGTTACAGCGAAAATTAAGGTTAGCAAAGATGACAAATGCCACTGAATTAACTTCTCTGAGACCTTTCCTTTCCTCCACTCCCCCTTCTTGTTTCATCAAACTGGAACCACTGCCAATTTCGAAGAACTCGCAGACCGAATTGTACTTTCCCAGCCACTGTTCGTCCAGTGAGCTAAACAAACACACATGCAGCCAGAAAAATCTCTCCTTTTGTATATGTGGCTTCTTATGTGTATTAAAATAATACAATAATTTCCTGGTTAAAATGATGATTATAACTTTATAAATACATTTATGTATATTTATAGTAGGGGACAATCTCTAGGGCATATTTAAATGATGATATAATGACTATGTCTCATATAAAGATTAAGAATTTTTTAAGAACTTACTAGATTTGAACAAATAAAAATTGATCTTTATATGGCGCAATTTTCCAAACAATATTATTAGTTCAACAATACAAATTAAAGTCATATTAAATCATTTATTACTGTTCAAAATGGTCAAAATCCCAATGATCCTTAAAATTATTCAATTTATTAACAGAAATTGAAGAAAAAGGTGAGTATGTGCTGAAGTAGAGAGAAAGAGAAAAGGCACATGGATCAGAAAGAATCTGAGGACCTCGAGGCCCTCAGCCATGAACTCGGAGGTTCTAGAAGACTAAGAATCTGACGTTAGGTGGAGGAGTTTTATCAAAAACAGAGGAGCATTGATGTGAAAGAAAACGACATGATGTGACTAAAACTTTCACTAGGGATTATCCTACTAGGGTAGATAAAAGAGGACAAATGAAGTAAATATTTTTCTCCGAGGAATACAGAAGAATATTTTGCAAGATTTTGATTACGAAGAGTGAGAGGAGGAGGAGATGGGGAAGACCGAAAATTGTGCCCAAGGGCCTGGAAAGATGACGGCTGAAGTCATTCAAGAGAAGGAATAGTGAGAGAACATTTAAAGGAAAACAGATGGTCTAAGGTCAAACATGATAATAACCATAGTAGAGAAGCTATTAATGCAAATTTCAAAATTATAACATGTGTATTGTGCATTTTGTGCCACAGTGTTTTCATGTGCGTGTTACCTCACTTGACTTGACAGATACGAGGAGCTGCCACGTCAAAACAAGAACCATGGCCGAAGTCAACCAAAAGTAATTCCGACTTAGGGAAGATTAGAAACACCTGATGCCATTTATTTAATGCTACCCTATCTGCTTGACAGGGTGCTAAGTTTTCCAAGATCAGTTATTTTAACCTCCACAACAAATTTTCACACAGTCATTGTGGCTCCATTTTGCAGATGAGGAAATTGAGATTCACAGAACTTTTGTAACTTGCCCAAGATCACATAATAAGGAAACAACAGAACTAGCACTCATCCCAGATGTGACTGGTTACAAACATTCAATATATTAAAAAATCTTGGATCCATAAAAGCTGAGGGACCTTTCTGGAAGACTGACAAAAGATCAAATTTCCTGGCCACCCATTTGCCATTCAGCACTGTGCTTTTAAATTAAAAAGTAAATTAATCAAAATTAATCTATATGCTGTTTTTGTTACAAAAGAGTTTAACAATGTATGATGACAGATATTATCTAGACTTATCGTGGTGATCATGTTGCACTATATACAGGTCTTGTATCATTATGTTATACACCTGAAACGACTGTAATGACAAGTACACCTCAATTTAAAAAAGAATCTATAAATCTTATGAACGAAGGGAAAGATAAAGTTAAGTGAACACATTTACTGACTGTGTTCTGTCAGGTGCTTCTCAGCACCCTGCAATATTTTCTCCACAATTCCTCTGTTTTTACAATTTCATTCCCTCACTTGTTCTTACGGTACCCAGGGGCTCCACAGCACAAGCAGGTGGTCCACGTCCTTGTCTTCCCACAGATGGAGGAAGTGGGGATGACGGCGGCAGCAGCTCTGTGCACTGCTTCCATCTACCAGGACTCTTCAAAGCACTTTGCGAACATTAATGCGGGTCCTCACAACGGCACTATGAAGCGAGCGCATTATGATCTTCACGTCACCAACGAGGAGAGGTGCAGGGTTGTTAAGTAGTTTCTAGAAGTTTTCAGAGATAAAGAGATCCAGGATTTGGATGGAGGTCCCCTGCCTCTGCAGCCTGTGCTACTAGCTGATACACCGTACTGACTTTGTGCTATGTAACGAGGGACGCCCGGTGCCCCTGCTGTGGTTCCAGAAGCCTGCAGAGGTCTGCAGCAGGAAAAAAAAAAATGTTTACCATTAAAAAACAAAACAAAACAAAACACGAAAAAAACAGAAAATAAAAACAGGATAAGAAGCTGTATTTCTGACTGCAATCCAATCCCTACCAACAAAGCAAAAAAAATACATAACATAACACAGAAACAAATGCGTTCATGTTTATAGTTTATGAATTTTTAAATAATGGGAGAAAAGAGATTTCACAAATATCAAAACAAAGAGCAGATAAACTAAAAACATAAATAAATCCTGTTGATATTTTCACATCTAGCATTGAAATGCCAAGAAAGACTGTGAGAACGTCTAATTTTAAACATTCAAAGGGTGAATGTAACTAAATATTAAGACGAGCCGAAGAGGGAAAGAGGAAGATACCCTTTTGTTCCCCGACACAGTCTGAAGAACTTAGTTCTCGAAAATGCAGATATCAATGAAATAAATAACCACATAAAATCATTCCAGGACCTTTTTTCTCATTGTGAAGGTAAGAGATGTGGCTTTATGCTTAACTCTTAACTTCATCAAATAATGCTGCTTTCTTCCTTGTGTTGCAATAATGACATACAATTTTTGAATCGCAATTTTTCTTGAGTATAAATGAGAACTTTAAAAAGTGATATTATTCTTACACAAACCATTTCTGCTAAATATAGACTGACAGAATTGAAACATGCTAATAGAGGCACCTGGGTGGCTCAGTTGCTTAAGCGTCTGCCTTTGACTCGGGTCATGATCCCAGGGCCCTGGGTTTGAGTCCCGCGTCAGGCTCCCTGCTCAGCGGAGAGCCTGCTTCTGAGTCTCCCCTTCCCTGCTGCTCTGCCTACTTGTGGTCTCTCTATCTCTGTCGAATGAAGAGATAAATAAAATTCTTAAAAAAAAAAAAAAAGAAACGTGCTAATATTGGATTTTTTACTGAAAATTACAATTAGGTTCAAATATCAGACAAACCAATATCGTACACACTACCCCATTCAGTTCTATGAGTTAGGCATTCTGGGAAGTGCCTTTGATACCACTAATTCTACATACTCCATATTAAAATTTCTCTTTTAGCAATTACTAAACTGAATCAAATTATCCTTTCATCTTCTATCTTTTGCACATGACCATCACACAAAGCAAAGTCCAGGATAGGATCCGTATTCCCAACTGTATTTAAGGAAAAATATTTTCCTATGGTTAATAATATGGTTGTCAAGGGAATACTAAAACGAATCAGTCAAGAAGCCTAATAATAATAGTATCTATGCTTTATGTGAGGGGGTTTAACTCTCTTTCTCTATCTCCTAAAATCTACTATGGTTTATAGATCTTACATTGTGTCTGTATCAAATTTTGAAGTAATGCCAAGAAGATCTCTCAAATTCCCTGCTACGATCCTGAAAAAATAAGAAATTATTTGCCTAATTTAATTGATAAATTAATTTATACTTTTTAATTTATAATGTATTACTCTCAAGGTTCTATTTGAAAAACCATAAACTGGGGACTAAATGAATGAATAATTAAAGTATATCATTCAGGCGAGTTTCATGCAGTTAATCATTTTATTAAAGACCCTAGGGGGAAAAGTGGGCTTTTTCGGATAAAACCAATTTATTGACTGACTTCTCATGAATTGGAACAAATGTCACTTTCTCAGAGCGGTCTTCTCAAACATTCTCTATGATATATCCTCTCATCCTTCTTCTCCATTTAGTACTTTTCGCCCTATCAGTCTGTTTGCTCTGTTTTCTTCAATTATTTGCATCTTTTCACTTATTTGCTTACACATTAATGGTTTGTTTGTTTCCATTAAAATGTAGGCACCATAAGCTCAGGGATTTTTTCTGTCTTGCTGACTGCTGCCTCTCCAGTGCCTAGAGATAGATGCTCAATAAATATGGCTTGAACAGATGAATTAAATAATGAAAACGCTAATGATGGGTGGTGATCGTATGGAATATTTAGTTGTTTTAGGTATGTGATGTTATTCTAGTGTGCTGACATTGCCACAATCATCTACCTATCATTTTCTGTCTCACCAGCTATTGGAGGCCACTTACAACAATGTGCCAGTCAAGAAACAGGTGTTTAGCGTGAAATTAAAAATTAATATGACCGATCGAATTATTCTAATGGTCAGGGTAATGACTTAATTAATTAACTTATTTATTGACTCAACAAAAGTTTGAGTACTTCATATCCGTTAACTTGCTAGGTGCTGAGGATACAGTATGACTTAGATGATGGAAATTATATACGTGTACCATCATGAAACTTGCAATATGTTTGTGGCAAGGTAGAATATAACTCAAAAACATAATTAAAATTGTGTAGTGTTATAGAAGGAGAAATATGTCATATCTCAACTAGCCTAGGAAAAAAGGCAGAAGGATCAGCGAGGTCTCCTTGGGGAAGGCGCGTTTAGAAAGGGGCTCTAAGGCAGCCAAACAAGCAGGGGCAGTTAGGGAGATTATTCCAAAAAGAGTGATCTAGATTTGGGAATTCGGTTAAATATGAAATCTACATTACAAGATGCTACATTTTCTATATACCTATACTACATTAAAAATATTTCCTCTACATGTTTATGCACAGATGCAAGTACATTATAGGGAGCTAAAACAATTTACCAGTAGTATCTTCCAACTATCCTATAGTAGTAAAAAGTTTATAAGTATGACTTAAAACCCTTTTGACCTAATTGTATCGTGATGGTTTTATAGCCAAAGAATCATTTAGTGGCATCATTTTAGAACACGAGGCACCATTTAGAAGCAGGAGTTTTCCACCTGGTTGTAAAAGGTATCTACTTTTCATTTTCATGAAGGGAGGATCTGGCACTTGAAATTCCCACAAAAGTACTAGGAGTCAGAGATCCTATTAGGATCGAGCTGTTTATCAAAGCCAAACTCATTAAAACAGGGAGTAGAGCGGTAGTTACCAGGAGCTCTGGGATGAGGGGAATCGAGAAGATGTTCAAGGATACAAACGTGTAACCCGTAGATAAAATAAGGCCTGGAGCTCTCACATACAGCACAGTGATTACAGAGAACCCCACTACATTATAAACTTTAAAGCTGGTAAGAGACTAGAACTTAATTGTTCCCGCCACAAAAAAGAAATGATAGTTACGGAAAGTCAGAGAGTGTTAGTCAATGCTCCGGTGGGAATCCTACTGCAATATAGCAATGCATTGAATCAACTCACGTATATCTTAAACTTCCTCAATATTATATGTCAGTTACGTTCCAGTGAAGACAGAGCAGGTTATCGAGGATAATCGGTTGCACAGCAGTGGTTTAGGAAGACAGACACTGCCTGCTCTATGTAAGCATTTTAAGTGCAAATGGCCAAAGACAATGGCCCAGGATGGTGATTTAAACGGGTTATTACTTTCACTTTGAATCTATTCCTCTTCTCATAACCAGATGGTTCCAAGTAATCAGCCAACTAATTTTGGCTTGTGGGAAACTCTTCTTTTTGTTCCTGATGCAGAGGAAAGCCTTTTAATAAAAAATAACTAAATAATTTGGGAACAAAATAATATTTTCACTATTCCTAATTATAACTTAAAGTGAATAACATGCTCATTTAATACAAATTAATATCAATTTAAGTAATTATTAACTCTCTGAAGTATGGAGAAAAGTGAAAGTAAAACTTTCATATTTTGCTTTTTACATTTTTACATTGTTTTTTTACATTAAAATGGAAAAGCATCCTTATCTAAAGAAATATAAAAACTGAAAATGCACTACGATTCAGTAAATACAGGTAACATTTTCTAACACAACAGAGCATATTTCTTTTCAGTTTAAGTGTGGTCACCATTACATCACAAGAAAATACAGAATTAACTCAAGTATTTTAATATCCAAGAACTTAACACAGATTTTTACGGGGAAGATATGGGTCTTTTAAAGCAGAAATGCTCCATCCCCATTCATATTGACTAAATATAAAGTGTTGGCTACTTCAAAAAGTCTCACACTTTATTTAAAAAAACAAAACAAAACAATGTAGATCCCTTAGGACAGCAGAAGGGAAATAAACTTAAGGGCTAGTATAATTGGGAGATATCCTTTGCTTTTTGTCTTTTAAAGATGACGTTGGGAAAAAAAAAAACCTGAACATCATAATTTTACTCAAAAAAGTGTATATATTCCTCTAAATTGTGTGAAACAGAATGTATTTCCTCCGAGAATCCTTTTGCTGGCTTATTCTCCTCACCCTTTATGATACACAGAAATAGAGGCTTTATAATTTTTGCTCTCTTTTTGGTTTAGAGCACTGGGACACTTTGCAAAGATTCACTGCTGGCAAATCTTTCCCTAGCTTAATGAATATTCGTCACCATTTGCAAAGATAGAATGACAAGAAAAACTCAGTTCTTTTAATGCATAACAGAGCCTGGCCCACTCCTAATGACTGCTTCCTGTTTTTGAACACTGAATTACTCTAGTAGGAAATAAATGAAAGAAAACTTCCCTGTGAAAGAGGAAAAAAAGCAAAACAAAACCAAAAACGGAGGAGTACGAACTGGTTTGATTATAAAAATCTTTCAAGAAGTTTAATCTCGAAAGCGTTTACTGTTTCAATTAATATTCCATTTGCTCTAGAATTGTGTTGTTACTCACAAATACAACTCATTGCATTAATATTAGTACGTATTCATCTTAAATCACTTGAATGAATTCCGAATGAGACTAAAGGAAAGGCTGGACTTCAGTACAAAAAACTACTACAGCGATATATTCTTTTAAATACTGGAAATAAGACGTGCCTCATGGTCAACACCCTCAGATCGTTAATGACATTGAAGCTCTTATTTGCTATACTGAGTAGAGTCTTTTTCAGAGAAATCCCGATTATTGGAGTGAGGTGAGAAGCTTTTTAAAAACACCTACCACATAGATATTGCATCTAACATCATTCAGGCCTTTGGTAAAAAAGCTCAAAAAAACCTCTGTTGCAGTAATGTAAAATTAAGTACAGTTTCATTTAAAACAAAACAAAAAAGTAAAACATCCCAAAAGCAAGTACTCACAAACATGAGCAATTTCTCAGTTTTCCCCCTTTCCTCATAAAGTCTTTTTTCTTTTATATTTGAAAATTGTTGAAAGTAAATAATCATTGCAAAATCAAACAACATATAATAATAATGGGAAACATTAAATGTGGAAACATTCCCCCATGGGTTATTGGTTCATCGAAAACATACAAAATGTAGCATACATGAAAAGAGAAAACAATATGAAAATTTAAAAGTTTATTTAAAATCTGACCAGCTTATTGTTAAAAAGTATTACATAAAATGAAGCAAACTATGTTCAATTATTAATAGAAAAGACTAATATCATAAGTTAAAAACCAATATATTTTCATGTCCTTAATATCTCAAACTATTAAGTAATTCTTCTACATATAGTACCCTGTTCCCTGGTGATTCTTCAGCAATGTTGCGAGGCCGCTAAGTTTAAAACACACACACACACACACACACACACACACACACACACACACACGGTCTTTAGACTTTCCTGAATATTACAACAACAAACTATTTTTATTCAGACACTTTATAAGGGAGAAAGCTATTTTTAGGATGAATCACATCCTGGTCTTCAAAAACAATGGGATAAAACCGGGTACTAAATACAGGGGCAATATTTCCACTGTGAAAGGAAATGTGTGTGTGTGTGTGTGTGTGTGTGTGCGTGTGCACGCTTGCACACACACCTGCCTACATCTCTCCAAAAAACTATCAATAAATTGAATCCTCTACATATTTTGTGATTCATTTTACCCCATGAATACTGTGCTTTCAAACGATTCCAAATTACTCATCTTTTACTTGCTTTCCTGCATCCTTCACTAAATAACATTACACTAGTTATCAGTGGTTGTACTTTGTTTTCAAAGTAGAGTCCCTGTTACTGCCAAATAATGGGTTATTAGGGTTACTACTGTGTATCTATTTCTCCTCCTGAGTACCACCGAAATTTCCCTTCAATTCTTGGAGAACTGTGCCCTTTACCAAAGGAAAATAGAATTCCTGTGAATCCAATAGTCCAGGACAGCTTGCAAACAGATGGGAGAGTCGTGCTGCTTCTGAACTTCTGCCATCCGGAGTCGGTACACATAGAAAAGCACCCTTCCCCGGCCACTCGTTTGTGTCTTCTCTAAATGGAGGTGGTGTTGTCCGGATGCACAGCCTAAATGAATTCTGCTTTTGAAAAAAATACCAAGAAGTCTTGCCAAATCAAAACTCTAAAAATAATGCACATTGTAGTGAATGGGTATCTGTTTCTAATATCAACATGACATCTCTAATATTTACCTCTTTTCTCCTCATAACAGAAAAAAATTAAAATTTACTATGAAAGTTGTAAATGAAAAGAAACTTAAGATGAATATAATTTTTCCTCAGGTCAATGTTTAACTTTCATTGAAAATTATTTTGCAATATTAAAAATACAGTTCTGAAATTAACAGAAAATATGAATTTACTATAGAAAGCTTAGGCATCAAACATACACGATTTTCATTCCAGTTGGAAACATTTTTTCTAATGTTTAGATATTGGAAGTGGAAATTGTAAGAATTATTTTTAGAGTATATATATCCTTAATTCACCAACTAAATTGTAGGGCTATTATGATTGAGCATTTCATGCTTAAACATACATTTATAAATGTATTGCTATTAAAATTAAAATTCCTTTTTTGAAACAACATACAGCTTTTGGTTTTGTCATTTAAAAACATTAATTGCATGGCCATTATCCAGATAATTACTAAAAGCGTTGCAGACTTGGTTAAAATAAAAATATTAGAAACAAGTTTTGTTATATAATATTACTTTTTAGAAATATCAGAATTTTATGTTACAGCAGCCAAAAAGAAAACAAAATTTCCCTAGAGAAACTGGTGATCCTATACCGTGATATGCTTTTAGAATATAGAGATGAAATTAGACCTCAGAAAATTTGTTTTTGCTATGGGGGTGGCTAATATTGCTCAGATAAATCTTTCAATCAAGATACTGGTATATAATCGGGCCTGTTTTATCAGTGAACAAAGAGTCAGGTGAAGCTTATCTTCAGTAATTAATTTTCCTCATCAACCAATGTTGATTTTTGATCTTTATACCAGTAAGATCTAGAAGTGCTGTTTTACTGGGCATAATCCACATTGGGTGGCTCAGTCATTGAGCGTCTGGCTTCGGCTCAGGTCATGATTCCAGGGTCCTGGGATCCAGCCCCACATCAGGCTCCCTGCTCAGCGGGAAGTCTGCTTCTCCCCTCCCACTCCCCCTGCTGTGCTCCCTCTCTAGCTGTGTCTCTGTCAAATAAATAAATAAAATCTTAAAAAAAAGGAAAATGTAAAGAAATATAATAATAATTAGAAAGCATGGAATGTGACTCAAATAATCAAGAAGGTAAGTTGTGTAAGACCAAAGGAAAAATGTGTTTATGAGGAAAAAGGAAAGGATGAGAATTTCATTTCGTAGAAGAAATTTGCTCTTCGGCCTATAGAGCTTCAGAAAAAGAGAAAGGGAGAGAGCTTAGGGATGGGTAAGGAAGTGATCATAATGTGTATGTTTCAGAGTCGCCTTCTGATTGTGTCCTTCTGGAAATGGGACTATGTGGCAGAAATTCTTGAGAGTCTCTGCATTGGCAGTTTTCTGGCAGACTTGCGGGGTAGATGACGTATTTTGGCACCTACTTCCTCTAAGGGTAAGACCCCAATTCAGAGAATCCTGCCATTGCAATCAAAAGAATTGTTAATTTTGGCTGTAATGATCACCTCAACTACTACCACTCAAGTGCAAAATAATAGAGTACTATTGGAGTACTAAAAAATATTTCATCTATGTTGGTGTAAGCACTAATAGTACATTCATTTAATAAAAATTGCTCGAGACCTTATTATACTATCCTATCCCTACCCTTGAACAACTGAAACTAACATAAAACTGTTGTACGTTCACCAAATAGGAAAAAGCAGTGGGGCTAAAATGAAATACGTCCTACTCAACTTCCAAAGCCATGCTACACCCCTTGGCCATAAAGAGATGTCAAAAGATTTGAGTTCCAACAAGACAAATCTGATTGTCACGTAAGGTCTCATTTTGACTCTGGGTATAACAAAGCATCTCGAATCAGGAGGACTCTCCAGGACTTCAGAATCCGTTCCCAATATCCTTTGAAAGCTATCGTGCACCTTTTGTGGGAGAGGTTTCTGTCTCCTGATTCTGGCCTTCCGCTGTGTTCATTTGCTTCTGGTTCTTAGACTCTGCTCCTGGCCTTTGTGTCCCTGGTGGAAAGCTGGTTCTGCCTCTTGTCAGTCTGACGTGCTCATCTTCCCCTTGGCTGGGTTTTCCGAGAGAAATCGCGGCTCTACTGTTGCCCGGGAGTTCCCTCTTTGGGTGTTCTTTCCCTCAGGGGGTGTCTAGTTATTTACACTGCAGAGAATGTTTCAAAGATGAAAACTTGATAAGGAGGGTAAGAACGATATTGTTTTCATACTTCTTGTTTTATCGATTTTACCGTCTATTGTCCCTGCTACAGAGACAGCAGGTGAATTTCTTGGGTCTAGATTTCTCCAGTGCTGAATGCTGCACCTGTCCTCCATGGTTCTTTCAGGGACACTTTTCATCTCCTCTCGGTCCAGATTTCTGACGGGGCTGCATTTTGCTGCCCTTCTGACCCACAGTCATCATGGTTTTGATTTGGCAGAAAGCATCTTTTAGACTCTCTTTAGAATTAACTCTTCATGCTCAACTACCACCACCTTTTATATTCCTGCCTAGAGTAATAATTGCTATTTCTATTATATTTTTCAGGCTGAATACATACAATTATAGGACAAAGGACGGTAGTTATCTACCTTTAAATTAATGGTAGCAGTAAAAATTAAATGATTTTCATGATCATTTCCACTGTGCCAAATTCCAGAAGTATTCCATCATTAAATGAGGATTCAGGATAAAAGCATACAATAGACATATACTAGTTATTATAAACACATAGAAGCTTCTTATTTGGGGGTTGCACAAAAAAAAAATCCTAAAATGCCACGGATATATTTGTCAGGTATGTAAGTTTATTATATATTCACTACTATCTTGTTCAATGGATAATTTATTCATTCCCTCAATCAACAAAATGCAAAATGATGAGAGAATTATGTGGAAAAATTGCAGAGGAGCATTAAGTAACTGTGCTGATAGAAGTCAGAAAAAAAAAAAAATCCTTCCCGGATACTTGCAGCGCCTTATCAAGGAAGAACAGAAGATACGAAGATGAAGAGGATAAAAACGTTTTGGGCGGAGAAAACAGAAAATTCAAAGACACGAAGGCATGTCATCGGAAGAAATCATCTCTTCATGACCATGACATAAAGAAATACTCTGAAAGATGTGGGAAACAAGACTGGAAAGAAAAGGCACGAATCAGATCATGGAGGTGTTTGAATTTTGGTAAAAAGACCTTGATTCAAACCTGTATGCAACTAAGCAGTTGGTGCCGTTACACGTTAGTAGGGAGGTGATGTGATCCAAAGAACGTCTTGGAATTGTCTCTCCAGCCACTGCTTGACTGACCGGCTGAAGGACAGGACGGGGTGGCAGTGGCAATTGGAACGGGGGTGCACAAGGCAGAATAATTGAGACTCGTGTTGAAGATACATGGAGTCTTAAGCGAAACAATGAAGAATGTAAAACCAGAATTGCGTATCTGACCACAATGCAATAAAACTAGAAAGAACAAAATAGTGAACAGAAGACTCGGAAACATTCCATACCCCCCCCCATGTCGTCTTCTACGTGTCAGACACAAAGAAAATTTCAAACATTTTAAAACCAGAGGCTTTTTCTAAAATTAATATCACTTTTCTTAGCTACTATCATGACAGTAAGTTTCTTCATATGTTCCCCATCGCCTTCTGGAACAGACTGGGTGTTCGGGTTTCCCTGGGGTCTGCTTTCACTTTATGCTTTTGCCACTGCTCCCCACACCTGACGGCCAGCGAGGCTTTCTTAGCCTCCCACGATCAAACCTATGCGTGTTCCTACAGCTTTTCTATCTCCATTCCTCGAATTTTCATACTTTTTTTCTGAACTAATTTTACTTCCTTCTCAACCCTTTAGTTATCCCCACAAATGTTCCTTCTCTTCTCAGTGTTCTCGCATCCATGCGTTTCTTCTCTAATGGGATTCTGAGCATCGTTAAGCTGTGAATCTAGTTTCTGTTCTTCTTTGGGTGTGTGTGTGTGTGTGTGTGTGTGTGCGCGCGCTTTGCTGAGCCTTCTGTCTTTAAAGTGCGCTCAAATACATGGTTCTTATGACTTACTTTGTTCACCACTTGAGTCCCTAGCACAGGTCTTTGTCCAAAAATAGTTTTCAGAAAATAACAAAGTGAGAGTGAAAAAGTAAAAAGAGGTGGAAGGAGGGAAAATTACTAATTTTAAGCTAATTTTGAACAATCATGTAATATGATAGGGTTGAGAAAATAATGTCTTTTTTGGATGGAACTTTTCACTGTTTTGGTAAGACCTCATTAGGCAACTATTTTCTGGCATGTAAGATCCCGTACAGTACGTGTTTGTGGCTAAGCAGAGTCGACTGAATTCAAGGTGAATTACATAAGAAGCAGAAACCTAAAACCATATGTGTCTCATGAAGAGACCATTTATAACGGATTCCAGGAGAGCTCGATTTGAAAATACGATGTTTGTTATGATGAAATGTTACAGCGCTACTTTTGGTGAATGGACACAGAAGCACATTCTCATACGAGAACAAGAAAGCCCTCGGGGTCCCTCAAGTAAAACGGATGCGCCACCAGGCTCTGTTTTCCTTAGTCCCACGATATCTGCCTCCTGCACCCTTGAACAGCACAAGCAACAGAAGCGCATTTTCCGAAGACGCGTCTCTGGAAAGTCTAAAGCTGCGTCTCCCTCGCCTCTTCCTCTCTCAGCTGTTACTTAAGAGCATTATAGTATTTTATTGTGTTTTTTTTTTTTCAGAAACCAATATCCAGTTTCTCATCAGTGCCTAACGTGTACTTTTTGAAACCAAGCCCATCTTTAAATACATAAATAAATAAAAATAAAAATAAAACCAGGCCCTTCTTTCAGATGGATGGGAATCAACTATATTAGTCCAAGATTATTTATAAGCAAATGCTTTGCCATTTCAAGTCACTACGACGTGATTTAAGATACCCGTGTATTTAGAGTTTAATCCCTTATAACTGTGGGATATGTTTTAACAGATAAAAGATGTAACATATCATCTGAGAAATAGCATACAGTTTTCTATTTATCCGCTCTTGAAGCTGACGCGCCAAATCACACGAGTTGAACTTCTGCTCAACAGAAGACACAGATGCACAATTCTTTTTCAAAGGTTATCTAGACACACAGGCTGAAAAATTAGCATTCCTCCTTTATTACACCTAGTAACAGGTGAATGGAGTTTACAGCTTAGTATATAAAGCAATATATGGATTCACTATAGTCTCATAACCCATACAAATTGTAACAGTCGTGGGAATGATAAACGCCAACCTCATCGGCCACCTTTGGGGAGTGAAAAGGGAAGGAAAAAAAAACAAACTCCAGGGAGTTTGAACTACAGGTTATATTTTAATTCTTAAAAAATGAGACAGAGATCTAAAGAAAATATGGTTAAACAGAAAGACTTGACCGAGTGGAACACTTTGTATTAAAACCACTTCTGTTTCCTGAAGTCTCACTAATCCCGTCGTCTTTTACACCCATTATTATAACAACCAATAAGAAGGACACCATATTCTTTCCATTTTTTGGAATAAAAACTGAGGTAGGGAAGCTAAGCAAGCTTTCCAAAGTTACACAGCAAATAAAGGTTGAGCTGGGTTTGAACCCATGCATCTCGTCTCTTGAGGCCGTGTTTTTAATCACAGGATTACATAATTTGTTTTATTTTGTTCTTTTACTTTTCTGTGTGCCTGAAGTAGTTCATATTTTTTAAACAAATACAAAAACAGAAAAATCAAAACGTAAACATCAGTTAAGCTGAAAAATTCCATTTTTTAACGCTTACATAGAAGCTTTGGCAACTTATATCACGGTCTGTGACTATATAGATTAGTAACATCTGCAATAACAGTTATTGTCATAACATCATTCTCATAAATTAGGTACTGTTTCACAGAAATGTATCTCTAAGAGACTCGAAGAGTAAGACTGAGCATTTTCATAAGAAATGTCTGAATTCTGATTACCATATTGATACAGCCATCTTTTGGACTCAGAGTGTTAGTATATTTTTCTTCCTGTGAGTCTCTCTTTATAATAATGGTTTGGGATTTTCTGAAAGGTCAGTGTAGAAGTGAGGAGTATGATATTTAGATGTTCCAAATCCAGCAAGATCAGAAGATTGGATATTCTGAAATATTTCAATGATGCCTTAATAGAAGGTTGTTCAAATATATTTTTTCCCTATAGTACATGATTGTTTAAATGCTTGGAGCAAATTACACAATCACTGGTACAATAATTCCTACTTTCAGGTTTCCTGTTGTTTCTCTGCAAAGTTTCCTTTGCTCTGGTATCCCACCAACTCCAGCTCTTCAGTATGTGTAAATCACCAGTCTCTGTTTGTCTGCTCGGCATGACAGCTTTGCTCGTACTGGACTCCCCCTCTCTGTGCTGACAACCAGAAAGGGCCTCTAGGCAAGAAGCTGACTATTCTGGGACGTATCTCATCTATTTTCCTTATGCTAGGTATCATTGCTTTGTGATATTTTTGTTGAAAATCGGAAAATGGTTATTTCACATACTCCCTCCATCCATTTAACTATTTGTGGCGCGCCGCCCCTTCGGCCAGCTATTTGTTATGTTCAGAAGCAGAAGTTGAGGTGATCGGAAAAGACTCATCCTTGATATGCACTATGTATATATGTATATGTAACGATTATTAAGATTCAGGGAATGATTAGTAGTAGTAGATTTTACAAACACTATCTATCTTGGCTTATAATATTTCTATTGGTTTTATTTTTTCCTTTCTGTTATGAATTAAGAAGCTCAACCTAAAGAAGTCAGTAGAAGTAGCATTTGTCCAAGACCACCCAGACAGGACTGGAACCTAAGTATTTTAATGCTAATCTCTGTGTCCTTTCCAAAACGGTGCACAGTCTCCTCACGTAATGGATGGAAAGAATGGGCCAAGGCTACTCAGGAACATCTTACTACGACTCACATCTTCGGTGACATGGGGCCCAGCGTGTATGCTCACATCCCATCACCAGGCTTGAATTCCGACAGGCTAAGCTGCAGCAGCCATCTGGGAAGAAGAAAAGAACTTCCCCACCCACCGCTTCTTCCCGCTGACTTTACTATGACCCATGAACACGGTTAACAAATACCAGCTGTCTTGACTCCATACAGCTTTAATTCCTATTTTTTTGCCTTAGCTTCTTGCAACTATTTCAGGAGGAAAATTCATCACTGAAGTCATCCTTGACATTTTGATATGTTGAACTACAATAATTGGATTTGTTTTATTTTGACCTCTTCAGTGCCACTTGTATTCTTTTACTTGCAAAGGGCTAGAAATCCATCAATAATAATAATAATAATAATAATAATAATAATAAAATAAACATTTCAGATATATTATTAAAAATATACTTAGTATAGATGAAGAAATAGGTGAAAGGGATTAAGAGGCACAAACTTCCAGTCATAAAATAAATAACTCACAGAAACATAGGGAATATAGGCAATAATATTGTAATAACATTATATATATATATATATATACACACACACACACACACACACATAGTAGTTGTAAGTAATAGAAGTCATAGAATAGGAACACTGAATAATGACAGTTTGTGTTTTCTCTGAGAGTTTTACGTAGTAGATTAGGAAAGGAAATTTTTGTCCACTTGGTGTACATTTTTAATGTTTTTTAAACTGTTTATAACAATTTCTTTGTCTATAAAATGAGTGGGTTGGATCCTTGAAATCTTTCTGGTTCTTCATAATTTATAATTCCACTGAGAGATATATTTCTATTGAAGATAGTGTGTAGGCATCAAAGCACCTCTCACCTCTATTTGATCTTTCCTCAGCAAACACATACAGAGTCTGGGTTCACTTAAGAAAATCTGAAATGGGGGCGCCTGGGTGGTTCCGTGGTTAAAGCCTCTGCCTCAGGTCATGATCTCAGGTTCCTGGGAACCTCACAGAGAGCCTGCTTCCTCCTCTCTCTCTGACTGCCTCTCTGCCTACTGTGATCTCTGTCTGTCAAGTAAATTGAAAGAAAGAAAGAAAGAAAGAAAGAAAGAAAGAAAGAAAGAAAGAAAGAAAGAAAGAAAGATCTGAAATGAAATCTCTTCTTCTCAGTTAGGTACCCTTGAGAAAGTTGTTAAATATATATGAGAAAACTATAGGGAGATTATTAGTTCTCTTATCGGGAAGATGAAAATACCAACTTCAAAATATGCTTTAAAGACAAAGTAAATATGTGAGAGAATGCTTTGCAAACAGCGAAGTATTATACAGAAGTGAAGAAGACAATATGATAATAATTAAGTTCAAAAAGAGAGAGAAATAAAAAAAAATTTCCTCAGCTAGAATACCCACAGTCAGGTCTTAGCAAAATTAGCTTCTTTTATTGGTGCTGTTCAAAAGTGCAGGAAATAGAATCATAGAAATAAGAGAAATGAAATAAATAAATAAATAAAAATAAGACAGGATTGATTTGTCTAGTATAGAGATCATATTTAGAACAGCATTTACAATTTAATTAATTTTATGATAATTAAATGTCATTTTTCTAAGACTTGCCCAGCTTTTGCATGTGTTTATTTTGTAGGTAATCATTTTTCATGCTAAATAACTGAGTAAACTCGAAATGTGATTGTAATCATATACGAATCTTTCGAGCTTTCAGTGATGGCATTGATTTCTATGATTCTACCAGAGAGCATTGTTTTGGTTTATTCAGGGAGGGAGGTTAACCTCAAAGCTTTTTACACGATCTTTCTTTGTACAGTAGCTCTCGTTCCACAGATCAGGAAGCCATGTGGGGTTTCGCCAGTTGCTAAATATGTGTCTCCCAACAACTCATTTCAGAAAAGGAAAGAGTCATAAGTTGTATCCACAGACCCACGGATCCTTTGAGAAGGACTTGGTTCAAGTCAGCATTTATTACCTGTCAACTGTAACTCCCAAGTCTTCTGATCCGTGGACTATAATGATGGTTCAGATCTCTAGTGATTAAAGCCAATTCAAACCCATCGTTTTAACAATTTCATAAAAAGAAAGATCTGATTATTTCCATTTTTCCAATACATAATAATTCCAAAAAATGGTTGTTGGTTCCTTTGGAAAAAGGATGAAGGAAAATTAATGGTACATAGTTGTGGTGATTTCTCACATCCCTTTTTAAGGCGATAGGCCTCTCCTTCATTCAAGAGGTTTTGGGTCTTTGTTCTGCAAATGTAAAGAAAGTGGTTAAATTCTTGAAATTGTACCATGCCTAGTTAAGTGATGTATGTCAGGTTTAGAGTTGGTTGTGCTTTATGTTTTTTTTGGAAAGTACAGATCACCAGTATTTTAGGAGGCTGCCCATCTACTTCCGTCACAAAACCTGAACAGTCAGTGCTAAAGGAAAAATCATTTTGACATTGATTGCCACCCAAGCCTTTCTGTCCTTTACAACAACTATGCCCACCTGACTGTTGTCCATTAAGCACCACGACTTAATCTTTGCCATTGCCAGCATTTTCTTTAAAATCAGGAAATAAAATTTTGACTCAATCTTGCAACATCGTCCTCAAATTTCAGACCAAACAATACAAAGATTTTGAGATTTTTAAATACATTGCTAAATGAAATGTCCTCTGGTCCAGCTGGTGAATAGGAGGAAAAGTCACACATAATAAATTCACTTTAATATTCTTATAGTCATAAGCCTTTGGGTACTCTCTTTTATGTGACTTCAAAGAGGTATATAAAAAGAATATTCTGGGATCTCAACTTCACTGAATGTGAGTTAAATTTTCAGTGAATCTGAGCAAAGTGTTAGATCCGCTCCTGGTTGCTGCTCAAGATAAAATATGGATCCAAGAATCTCTGGTAAGTAGACTAATATTGGTAAATTTGACTTAAATGTTATGTTTTACTCTCTTTGGTCTAATATCCTTAGAAAAATTCCCATTGCAGAAATTAGTGTCATTATACTGTGTATAAGTTACATCTTCCTGGGTTACACTTTAAGATTTTTTTTTTTTTTTTTTTTTTTTTTTTTGTGGATAGAGAGAGAGATTACCAGTAGGCAGAGAGGCAGGCAGAGAGAGGGGGAAACAGGCTCCCTGCTGAGCAGAGAGCCCGATGTGGGGCTCGATCCCAGGACCCTGAGATCATGACCTGAGCCAAAGGCAGTGGCTTAACCCACTGAGCCACCCAGGTGCCCCAACACTTTAAATAAAAAATGGCAATACTATAAATTCAACTCACTTTGTAATTTTTCATCCACAGAATCAAATTTTGGGTCTTATTTTATCTGCAGAAGCCTCGCAACTCTTAGAGAAAATAATTAATTTTAGGGCAATACTAGAAGTACTCTGGTTGTCTGACAATGACTTGAGCTGATTAAAATATTCACCTTGACATTGTATTTCTATAATCTCTCCAGTTAAGTCAAAGACAGCTGTGCTAACCCACCATTTAGTCATCATTTACTCAATTGTGATCAAGTGCAGTGGACCTTCGGTCTCCCCAGATTTTATCTTCAATAGGCGCTTCATACAAGACAACTGCAGAAAGTGACTTGAATGACTATTTTCCCACTGCATCATTTCGACTACCCGCCTCCAGTTTTCCACTAGCACTGAGGTCATCAGTGCATTTCAATGTAATTAGATCAAATCACAAATCCTAGATGCTTATTTTTGTGGATGTGTTTCCTGATCCCATCCTGATACCAAGAAACCCATTGGTCAGTTTTCAGTCAGGGGAAAAAATGGTTCTGGATATTCAGCTGATGGTCATTATTTCATTAGGCCATGAAATCTGATAGCTTTTGAAAGTGCTGAAAGACCAAATGGCATAAATGGTGCTGCTAAAGCAAAAGGGAGAAAAGGGCTTTCTGAAAAAATCAAGAAGCGGTTATCGCGTCTGCGGCCGAATTGCTGGAGAGCTGCTATTTTTCTTTGTTTCTCCTGGAAAAGCGTAAGAGCTTTCCATCCTACAAATAAATGAAAGAAAATGGCTCTTCTCGCCTCCTTCCAATCTTTCATCAGTGCCGCCTACTAGTGTAACGTAGCAGGAAGGTTGAGAGTGTTAAATTAGTTTTCACTCTTCTAGCCTGCATGACGAAGAGTGCAAATGAAAGTTGACGAGAGATGCCATTTAGTATGCAGAGTAATTTTTAGGTCCTTAGCCTGGATTCCACCGAAATCTCTATTCCATCGTAATCATTATTTCTAGATAGTCTTTACTAATGCCGTATTCAGAGACTACTATCTGGGTACTACCTCTACCTGTGTGTATTTAAGGCTCCACGGTGTTTAGTAGCCATGAGTTATAACTAGTACTCACAGGTATCATTGCAGCTAATGTTTGTGGTAAAAGAGAACTGACGAAACCTCGCTGCCCAGGAAGCCTAGCAATAATGGAAGGTCCATTTCTTCAGAACTTGGGAGCTCTCTGTAGAGATGTTAAGACCTTGCTAGGGAAAGGAAGACTCACCTTAAAATAAGCCTATCTTCTATACATAAATGTATTCTTAACAATGGCTGCTGTCCACAAGACTGAGGAAGTAACGCGCAGCAGAAGTCTAGAGAGAGAGGTTTGGACCAACATCTTTATACTGATGTGAACGGACAAGAGACGGAAGACTAATGCTCCAACATTGGTTTGCCAAAGACGGTTTCTTGCTTCTTGTTGTTTTCTGTATTTAGACATGACTGAGAAAATGATATTTTTCTTTGCTGGGAAATGAGGCCCTGTAACTAAAGAAAAATAGTAGATGATGGAAAAAGATAGTTATAACAAAATTAATCAAGACAGGCGATTAAACTCCGACAAAGAGAAAGATCTTGGAAGGAGGCAGTGTTTCTTCTCAGTAGACTTTCCTTTAATCCCTAGGCTTGGGGTATCCCTATGGAAGTTGCATGACATGGAGACAGTCTGTGCTTCCATAACAAGATAATCAGCTTTTTGAATGGAGTTTTCTCCCAATGTTATTTAAGTCCAAACATTATAACTTTTGACAACCGGCATGAACTGACTGGTATCCCAAAAAGGTAGAAACCGAGAAAATTTTCTTTCTTCCTTTTTTTTTTTTTTGTCTTTGTCTTACATTTATCCTGTTCTTTCCAATTAGCTCTGAGCCTTAGCGATGGCCTATGACTGTTTAAAGCATGAAGGGAAACAAATTTAATGGTCACAAGGTTTGGGTATTTTCTTCTTTATTGATAAAAAGGAAATAAAGCTTAGATAATACCTTTCTATATTATCTCTGTTGATTTTTAAGTTTATTGAGTGTGGGGCTATTTTTATTGAATGTGGTTATTCTTGAAAATTTGAAAAAGTGAAACATATAAGAAATGGGACAGAATAAATAAAATTTTGATCTACTGCGATGGCTACACCCATTCCAGTGAACGTGGGCATGCTACAAATACTTGTGCAAGGGATTTTGACCACCCAGACATCTGAGTGGAAATCCTTATGAGATGAACAAAATAAGACAATAAGAAAGAAGATTGCAATGGACTTTGGTTACTTTGGAATTTTATCCAGAGAAGAGAAGTTTCATTTTGAGAACTTACAATCTCTGTGTGATATTTGGGATTTTTTCCATCTTTCCTATTAGGGTTAGAGTGGTAAAAAAAAGAGGTGGTTATAGGCTTTCTGGTTGGGACATACAATGATTCACTTCTGCAAGTGCTTAGAAATGGAGTTTATTGGCACTGGCTTAGCTAAAAATGAAGTGATAATTTGTTTCCCATTCACTCTTGTTCGTTGGGCTTCCCTCATTCAGAAAATGTTATCAGGAGAGAGATGACTGGCAAGGCAGGACTCCAGCATGTCAGGAATCTAGTCAAATACTCTCAAATTCTACAAACTGCACGCTTCTATCAAGTAGTGATGGATGCTGTTAAGAATTCAGAGGATGAAAAATAAGGTAAAGCATGTTAAAGCTTCAAGAATAGGTTTCAAGAGAAAAGTAGTAGTAAAAGCCAAACTTAAGAGGCAAACAAGTGATTGTAGACTATTAGGTGACTTCGCTATGAATGAGTTCTATTAAACTAAATTTAGGCTTTAGTTCAATGAAAATGAAGAGTGCAAGTTATAATTAGTTAAGGATAAATGGTATTTTTTTTTAAAGATTTTATTTATTTATTTGACAGACAGAGATCACAAGTAGGCAGAGAGGCAGAGGGAGAGAGAGAGGGGGAAGCAGGGTCCCCGCTGAGCAGAGAGCCCGATGCGGGACTCGATCCCAGGACCCGGAGATCATGACCTGAGCCAAAGGCAGAGGCTTTAACCCACTGAGCCACCCAGGCGCCCCAAGGATAAATGGTATTTTTTTAAAAGCATAAAAAGAATGAACAATGTTTTTATAGGATGGAAACCCTCAAAAATGCTATTAATCTTAGCTAGAGAGTGAGAAGTTGAAGATGTTGATATGAAGATAACTGGTCTAATAAATTCAGAAGAAAAGGGGATTAGAGATGTTAAAATATTAATAAAAATCAAAAGATTAGCAATTTTTCTTTAAGTCTGATGAAGAGACAATTTAAAAAGGCACAGGGCAATGTTTAAGGAGAAAATAAGCAGTTTCTTTAACAGGTAAGTAATTAAATACTTAGTGCATAAGACAGTTTTAACTTACAGATGTGTTGATAAGGCCAAGACTTACAAATCAAATTTATTTTGTAAATATTGTCATATTTATTCTGTCCTTATTAGAAGAAATGTTGAAATGGAAAGATTTGGATCCTCTCTACTGATCTAATAGGTTTTGAGAAGCGAAGCATTAATTCATACTTATTATTATAATTTCTGCTTGGACACTATACCTACCACAGGAAAGGTTAACAAAGGCAAAAGATATTCTGAGCCAGGGTTTTCATATTATCCTTCAGATTAAATAAATCCCAGTATCCTTTGCTGTAATAGGAACAAATTGGTTAAAGATGGTAATAAAGTCAAATTGAGCTCATCTTATAAACAAATGACATGGCATTGTTCTCAACAGTCATGTTTTTCAAATTTTCTATGCTTTGAAACAGCTCTGTGCAACATTTATTTTCTCCACACATCATGTGTAAGCAACATGATTTTGTTTGTGATTTACAAAAAGCTAATTTATTTCAAGCAAAAGATGCATTTGCAATAATTCAGAGTCTTATGGAATAAGAATTCATTTTTGTATAGTATTTAATTACAACAGGTTCTCACAATTCAAACTTAGTTGCATTACTATGAGGTGGGCACCATTACGTTTACAGAGAAGGAAAAACTGAAACTCAAAAATTGAACGTGATTTGCATTAAGATCATGTACTTAATACAGTATGACTGGGGACCGGAAACTGGTTTTATGATTCCAAACGAAGTATTAATTCCACCCCAGTATATGTTTGTAACCGTATAGTACAAAAAAAAAAATTATTGACCCTCTACTCTAATTTCAATCTCTGATCCAATTTCCATGATGATAATAAAACTTCATAGGGTTCCTCTTCTAACATGTAAGACCATGGTTGCTCTTTTAGAAGTTAGAGCGATTGTCTAAGATTGGAGAGAAATCCAACGAGCCTCTTGGTTTGATTAAAATCTTATGTAAATGTCCTGCCCCGCATCATTTCGAATTTTAGTTGCCATCATTTACTTGATCTTAAGTCATAAATTAAAATGCTACCTAATTAACCCATGCTAATTTTATAACCTAACAATTTTTTTGAGGATAGAAAACTATCCTTTATTTTTTGGTACATTTCAGACATAATTGTCATGGTTTTATCTTGTAAGGAAAGAAATTCATTATACCCAGTAATAATTTTTAGGCGGGATGAATTATTTTTATTTTGGATGAAGAATAAGTAAATAAACACTTCTTTTATTATAGGCATGTGAAGAAAACAAAGAAATTACTCATAAAATATTAGAAAATGTCGCCAGTATGGTACGATTTCAAGTACTACCAATGACTCATTGAGAAAATGAATTTTTTTCTGTCTTTTTCTCTGAATTTCTCAAGAACAGCCATTGATAATGTTTGCACTCATTGGCCAAAACCCTCCACTTCGCTAGGAGCTGATGACTCCACAGCACTCTGAAGTGGTGTTTCATAGCTAAAACCATGGAAAACAACAGGACCACTACCACGTGCGCTGCACGGAAGGTGACCAATATTTTCTGCATGAAAGACAGCACCTCCCAGGCTTAAAGCTGTTTCCAGGGCAAGCCTTTAAAGCCTAAAATGACAAGACATACCCCACTCCGGAATAGTTTTCTTTTTGTTGTTGTCGTTGTTGTTTTAAGATTGTATTTATTTATTTGGGAGGTAGGACAAGAGAGAAAGAGAGAAAGAGCACGAGCAGGGAAGGGCTGAGGCCGAGGGAGAAGCACCCCCCGCTGAGCAGGGCGCCCGGTGCGGGCCCCATCCCAGGAAACCAAGATCATGACCTGTGCCGAAGGCAGACGCTTAACTGACTGAGCTACTCCGGTGCCCCTGGAATACATTTTTACGTTATACTTTTCTCCAAGAACACTTGAAATATACATTTTTCTAACTACTTCAAGTTTAGGTGATAATAACGTTTTTTCTAAAGGAAAAAATTAAGACTCCTGCACGATAACATTTTCAACAAGGCAGGAACCTTGTTCTCTATCTAATAAAGGGAAAACATTAGCACTAAAACTAAGAAAAAGGGAAGAGTTTGCTAAACATTTTTCCCCTTTCACAAGAAAACTCAGTTCATTTTTAGTTAATCTTTTATCACTCATATTAGACTCAAAATACTAAATTTTCTGATTTATAAGGTTGTACATTCTTCTCTCTAGAATAAAAATGTTAACGTACTCTGTAATCTTCTGGAGTATCATGTCTTCCTAAAATGTATTTCTCTAAGTGGATTTCTTTCGTGCCATACCTAATGACCTGAAGCTGTAAATTGGTGCATTATCCTATCAATGATTCTGAGAATGCTTTCTGAAAAACACTTCATGTGTCATGTTTCGATGTATAATAAAACTTCATCTTTTCAGTTATATATGTCCTTAGGAGCCAGAATGTTAGCTTTTTTAAAGAAATGAGCAGTTTACCTTCTACGGTATGGTCTTCTCCCTTACCTCAGCATGACTTTTCACGTTTAAGGATTAAACTAGGATTCAAACACGGATTTCCACAACTAACCACCCCCTTTTCCTTGCAAATCTGAAATCCAGGGTCTTGCCCTGCACATAAACAAAAGATATTCATGATGTCCCTGAGCTATTTTTCACTTGAATGGACTGCTAGGTGGGAAAATGAAACAAATTCTCAGGTGCATTTTTTCCAACTTTATAGCTACTAAACGACTTTCTACTGTAGCAATATATTTTACATTATGATGCAGGATATATCCCTAACTCTCTGAAACAAAAATATATCTTTTTTGAAGATTTTATTTATTTTAGGAAGCCTGGGTGGCTCAGACGACAACCCCTGATCTTGGTTTTTGCTCAGGTCGTGCTCTTGGGGTGGTGAGAGAGAGCCTCTCCTCAGGCCCCTCGCTCAGTGCGGAGTCGGTGTGGGATTCTTTCCCTCTTCCTCTCCCTCGTTTATTTGAGAGAGAGAAAGTGTGTGAGCAAGTGCCGGCAAGCAGGGGTGGGGATAGAGGGAGTGGAGGAGAATCTCAAGCAGACTCTGCCCTAAGTTTGAACCCCACTCCTGGTTTGATTTCACAACCCCTGAGACCCTAATCTGAGCCAAACCAAGAGGTGGACATTTAACTGACTAAGCCACCCAGGCACCCCTGAAACAAAATATTTTAAGACAATTTCTAACTCTTTCATGTGAGATACACTTTAATGGTTTCCAGTCTTTAAAAAGAAATTAAAAGAATGTTTGAACACCAAAGCAATTTCAGAATTTCAGGGCTCGATTCTTCCTGACGTTCATATCATAATGTGACAAACAATGTTGAATTTAAATATTTCAAGTATCATTTTCTTTTGCAAAGTTTCTAAACTTTGTATATTATTTCTATTTTTACTGCCATCACAAACTTAATTTGGAGGCACAAATATAGGAGGTTATTTTGATCATGAAAATTTTCTCATTTTCATAGAGGGTTGTTAGGAGGTACTGTTTACTGTGTTTGATAATTTTTCCTGGAAAGATAGAAGAAACACAGTACTCTATTTCATAAAACTTCTACAAAATACAGCAATAGACTCTCATAGATGAGATACATAGACGGTTTGTTTTCTGGAGATGCAATCTGATTGAGGAAGACACAGAGGCATTATCCCATCATGGCCTAACTATACTCCTGCATTCCTGCTTTGTTGCATTATTTGCAAAAGAAAAGGGAACAGATTAGGTTCCTTTGACCCTCTGCTATTCTTTGGAAGAAAAAGATTATATAGGTAACAGAATAAATTTAACAATTACCAAACTTAGGGGCTTTTAGGTGGCTCAGTCAGTTAAGCGTCTGACTCTTGATTTCAGCTCAGGTCATGATCTCAGGCTTGTGAGATCCAGCCCTGCATTGGGCTACATGCTGGGCATAGAGCCTAGTTAAGATTCTCTTTCCCTCTCCCTCTGTCCCTACCCACCCCTTAAAAAGAAAATGACCAAACTTAATATGTATCATCTATATTAAATATATATGAAATAGTTATTAAAAGCTTGTATGATGGGAACAATTGAATACAAATGATTATTATGCTTTTAAACTGTCTGATAGTCTTAGAAATCAACAATCAGGGCGCCGGAGTGGCTCAGTGGGTTAAAGCCTCTGCCTTCTTCTCAGGTCATGATCCCAGCGTCCTGGGATCGAGCCCCGCATCGGGCTCTCTGCTCAGCGGGGAGCCTGCTTCCTCCTCTCTCTCTGCCTGCCTCTCTGCCTACTTGTGATCTCTGTCAAATAAATAAATAAAATCTTAAAAAAAAAAGAAATCAATAATCACAAAATTTATAGAAGTAGAAATAACTGTACTGTTTATAGCATTTAAGGGGATATGATAATCTGAATGATATTACTTATTACATGATACTCTTTGGTCGATATAATACATATATTAAAGATTCTGTAGGAAGTATGATTTAAAAATTCATGAGACATTTTCATAAAAAACTGCCACTTAAAATTATACTTAGAGGTTCAATTTGATTACCAAACATTTCTGTATGTAAATGCCTAATTATGGTAAGGGAAAAAAAAAAACCCTATTTTGAGCTTTATTTATACAGAATGCTGTTTATCCAAGTATATTGCTAGTGACAATATGTGAATCATTAAAATCATTAAAAATAATCTGAAAACTAATTTAGAAATGATTATATTTTTAATTGAATGTGGTAAAGCTTATTATTTATTGTTGAACTGCTAAAACTTCAAATAATTTGTGCAAGTAACACAGATGAAACCTTTTTAGAAAACAAAAAAACAAAAAACAGGTAGATGGATTCCATAAAACTGTTTAACTCACTGACTCTACTCTAATTCATCTGAAATTCTCATAAGCTCCAAAGAGGAAAACCACAAACACAAAAACACATAAAAGGAAAATGGGGCACTTCTGAGATACGGTGCCATTTTTTATCCAGTAGGAGTTGATAGGACATGCTGTCCTTAACCGTCTTTTCCTTTAACTGACTATTTCCACCTATATTAGCTATTTTAATTCTGATATTATTTGTACCAAAAATGTTCCTGACAGAGAAATGTTCCTTATACAAATTTAAGAGTATAATAAAAGAGGATTCTTTCATGAGGGCTTCAACAAACTTGAGGTTAAATAATTTAGCAACTTAAATAAGAAAAATCATAGTAGGAGGCCAATAGTAATAGTTAAAATTTTAAGCTAGAATTTGCTTATATATTTAAAATGCTTTTTTTTTTTACTATTTCCTACTCATATCTTGAACATATCACAGTGCAGATTCACCGTTAAAAACAAACAAACAAACAAACAAAAATATCCATATGAACAAGTTTTCACATGAAATTTAGCAGAAGCTCAGAGCAGAATTGATGGCGCCATTTCCTGGCTGGGAAACTAAAGACAATAATAAACATTTTCTAGGTTCTTTCTGCCCTTTCCTGCTGGCTGAAGAAGCAGAGAGAGAGGCCCTGCAAACCACATGTGCATCTAAAACACTCATCTGTGACACTCTTCTTCCAAAGAATTCTCTTTCTAGGAATGTGTCTTTAGAGATAGGAACAGATATGTGCTGTATCTACATATATACACACATGCGTACGTCTACACGCGTGCATTTGTTATAGCGTTATTCACAGGGAAGAAAAGTTGTAACGGTTCAGTTATAACAGCTCAGAAGTATTTTAGATTTTCCACTCTCAAAGAAGGGGTAGTAACCTCTTTCCTAGATAAGTAACCATTGTTCAGTAAAACTGGCAGTTTCTTGATTATGAACTAATTATGTAATTAGCATTTTCAAATGACACTTGGCAATTTGAGATTGTTTTAGTTGAGTTGAGTTCTTTCTAGAACTCAAAATCAGATCTCATTCATCTCTAAAAATTCTGTCTAGAAACTGGCCAATTAAATTATAACTGTTTGTTCATTGATTTATTCAACAAATATTTGTTGAAAATTTACCTCATGGGTAACGTGCTGACTGTTGAGGATAAGTAAGTAAATCAGAGTACCAGTCCTTAGAGAAACTAGAATCTTGTGAGGGGTTGTAATAGAAGTGATGAGAAGGCTAGCGATGTTTTTTTTAATTGCTTTCTATAGGAACATTTTTTGAGTCTGGAATATAGTTACTCTTAGAATTGCAAATACTTTCAAAAAGCATATACACTATTTTAAAATGTCTTATTTTTTCTTTTTAAAGATTTTATTCACCTATTTGACACACAGAGATCACAAGCAGGCAGAGAGGCAGGCAGAGAGAGAGGAGGAAGCAGGCTCCCCGCTGAGCAGAGAGCCCGACGCGGGGCTCGATCCCAGGACCCTGGGATCATGACCTGAGCCGAAGGCAGAGGCTTTAACCCACTGAGCCACCCGGGCGCTCCCAAAAATGTCTTATTTTTTTCTACAAAAAGCTTGTACTATGTCTGCTGAGGTAAGTTGTGCTAAAATCTTTCCCTGCTCTCAGCAACGAAACACCAGCCTCCTCTCCGAAGACGGCGCGTTCAGAGCAGAAGAGCTGAGTCTTCTCTAGCAGTGAGCCCGGAACCAGCTAACATTCTTCATAATTTCCAACACTGACCTTTTCCCACAGGACTTCTGCACTCCGGTTTTTATTTTATAATGTTTATGCTATTATGAAATCTGTCTGTTGGCAGGCGCGTTATATATTTCATTTTACATGTCACAAAATGAGTCTTGCCTGTTTCACGCACAGAGCATTTCTGTCTCACGCTGGAATTAAACTCTCGTGTTCTTCAAACTTTACTAGGGAATTGTGTCCCCCATTTAACTTCTTGAACGTATAGTGTGACTTGAACCATTAATTTACCGAAGCGTCTATTTAAAATCAGGAAAAAACAGGCCTATTACACTCTTGCCAATGTTATCAGAAAGGCCATCCCTGAAACTGCAGGAAAGAAAGGTCTCCTGATACAACCCCTCCTCACAATGTCCACTCACACCCTCTCTCTAGAAACGCTTTTTCTCCCTTTGCACCAACACGTGCCCCTGTCCACGCTTGAGAGAGACAGAGAGAAGGAGAGAGGGAGAGGCAGAGAGGCGAGCGCTCGCGGCTGAGAGAAGTGTGGTGTGGCCACTAAGGAACAGGACTCAGCCCCGCTCTATTGTAAGGAAACAAATGTGAGAAAAAATAAAATTCAAAGGGAAAGCAATAAAAAGAAGCGTAGAAAATGCTCCGAGCAGCTGGACAGCACAAGAAAAACACACACTTCGCAGGAGGAAGCAGACGCCGCTCTTGAAAGGTGATGAGCGACAATTCCAGGCCACCCGGGTTTCCGAACTTGGAAATGAGGCTTCGTAGAGTAAACTTGAAGCAGAAGTATCTGTTACAACAAGTCTCCTCCCTCTCAAAATGTTTCACTGAACTGCCCGCAACGCTAACCGCATCACAGACATTGCCTCTAACTCCGTGCCTCACTGCAAAGCGCTGCCCGCAGCCCTCGCCTCGGGCGAACCCCAGAGCAGACGGTTTTCCTTATGAAGTCCCCTCCTCCGCGCCGGCGAGGGACGACAGTCGGACTCTGGTCCCGCACACACGGGCTGGGCACTTGCACACACGCCCGCTCTCCAAGGAGCATTCAGACGGGCCCGCACCGCTGTGCCCCCGCATCTGCTCAAATCCTGTCCCCGCCGATGTCCTCGGGCATCTTGCTCTGTACACCGAGTCGACTCACCGCTCCCTTGCCAATGACTGACTTTTTCTCTGACTTTAACAAAGACCTGGTACTAAAAATTTTATATAGTTTTTCAGTCCAGAAATCTTTTCAGATTCTCTTCTTTTTCATTATTTTTCCTTCTCTCTCTCTTTTTTTTTTTTTTTTTTTGTTGTTCTTGTGGACTGTCTCTATTTCCTTCACATAAAGTCCATCACCTATTTTCCATTAAAAAATTTTTTTAAAGCTCTCTTGGTTTTATGATTTCCTATAATTTTTCCACTTGTTTCCTTCCCTTCGAGTTAAGTTTCTTGAGTTTTCTATATTGCATTTCCTTTTCCTACTCATTGCAGTCTGACTTCTCCCCCTATCAAAGAAATTACTTTCACTCGAATTGCCAGTGACCACCTGGATTCAAAATGCGATGAATGTATTTAATCTCTTCTGTCCCTTCACGTCTCCGTGTTATTTGTGATGTCATTGAACACCCACCAGCCCTCGATTTCCAGCAAGTGGTCTCTGTTCCGTCTCCCTGTTTCGTGGCCAGATACATGGCTTTTGCTGTTCCCCGCACTCCTCAAAGACTCCTGTCTTCCTCTCCTATTCTTAGCCTTCTCTGCTAACTACTTTCTTTCTCTCTGGCTTTGACCAAGACCTATGCACTAACAATTTTATATCTTTCTTAGCACTTCAGAAATCTTCTCAGAAACTTAGACACACATTTCCAACTTCCTGCCAGACTTTAAGAGCTGGAAGTCAGTAGGCGCTTAAATTCCGCGGGAGCGATACTGGCCTTGTTAGCTCCGAGCCCGTTCTCTCTCTGTTACCACCCGTTTAGGTGATCACATCACCTCATCTCCTATGTTGGGAATGACTGTCAGTACTTTCTTTACTAAATCCTTCCTTCAATGATTTACAATTACTATTAGTTATTATTATTATTTTTAAAGATTTTACTTATTCGAGAGAGGAGAGAGCACAGGCAGGGGACCGGCAGAGGGAGAAGCAGGCTCCCTGTGAGCAAGGAGCCTGACTCAGGGCTCAATCCCAGGACCCCGAGCCTATGGCAGATGCTTACCTGACTCAGCCGCCCGTGCATCCCTCAGTGATTTATTCTGAAGCTGAGTAGATTCTATCTCCTAATTGTCTCTCCTCTTCTTCGTTGTACTAGCCTCATTATTCCTCATTTGTATGATTACATCTACTACCAGCCTAACTGATTTTATCTGTCAATTTACTGTTTATGCTCTAAAAAGACACTTGATGTTGAATGTGAAATGACATGCGCTTTTGTGTAACACCGTCCCTGGAGTCCTTACTAATCCTGAATCTGTAGTTCATGAATTTGAGGTTCCTTCTTGTTATATCTTTGATAGGCAAAGTATCAAGATTGTATGGTCGTGCTTGTACGTACTCACTCCTTGGTAAGCACTTAGTATTGTTTGCTGCTATTATTATGAGTCACCTGAGTTTAAAACCATTCAAAGACTTCCCATTACTGTAAGGATAAATTCAAAATCCTGAAATGTCTCTCAGAGTCTCTATAATACATTAACTTCTGTAGCCTCATCTTATACTCTACAGTAGGAGCCCTAATTTCAGTCAGATGCTTTTTCTTCTCCTTCTTGCACGGTTAATTAACTACTTGCAGATCTATAAAATTCACCTCAAAATGCGCCCACTCTAAGAGGGCTGATGGGACGAGTGTACAAGGAAAGACTGCAAAGGGTCAGAATTTCACAGAATATCGATAAGTTCTACATCTTCATTGGGGCGGAGGTTACAGAGTAATATATGTTTGTCAGAAGTCATCCCCTGTAGAGTTAACGCATGTGCTTTATTGTATATAAATTATACCTCACTAATATGATTAAAAATGATTTCTGGGGTGCCTGGGTGGCTCAGTGGGTTGGGCCTCTGCCTTTGGCTCGGGTCATGATCCCAGGGTCCTGGGGTCGGGCCCCCCGTCGGGCTCTCTGCATGGTGGTGAGCCTGCTTCCCCCTCTCTCTCTGCCTGCCTCTCTGCCTGCTTGTGATCTCTCTCTCTGTGTGTGTCAAATGAATAAATAAAATCTTAAAAAAAAAAAAAAGAAAAGAAAAAAAAAAAAGATTTCATATGGAAACACTCAGTAACTCTCTTCTCCCCAGGCTGAGATATGTGACCACATGTGAACTTCAACAGCAAATATATATACATTCCTCATAGCACTTCTTCCAATGTCTTGCCCAGCACTAAACATACTATGAATCCCCCCGTAAACTCTAGGACACTCATTTTATTTCTATATTTCCAACATCTAGTATGAGTCCCAAACACAGTAGGACTTCAAAGCATATTTATGGAATCAGTGCATGAATTAATTACACACTGAGATCATAATTATAATTTCAGATTGGAATTTTATAATGCTGAATTATATGATTAAAAAATTATAATTTTAATGAAGGGTTAGGAGCACATGTAATATTGTGTGATATGCCTAATTTATATAATCAAAGGTTAGGATGCCACACCCAATTGCTAGTAATAACCATATAACTGTATTGTAAGATCGATGATGTTTATGTCAACGCATTGGCATTAAATCTTAAAGTCAGAGTGCATATCGCCTAGAGAACTTATTTTCATTTTGTGGGAAACAAAGATCAGTTAAGAACTGTCATTCACTCATTGCAAGGAATCTCTGTAAAGCCCTGAGTATGAAGAATATCTCGAAATGGAAAATTATGATGAGAAAATGGGAACCCTACTGTCAACAGCACTGCCAATTCCAAATACACCAACAACAGCATGGGCTAGAAGGAGCCATTATTCCCATCCGACATAAGTACTTGCGAGGGTCATTGCTGATGTGTTCTAGGATACAAAATACCAAGGAGTGTAGCCCTATAAAAAAATACATGTATTCCAGGAGGCAAGGCTCATGAAGATTATACATGGGATGAGGTTTGTCCTATAAAATGTAGAATAGAAGGCCAGATGACATGGCTTTTAGGGAAACTATCCACAGTCAGTTAAAAATTATTCACTTTGATAACCCACTTACATAAAGTATTCTTATTCTCAGACTAGGAAGAGATACAAAGTTCAATATATTCTACCCTAAACTGATAGTATATGTATATCACATATGAATTAAACTGCCAAGTAAGAAAATATAAATGAAAAATGATACACAACCCTGGAGCACAGTTCTTTCGTGTTAGACGAAACAGAATCTTATCTTAGATGTACCAGTTAACGGTTCCTTCCAAGCCTAGAGTTTCTCCTAAAGGAAAATGCTTTAACTCTGCCTCTCATGAACTGTTAACCCATTATTAGACTCACATGACCTTGTCCCTCCACAATTGGACAAAAACTAGATATATGATCCAAGGGCAGCCAATCCTCAAATTGAACAGTCACTTGTCACGTTTGGAATGAAAGGTGAGATTGGCCAACATGATTGCCAGCTTGGGCTTGAGGGTGTCAAACAAGAGTGTTAAGGGCATTGATAAATGCTGAAACTGAATAGTCTTAAGACACAGAATACAGAGTGAGGAGTAAGTTGTAGAGGGCTTGATACACTGAAGGTATAAGGTTATCAAAATTATAAGAAAGCAAAACTAATGAGATAGAGAAAAGATACAAAGAAGATGCTGAAGTATAGATATTTGTAGCTGTGTCTTAATTATTAAAAAAAAAAAAAAAAGCCACTAGTTCAAAGACCTAAGTGTAGCTCAAGTCCAATAAGTTATTTTGTATCCAGTCTTCTCTGGATTCTCCATGTATATATCACTCCAAAAAACATGTAAAGTCCTAAATTAATTGAGACTTAGTTTCTTGAAACCAAAACAAACAAATAAATTAAAAAACATAAATAAAATGACTTTCTACACATTTTAGGCATCAGAACACAAAGTTGCCAGTTAATATTTTACTTACCTAAAATATAGGGATAACAACTGTTTAAGAAACAAAAATGTGTCTAGGAAGTAAACCAAATTTTATAAAAATCATCATCATTATTACTTTATGATATTCTCTCAGCATAAATTTCTCTAATTCAACTGATAAAAGGTGATAGCAAATGAATTAACTCATATTTCCTTCCAAATGACATGAAAATCTGCATGCACAACATTATAAACTGAAAGCAGAATGATCTCTTTATTCTTTCCATCCAATACAAAAGAACTGAAACTCTTAATATAGCCAGGAAAAAAACTCTATGAACACCACTATTCACTATGAAATCTTTTTAAAAGTACTAAGATATCAAAGAGCAATAAAATACATCAATATAAGTCCTAAAATTTTACACTTATATTTGGGAAGAAAAAATTTATTTTTTCAAATTAATTTTTTATTGAGGTAAAATTGGTATTAAAGCATTATATTAGTTTCAGATGCACAACATAATAATTATTTGTATACACTGCAACGTGATCAACACATGAGTATAGTCACCATCTGTTACCATACAATTGACCCCTTCACCCTTTTTGCCCACCTCCCAATCCTCTTCCTCTCTGATAGCCACCAATCTGCTCTCTAAATCTGCATCTATGAGTTTTGTGTGTTTTGATTTTTAGACTCCACATATAATTGAATCATATGATATCTGTCTTTCTCTATGAGACATATTTCACTTGGCATAATACCCTCACGGTCCATCCATGTTGTTGCAAATGGCAAGATTTCCTCCTTTTTATGGCTGAGTACTATTCCACCATGTATATATACCACATCTTATTTATCCATCATCCATAAATGAACACAAGTTGTTTCCATATGCTGACTGTTGTAAGTAATGCTGCAGTGAACATAGGGGTGCATATATTTTTGAATTAGTTTTCATCTTCTTTGGATAAATACCCAAAAGTGGAATAGCTGGCCCATATGGTAGTTCTCTCTAATTTTTTGCGGAATCTCTACACGGTTTTCCATAGTGGCTGCGCCAATTTATGTTACCATCAATAGGGCATGCGTGTTCCTTTTCTCCATAACCTCTCAAAACTTATTTCTTGTCTGTTTTGATAATAGTCTGACAGGTGTGAGATGATATATAACTGTGGCCTTGATTTGTATTTCCCTGATAATTAGTGTTGTTGAGTATCTTCCTCGTGCCTTCTTTGTAAAAATTTCTGTTCAGATCCTCTGCCCATTTTTAAATCAGATTGGTTTCTTGTTACTGAGTTGTACAAATTCTTTATATATTTATATTTATTATATATACATATTTATATATATATTTTGGATATTAGCTCCATATCAAATATATGATCTGCAAATATATTCTATTTAGAACATTGCCTCTTTATTTTGTTAATAGTCTCCTTTGCTGTACAGAAGCTTTTTAGTTTTACATGGTCCCATTTGTTTATTTTTGCTTCCATTACCATTGCCTTTGTTGTGGTCAGATCTAAAACAATACCACCAGGATGTTGTTAAGGAGCTAACCACCTATGTTTTCATCTAGGAGTTTTATTGTTTCTTGTCTTACGTTCAGGTCTTTAACCCATTTTGATTCAATTTTTGTGTATGGTGTAAGATAGTGGTCCAGTTTTCCCAATACCACTTTTTTTTTCCCCAAAGATTTTATCTATTTATTTGACAGACAGAGATCACAAGCAGGCAGAGAGGCAGGCAGAGAGAGAGGGGGAAGCAGGCTCCCCACTGAGCAGAGAGCCTGATGTGGGGCTCGATCCCAGGACCCTGGGATCACAACCCAAGCCAAAGGCAGAGGCTTTAACCCACTGAGACACCCAGGCGCCCCAATAGCACTTTTTTTTTTTTAAATTATGTTAGTCACCATACAGTACATCATTAGTTTTTGATGTAGTGCTCCATGATTCATTGTTTGCATATAATACCCAGTGCTCCATGCAATCCGTGCCCACCTTAATACCCACCACCAGGTTCACCCATTCCCCCATGCCCCTCCCTTCTAAAATCCTCAGTTTGTTTCCTGGAGTCCATAGTCTCTCATGGTTCATCTTCCTCTTTGATTCCCCCCCTTCATTTTTCCCTTCCTTCTCCTAATGTCCTCCATGCTATTCCTTATGCTCCACAAATAAGTGAAACCAAAGATAATTGATTCTCTCTGCTTGACTTATTTCACTCAGCATAATCTCTTCCAGGCCTGTCCATGTTGATACAAAAGTTGGGTATTCATCCTTTCTGATGGCTGAGTAATATTCCATTGTATATATGAACGATATCTTCTTTATTCATTTGTCCGTGGAAGGGCATCTTGGTTCTTTCCACAGTTTGGAAACTGTGGCAATTGCTGCTATGAACATTGGGGTACAGATGGCCCTCCTTTTTTCTACATCTATATGTTTGGGGTAAATACTCATTAGTGCAGTTGCTGGGTCATAGGATATCTCTATTTTTAATTTTTTTTAAGATTTTATTTATTTATTTGACAGAGAGAGATCACAAGTAGGCAGAGAGGCAGGCAGGGTGAGAGGAGGAAGCAAGCTCCCTGCCGAGCAGAGAGCCCGATGTGGGGCTCGATCCCAGGACCCGGGGATCATGACCTGAGCCAAAGGCAGAGGCTTAACCCACTAAGCCACCCAGGTGCCCCTATTTTTAATTTTTTTAGGAACATCCACACTGTTTTCCAAAGTGGCTGTACCAACTTGCATTCCCACCAACAGTATGAGAGGGTTCCCTTTTCTCCACATCCTCTCCAAAACTTCTTTCTTGCCTTGTTAATTTTTGCCATTCTAACTGGTATAAGGTGGTATCTCAATGTGGTTTTGCTTTGAATTTCCCTGATGGCTAATGATGATGAACATTTTTTCATGTGTCTGTTAGCCACTTGTACGTCTTCTTCGGAGAGGTGTCTGTTCATGTCTCCCGCCCATTTTTTGTCTTGATTATTTGTTTTTGGGTGTTGAGCTTGAGAAGTTCTTTATAGATCTTTATAGATCTTGGATATCAGCCCTTTGTCTGCAGTGTCATTTGCAAATATTTTCTCCCATTCTGTGGGTTGCCTCTTTGTTTTGCACTTTTTATTTCAATAAAGTCCCGAAAGTTCATTTTTGCATTTGTTTCCCTTGCTTTTGGAGACATGTCTTGAAAGAAGCTGCTGTGGCCAATGTCGAAGAGGTTATTGCCTATGTTCTCCTCTAGGCTTTTGATGGATTCCTGTCTCACATTGAGGTCTTCCATCCATTTTGAGATTATCTTTGTGTATGGTGTAAGAGAATGGTCAAATTTCATTCTTCTGTATATAGCTGTTCAATTTTCAAAGCATCATTTATTTAAAAGACTGTCCTTTTTCCATTGGATATTTTTTTCCAGCTTTGTTGAAGATTAGTTGGCCATAGAGTTGTGGGTCCACATCTGGGCTCTCTATTCCATTCCATCGATCTCTGTGTCTGTTTTTGTGCCAGTACCATGCTGTCTTGGTGATCACAGCTTTGTAATACACCTTGAAATCAGGCAACGTGATGCCCCCAGCTTTGTTTTTCTTTTTCAACATTTCCTTGGCGATTTGGGGATTGTTTGTTCCACCACTTTGAAAAATGCCATTGATATTTTGCTTGGGCTGGTATTGAAAGTATAGATCACTCTGAGCAGCATAGACATTTTAATAATGTTTATTCTTCTAATCCATGAGCATGGAATGTTTTTTCATCTTTTTGTGTATTCTTCAGTTTCTTTCATTAGTGTTTTGTAGTTCCTAGAGTATAGGTCATTTACTTCTTCAGTTAGGTTTATTCCAAGGTATCTTACAGTTTTTAGCGATATTATAAATGGAATTGATTCTCTAATTTCTCTTTCTACAGTTACATTGTTAGTGTATAGAAAAGCAACTGATACCTGTGCATTGATTTTGTATCCTGCCCCATTACTGAATTGCTATATGAGTTCTAGTAATTTGGGGATGGAGTCTTTTGGGTTTTCCACATAGAGTATCATGTCATCTGCAAAGAGAGAGAGAGAGTTTGACTTCTTCTTTGCCAATTTGAATAGCTTTTATTTCTCTAAAATAAATAAATAAAATATTTTTTAAGTAAAAAAAAAAGGTAGTCTTTTAACTTTCCCTTTGATTTCTTGATTAGCTCACTGGTTGTTTGGTAGCATGTTGTTTAATCTCCATATAATTGTGATTATCCAAGTTTTCTTGTTTCTTTCTAGTTTCATGTCATTGTGGTCAGAAAAATGCTTGATACGTTCTTAAATTTATTAAGACTTGTTTTGTGGCCTAACATGATCAATCCTGCAGAATGTTCCATGTACACTTGAGAAGAACATGTATTCTGCTGCTTTTGGTTGGAATGTTTTGTATATAACTTATTAAGACCATCCAGTCTAATGTGTCATTTAATGCTGATGCTTCCTTACTGATTTTTTGTCCGATGATCTATCCATTGGTATAACTGGGGTATTAAAGTAATACTAATTACTCTAATTAATTAATTACTAAGTAATACTATTAATTGTTATTAATACTAATACTACTATTGTTTTTTTGCTCTCAATTTCTCTCTTTAGGTCTGTAAATATTTGCTTTATATTTTTAGCTGCTCCTATTTTGGGCGTGTAATATTTACAGTGGTTATATCCTCTTGTTGGAATCTTCCCTTTATCATTATGTAATGCCTTCTCTTTTATTACAGTCTATTTTATTTTAAAGTCTATTTGTGTGTGTGTGTGTGTGTGTGTGTCTGTGTGTGAGATAGAAGTATACCTACACCAGCTTTTTGTTTTCATTTGCATGGAAAATCTTTTTCTATACCTTCATTTTCAATCTGTGTGTATATCCTTAGATCTGAAGTTAGTCTTTTATAGGCAACATATAGATAAGTCTTATTTTTTTTTAAGTTTAGGTTTTTTTAGTAATCTCTACACCCAACAAGGGGCCTGAACCCACAACCCTGAGTTCAAGAGTCGCACACTCCTCTAAGACTGTCAGCACCCCCAGACAAGTATTATTGTTTTTATCCCTTCATCTACTCTATGTTTTTTTGATTGGAGAATTTAGTCCATTTACATTTAAAGTAATTATTGATAGATTTGTACTTATTGCCATTCTGTTATGTTTTCTGTGTTTTTTGTAGTTCCTTTCTGTTCCTTCTTCTTTTCTTATTCTCTTCCTTTGTGGTTTGATGGATTTCTTTAGTATTATGCTTAGGTTCTTTTCTCATGATCTTTTCTGTATTTACTATACTTTTCTCTTTGTGGTTACTGTGAGGTTCACATACAATAGCCTATAGCAGTCTAAGTAATAGCACTTAAATTTAAACATATTCTAACAACTCTACATTTTTTATTCTCCCCTGTTTTATGACTTTAATGTCACATTTCATCTTTTTCTTTTATGTATGCCTTAACTAATTATTGTAGTTTGGTTAATTATACTACTTTTGTCTTTTAACTTTCACACAAGCTTTGTAAGTGGTGAATCCACTACCCTTCCTATATATTTGTCTTTACAAGAATGATTTTTACTTTCTCATGTTTTCTTCTTTTGAAAAGATTTTTATTTATTTATTTGAGAGAGAGAGCAGAAGCTGGGGGAGGAGCAGAGGGAGAGGGACAAACAGACTCCCTGCAGAGTGTGGAGCCCAATGTGGGTCTCAATCCAATGACCCCAAGATCATGACCTAAGCCAAAACCAAGAGTCAGATGCTTTACCAACTAAGTCACCCATGTGCCCCTACTTTCTTATGTTTTCTTACTACTAATTAGTGCCTCTTCTCTTCAGCTTAAAGAAACCCTTTTCTTTAATATTTCTTGTAAAGCCATTTTAGTGGTGATGAATTCCTTTACCTTTGCTTGTCTGGAAAACACTTTATCTCTTCTTCAATTCTGAATGAAAAGTGTGCTGAGTACAGTATTTTTAGAAGGGCTTTCCTTTCAACACTTTGACTATATCATGCCACTCTTTCTGACCTGCAGAGTTTCTGCTGAAAAATCATCTGATATTCTTACAGGGGTTCCCTTGTATGTAACAAATATTGTTTCTCTTGTTGCTTTTAAGTTTTTTAAATTTTGGCATTTAAATTAAACTTAATTTAATTTAATTAAAATGAGTCATGGTGAGGATCTCTGGGTTCACCTTATTTGAACTTTCTGTGCTTCCTGAACCTGTTTCCTTCCCCAAGTTAGGAAAGTCTTTAGCCATAATTTCTTCAAGTAAGTTTTCTACCCCTTCCTCCCTTCTCCTTCTGGAATCTCTATGATGCGAATATTATCCTGATGATATTGTCCAATAGGCCTCTTAAGCTAGTGTGACTTTTTTTTTTTTTTTTAAGATTTTATTTATTTGACAGAGAATGATCACAAGTAGGCAGAGAGGCAGGCAGGGAGAGAGAGGAGAGGAAGCAGGCTCCCTGCCTAGCAGAGAGCCCAATGTGAGACTCGATCCCAGGACCCTGAGATCATGACCTGAGCTGAAGGCAGAACCCACTGAGCCACCCAGGCACCCCAAGCTATCTTCATTTTTTTAAATTCTTTTGTTGTTGTTGTTGTTGTTATTGCTCTAATTAGGTGAGTTCTACTGCCCTGTCTTATAGATTGCTGGCTTGTTCTTCTACTTTATTAGTCTGCTGTTACACCCCTTTCATGCACTTTTCAGTTCAGTTATTGTATTCCTCAGGTCTGTGATTTCTGTTTGGTACTTTCTTATACTATCTTTTTGTTGAAGTATTGTACCCTGTGTCCATCTGTTCTTCTCCTGAGTTCAGTGAGAATATTTATGACTGGAGTTCCTGGGTGGCTCAGTGGGTTAGGCTTCTGTCTTCAACTCAGGTCATGATCTCAGGGTCCTGGGATCAAGCCCCACATCTGGCCCTCTGTTCAGCAGGGAGCCTGCTTCCACACACCATCCCCACCACTTGCCTCTGCCTACTTGTGATCTCTCTCTGTCAAATAAGTAAATAAAATTTTTTTTTTGTAAAGAATCTTTATGACTATTACTCTGAACTCCTTATCAAGCAGATTATTATCATCTCTGTTTCATTCACGGCTTTTTCTAGGCCTTTGTCTTGTTTTTCTTATTTGTAACATATTTCTCCATTTCCTCATTTTTCTTGATGCTCTGTGTTTATTTCTATATATGAGGCAAAACAGTTACCTCTTCCACTATTGGAAGAGTGGCCTTGTGTAGGAGGTGAAACTTATCATTCAACTTTGTCCTATCTCTTGGTTGCCTCTCTAACCTTTGTGATTGTCTAAGCAGCCTAATTTATTCTTGATAGATCTCAATTGTTGGGGGTGTGCCAGGACCTGGACGTGTTCCAGAGGAAGTGGTCTCAATCAGCACCCAGACACAGGCTGATTGGAATTCAGGCAGCAGGTTTTAAAGTATGCAAATACGTAGAGTCTTATGAGACTGTAACCATAGACTCTGCTGACTTCCAGAACAGCCAATCTGGAGGTGTTATCTGGGCAACAGTTGCAAGGATTAGGGTTTCAGATGAGCAAACAAGCTCCTTTCTGGGAGGTACCAATGAGCTACAGCAAGCGAAGGAAACACTTGCAGGTGGTGTCTCCCTGCCTACATTTCTTGAGATGCCTCTGTAGCCTTGAGATGTGTGTCAAACTGAAATCTACCCAGGAATCTTAAATGGGCATTTTTCATGTGCAGACTGGGGTGTGTTTCTTCTCCCCGGGGTGTGGTATCCTGACCAGAACTTTCTGAGAATTTCTGTTCTGTGGGGTCCAGGATGGCACCAGAGCAGACCAGCAGGATGGCACCAGAGCCACCAGAGCCACACAATCAAGAAGCATGCTTGTGTGGATTGCATTGAACTTCTGGCTCTGGCAAAGCCTGGGAATGAGTGCTTGGGGCAGGGCATGTCTGTGGCTGTAGTGACGTTGTGCCCATACATGTCTGCCTGTATAGAAAATGGTCCTCTCCAGCACCTCTTTCCCCAAGTAAAATCCCAATTAATCCCTGCCCCTTTGGCTGATGCTTTAAGATTAGCAACTGAATCACCTCTACACACAATTTAATCACCTCTCTAACTGCTGCCTTTGAGCTAGTTCCCAGGACAAGTGAGTCTTGTGTATGAGCACCTCAAAGGATAATCTCAGATCATGCCACTTCCCAGGTCCTGTGGATGTAAATCCTGTTGGTTTCCAGATCCATACATTTTTCAGGTCTCATCTCTCTGGTGCAGGTCCTAAGGGTTAAGGTGCCTGATAATGGGGCACAAACCCTTTGTTCCTCAGGGAGAGGATCCAGGATCATGAGATCCTTCTCTATTGTGTGTCACCACACTGGAGGTGAGATTTTTGACAAGACCCTGTCTCTGCCTTTGCTACTCATCTCACTGTAGCCCTTTTACCTCTTGTTGTGGAGGAAGCTGTTCAGTTAGTTTTCAGTTCCCCTTTACTGGGAATTATTTCACATGCAGTTGTAAATCTGTTGTGACCATGGAAGGAAGGGAGTTCATGGTCTTCCTATGCTGTCATCTTGTACTATCCTCAACAAAACTTCTACTGATAATTTGACATAATATATTTTACATCAGATTAAATCTTTTTTCCAGCATTCTCTGTAAAAATATTCAGGTACACAGAACAAAATAAACACAAATGAACTTCCTTTGTTTAGAAGAATACATAATAAAGGAACAAATCCTTCTTATATTGAATGTTAATTCCACTGTATACATATGCATATCCTGTTTCATCACATAACTGGGTGGACTCAGAGAGTGATACAATAGATTGTAATAACTTTATCTGGCCGCTTTCATTCACTGAGCCGATGTTTTTCTTTTCCCATGAGAACTCTCTGCAGCAGTAGAGCACAATGACTGTTTCACCCTTACAGCAAGTAGATAATGAAATATAGGAAAGTGCTCTGTATTTTAGGAGTATGAGCATGGAAAGAAAGGACTTCAGAAAAGTAGAGGAAAATTTTAAAATATGTAATAGCATGAAGAAGGATGTTCTTTGAGATACAGCATAACTCGGAAACAACTTGAATATACTTTTTACCAAGTGTGATGTGGGGAGACTAGAAGGGGAATTGGGAAAGCAACTCAAATAAACTTTTCCTGGGGGTGGTCTTATTAAATCCATTTTAAAGCAGAACTGTTTGAAATTTTCAAATCTCGACACCTCTAGATAAATGGACAGAAGTTCCAAACACAAATAAAAATATAATTATGTATTGTCTTTTTAAAAACCTTTCCTTAAAATTTGAGGATATATCAGCTATGCATCACACTCATTCTGACTTATCCTTCCTGAAGAAGACTATGGGTTTCTTTATTTTAAAAAAATGTTTTGGATCTTATCTTCATAAAGTGATGCCGAAGTGTTCTCACTTAAAGACTGACTTCACAACTATTCCTTTTTGATTAACCTTTAACATTTGATATGATCTGATCCATTGAAATTTTGTTTTACTAAAACAGTTGTTATAAACCTAGGAAAAATGTCCACATTTGACAAATATTCATATACAGCATTTTAGATAAATTCATACTCATTTGGCATTTACTTATAAACGTGCCTTATAGCATTTGGGCCATTAGCTAAATATTTTTTTATTTGCCCTTAGATGATCAGATAAACTGTCATACATTTGAATATTTATCAATTAGCTGGGAATTGTTCTTTCTATGTTCTACTTCATGAATACAGTGTAAAAGTTACTCAAACTATGATTTTAGGGTTAAAAGTTTCAATTCTCAAATAGGTATGTAAATATTTTAATATGTTATTATATATGTTTTGATAACTGTAAAGCACTTTACAAATATAAATTATTAGTCTATTGCTTTATACCTACGAAAAAATAGCAAAATTGTCGCATGTTTCCTCTTCAATTGCTTTAATAACCCAGAGTTTCTAAGAAACTCAATTCATTGAATTCTCTGTATAATAACTCTAAATTTTAGTGAGTATAAGATGTAGTTCACAGGCATGCTAAAAATGCATATCCCTAAGCCAGATCCATAGAAATTTAGGTAAGTCATGTCTTCTGTAGAAGTAACTTATCTTTTTTTCTGAAAAATTACAAAGTAGTTGATATTTAGGTGTTCAATGGGCCTTCAGTTAGAGAATTGCTTTTCCATGTAGCAGGCCAAACAGGAATGCTAAGTAAATTTCCTTTTTTCCAGCTTTATTAAGGTATGATTGACAAATAAATATCGTATACTTTCAAGGTATGCAATGTGGTGTTTTGATGTATATTTATATACTGCGAAATGATTACCACAATCAAGCTAATCAACATATCCATCGCCTTGCATGGTTACCACTGTATGTGTGTGCGTGTGTGTGGGAGAACATGATATCTACTCTTCTAGCAAATTTCAAGTATACAGTATATTAACTATGGTAATTATAGCGACCATGCTATACATTAGGTCTTGAGAATTTAATCTTAGAACTGGAAGTTTCTATTCTTGACCAAGATCTCCACTTTTTTTATAATCTCCAACTCCTGGTAACTACCATTCTACTCCTATTACTTTGAGTTTAACCTTTTTTTAGACTCCATGTATAAATGAGATCATATAGTATTTGTCTTTCTGTGATGAGCTTATTGCACTGGATATAATTCCTCAAGGTTCATCTATGCTGTAGCAAATAATAGGATTACCTTCTTTTTTAAGGCTGAATAATATTCTATTGTATATATAGATATATCTATATATAGATTTCACATTTTCTTTATCTATTCATTTGTCAATGGACACTGAAGTTGTTTCCATAACTTGGTTACTGCGAATAATGCTGCAATGAACACGAAACTGCAGATATCTCTTTGAGACACAGATTAACGTCCCTTGAATATACACCCAGAAGTAGGATTGATAGATCAGATGGTAGTTCTATTTTTAATTTTTTAAGGAAACTTTGTACTCATTTTCTGTAATAGATGTACCAGTTTATATTCCCATAAATAGTCTACAATGGTTCTTTTTACTCTACACCTTGTCAACACTTATCTTTTGACTTTTAATTTTTTTAGAGAGGATGGGGGGTAAGGACGGAGGCATAGGGAGAGAGGAAATCTTAAGCAGGCTCCATGCCCAACATGGGGCCCAACGCAGAGCCCAACATGGGCTGGCTCGATTGATCTCACGACCCTGAGATCATGACCTGAGCCAAAATCAAGAGATAGAGGCTTAACTACTGAGCCATTCAGGCAGCCCTCTTTTGACTTTTTGATAATAGTCACCATAAGTCATATGAGGTGATATCTCACTGTGGTTTTGATTTGAATTTCCATAGTGATCCCTAATGCTAAGCATCTTTTCATATACCTATTGGCCATTTGTATGTCTTCTTTGGAAAAATGTGGAATCATGCGCTTTGAACATTTTTTCATTGGATTACTTATTTTTGTTATTGAGTTGAATGATTTCCTTCTATATGTATGTATTAACCCCTTATCAGATATATAGTTTGCAAATATTTTCTTCCATTCCATAGGTTGCCTTTTCACTTCATTGATTGTTTCTTTTGTTGTGAAGAGTCTTTTCAGTTAGATGTAGTAGTACTTGTTTCTTTTTGCTTTTGTTGCCTATGCTTTTGGTGTTAAAATCATGAAATCATTTCCAAGAAGAGTGTCAAGTTTTTCTGCATATTTTCTTCTAGGAGTTTTATAATTTCAGGTTCTTATACTTGAGTCTTCAGTCTATTTGGATTTTATTTTTGTGTATGGTATAATACTCTAATTTCATTCTGTTGCATGTGGCTATCTACTTTTCCCAGCACCATTTGGTGAAGACTCTATCCTTTTTCCATTGTGTACTCTAGGACCCCTGTTGAAGGTCAGTTGACTGTCTATGCATGGGCTCTTTCTTCTGTCCCATTGGTTTTTATATCTGTCCTTTTACCACTACGAAACTGTTTTGGTGACTATAACTATGTAACATGTTTTAAAGTCAGGAAGTGTGAGGTATTTGAGCATTATTCTTAATTTTCCAGATAATTTTGGCCATTAGGGGTCATTTGTGGTTCCTATGAATTTGAGGATTGTTTTTTCTTTTTCTGTGAAAAATGTCATTGGAATTTGATTAAAAAAAAAAAACTGCATTGAATCTGTAGATCATTGTACTCCGTGGATTGAATCAAATGAACACTTCAACAATGTTAATTCTCCCAATCCATGAATTTGGATGTCTTTCCATTCATTTGTCTTCGTTAATTTCTTTCAATAATGTTTTATATAGTTTTCAGTAGACAAATATTTCACCTCTTTGGTTAAATTTATTCCTAAGTGTTTTATTATTTTTGATGGTATTTTAAATTAGAATTGTTTTCTTAATTTCCTTTTCAGATTGCCCACTGCTAGTGTATAGAAAAAATAATTTTTGTATGTTGATTTTGTATCCCATAACTTTGCTGAATATTTAAATTAGTTCTAACAGTTTGTGTGTGTGTGTGAGGCGTTTATGCATACAATTGTGTCATCTGAGAAAGATAATCTTACTTATTCTTTTCCAATTTGGATGACTTTTACATTATTTTCTTGCCTAATTATTCTGGCTGGGACTTCTGGTACTATGTCGAGTAGAAGTGAAGAGAATGGACATCTTTGCCTTGGTCCTGATCTTAGAAAAAAAAAAAAAATCCAGTTTTTCATCATTGAGTATGCTGTTACGTGTGGACTTGTCATATATGGTCTTTATTATGTTCAGGTAGGTTGTTTCTATGTCAATTTGTTGAGAGCTTTTAACATGAAAAAATATCTACTTTTGTCAAATGCCTTTTCTACATCTATTGAGGTGATCATACAATTTTTATCCTTTGTTTTGTTAGGATGTTGTATCATATTAATTGATTACATATGTGAAACCATCCTTTCATCCCAGAGATAAATCCCACTTGATTGTGGTGTTGTACAACCCTTTTAATGTGCTGTTACATTCAGTCTGATAATATTTTGTTGAGGATTTTTGTAACTATGTTTACCAAGACATTGGCCTGTAATTTTCTTTCATTGTAGTGTCCTTGTCTGGTTGATATCAAGGTAATGATGGCCTTGTAAAATGAGTTTGGAAGTGTTCCCTCATCTTCCATTTTTGACAAGAGTTTGAGAAGCACTGGTGATAGATTTTTGATAAATATTTTGTAGATTCACCTGTGAAGCCGTCTGGTCCTAGGATTTCTGTGTTGGGAGAATTTTGATTACTGATTCAATCTCCTTACTCGTTATTAGTCTGTTCAAATTTTATGTCTTCATGATTCAGACTTGGTAGGTAGAATGTTCCTAGGAATTCATTCATTTCTTGTAGATTATCCAATATGTTGGTGTATAATTGTTCTTCACAGTCTCTTTTGACTCTTTGTATTTCTGTGGTAATTTCTGTTGTAATGTTTCCTTCTCTTTCATTTCTTATTTTATACCTTTGAGTCTTTTTTTTTCTTAGTATGTCTACTAGGTTTGTCCATTTTATCTTTTAAATAAAAACAGCTTCTACTTTCATTGGTCTTTTCTATTGTTTTTCTACTCTTTATTTATTTCTACCCTGTCTTTGCTACTTCCAAGGGGATCCCTCTTGGTACTGGGTCCCACCTGTGGGCACATTCACAGTGGCAGTGGCACTCATGTCTGATACACAGGTGTCTTTTCCGCAGTGCCGTTTATGATGTATGAGGCAGTCGCAGAACAGGGTCCCCGGGATGGCACATGTTGAGCAGCACCACCTCTGGGGTTTGAGAAGAAGGCCAGACTCCTGTGCCTGTGGCTCCAGGGACCGAAGAGCAGGCACTTGTGGGGTGGCCACGAAGACAGGGTCTGGAGTCCAGGGGCACGTGGAGTGGCTATGATTCTAGGGTATGGAGGTTGCCTGGGTTTGGAAGGAGACTGGTAGTCCTGTCCCCAGGCCAGTGCAGCCGGGCTTCCTGGGAGAAGAGCAGTGGGAGCAGCTCCCTCTCCAGGGTCTGCAGCAACATTTCTATTGGTTAGCGCAGCGGCAGAAGCTACCAGTGTCTTCTCTGAAGCAGGCTGCTGCAGTCCATGCCAATGAACACTACAGGGTCCTCCACCCAGTGGGGGGGCGGTGAATCCACAACTGTGCTGGAGGCTGTTGAGGTCCTCAGCGGCAAAGGCTGCCAGTTTCCTTCACAGAGAGGGCCCTGGAGACCACAGCGGCTGATCCTTATAGCCCTGGCTCTTCTTCATTCCTAGCCCCCTCCAGACCTCTTGGCTATGCTGTTGACGACAGCGATCCTTTCTGGTTATTCTCCACTTTTGCTCCACTATGCTGCGACAGGTTCTTAATTAACTCTTGAACCCTCCCAGGCCTATTTTTGTTCTTGGATATCTAATCATTGTTTTTTTGTGGGAGGGCAGTAACTGTAGCTCCTATTCTACCATTTTGCTGTCACCACCTCAGTAAATTTTCCAAGAAAGTACATTCTTTAGTATGTTTCAGAAATTTACCCGCCACACAGAACTGAGTCTTAGAGAACCACCTCGAGTGTAAAACAAATTGCCTGTAATATACCAAACATATTTGTAGATATAAAACACATACAGGAAACCATGCATGTTTCACTGTTAATTAAATCCCCAACTTCTAAATCCTTATAATCTTATTTGGAAAGAAAACATATATGTACAAAAAAGAATTATAGTACACTGCAAGATGGTATAAAATGAAGTGCTAATTTGGATATAATTAGACAATAAATGATATAATATGCACAACAAATACTGTTAAATTAAATTTGAATCACCAGTGAAGACTTTGTAATAGAAATTGATTTGTACTTCGAATAGCTGAATAAAAAGTCAGGGTTGAGGTAAAGAAAAAGATGAAAAAGGGAAGGCTTTCTAGAAGAGCTGGAAAAAATAAAGTAAAAGAAATCATGGCTTAAAGTGGAAAGATCAGTAGCCCGTGTGAGGAAAAGATGAAATCATTCAAGCAGAAAGTAAGCGTACTAATCAAAAAGAATATTCAGAATATTTACAGAGACCATATAAAGAGTAAATATTTGAAATGTAAATAACATCTTGTTAACTACTGCCCATAATTAATTTTTGTAATTTAAATTTTTCATTTTTTATCAGAATAATACTGGTTAAATTTAATACTTTCTCTAAGAGCCTTTGGAGTAGATCTTTCATTCCTCTCTTCCTATACTGACATGCAAGATTGAAATTTCATGGTATAAGAAGACTCGATATTTATGGAATATGATTTGTGAAGGATTTAGAAAATAGTTTATTATATAAAAAATTTTAAATAAATTGAAACATTAACTTTTGGCCATGAATGTTTAAGCTTGTAAGATCCTCACGGGTGCCTGGGTAGCTCAGTTGGTTAAGCATCTGACTCCTGGCTCAGCGCAGGTCACGATCTTAGGGTTGTGAGACGGAGCCCTGCATCAGGCTCTGTGCTCTTTCTCTCCCTTGGGATTCTCTCTCTCCCTACCCCTCCTCTTCTGCCCCTCAGCCTGTTCCCCTATGCGCACTTGCTCTCTCCCTCTCTCTCTCTCAAATAAATAAATAAATAAAATCTTAAAAAAATAAACTTGTAAAATCCTCAGATCTATATTATCAGTGATGATGTTAAGGGTTTCTTGTAAATTAATCAAGTTTGTAGAGCATTACTTGATCACGTTTTGGTTACAACTAAAGTCACATTAATATTCACCCTATGTCCATGTCTGCTGAAGCATTTGGCATACACAAAAGTTAGCTTCTAAAAGATCCGGAGGCCCAATCACTTTCGAAAAATGAGAGGCAAGGAACAAAGGATTGTATTCCCTTTTATCTCCTGTCCTGATGCCATGTAACGTTGGAGCAGCTGAATCACTTGACTAGACCACATCATTTTTCATTCTGAACCTCATTACACATCTTATCACAATAGTAGATATTTGTTCATTAATCTAGTGCCAAATCCCTTGATTTTTATGGGCTTGCTTATTTAAGTATAAAATATTTCCCTCTGACTATATATAGTTTCCCTCTGACTTTATATATAGTTTCCCTCGGACTCAATAGTGTAAGGAAGGCCTGAAGTACAGAATTTACCTTGAGCAGTTTTTTTAAAGTGCAAGATTTGAAGAAGCCTGGTTTAAGAATGAACCTTATGAGGTCGGGTTTGTTTGGAATTCCCTAAGCCTGTGGGTTTCAAGGTAAGGGAAAGGGACTCCTTTCAATAGCTCGGGAAGCATTTTCTACTGCCAGTAATATCAAAACATCTTAACATTTAAACCCCAAATATCTATATTTGTGTTCAGGACATGCGTTGATAAATAAAAAAAAATATATTTCAAACTTCCTAGGAAGAGACAATAAGGAAATGACTTCAGAAAGTAATGTTAATAAAATGATTTGTTTTTTCCATTTTATGAGATAGCTGAAGAGAATATAATTCATCAAAATGTTTATGTTTTCTTCATTTACTTAACAAACATTAACTTCTGCTTTAGCATTTAAATATATTTAATATATATGTATATAATGTATATTTATATTATACAAAATATATTTATGTTTGCTTAAAATGTTTGCTTAAATGTTTGCTTTAAAAATGTTTGCTTTTATAGACTTAGAAATATTGTAAAATAATCCACTACAATCCTCTCTTCACTGAGATTTCATTCCTATGTTTTAAAAATTATTATTCACCTTTTATTTTTTTATTTTTATTTTTTTTTTAAAGATTTTATTTATTTGACAGAGAGAGAGATCACAAGTAAGCAGAGCAGCAGGCAGAGAGAGAGGGGGAAGCAGGATCCCTGCTGAGTGCAGAGCCTGATGTGGGGCTTGATCCCAGGACCCTGAGATCATGACCTGAGCTGAAGGCAGAGGCTTAACCCACTGAGCCACCCAGGCGCCCCTATTATTCACCTTTTAGAAAATGATGATGACATTTCCTTTATTTCATTTCCAAATATATGACTTACAGTGACATTAACCTTTTAATGGTGAAGAAATGTTAGAATGAAAAAACAAAACAAAGCAAATACAAATTTGCTTTTTTTTTCTAGAGAAGGGGTTGTACTGGTTTTTGTTTTTGTTAAATTTATAAACACTATTTGAGTATTTTCTTTGGAAAACAACTTTGGAAATACATATAAATGAACTAAAAGAACATCAAACAATTCCTAAGACTGATGTAGGACTTCCATGTTTTAAGTTATTTATAGAAAGTTGTTGAGTTTAATCATGCAGGAGTGGAATTTGGTGGTTTAAAGACCCATAGGCAGGGCAAATTAAAACTAACACAAAATAATTGAAGTACTTTTCAAAGGCCTTAAATCTTAAAGGATATGAGTTTCAAATTCTGAATTATGTAGTTATACATAATATATATACCTTACAGTTCATATCATATGAACTATTTTAATAAGTCAAATCTCCACTATTTTAAGAGACAAAAATCTAATTAATATAATCTTCATTATTTTAAGAGGTCAAATCTCCATCATTTTAAGAGACAAAAATCTAATTAATATAATCTTCAATAATGTTAAATTTTATTTTCTTTCTCACAGTTCCTTTACACTGATTAATGTAATTATTTCGGATATAAACCCTTTTAAATGTACCATAATGTGTAACTTATATTTTTCAGTTATTCTCCAATATTTGTTGAGCACTTCCTAGATATGAGGTTCTATGCATGACAAAATAGTAATGTTCTAATTCCGCCTTGAAGGAACATTGAATCAAGCAGTGGAGATCAGATGTTTATTGAATAACCTCAAGTTAAGATGGAAAACTGTACTGTGAAATGGATCTAGTTAAACGACTATACAAATTACAGAAAGAAGAGATTGCCTGTAAGCGGGAATCAGAGAAGTTTCGTGCAAGTGGGGACATCTGAGGTGAACACTGAGGGAGAGACAGAAGCAACTGAGGGTGAAAATCATTTCAAAGACGACCAGAGAACTCTATAAACAGAGGCACAAGACAAGAGAGAGACAATTACAGAGGGAGCAACCAAGCAATTTACTTTGGCTTGAGAAGGAGATGCATAAACGCATGTCGGTGTAAGACATATTGGCTGGGATTTGATTACAGATCGGACGGCACATATTCTGAAACAGAAGAGTTTCAAGACTGAATAGGGTGCCACAGTGAATCGTGCCAGGAGAACAGGTATAGACCTGGACAAGCTCAGGACAACAAGCATGAACATGCAACATGTGGGAGATCTTTAATCCCAGGCCAACATATTTGCAAATATAATATAATTGTTAGGCATGGGGACTAAAGGAGTATTCAGCATATGTAGGGTACTTTATTTATTTATTTTTTATTTATTTGGCTGACAGAGATCACAAGCAGGCAGAGAGGCAGACAGAGAGAGAAGAAGCAGGCTCCCCACTGAGCAGAGAGCCCGATGCGGGGCTCGATCCCAGGACCCTGAGATCACGACCTGAGCCGAAGGCAGAGGCTCAAGCCACTGAGCCACCCAGGTGCCCCTAGGGTACTTTAAAATGGAAATTATACTTACTGGGAAAACCAGTTAAGCCATGGAGAATAATTAGAAGTCTATGGAAGGTAATTAACTCTTTATGAATATATTTCTTACTCCACAGATTTTTTTTTTTTTTGCTTAAATGTATAACAATGAAGACAGGTTGACCAGGTGTTCAAAAAAGTGAAAATATGTTACTGAAATAATTTCTATCACAACACACATTTAAAACACAATAATAGCTATCCAGGCTATCACCTCATTTTTGTTGTCAGATGCTGTTTTCAGATGAAGTAATTTTCTGTTTTAACACAGGAATTGAAGTAATTTTAGTTTTAACAATATTTCTTGCCTTATATTATTTTTCAAAATTAAGAACATTATCAAATTGATGAAGGGATTTATCACCATTTAATGTATTTATTTTAAAGGTTGGCTTTAAAAGATATCATTAACATCAGTGGTCCAGCCTGCTTTCTTATTTCTATAATGACCTGACTGTGTTTAATTGATTTATGTATGTCCTTCACAATTCCAAGGAAGTGAAGCCTTTGGATTTTACACTTAATCGTCTATGGATCTGTATCTGACTTTTGTAAAATATCCCAGGGCCCTGTGCAGCAGAGTTACACAGATCTGTAGACATCTCAGAGGGAAAGAAATCTGATTCCTTTTGAGGTTCGACTGGTTGCACCTCAAACCCTCAGTAGTACCGTGTAACTGAAAACTACAATAAATCTCCTCTTACATTTAAAACTAAGTATGGATGTTGTATAAAACTGTTAATGCATGAAAGAAGAAATACAAATTACCTAAAGAATAATGAACTATATCTTTCACCAAAAGGATCAATTTTGCCATCTTATAAATCCCGAAAATTTAATGCAGTTACTGGCTTTTTCCAAAAGAAATAGTGGTAAGGAAATTCCGAAAGGCTGAATAACTATAAATTATATATAAGCAAAAATATATCAAAAGCCAATCTTACAATCTCTTGTTTGTTTCACAAGAATATGCAAAAATACTTTGTATTTTGGGCCAGTCAAATAAAAGTGGTGAGAGCAGTGGACATCCTTGTCCTGGAGAAACGTTAGGAGAAACGTTCTCAGTTTTTCATCACCGAGTTTGATGTTAGCAGGAGTTTTTCATTCATAGGTTTTATTATGTTCCCTCTACACCTACTTCATTGAGGATTTTTATCACGGATGGATGCTGCTACTTTGTCAATTGCTTTTCTGCAGCTATTGAAATGATCACATGGTTTTTATCCTTTCTCTTGTTGATGCGATGTATCTTTGATCTGTGAATACCGAACCATGTTTGCAACCCAGGGATAAATCCCACTTGATCATGAATTACTTTTTTTTTTTTTAATGTATTGTTGGATTTGGTTTGCTAACATTTTGTTGAGAGCTTTTTGCATCAATGTTTATCAGAGATATTGGCCTGTACTTCTGGGGTTTTTTGCTAATGTCTTTATCTGGTTTTGGTATTTGGGGTAATGCTGGCCTCGTAGAATTAATTTGGAACATATCCTTCCTCTTCTATTTTTTAAAATAGATTGAGAAGAATAGGTATTAATTCTTCTTTAGATGCTTTAAGAATTCACCTGCGAAGCCATTTGGTCCTGGACTTTTGTGTTGAGAGTTCTTTTTTTTTTTTTTTTTTTTTTTGATAAATATATAGAGTTGAATTGTTCACAATGCTCAAAAGCAATTGCCAAAGATTTGTTCTTGAAGAGTAAGCCCTGACACTGGCTTGGTAATAAGTGTGTCTATCAAACCTGCTTTCCCATGATGCAATCGGGGTCATCCTATTTGTTTAGTTCTTTCAGATCCAAAAGCAACAGAATTCCTCTTTGGCAAGTATGTATGCCATCAAAGAATTACATCCTTTTCTTCATCGTCCAGTCATGCCACAGACTTTTCTAGTCTTTCATCTTGAAGGAGCGCACATTTCTCGTGTCGATTTACTCATGACCCTGTACGATTCCGACCCGTGGTAGAGTCATCAGCTCATCCCAATTTTCCATAGACATTCTAGGTTTTGGCCCTGAAGGTCCTGCATCCTTAGAAACCCCTGAATCCTAGGCAAATCAGAATGGTTGGGATCTGACTTCGTTGTTGACAACCCTGATCTAAAAGACTTTCTTTTTCTTCTGAATGTCCACACAATATGCTTAGCACATCCCATTCATTTGGTGCTTACAGAGTTCATACCTTGTCATGTGTAAATGTGTCACCACCTCAGTATATTTACTTATGTATTTATTTGTATTTTTATTATTTTTTTCAGTTCCAAGATTCATTGTTTATGCACCACACCCAGTGCACCATAAGGTGCCCTCCTTAATACCCACCACCTGGCTCACCCAACCCCCCATCCCCCGCCCCTCCAAAACCCTCAGTTTGCTTCTCAGAGTCCACAGTCTCTCATGGTTCGTCTCCCGCTCCGATTTCCCCCAACTCACTTCTCCTCTCCAACTCCCAGTTATGTTGAGAGTTCTTGATTACTGAGTCAATTTTATTGCAGGTAATTGGTCTGTGCAAATTCTCTTTTTCTTCCTGATTCGGTTTTGTAAGGCTATATGTTTCCAGGAATTTATCCATTTCTTCTAGGTTGTCCAATATTTTGGCAAATAATTTTTCATAATATTCTCATATAATCTTTTGTATTTCTGTGGTGTCAGTTCTTATTTCTCCTCTTTCATTTCTGATTTTGCTTATTTGAGTCCTCTCTCTCTCTCTCTCTTTTGATAAGTCTGGCTACAGGTTAATCAATTTCATTGATCTTTTCAAGGAACCAGCTCCTGACATTTGTTGATCTTTTCTTTTTTTTTGTTGTTTCTATTCACTTATTTCTGCTCTAATCTTTATTTTTTCCTACCTTCTGCTGGTTTTGGGTTTTGTTTGTTCTCTTTTAACTTCTTTAGGTATAATGTTAGGTTGAGATTTTTTTTTCCTTCTTGAGGTAGGCCTTGATTGCTATAAACTTCTCTCTTACAATAAATTTTGCTGTATCCCAAAGATTTGGGACCACTGTGTTTTCATTTTTACTTGTCTCTAATGTATTTCTTGATTTCCTTTTGGACCTCTTGGCCCATTCATTGTTTGGTAGCAATTATTTAACCTCCATGTATTTGTGGTCTTTCCAGATTTTTTCTTGCAGTTGATTTCTAGTTTCATAGTGTTACAGTAGGAAAATATGCATAGTATGACTTCGATTTTTTTTTTAATTTGTTGAGGCTTGTTTTGTGGCCTAATATGTGATATATTCAGAAGAATGTTGCATGTGCACTTGAAAAGAATGTATGTGTTCTGTGCTTTTGGGATGGAACGATCGGAATATATCTGTTAGATCCATCTGGTCCAATGTGTCATTTAAAGCCACTGTTTCCTTGTTGATTTTCTGTTTGGATGACCTATCTGTTGATAACTGTGTTAAAGTCTCCTACTGTATTGTATTACTATCAATTACTTCCTTTATGTTTGTTTTAGCTGCTTTATGTATTGGGGTGTTTCCATGTTGAGTACATATTTACAATTGTTATATCTGTTATTGTGTCGCTCCCTTATGATCAGGTAGCATCCTTCTTTGTCTCTTGGTACAGTCTTTGTTTTAAAGTCTATTTTACCTAATACAAGTATTTCTACCCAGGCTTCCTTTTCACTTCCATTTGCATGATAAATGGTTTTCCATCCCTTCACTTTCAATCTACATTTGTCTTTAGGTATGAAATGAGTCTCTTGTAGGCATCATATACATGGATCTTGTTTATTTGTTTTTTATTTTTTTCATTTGAGAAAAAGAGGAAGAGCACGAGTGGGGGGAGGGTCAAAGGGAGCGGGAGAAGCAGGCGCCCTGCTCATCAGGGTGCCCTACCTATGCAGGGCTCCATCCCAGGACTCTGGGATCATGATGTGAGCTGAAGGCAGACGTTTAACAAACTGAGCCATGCAGACACCCCTGGATCTTGTTTTTCTTAATCCATTCTGTCACCCAATGTTATTTGATTGACGTGTCTAAACCATTTCTATTCAAAGTAATTATTGATAGGTATATACTTATTGTGATTTTGTTGCTTGTTTTTATGGTTGTTTTTGTAGTTATTCTGTTCCTTTCTTGCTCTTTTCTCTCATAGACATATGAGAGAATGTATCTCTCAAAAATAATAATATTTTAATGATATACTTGGATTCTTTTCTATTTTTTGCATACCCATTATAGGTGTTTGATTTGTTACCATTAGGTTTACAGATAACATCTTATTCACATAGCAGTCTACATTAAGTTGAAGGTCACTTAAGTTTGACCCCCTTTGTTCTCAAAATTCTAACAATTATTTTTTAATACTGCTTTTATTGAAAAAATTACATGTCATAATAAAAAATACACATTGCATGAAAATAAAAGGGCATAAAGTGAAAAAGCAAATCTCTTTCTGAAGCTCCTTCTCCAAACGCATAGATTATTTTTTGTAAAATTTCAGAAATCTTTTGTGCTTATAAAAATATAAAAATGTGCTTTTCTATAAACTCAGGTAGGAACATATAACATATAAACAGCCTTTATGTTTGACTGAATTTATCTTGGTGATCTTTAATATCCTGTATAGATAAATACATTTGTCTTAATGCTGAGGTAGTTTAAATAGCATCAGATTATCTGTTTTAGAAGGTTTGAGAAGGATAAGCTTCTCATATTTGAAGCTGATGCCTTTTAGGGACATGGTATTTTAATGTTTGTTGTTTTTTTTTTTTTTCCATACAATTGTTCTATTTAGGATTTCTCTCTTCTAGGGTCAAATTTAATTATTTGCATTTTTCTATAATGAGTTAATCTTTCTAAAATTTCAAATATATTTACTAATATTTCAGTCAACTTTATCTTTTTGGTAATTTTCTTATTCTCATTTTTAGTTGTGTATGTGTGATTTCTTCCTTTGCTTCCTGGTTATGAAAAATGGCATTTTGTTTATTTCCTCCAATAAAAAGCTATTCATGATATATGTATCAGTATAAGCATATAAGTATACATTTTCTACCTTCAGCTTTTTTATAGCTTTATTTTTTCTCTAATGATTTGAATAGAATATTTACTATATTTTTATTCATTCTTGATTCTAAATTTTATAGATTAATGTCATGAATTCTACTTAGTCATATCCCACAGAGTCTGAATTGTAAATTTTAAAAATATACTTCACATATTATAATATTCTGTACTTACTACTATAGATTATTTTTGTAACATTGTGTTTTGAAGATTTATTCATCTTGATATGCATATAATTCTAGTCACACATTTTTACTGCTTTGTCATATTCCATTATATGATTATATAATAATTTTACAATCACATTTTGAAAGACATTTAAGTTGCTTCCAGTATGCCAGATTTTTCAACAAGCTGCTGTAAGTATCCTGTGCCTATTTCCTTGCAAATGTGCTCAAGAGTTTCTCTAAAGCAAGAATTTTCATGTTTGACTGCACATAGGAGTCATCTCTGGATATTTGACAAAATACTAATGCCTGTGTTCATCTTAGATAAAATAAATACAAGTCTCTTCTTGGGCACAGGCATTTGCATTTTTAAAAAGCATCCAAATGATTCTAATGTGCAATTAAGTTTGAGAACTATTGATTTTCAGGATACATGTACAATTAGAATTCAGGGATGACATTTATTTACTGTTTTAATTAAAAGAGTTTTTATAATATGTTGTAATATGTTTTTGGATATTTACCTCCTACACTTCCAAATTTTCTGTTTTTAACTGATTATTTTTCTCATATAAAATTTATTAATTTCTCTGGTCCTTCCTTACTCAAATAAGACAGCTATATTTATTAAAATGATATTTAATTTATGCATAAACTTAAGGAGAATTCACGTGAAACATTGCCAGTAATATCTGAGAATCCATTTGCAGCTTAACATAATTCTACGAATAACTCAATTCAGCAGTGTGGACGATTGGTATGAACAATTTTGGTTGTTTCCAGCTCTTCCTCTATTTCATGATTTCGTGGAACTATTGTGGCTTTCCTGAGCTTTGCACTTATAGTCCTCCAATAGTTTTATTAGCTTCTAATTTCCTATTTCTAATTTCCTTCTAATAGTTTTATTAGCTTCTAATTTCCCTTCCTGTTTGAAACACTTGGAGAGGTTTTCATTTTTCTGATCAAATCATAATGACTACAGACTACAATATATTTATTGACAAAACCTCGATAGTATTTCAGTAAAGGTATTTATTTTTGTTCATCTTAAAATTCTTCATATATAGATGAAGTTTCTGATGTTAAATATATAAACTGTAATACTATATGATCATATTCCATATGTTCAGAAAATATTTGAATGAGAAGAAGAATTACTGCAATTTAAACTTTGCTTACTATGATTCCAGTTGCTTACCGTTTCTAGTTACTAGTTGCTTACTGTGATTCTAGAAAACACAAACCTGCCCAGAATTGAGACTGTCCATTAGTTCACATTTTGTACACATAATAAAGTAATTGATTTTGAGTTTCAGGTATAAATGATTCAGAAACAAGGTTTTAAATCCACAAGATAATAGCACTGTACCAACAAAAATACATATATTTGAGTATTAAAAAAAACAACAACTATGGTTTACTGGAATGCTTAAATCCTGGAAACGAGTAATGTGGTCGCTAGTTTCATGAAGATGGAATTTGTATTTTTGTAATCCTCCTGAATGTTTATTAGCTAAGAAGAGGTTAGAGAAATAATATCTTTTGTTTGTTCATAATCCATCCTTGTTCCTCAAATCCTCATCTCTTAAGCCAGGTAACCAGTCATTTTTAATAAGATTAAATCAGTCTGCCAAAGGGGCACATGCACCCAAATGTGTATAGCAGCAATGTCCACAATAGCCAAACTGTGGAAAGAACCTAGATGTCCATCAACAGATGAATGGACAAAGAAGATGTGGTATATATACACAATGGAGTACTATGCAGCCGTCAAAATAAATGAAATCTTGCCATTTGCAATGACGCGGATGGAACTAGAGGGTATTAGCCAAGTGAAATAAGTCAATCAGTGAAAGACAATTACCATATGATCTCTCTGATCTGAGGAATTTGAAAAGTGGGGTAGGGTTCATGGGGGGAAGGGAGGGAAAAGTGAAACAAGATGGGACAGGGGAGGGAGACAAACTATAAGAGACTCTTAACCTTAGGAAACAAACTGAGGGCTGCTGTTGGGGGAGGGATAGGGTGGCTGGGTGATGGACATTGGGGAGGCTATGTGCTATGGTGAATGCTGTGAATTGTGTAAGACTGACAGACCTATACCCCTGAAACAAATAATACATTATGTGTTAATTTTAAAAAGACTAATTAAAAAAAAAGATTAAATCAGTCTGGATGAGAATGTATGGTTTGTTTTTTTCCTCCAGCTAAATTTTAAGAACCATGGTCCCTTTACTATTAAGTAGAAAATTACTGAAAGAACAGTTTTAAGGTATTTATCATATCATTTTTATAAAAATTCTATTTAAAACTATTTGTGCTCTTAACTCATAAATTTGTGTAAGAAATAAAACTGTAAGAAAATGATAACTTGAAAACAGCATCTTAAGAGAATTTAGTAGGAAATGTTACTTTACTAAAGAAATTGTTAAACAGATTATACAGGGAATTTTTCCTCTATAGTTTTTCACAAGATAATAGAGATATTTATCAAGTGGTTCTGATAAATGAATATTATTTGAGGCACTGTATTATATTTTATTAGTTTAGGAAAAGGGTATACATTGCAGGAGATATACTTTGTAATAATACATGGTTCACTATAACAAATGAATCATGAATCTATCTCTTTGGTAGGCATGACTCAATGACAGTTTCTTTTTGAATAGTAGACATACGGTATTTGCAACATTTTCAACTTTTTTCCTTTACATATATGCCTATATAATTTTGTTTCCTGTAGTTAAATTTCTATTGGAAAGCCACATAATCACACGTGTCTCTCCATCTCATTTTACTTACATTTGAAGAGTTAGTAGGGCAATTCTGCTTCTGTGAAAAAACACACGCATAACAATTTTGTCAAAAAAGATTTAAAATTATGAGTGGAGAACGGATAAGGCTTTTCCTTTAGGCCAACTTGGTTCATAGTATATCCAGGGTTAGAAAAATGACCTTAATGAAAACTGAAATAATGGGAAAAGTTTGTGTAAAATAAATAGGGTCTTAATTCCCCACTCTACACAACTTCAGCTGAGGATGCTCCCAGTCAATCCAGTACTGGAGTTGGGTTGTTTTAACACTGGACAAAAATGGGTACATGGGAACAACCACCACAGAGCTTCTTCTTCTTTCACCTTACCCAGAAATCCTGCAAATTTTAACATTGGACAATGATCTACAATGTAGTGAAATAACACTGAGATGAAAAATAAGCATTGAATGCATTATGGGTTGGGATTTGGAGAACTGGGAGGCCAGGATACCACTGGCTTTTGCCATGAATGAAATGAGGAAATAGAAGAGAGAAAATCCCAAATGGGAAAGGAAAACCCCAAAGGGAAAAAAACATAGTTCCTATGGCCATATGGAAAGGGATAAATCTCAAATGTAATTTAGAATAGGCTCTTGTACTTCCTGTTCTTGTAAAATTGAAATATACTACAGTCATTAGGCTGTCAGTAAGCTATAATGGTGTTAGGAAAATTTAATGCAATACATGCGCTCAATTGAAAACAGAAGTGTCATTTTGACTTTAACTGATGAATATTAAGATATATTCATCTGTAGTGGAAGATTAGTGTAAACTTAGTTTTTAAGTTGATGTACAAATTCAACCTCTGTCAAATTGGGCCGGGGTACCTAATTCTCTTCTGAAGAATTTCATATCGCGGTTTCTGAAGTGGTTGAAAGAAAGTCAGCAGTGATGTTTTTCACTTCTGGACCTGAGAGAGTTATTTTGATCCTACATTTTATTAACTGAAATATGTATTCTCTTTAATATCGTTTTCTTTGAAAATGTATTTCCATGGTCTTTGTTCAACTACAAAGTCCTTTAATGTAAGAGCCAAATAGCAAGGTGGTACTTTTCTGTTATACCTTGTTCAACACACATTTATTGGGTATTTTTTATTAAGAATGTATTGGGGTTCTAGAGATGCAAAGAAAAATAATGTACGGTCACAAGTACACGTGGGTTGGGTGGCTGTGTGGGGCTGGGCTGATTAGAGATGAACACAAGCTTTCGATCCACATGGTAAGCGCGACGATAGTAGTGTTTGGTCTCTGAAGGCACAGGTGAAGAATACCTAACTAGTGCGGAGTGTGGGGGGAGGGTCAGGAGAGCTTTCCTAAGTGCAATTTGATTCTTAAGAAAGGAGTGAATAAGCAAAGTTAAAAGGGGTATTCTAGGCAAAGGAAGAACTTGAGTAAAGTGAAGGCACTGAAGAACGCCGCAGTGTGTTTGTGAGGGAACTGTAAGCGCCGTTAGTAGACAAATACTAAGAGGGAGAAAATGGAGATAAAGTAGGTCATAGAGTTAGGTGGGGGCTCTGTCTTGCAGAACTTCACGCACAAGATTAAAGATACTGGTCTTTATTCTGTGACCAGATAATGTTTTAAACAGGGTCATGACGTGCTCAGATTCGTGCGTTAGGAAGGTCATGCTAAGAACTGTGTGGAGGACAGAACTTACAGGAAATTTTACAGCAGGAGAAATCAGCAGGGAGGCTTCAGAGCAATCCATGAAAGAGATAATATAATCCCAAACTCAGTTAGAAATGATAGAGATGGAGAATCGTCTGTGTGAGTCAGAAATCCCTTCGTTCCAAATGAAAGAGAACCCAACCCAAAAGGTCACAAGCCAAAGTGGAATGAGAAGTCCAATGTAAGAACAAATTGATAAGGGGCACTAATGACATCACCATTATGCGTTGTCCTGGTTCCATATCCCAGCCATGCCTCCCCCAACTTAGCCCTGTTTTCAGGCTTTTTTTTTTCCTCACATAGTGACGAAGCAGCAACAACCACTCCAGTCTCATGGCCTCATAATTTCAACCCTAGATGAAACAAGACCTTCCTTTGAACATCTAAATTTCACAAGATCTTGAGATTTTCTTTGGTTATATCAGCAAAAAACACATCTGCGACCCAAACAAATCACAGCAGCTGTTTATGTACAATGGACGAAGGAGAGTGAAGGAGGACCCAAATTTTCTAGCACAAAAGAAGGATCTATAAAGGATACTTTAAAAGCAGTTATATGGGATTGAAGAGTTCGGTTCTGTTACCCTTAAGTAAGATATCTCAAAGAACATCCTACGAAATTTTGGATACAGTTAATAAGATGGACTGAGATCCTTTCTTCTAAACAAACAAAAAATGCTTTTGTTACTATTAATCTTTTTTCTTGGCAAAAAATTGTGTTAATAAATGAAAATTTAAAATAGAAAATAAAAGTCTGAATCTTAGAGATCTGGATTGGAGCTATAAATCTGAATGTTAACAAAATATATATGATAATTAGACTTGTACTTAATCATCCAAGAAGAGTGTGTAGAATGAGAAGCATGGTGTTGAAGACAAAATACTGGTTTATAATAATCGTACCTCATTATATTCCTGGCTCTCCTCCTGCCTTATTTCTTCATTTCCTCTAGTATCTCTCCATATTCAATGCAAAAGGTGCACTGACTAGGTGCAAAAAATTAAAAATATTGCATAAGTTTAGACAATTTGTCAATCCAACTTCCAGAATTCAAATACAAGCTACCTGAAGTTATAAGCTTCTATTATACCCACTCTAAACACCACCTGTCCAAATACCTTTATCACTTGACAAAACTATTGACTCAATACTTTGTTTTCAAACCACTGAAAACACTGGCACCAAGTCATTGATCTTCCTGCTTAAAACATCTTTTCTGGCCACACAATCATTCCCATCGGTAATTCAATATATTTTGTTTGTCTCCAAATCTTTGACATAGTTCCCATTTTTTCTTCTATTCTTGCCCAGGTCAATATTCATAGGAATACTGAGACTTAAATTATTGAATTACTAGAGGAGGGAAAGAGTCTCAGCTCCACTTACTTGTCACATGTCGTTAAGACACAGAATCAGGAATTCAAACTGTAAGTAGAAAGTTGGGCACATATTAACACAGCAGTCGAACTGCTTGCAGAATTTTTAATTACTTGATTCAATATTTCCTTCCATAAAATGAAAGTGAGTCAGTGACATCACCTTTCTGTACATAGTAGAAGCTGCCAACGGTCCTTGGGCAGACATGACTAGTTATTCAACAATGTCATTGCCAATTCCAGTTACGAGTGATACGTCAATGAAACATGAGGGCAGATATCTACAGGTGCAGAATCTCAGAACTTGTGAGAACTTTGTGAACTCGTTTACCTTTTTCTAATTTTCTAACAAAAGTGTTGTCATCTAAATAAAATTTTCAAATTTTCACCACTTCTCAATTCTTCGGCTTTTAAGAGACAACAGAGTTACAATTTATTTTTTTTTATTTTTTAAAGGTTTAATTTATTTATTTGACCCAGAGAGGGAGCACAAGCAAGGGGAGCAGCAGAGGGAGAGGGAGAGGCAGGCTCCCCGCTGAGCAGGGAGCCCAATGCGGGGCTCAGTCCCGGGACCCTGGGATCATGACCTGAGCTGAAGGCAGAGGCTTAACCCACTGAGCCCCCCAGGCGCCCCTGTAGTTACAATTTAGATGTAGTTTTCATTAGTTGCTTGCTTCGTGTTCATGACAACAGAAAATAAACCATGACCATACATATAACAGTGGTGATTTAGTTTTTTTCTCATAAGGTGCAGGACAGTTGCACAGGACACGTTCATTGACCTGCAGTTACGGAGGCGACCTGACCTTGCTGAATTCTAACTGAGGCAGCATCTGCTCCTTCTGAGAACTGAGAACAGGTTCTTCTTCCCATCAGAGGCACACCCCACTCTCCTCTCCCGACGGAGGCTGCTCTGTCCTGTGTGGTTACTGAAGGGGCCGAGTCCCGCCCGTCGTCTCTCCACGACTTTCCTCACAAAAGGCAGTCGGGCTGCAGGTGCTGCCCGAACCCTCCCCTCCTCTCTCTGCATCCTTCCGCTCCCGCATGAAATTCACAGCTGACGGAGAGTCAAACAGGCTCCTGAGCTCTTGTTTCTTCCCAGCCGGTTCGTTTTCTTCCGTACCACACTCCACTCATTTCTCATAATCAATAAAACTTATTCTTTCGTATTTTTTTCTGTTATCACTTCAACATATTTCCATAAACTGCAAGCTATTATACGAAAGGCCATAACAACAAAATATTAGCCACCTAAAGGGGAAAAAGAAACAAATAGAAATCTTTTCCCTCCATAATTTCAGAAATTTCCACAGCACTTAAACTTGTCCAGAGAAGAGAATAAAACTCTGGAATTTTGTTCATCTTAATAAACCAAGACAATGCAAAAGGCAGGAAGCTCCCTAAGTGCAGACTTCCTTTCTAAGATTTTTTTTAAACCAAATAATGCAGTATTTTTGAAAACTTCTTGTGGTAGAGCAAAGAATCTCTGGTTCATTTCCTTTATAGGTGATAAAAATAATCTTCAGACTCCCAGTGACTGATGCCTTCATAGTTTCTCTTCTGAATTATACCTTAAGGGAATTTTTCCCATTTGACGCTAGTCCTTAAATGCTGTGTGGAGTCAAATTTCTTTGTGTGGTACACAGCTGAAAATTTACAGTGCACATTAGTATTCTAAGAATTCTAAACATTTGATTCATATTCAGAATATTACCACTTAAATGCTTTTTAGACAAGATTTCTCAAATTCAAAAATGTCAATATCCTTGACACCTCCCTAAATTTCACTGTGGTAGATAGAATCCTGTAAGGACCCAGATGACCCAGGCACTTTTATTATCTCCTCCCTCAGACTGTGGAAGGGACCAGTGTATATGATGGGATATCATTCCTGTAATTATGTTCCGATATTTGACATGGTAGATTTTCATAAAGAGAGATCATCCTCCCTGGGCCAGACCTGATCAGGTGAGTACTTGAACAGGATAGGCTTTTCCTGTTAAAAGGGATTTGAGGGGCGCCTGGGTGGCTCGGTGGGTTGGGCCTCTGCCTCCAGCTCGGGTGGTGGTCTTGGGGTCCTGGGACCGGGCCCTGCATCGGGCTCTCTGCTCAGCAGGGAGTCTGCTTCCCCCCTCTCTCTCTGCCTGCCTCTCTGCCTACTTGTGATCTCTGTCTGTCAAATAAATAAATAAAATCTAAAAAAAAGGGGGGGATTTGAAGGAGTAAACTAGTGTAGGATTCAACAGGAGGCAGATTCTGTACTATTGGCTTCACAGATAAAGGAAGTCATGTAACAAGGAGTGAAAAATGCCGTGTAGCTGAGAACAATCCCTGGCTGCCAGCAAAAAATGGAGCCTCAGTTTTACAACCCTAAAAACGTTGTTCTGCCAACAACATGGATGAAATTGGAAGTAGGCTTTTCCCCAGAGACTCCAGAAGAGACCTCATCAAACCTCCGTCATTCCCAGCTACACTTTATTGGACTTCTGACCTCCAGAAATGTGAGCAAACAAATGGGTGTTGTTTTAAGTTACTAAATTTGTGGTAATTTGCCAGGCAGCAGAAGAAAACTAGAGTATTTACATCCCAAATCGCCCGTTCCTGCTGACTGTTCACTGTTCATTACATATGTCTGTCTTTGCATCTCGCCCATCACGATTCTGATCCAAACCACCAGCTTCTCTCACCTGCACCCCAATTGCCCTGCAGGTATATCCTCTGACCTACCCACTCTTTACACAGAAACTAGAATATTCTTTGAAAGACATTATTCTATTATTGTCATTCCTTCCCTGTTTCAAATCCTACAATTGCTTCTCATTCCCTAGGAATAAAATTTTTAAAAATTGTACCTTGGGTAAGATATCCCAATGAACATCCTGGGAAATGTTGGATATTGCTAATATGGTGGACTTAAAAGCTTTACTAACTTTCATACATCAGTCCTGGGGCGCCTGGATGGCTCAGTCATTGAGCATCTGCCTTCGGCTCAGGTCGTGATCCCAGGGTCCTTGGACTGAGCCCCGCATCCGGCTCTCTTCTCCACAGGAAGCCTGCTTCTTCCTCTCCCACTCCCCCTGCTTGTGTTCTCTCTCTTGCTGTCTGTCTCTTTGTCAAATAAATAAATAAAATCTTTAAAAAAATACACCATTAATCCATCTTCTGCCCACCTATCCACTCTAATTTCAGGACTTTTTTTTTTTTCTAAATGCCAGTCACGCTAGTAAATTTTCAGCCCTAGAGCCATGTTCTTTTCCTCCTGTTCCCTTCATGGAGCTCTCTGCTCTCTCCGCTGACCCCCATTTCTCTGAGCCTATTAATCACATGCGACACTCTAAAATTAGGACCACCAGGAAACTTTCTTTACCCCTCAGGTCATTCTAGTCCCTCTTTTACAAAATGCACACAGAGTTTCCTGATCCCCCATAGCATTTATTTATTTATTTTTAAGATTTTATTTATTTATTCGACAGAGAGAGAGATCACAAGTAGGCAGAGAGGCAGGCAGAGAGAGAGGAAGGGAAGGAGGCTCCCCGCTGAGCAGAGAGCCCGATGCGGGGCTCGATCCCAGGACCCTGAGATCATGACCTGAGCCAAAGGCAGAGGCTTAACCCACTGAGCCACCCAGGCGCCCCCCCCCCCGCCCATAGCATTTAATAGAATCATTTACATGACATTTTTTTAAAGGGACCATCTGTAATGGAACTAGTGAGTATTATGCTGAGCGAAGTAAGTCAATCAGGGAAAGAAAACTATCCTATGATCTCCCTGATACAAGGAAGTTGAGAGACAACGAGGGGTTTGGGGGGTAGGAAACGAATAAATGAAACAAGATGGGATCCGGAGAGAGACAAACTGTAAGAGACTCTTAATGTCACAAAACAAACTGAGGGTTGCCGGGAGGAGGGGGGCAGGGAGAGGGTGGTTGGGTGATGGACATTGAGGAGGGCATGTGCTATGGTGAGTGCTGTGAAGTGTGTAAACCTGGCGATTCACAGACCTGTACCCCTGGGGCTAATTATACATTATATGTTAATAAAAAATAAAAACTTTAAAAAGGCACCATCTGTAAGCATTCTTCAGTATTACTGCTGCTCCAAGCATACGTTTTCGTTGATCTATGTGTGAAACTTCCGAGTCTCTGCGGCGTTTCAACGGCCTCCATTCTTCAATGTCCCTTCATATATTGCCAGAACAATCTTGCTAATAAGCAAATATTGAAGCTTTTTTCATTCTACAAGCCATTTAAAATCTCCCCGAGGCACAGAACTTGTATGAAGGAAATATGATAACAGGTATAAAATGAGATTGCTCTGGGCCGACCCTGCCTATGAAAAAATCACAGCAAAGTTTACAATTTTATCCCATGTAAGATGTACTATTGTTTTGGGGAATTAAACACATTCACATTTATTGTGAACACCAATTTATTTACATTAATTCTATCATCCTATTTGATATATGGTGTAGAGAAGGTTTTTTGTGTGGTTTCTTCCCCTCCAGTCAATTGGAAGTATTTTTGCTTTTCTACTCTAATAGTCCAGGAAAATTCCACTTCAAGTTTTAGTGGTGGTTATGTTCACTTACTCTTAATCACACCCACTTAATCTTATGTTTTCTATCAAGATCTACCATTAATTAGTCTCCAACTTCTCATTAAATAAGGCAAGTGTCTTCTTGGGTCTTTAAATCCCCCTTCCACTCACACCCACACACGCTCAATCATGTATGTCGCTCCCATGTGGAAACTTCTAGGATTTTAGTTATTTTTATCTGCTTTGCTTCGATATTCTGCATCAGTAGTAACTGAGACTTAAGGACAGATTTTATAGTTTATTGTGTTGTTGTTGTTGTTGTTTACCAGTATTCCAAGAATATTCAGTCTTTAATTCACTTTTCATTTTATTGGGGTGTACACTGATATAATTATATCAAATAATACCTAAGAATGGGTAAACTTTGGAAATATATCTATTTTCACTTTCACCTGAATGCTAATGTTTTCCTCAGTACAAGAAAGTAGGTCCAACACAGTATACCCCTCAGTACTTGATACTGCTTCATGGTCTTCTAACAATCAATCCTAGTGACAAGACAGCATTTTCCAGCCTGATTTTTCATGTTTTGCAGGTAACCTGATTTTCCTTTCTGAGAACTATAGGAATTTCTCTTTTTGCTCAGTGTGGCCTTTTAATTCACCCACTGGCTCAGGACCCTACTCAATACCCTTTTCCCAGGACTAATGCCTTTTAATTTGTCCTTAGTTCTGGGAAATTTTTTGTTTGTTTCTGTGTTTTGTTTTTTTATGTTTGTTTCCTCTCTACTACTTTTTTTTTCTGTTCTTCCCTCTGAAAGTCCTAACAGATGCATGTTGAAACTTCTGAAGATTTCTTCCACTTGACTTTTATGCCACACTGACAACTTTGTATTTTTTTCTCAACTTTTTCTAGGAGATGTCTACAGTTCAGTTTTTCTTTTCTTTTTTTTTTTTTTTAAAGATTTTATTTGTTTATTTGACAGACAGAGATCACAAGCAGGCAGAGAGGCAGGCAGAGAGAGGCAGAGAAGCAGGCTCCCTGCCGAGCAGAAAGCCTGATGCGGGACTCGATCCCAGGACTCTGGGATCATGACCTGAGCCGAAGGCATAGGCTTAATCCACTGAGCCACCCAGGTGACCCCAGTTCAGTTTTTCAATGAACAATTCTCTCAACAGCCGTAGCAGTTATTTTTAGTCCCTACTTGAACCCTCATATTAATGATTTTTTTTCTTTCTAAGACCTCTAAATGATTCTCTACTCTTATTTTATAGATGTGTTATTTAGTTTAATATCTTTTTATGTTCCTGCTATTAAATGAATTGTCTTGGGAATTAGTCCCTGGGTGTCTTTCTTCTACTACATTCTTCAAACATTTGGTGCTAATGACTTGTTCAATCTTATTTTAAGACTGTGTTCCCCTCCTTGTGAATACTGGTTTTGTTTATAAGAACATGCTCCTAGCGAAACATTGATGACAAGTTAGATATTCTGTTAAAAAACTGAGACAATAGTATATCTTCTGGTTTGGGAAATCTCTTTTCCCTCTGGACACTAATTATCTGGAACACTCCAACCCAAATCTCCAACTCCCAGCCTTAGCCTGTGAGTAATCAACTCAACATAAGGGTTAGGGACTGGGTATGGGGAAGGGGGATCCAACTTGGGTTCTCCATTTAAAGGCATGTTGTTCAATGTCCTTGTCGTAGGACCATCCTCTTTCTTCTACCATTATTGTTCTTGAGACATGTCTGAACTGCTCCTAAGGTCACAGAAATCCTCCTAAGTAGACATCAAGTTTATTAATTTAAGGCTATGATTTCCTTCATCAATCCATATCTGTCTTCAAACGGCTTCAACATTTGTGGTCCAGAGAACTTCCAATGTCATCAGAGATTTATTCTTCAGGAAATACATATATTTTTCTTTTTAAATCAAGGGATTTGGGGTAGACAGAAAGGTTCACAATCTCATTTGGTTTTGTGCTGTTATTAGCCATCTCTTTGAAATGGGGAAAATTGATTCACATAATAAAGTTTTTTATTCAAGGTCACATAGTAAAACAGTTGCCTAGACAAAACAGAATATGAGCCCTCTGGCCCTAGTCCAGATAGATAGATTTTTCACTCCACTCTTTCCCTGAAGGATTAATAGCCAAGTCTTTGGTTAAATGTCACGTGAGTAGACACAGAAATAACCAATTTTGTGCTTTATTAGAACTTCCTTTATCATAAAAAGTTATCGAAAGAAAAAGTTACCACCAAATGTTTCTAGAGTCCTAGGACATTTTGACAAAACTTCAATGCTACATTATAAAATCACTAAGATTCCAAGGTGAATCAGTTCTCGTCAGTAAATATCTTGAACAATATCCACTTGTTAGATTTAATGGAAGAGCAGAAACTCATTATGTCATTAGCTGGACATTTTAAGTCTAGTCTGCAAGACGTTTTACAAGGTGCTTAACTGGTAATCATTCTTTTCAACAACATTCAGTCTTCCTCCTCAGAATTCCTTAGCAAGAATAGCCATTGTCAAGTAATGCCAAACACCAAATTTCCCTAAATCACGCATTCTTACTCATTTTAAGTTCGTCATTGTGATTTTCCCTTCGGAAGTGGAATAAACAGAATTAAATCATTAATGGCAAGAGTAAACCACAAAAGAACCTACACATAAGAAATATAATTTTGTTACCAAGTACTTACTTTAATGAGATTTCATTAAAAAGGTGTTATAAAATATCTATTTATTCAAAAATACCTTTCTTAGTGCCGAATCCAACAATTCAGTATGTTTTCTCCTAGTGCGTGTTCTTTAGGGACTTAGTCCATAAACTTTACGCTACTGTGGAATGCATGTTACACGTATCATATATCTTTCTTTTTTATTGTGTTATGTCAGCCACCATACAGTATCTCATGAGCTTTCGATGTAGTGTTTTGTGATTCGTTGTTTGTGTATAACACCCAGTGCTCCATGCAATACGTCATACATGCTAAATATAATGAGAATAGTGATTTATTCTAGAAAAAAGGTTTTTAGAAATAATGATAGCAATAGTAGCTAACATTTACTGAAATTCTGCTAAGTGTCAGGCATTGCAGTAGGGGCTTTCTTATGTATCATTTCAAGCAATCATCATGACAAGGGGAAGCTCATTTGTTTTCCATATTTTTAGATGTAGAAGCTACAATTTCAGGTGTTACATAACTTTCCCAAAGTCAAAGCATATAGAAGTAGGAGAACTGAGATTTGAGTAGCTACTGGCTTCTGAATACTAGTTTCCAGTTTTCAACTTACTGCTAAACTAAGATTGCTTTATTTATTTTTCTTCACAAAAGGAAGCAACTAAATAACAGTAATCATCCTGGTATTCACATAGTAAATTAATGCATCGCACCACCTGCTGGGCTCCTGAAGAAAAGAAACGGTTCCCAATGCTGACCTATTAAAAATTATGAAAGCAGACCAGGCGTGGTATGTCGGGATTTTTATAGCACGGATTCATTCAAGACTTAAGTATGAGAACAAAATAGACATAGCTTTATATAAATTGTTTCTAAGATATTGAGTCAAGTTTTCAAGGCCTGTCCTGATTAATTTTATTTGTCAACTTAGCCGAGGGCCAAGTTGTACTCAGATATTCGGTCAAACATAATCCTGGGTGTGTCCGTGTGTTTTCAAATGAAATGAACATTCGAGTCAGTAGACCGACCCACTAGCAAATTGCCCTCCCTAGTGTGGGTTGTCCTATCCAATCAGCTGAAGGCCTGAGTAGAATCAAACGTCTGACCCTCCTTTCGATAAGAGGAAATTCCTCCTACCTGACTGCTTGGAACTGGGACATGGGTTTCCCTGGTCTTCGACTCATACTGAAAGATCACTTCTTCTTGGAGCCTCAAGCCTATTGACTTTTAAATTTTAACTACACTCCCACAGTCCTGGGTCTCCAGTTTGCCAGTTACACTCCTGAGCCGCTTCTTTATAATGAATCTCTTTATGTATGTGTGTATGTGTACGGTGTGTGTGTGTGTGTGTGTGTGAGCACATGCGTGCGGGTATGCGTGTATCCTACGGGTTCTGTTTCCTTGCAGACCCCTACCTAATACAAAGCCACTTTCATTTATAACTCCACATTTCTCCAAAACAGGAATATATTTTAACTAAGGTTAAAAAGCAAGGTTCTGGAGTATCTTTTTTAAAAAATAGCCATGATTAATCTTCTGTAATGACTGAGCTAGACAACGAGGGTGGGTATATCTTTTACAGTTGCCTTGGCAGCATAAACAGAGCAAAGGCCCAGGAACAAGAAGCACAGGTTGTCGTCACCCACATGCTATGTAATTAAGACACGAGTCCCTTCAAGTGTGACTTTATTTTCAAAGTAAATTAACTCGGTGTAATGACCTCCAAGACTACCTCATCCCTAAAGGTCTATGAATTATCAACCGTGTGTTTAAACTCAACCTTCGTACTTCAGCCCCCCCTCACCAATCTCCCTATCCCTTCTCAACATCCTCCCCACCCCCACACTACCATTGTCCTCTCAGGAGACCACAGCAAAGTTCTAAACACTCGATACTTGGAGCTGGTCTGTGGATATAGCATCAGCATCACCTGGGAACCGTTAGAACAACCTTTTAGGCTTCAGATGGCGCCGTTCTGTCCTGGGTCCGTGTCCGCAAACTGAAACTTAAAAAACTTTTGTGTAATGTAAATGCTCCACGTGACCTGAAATCCAGTATACGCAGTCAGCCAATCCCCCAGTGCTAAGCCAACTCTGGGTTCTCTACTTAATTCCTTTTTCCTTCTCACCCCAAACAAGGTTGCCTGTGTGGCCCCCACCAGTCAGCTATTTTCTATTTTTCTCTTCCTTGTTCTTATTTTTTATCCTATACAATCTTTCTGTCTTTCCCTGCATCTTGCACTATTAAATATCAATTAAATTGTCTTATTTAATCATTTTTTAACAGAACTGATTAGAAATGCAGAATCTTCGGCCTCACTCCAGATCTATTGAACAGAATCTGGATTATAACAAAGTCTGTAAACATTTGCATAGACATGAATATTTGAAGAGAATTGTTCTAGCTCTGCTCAAAGCTACTATGCTTGAATGGAGGGAGTAAAAAGATTTATTTACCTTAACCAATATTGGTATTTTTATATTTTATGAAGAACTTTTAGACCATGTACTCTAACAACAACTCCATTTCTGTATCCTGGCCTTGCCACTTTTAGCAGTAGGACTTTGGTGGTTGTCCGTTACCTTTCTGAGACTCTGTTTCCTTGTCTGTTAAGCGGGAATAGTAATAGGACCTTAATGACAGAACTGATTTACTTTAAAGTGGTTAATATGTGTACAAGTTAGAAGAGTGTCTAATACATGTGAGTGTTGGGTATTAGCTACGATTTCACAGACATTCTTCATCTCACACAACTGCACTCCTTTGGTATCAAACTTCAGGTATGCAAGCCTCTTCTTGTAAGAAAATATCTCTAAATAATTAACATTCCGCTAATTTTCAGTATCTCTCCTTTTTTGGACTTTGCTTCTCCCTCTCCTTTTTCCCTCTCTAGTCTCTTCGTTTTGCAAAGCTGAGCGCGCCTCTGTCCCTTCTTGCCTTTTGCCCACAAACATCCATCACGGTGTAAACCTCAGAGATACTTTGTAAGAGGTATAGAAACGTTTGGCTCTGATTTGCAATCCTACTGGAAACCACAGCAAGGAGCATGAGGGCTGTAGCATCCCAAAAGAAAAAAGAAAAAAAAAAAAACCTTATGAATTAAAATTATTATTCTTTTTAGAATACACCCTCTTCACTGAAGAGCCTTTGGGTCGAGAGCAGAGCAAAACCAGTGATGACCCAGGCTTTGGAGTTGGGAATTAGTTGTGCCAAGTCTGTCTTTACAAACCGTTCCTAGCCAGGTGGCCAAGAACAAGCTGTCTAATCTCTTTTGAGTATTAGTTAACACATCGGTAACTCTTGTAAAGTGATTGTAACTATTCCAAAAGAGACTGCACTTAAAGTGCTCAGCACAATTTCTGAAACAGTAAATTCTTTGAAATATTAGCTCTCATGGTCACCATCTTTGTTTTAATAGAATTAATCAAGGAAGCAACTAGAGATAACTCTCGGAAGTACAAAACCCAATAAATAATACTAACTCATCTTCGAACTACTTAGATTTCTTCTTGTCTTTCCCTCCTAAATTCTGGTCCTCTCCTGGATCTTTAGGCTTACGATGGAACTGGAACACATGAGAGCTTTTCGCATTTTCTTTCTTCCTTTCTCTCTCCCGTTACATGTGACTTTCTCCTCCACTGCAACAACTCTTTCTTTTCCTTTAATTTGCTTTTCCTTCTTCCCACTGCATCCAATGCTTTTAGGCTTTTTTCTGTTGTTGTTTTTGTATTTCTAGAAAACTTGAGTGAAATTTTTCACACATTTTTTCCCTAGGAAAAAAAGCTAAAATAATTTTAAATGGGCTCTGGGTTATTTAATAATTTTTTGAGTTCCCCTTTGTACGTGCTATCTTTGCAAAGTGGACATTTTGATATTTTAGGAATCTTTTAAATATTTACCAGGTAACGCATCTCCAGTTAAATGCGTCATTCATCACACCAGTAGCTGAGAAGTTTCCACTGGCTCTTGAATCATGTTAGAATCATTTCTCTATTTTAATGCTTTTGTGATTTAAATTTTGTTTTACACTTTCTGTCTGATGACATAATGTAGGAAAGGTGAAAAAACAAGTTTTTGAGCACATTCGGTAGTCTCTCCAAAAAATAATTTTATTCTGTAGTCATACATTTTGGTTTTTTTTTAAGTACTCATATTCTGCTATAATTATTCTCAGTTGTGTTCAAGAAAATCTGGCTTTATTCCTATGTAGATCTAATTACATTTTTTCAAAGCCTAGGATGAACTTTTGATCTAGAGTTTAAATAAATAATGGGTGGAAGCATCTATTTTAATACACGATTATCTCCTTTTAGCATTTCTGTTTGCATTTTGATAACTACAGTGAAAATAAAACAGTGATTTCTTGTTACTATAAAAATAAATTAAAATATGAGTTAAATTTTTATTTAAAATGTTATCTCCAATTTCATTAATCCTTTATGAGGAGAAGAGTGCTATTTCCCCAATTTATTTTTTGTTGCTGAAGTTCTTCCTTAAGTAATGAAATGATTCCATGTATTTTTAGAATAATTAGAGAAGAATTCAAGAGGGGAGAAATTTAATTTTGCTGCTTTGTCAATTTGCTTTTCAGTGACCTCTTCTGGCATTTCTCAGCTGAAATCGAGTGGCTGGTCGACTGAATGAGCCAGCGTCTTGCTCATAAAGCCATAATTTCATATTTAATATATTATAATTTATTTAACATATTATTAATAATAGCATTTAAAATAAAATCAGAATTTTTCTCTGTTTAAAAATTTGTTAATCATAATTACTTGATAGCTTTTCTGTTTCTACTATTCCCCCTAGGATACAACACTTTCCAGGTAACCCTGTTTCATAATCAAGCAGAAACCTTCTGCCAAAAGTCTTGGTTATTTTTCTTTCTCCTATCTTTCTGAAGCAAAATGTCACGGTAAGTATCGAGGCCCCAACTTAGCAACACTTCCCGTAAATAAAGGAAATGGTGTCTCATCCCAAGTGCTTCAGAGCTCCTCTGAAGGCAGTGGAAAATCTGCGGAGGAAATCTTTTGAAACATAATCGTCAGCGGCCTTGGGTGGAGCCCTGAAAAAGGCCTTACCTTTCTGTATCGATGTCTCAGTTGAGGAACTTAAGATCAAAGGTCAGCTGGAATATTATAAAACGCTGTCCATAGAAACACACTTGGGTCTTGCATTTATCACTACTTTTTTTTTTTTTTTTAAAGATTTTATTTATTTATTCGACAGACAAAGATCACAAGTAGGCAGAGAGGCAGGTGGGGTGGTGGGGGGGAGAAGCAGGCTCCCCGCTGAGCAGAGAGCCTGATGCGGGGCTCGATCCCAGGACCCTGAGATCATGACCTGAGCTGAAGGCAGAGGCTTTAACCCACTGAGCCCCCCAGGCGCCCCTGTCACTACTTTTATGCCAGCCTTATGTGCCCATGCACTACTCATACAAAGTAGCAGCAACAGATAATACTTACATTAAAAATAAAGCGTATCTTAGCAGTGAAGTTACATGTATTATTTAAGTGACTCATTGCTTTATTTAGAGCCAAATCTTCCAAAGAAGTAATTATTTATTTATTCTATTATTAATGTGATTGAATCAACATAGTCTTGACGAACTAAAGATCTGAGATGAAATAGGCCTTTTGGTTGTCTATTGCTTTGTTATGATTTCAAATCTACTTGCTCACAGCTTAAGTGAGGTTGCTTTGATCTAAGAGTGAGTTTGCTTACATTGCAGTGGTCACGTCAGAATAATGTCATCAAAGTTATTATGCTACTGAGTGCTTATCCATACGAACATGTGGAGAAGTGAAGTAATGGGTACTTTATATAACAAGGATCTGTGAGGACTCAACCAAGGGAGTTCTGTCTGGACCAGGTTATTGATCTAAATAGCTCTCCAAAGGCCTTGGGACATCAGTTCCTGACCTGGAAAGGCTGTTCCTTGCTGGTAGCAGTGAAAACCACGCAGCAACCCCATGAAGGAGATCATCCTGCCTGCCAGCACCAGCACCTCTGTTCCAGTAGCGTCATTCTCTAGCACCAAGGGAGTTTCAATGTGCATGGGCAGCTAGATGTCAGCTCTTGGTTGGCTCAGCAACTCTTCTGAGAACCAGCTTGTACAAAGGTACACCTCAACTAAATTTGGACTTTGTTTTACCTCTTTTTTGCCTGAAAAAAAAAAAAAAGTGTAATTGACCTATCATTGGTTTAGGGTATGTTATTTCTTTGTTGGCTCATTAGGAGATATTACTCTGTATGCTTTTGGCTTGTGATTATAATTCCACAGTGAACTTGTGTTAAATAAATTATTGGCAAAAACAATCTCAGCCTCTGAACATAATTCGTGTGAACAAAACACCTTCAAAATTTGATTCTATTTATGACAGTCACCTATGGAATACGGAGCATAAATCTGTTCTATCAGGAACCTGAAGTTCACAGGGCATTTAGCTAAAAAAGAGAAATTTCTGGGCACCTGGGTAGTTCAGTCAGTTAAAGTTCTGACTCTCGATTTTGGCTCAGGTCAGGATCTCAGGGTCCTGGGATCAGGCTCTGGGCTCAGTGGCGAGTCTGCTTGAGATTCCCTCTCCCTCTGCCCTCCCCTCCGTGCTTTCTGTCTCTCTCTCTCTCTCTCAAATAAATAAATATTACAGAACAAAGAAAAATTTATTCCATCAAATTGGAAAAAGGGAATTGTCTAGCCTTCAAGCAAATATATGTCTGTTTTTCTTTTATCCGTAAATCAAAAAATATGTTTCCTCTTTGTCTCACGGCAATCTATAACCTAGCAGATAAAAACAATGTTAATGTAGCTTTCTGCAAAAGTCACAGGTGGTTCTTTGAAAATCTCAACTGTAATAGCTCAAGTCAACCCACAGTCTACATATTGTTTATAACAACACCTGAAGAGGTTCATTTACTCAGAATATGTAAAAACAACAGGATTTGTTGAGATCGTAGTCCAGCCAATGGGAAAAGATCCCCTCTTGTTCAGCTGCCCTTTACTTGGATTCTCCAGCATGGTATTTCCTTGGTTTTCCTCCTCCTCTACTGGTCGCTCCTTCTCAATCTCTTTCACTGATTTTTCTTCATCTCTCTAACTATAAGCAATGAAGGGCTTCACTAAGTAGGTAAGGTACTTACCCTCTAACCTTTTCTATTTACACTAACTTCCTGGGTAATCTTTTCATTCACTCGGATTTAAACACCATGTATGCTCTGGTGACTCTCATACGTGTCCATATGGTCCAGATCGTGCCTCGGAACTTGACTTCTATATTCGAATGCCTACTGCACATTTTCACTTGGCTATTTAGTAAGCATAACAAACTCAACTAGTCCACAATTAAAATCCTGAGCTGTCCTTACAAATTTCTCTTTCTACCATCTTTTCCATTTAAAATATGGCACCTCCAGCTTCCAGTGGCTGAAGGCAAAAGTATTGAGGGCAATTCTTGACTTCTCCCTTTCCCTTATACTTACATTCAATCCATCAGCACATCCTGTCTGTTTTACCTTCAAAATAGATCTAGAGTCCAAATACTTTCCACCACATCTCTGACCTGAATCATTTTAATAGTTTTATAATAGTCTTCATAAATTAAATTTTGCTCTTTACTGTTAACCCAATTCAAACATACCAGATACTGCTACTTCCTACTCAAATCCTATAGTAGTTTCTAAACTTTTTTCTAAACTTTTCAGTCTGACTTACCCTAAATTTTATTTCCCAGGTTCATGATCATAGGACCACATCTTCCAAATGATGTTTCCATGCTTTAAAAGGTGCTCATGATATCTAGGAGTTTTCTTTTATGAAATGAGTCATTGCACTTTGCCTAAGACTAGAGGTTGAGACCAGGTCTTTTCTGATAAACTAAGTTCCTTCTACTATTTTGTATAAATGTTGTTTACCATGGCGTGGGATTTGAGGTAGGGCATGTTTTTGAATCCTTACCTGGCCAAGGTATAATTAATTCCTAAATTTATTGTGAAAGCCTGTTAGCCCGTTGAGTATGGAGACATAGGGATAAGAGGAGGCACAGGAAGAGTCCATAGATAAACATACACCGAAACCACTAAGTATTTAGTAGACCAGAGGATTCGTATCTGAGAGATCTTTTGTCTAGTAAGAAATAGTTATGTTTACTAGACAAGATGGAGAAGGACATCATCTCTGTGCTCTTAAGGTACACTTCTCAGTGTTGGACCAGAAATCAAATTGCTATTGGTTCTCATGACCAGCAAAATCAGTGGTTATTTGTGAGGCAAAGCTGAGAAGAGACGTCAAAGTATGATCTAGATTTACTGGAAATTCTCAATCCAGAGGTAGAAAATTTTGCCATATAACCAAGGTATCACACAAACTGGAGGACATTACAGAACATTCAAATTAGCTCAAGAATATCTGAAAGTCTACCCCCATTCATTGCAATTCATGAGGCTATAGGCTCTAGAGTTCCAAGGGGCGCTGTCATTCGTACCACCATATTAGAAGGAGAAAGCATTAAGAAATGTCATGTTCACTCCGAATTAAGTTTAAAGTGGGAGAAGATGAAATTCAGCAGGAGAAGGTGAGAAGTTAATAAAGAAATGCTCAGTGCCATTTGATACCAATCAATTCTTCAGCCTTTGGCTCTGAGGGCAAGCAGATACACGCAGTAAGAATGCAGGGCATAACTGAAAGTTACTGTGTAGACAATTAGTTTTGTTTCTGATACTACAAAGCCTTCCATAGCCAGTATAAACATTTTAGATTCTAGGTATCTAGGTTGTTTGTGGATTGGAGTAGCTTTTCCATTTGCCACAGAAAGTAGAGGTGGAGTTTAACATATCAATTTAAATTAGGATATATGGATTTCACTGGGCTTTTTTTTTTTTTTCCCCCTGAAACCAGGACCAATAGGATATACAAATACTGTGTGATGGACCATAACAGCTACTTGAAGTACATGCCCCATGCTTACTTCTGGGAATTATTTTGTGAGTTGTAAGAGACTTCAAGCTTAAAGTCTTCACAATCAACCTCAACTGGTCTATACTATCGTAGACACTCAAAAGTATCTTCTGGATGCAAGAATAAGGAGGTGAATGTTTGAATGGTTGGATTAGTGGATAAACATATGAATTAATGATAAAAAAAAAGAAGAAGAAGTATCTATCCTCAATGATCTCCCAGTCTCTGAGGAGGACAATCTATGAGGAAGACAGAGGTAGAAAATAAAACAAATGAGTTAAGTGGTATGCTGGAGGTAATTCAAAAGCAGCGCAGTGTCGCCAAAGATGGAGCCTTCTTCTTTGTGAAGTTTTCATGGGGGTAGAGAAGAAGGGTGATGCTTGAATTATTAGTCAACCCTATTCACAAATGTCTTAGCTTTATTTGCCATTACCCTTAAACAGCATGATTTCATTTTGCTTCATGGGAGCATACCTAAGAACTTCGCTGTTTTTTCACTTATTGCTTCGTATTTTAAAACAGCAAACATTCCTGATTAGAACTGCTTTTCTGATTCACTGAAAGTTGTTCTTGATTACCATTAAAATACATAAAACTCAAAATTATTTTTTTGAGAAATTAAGTTGCCTTAATATAATGGATTTATTTCTCCATTTACATTTCTAATAATGTTTCTAACTTCTACGATTGACTTCTAAGTTTAAGATGTAACTTAGCAGAAGACAGAAGTTGGGAGATGGCTGCAGAGTAGGAGGACCTGAGACTCATCTTGCCCGTGAATACAACTAGATAACTATCAAATCATCCTAAATACCCCAGGCATTGACGTGAAGACTGTCAGAACAAACTCCACAACTAAAAGTAGAGAAGAGCCACATCGAAAAAGAAAGTGTGGAGATGCAGTTTGGGAAAGAAACAGATCATGGCTGCTTGAGCAGAGAGGGAGCTGTGGAAAAGAGTGAGAGACAGACAAGCACACAGGGGAGCACACAGGGAAAACAAATCCCCATAACGATTGGCTCAGAAAGTGAGACGGGCCAAACTTCATGAGTTCTTGCAACTTGGGAGGGCTTAGAGCATAGAGTTTTAAAGGTCAGTGGGTTTGGCTCTGGGAGGGCTTAGAGGACATCAGGGCTGCTCTTGGGGAGAAGGCAGACAGACAACACGTGCACACACATTGTGAAAACAGAGATCTGAAGAGAGCCCGGGGAACACAGTGGAGAGGTTATTCACTCATCCTGGAGTATGTCCCAGATATTCCCAGAGATACCCTATGGGAACGAAAGAACTAGCTGTGCCATTTCCTACCCCCACCCCGCAGCACAAGCACAGGACCACCCATGGGAACCAGTGCAGGACAATATTCGCTACCCAACTTGCTTACTCTAAGACTTGCCCGCCCCCCCGCCACCACCCAGTGGAACTGCTCCCCGCCCCCAGTCATGCCTGCCTAGTCCTGGCATGGTGGGACCCTTCCTCCAGAAGACACGCCCTATCCCTCATGACACTGGCTCCATACACAACAGTTTTACAGAGACTTGTTTCCTGCAGTGGTGGTACCAGGTCTCGCTTCACAAATAGACCAGAGCATACCTAGTAAAAACATGCTACATTCGGGCCAGGGACCAGACACTGTCCACAACAGGCAAAGAAAGCCTCTGTAGATGACTAGCCTGAAGGATAAAGTGACCAAGACAAAACAGCAGAGCACACACAACACACACTGGAAATACTTCCAGAATTTCTGGGCCCTGAGGAAACTACACAGCAGGGCACTTCAAGGCCTCTTCTTCATAAGGACATTACGTTCAAGAACAAGAGACAGAGCTGACATCCCTAACACACGGAAACAGGCACAGAGACTTAGACAAATGAGAAGACACAGAAACTTTATCAAATGAAAGAACAGAACAAGTCTGAAGCCAGTTACCTAAGTGAAACAGATATAAGGTACTATGCCTGATACAGAATTTAAAGTAATGATCATAAGGATACTCACTGGACTTGAGAACGAGTAGAAGACAGGAGTGAGACCCTCAACAGAGGGAAAGGGAATAATACAGCAGAGATAAAGTGTTCAATAAATGAAATGAGAAACGTGTTTCACAGAATGAACAGGATGGAAGAAGCAGAGGAATGAATTAGTGAGCTCAAAGAGAAATGGAAAGTAATCAAGTTGAACAAAAGAGAGAAAAAAGAATTATGTAAAACAAGAACATACTTAGGCAATCCCATGACTCCATCAAATGTAATAATGTCCGTGTTACAGAAGTCCCAAAGGAAGAGAGAAAAAAGGGGGCGGAAAAATTTTTGAAGAAATAAAAGCTCAAAACTTCCCTAACCTAGGGAAGGAAATAGATATCCAGATCCAGGAGGCATAAAGAACTCCCATCAAAATGAACAAAAGTAGATCCACACTAAGACATATTATAATTAAATTAGCAAAATATAGTGATAAAGAAAAGATTTTAAAAGCAGTAAGAAAAAAGAAGACAGTAACTTACAAGGGGAAATCCATATTGTTAGCATACGTTTTACCAGAAACTTTGCAAACCAGCAAGGCTATCATTCAGAATAGAAGGAGAGATCAAGAGTTTCTCAGATAAACAAAAACGAAAGGAGTTCATGACCACTAAACCAGTCCTGCAAGAAATATTAAGGAGGAATCTTTGAGTGGAAAGGAGAGACCAAAAGTAACAATATAAAGGCAGGAAACAAAAAGCCAGTAAAAACGACGATTTCTGAAAAAACAAACAAACAAACAAACAAAAAAACAAAACAAAAAAAAAAACAAAACAAAAAACACCAATGACAGAACTTACAAAATAAAAAGATATAAAATATAACAAATACTTAAAACATGGGGAGGAGAGGAATAAAGAATGGATTCAAACTTAAATGACCACCAAGTTAATATAGACTGTTATATACAGAAGAGGTTAAATACAAACCTAATGGCAACCATATATCAAAGACTAATTAATATGCAAAGAACAAAGACAAAGAGACCCAAATTAAAGAAAATTTAATAACCATTAAAGAAAATCAGCAAAACATGAGAGAAAGACTAGAATGGATTAAAGAAAATCTTCAGAAACAACAGAATAATAAAATGATGGTAAACAGATATTAATAATTACTTTGAATGTAAATGAACTAAATGCCCCAATCAAAAGACATAAGGTGACAGAATGGATAAAAAAGCAGGACCCAGGGCACATGGGTGGCTCAGTGGGGTAAGCCTCTGCCTTTGGCTCAGGTCATGATCTTAGGGTCCTGGGATCGAGCCTCGCATCAAGCTCTCTACTCAGTGGGGAGCCTCCTTCCCCCCCCCCCGCCCCCGCCGCCTACTGCTCTGCCTACTTGTGATTTCTCTCTCTGGCAAATAAATAAATAAAATCTTAAAAAAAAAAAAAAGCAGCACCTATCTATATGCTGCCTTCAAGACACTCATTTTAGACGTAAAGCTACCTGCAGATTGAAAATGAGGGGATGGAGAAATAATCTATCTTGCAAATGGATGTCAAGAGAAAGCCAGACTAGCAATTCTTATTTCGGACAAAATAGATTTTAAAACAAAGACTGTAACAAGAAACAAAGAAGGACACAATATACTTATAAAGGGGACAATTCAACATGAAGATACAACACTTGTAAATATTTATACACCCAGAATGGGAGCACCCAAATACATAAAACAGTAACAAACATATAGGAATTAACTGAAAATAATACAATAATAGTAGGGGACTTTAACACTCCACTTACATCAATGGATAGACGATCTAAACAAAAAATCAACAAGGAAACAATGTTCTGAAGGACACACTGGACCAGATGGATTTATCAGATATATTCAGAACATTCCATCCCAAAACAGCACAATGCACATTCTTTTCAAGGGCACCTGAACATTATCCAGTGTAGATCACATAGCAGCCTATAAAACAAGCCTCAACAAGTTCAAGAAGATTGAAGTCATATCATGTGCCTTTTCTGATCACAATGCTATGAAACTAGAAATCAACCAGAAAAAATCTGGGAAGACCACAAATACATGGAAGTTAGATAACATGTTACCGAAAAGTGAATGAGTCAACCAGCAAAAAAGAAGAAATAAAACAGTGCATGGAAATAAATGAACATGAAAACACAACAGTCCAAAATCACTAGGTTATAGCAAAAGCTGTTCTAAGAGGGAGGTTTATAGCAATACACAGGCCTACTTCAAGAAGCACGAAAAATCTCAACAACCTAACTTTACACCTCAGGGAGCTAGAAAAAGAACAGCAAACAAAACCCGACACCAGGAGAGGGAAGGAAATAATAAAAATTAGATCGTAAATAAATTATATAGAAACTAAAAATAATAGAACAAATCAATAAAACCAGAAAATGACAGTAATAAATAAAATCACAAATAAGAGAGGAAAAAATAACAACCAACATCACAGGTATACAAATAATTATAAGAGATTATGAAAAACTACATACCAACAAACTGGACAACCTAGAAGAAATAGATAAATTTCTAGAAACACACAAACTACTAAACTGAAACAAGAAAAAATAGAAAATATAAACAGACCAATAACCAGCAAAGAAACTGAATCACTAATCAAAAAACTCCCCCCACCCAAAAAAAAAAAACCTCCCAACAAACAGAAGTCCAGGACCAGATGGCTTCACAGGCAAATTCTCCCCAGCATTTAAAGAAGAGTTAATACCTATTCTTCTTAAACTATTCTAAAAAAAAAAAAAAAAAAAAAAAGGAAAAAAGTAAATTTCCAAATTCATTCTATAAGGCCAGCATTACCCTGGTGCCAAAACCAGATAAAGACACCACTTAAAAAGAGAACCACAGGACAATATCCCTGATAGACATGGATGCAACAAAATACTAGCAAACTGAACCAAACAATACATTAAAAAAAAAACGTTCACCATGCTCGGTGGGATTTATTCCTGGGTTACAAGGTGGTTCAATATTCGCAATGTGATATATCACATCATTAAGAGAAAGGATAAGAACCATATGATCGTTTCAAGACACACAGAGAAAACACTTAATGACGTGCAGTATCAGTTCACGAAAAAATCCCTCAATAAAGTAGTTTCAGAGGGAACATATCTCGATATAAAAAAAAAAAGGTCATATATGAAACACCCATAGCTAACATCATCCTTAATGGGGAAAAACAAGAAAAGGATGTCCACTCTCACCACTTTTATTCAACACAGTACTGGAAGTCCTAGCTGCAGCAATCAGATAACAAAAATAAATAAAAGGCATCCAAATCAATAAAGAAGAAGTAGAATTTTCACTATTTCAGATGGCATGCTACTATATATAGAATGCACTAAAGACGCCACCCAAAAACTGCTAGAACTGATTTCAGTAAAGTTGCAGGACACAAAATGAATGTACAGAAATCTGTTGCATTATCTATACAACCAATAATGAAGCAGCAGAAAGAGAAATTAAGAAAATAATCTCATTTATAATTGCACCAAAAATAATAAGATACCTGGGAATAAACCTAACCAAAGAGGTGAAAGAATTATATTCTGAAAACTACATAAAACTGATGAAAGAAACTGAATGAAAGAAACTGAAAACGACACATAGAAATGGAAACTTTGCAGAATGGAAGAACAATTTTTGTTAAAATGTCTATACTACACAAAGCAATCTACACATTTAATGCAATCCCTATCGAAATACTAACAGCATTTTTCACAGAACTAGAACAAACTATTCTAAAACTTTATGGAACCACAAAAGACCCAGGATAACCAAAGCCATCTTGAAAAAGAAAAGCAAAACTGGAGGCATCATGACTCTGGATTTCAAATTCTATTACAGATCTGTAGTAATCAAAACAGAATGGTACTGGCACAAAAACCAGACTCATAGATCAATGGAACAGAATACAAACCCAGAAATAAACCTACAACTGTAATAAAACTCAGTGTCAATTAATCTTCAACAAAGCAAGAAAAAATATCCAGTGGGGAAAGGACAGTCTCTTCAATGACTGGTGTTGGGAAAGCTGGAGAGCAACTTGCAAAAGGAAAAATCTGAACCACTGTCTTCCACAATATGCAAACATAAATTCAAAACGGATGAAAGACATAAATGTGAGACCTGAAACCCTAAGAATCCTAGAAAAGAATATAAGCAGTAACCTCTTTGACAACAGCTGTAGCAACTTTTTTCGAGATATGTCTCCTGAGGCGAGGAAAGCAAAAGCAAACAATAAACGATTGGGACTCCATCAGGATAAAACGCTTCTGCACAAGGAAGGAAGCAACGAAACTAAAAGGCCACCAGGGGAATAGAAGATATTTGCAAATGACATATCCTTCTAGCATCTTAGTAGCCAAATCCTAGTAAGTCTCTTCTGTTTTCATGGTTCACGTTGGGTACTATTTTGATATACCCCCCAAAGGATATAGTATATACACTGTTCTCCAGGACTGGATTTAAGAAGTTCTGATCATCCTGATTTGATTTAGGGAATACTCAAATCTAAGATGACTTCTTAGACTAAGGTATCTTAGTAGTTGAGCTGGTTAATCTCAGTTACTATCTACTGATTTATATTAGTTTAAAGCTTAAAGGGTACCTTCTTCTTGACACTATACCCAAATTCAAAGACTTAGTATATTATTTGATATATTGACCACAACATTCAGAGTTGAGATGGGATTCAGCTATCTATACAGAAAATAATTCACTCATTCAGTGACTCACTCAAGAGTTCGTCAAACTCCTATCAGATGCTCTACACTCTTCAAGACTCTAGGGAAAGTGATGGACAAGACAGCGAAATATTGGCTTTGATCGATCTGATCTATTTTTGGGGAGGCAGATATTACACCAATAAATAGTATATAATAATATATAATCTGTATAATATAATATCAGTAATTATATAGAGTGATGCATTATCATGATAAACAGAATACAAAACTCTATTGCATGAAAATGGCATTTCACTTTTATGGTCATTCTCCTAAAGACTCGTAACCATAATCTAACTAAAAGAAAAACATCAGACAAACCCAAATTGAGAGACATTCTACAAAATTCTTGACCAGCATTCCTCAAGACTGTCCAGATCATCAAAAACAAAGGAATTCACAGTTTAGAGGATCCTAACTCTACCAGGTGACTGCCCCAGTTTTATAAGAATAAATATACTACTTAAATAGGACTTTGGCTGATACATTAATCCTTTTTCATGGATGCTGCAATGCTGGCCCCCCCTCAAAAAAAAGAACTGAATCAATTATTTTTACATATTTTAAAGGCAGTGTTTTATAATCAAACAAATACTTTTAACATTTAAGTTCCCTGAATCAGCACATTTCAAGCAGTGAACACATCTGCAACTACTGCTTAATCCCCAAAGAACACGCTCTTTTAATCAATTAAGCTCATTACATTTGAATGCTCATTTCCTTCTAATACACTAACATATAAAAAACAGTGTGTTTATGATTAGCAGGGCAATTAAATAACTTTCTGAAAATAAATCTCCTAGAGAAGTTTTATTTTATTTATTTTTTATACTTTTTAAAAAAGATTTTATTTATTTATTCGACAGAGAGAGAGGCCACAAGTAGGCAGAGAGGCAGGCAGAGAGAGAGGAGGAAGCAGGCTCCCCGATGAGCAGAGAGCCCAACGCGGGGCTCGATCCCAGGACGCTGAGATCATGACATGAGCCGAAGGCAGAGGCTTAACCCACTGAGCCACCCAGGCACCCTTCCTAGAGAAGTTTTAAAAACATATTTCTCAAGTTTAAAAACATATTTCTAAGGGATCTTCCACTATTTCCCTGGGATGGGTGGTCAGAAAGGACACCACGTAGGAAATGACATTCGATCTGCAGTAAGAGTGATGACGAACCTGCCGTGTGAAGAACGAGGGAAAGGAATTCCAGTCAGAAGGAAGGACAAATTTAAAGATGCAGAGACTTAAGTTATATCGATTCCCTTTCAAAGTACCCTTTATTTATGTCCTAGACATGGAGCTCTACTTCTGAAAGGGTTTTGTCTAACTTGTATTGGAGTCACACTCATGAAGCAGAAAAGAGGCAAATCTCGGGATCACAGAGTTGTAGGGCACATGGAGGTCTGTAGTCCAATTTTCACACTGTGTAAATGAGACAAGGGAGGACTGGAGAGGCTAACGGACGAAGCTTACATAGTCTCTGGCTCACAGAACCCGATTATTTCACCCTCCCATAAACAATGTTCAAAATGGATCTACATGATTTAGTTATAAAATTCTCACTTTCAATTATTTAAAAAGCACTAGCCTAAAACAAATTTGTAGCATGTTTTCACAATCAGTTTAATTTCCCCAAATGGGCCTGTTACCACTGTGTAACCCCTACTGAACTTAGCCATTTATAAGAGGATTAAACAATGCCATGTTTTTATTCACTGGTAGATTCTAAAAACAGAGTAAGTAAGGGCAACCTGAAGTTAGAATCTGGTCAAGAGTGAAAGCAGAAATAAGCAGATCATTACAACATGAAACCCAAATAAAGGTTAAACTAACACATAAACAGAAGCTAAAGTCTTTATAAATAAATCAGACTTTCTCACATGAAATAGCATTTATTACACAATGAAAGATTATTACTGAGAAATTTTCTTCTAAGTAATTGGAAAAGCAAAGAATTCTATTTGCTGTGCCTGGAGGAGAAATGGTCTTAAATTATGTATCATAAACAAGTAATAACAAAGAGGAAATACTTTGTAGAAATTACAGTAACACTGGAGGAGTCTCTGATCCCAGGGCACTTCCTACCATTGTCATGATTTATAGTCAACTCCTCAACAGATCAAGGCTGGTCAAATGTTATGATGAGACACACATCTTTTTGAACATAGTTACTAAGTTATTGTTTTCTCAGGCACATTTTTCAAATAAACTACATTCTCAATGATTTTTCTCCCTAATAAAGATTTACCTGAAAAGTTGAAAATGAAAGACCTTTAATACATGTTTTAAATTATGTTTGTTAGGGTGATGTGCACAGTATATTTATGTTTAATTTTTTTATAGCACTGGGTCATGGAGGGACAATAATTTGGTTCAGAATAATGTGATTCAGTAATTAAGACTAATGGATGAATTACAAGCATTATCTAACTGATAAAATCCTATAAAGAATATTAATCAATGTGTGCAAATGATTTTTAGAGGACTGTGTTTTTTAATCTGTTGTCTCTACTTCCTCTTAACTCTTCCCTTGACTCCTTTTTGACTTAAGGCCTCATTAATCTATCATATTTTAAAATGAATTAAAAACCGTAGTCTCTTCTGTTCCCAAACTAATAGCATTTACTGTTACTTTTCCTTGACCTTACTATGAAATCTTTTCTCATCTTTAAGAATGTCATTTTCCTCCCAAACATCCCTGATGTTGGTCCTCAGATAATCTTATTCATTGACCTTTCTTTTTTTTTTTTTTTTTCATTGACCTTTCTTAGTATGGTGTCAGCTCCACTCCACTCCAATGTACCTCACATGTGGTCTGTGTTCAAGGGCTCCAGCCTAGATTTTCTACTCATTTTGGCTTCATATTGTAATGTGGAAAATTGAAGGATAACATATATATATTTTCATATAATTTTAGTCAAGATGAATTAGTTTTTTGAAAAATTTTTGACTCTCCATGTTGATCAAATGCATCAGATAAATGCTGTCTACTGTACTCACAAGGTTTTGGAAAAGACAAAGGCAAATCTTGTAGACAAAACACTCACTATTTCTCCTAGAGGTCAACAAAGATTTGGATCAGAAGGTGACTTAAGAGTCTTTCCAACAATAAGCAGCACCTTGTAGAAGAAGTTCCCACAGATACTGATAGAGTATTAGGTTTCCAAAAAATCAAAAACTTGGACAGATATACATGGGATGTTCTCCACGTTTGAGTGCTGCCATATTACTTGAATAACTCATTCAGTGGATCTGACTAAAATGGCAGGGGGAGTAACTTGAGTCATTTTAGGTTTTCTTTTTTTTTTTTTTAAACATATTACTATTTAGCTGACTTGACATAAACAGAATCACTTCAGAGTCTGTAGGTGGTCACTATGGTGCTCCATATATATATTTTTAATGTATTGCTTAAAGAGGCTATTAGTTTTACTCACAAAAATTATTTAGGCAATTTCTATCTGAAGCATTTTTAACCTCTGAACTTTCTTTATATTTAATTTCTACTTACAGCAATTCGGCAGTTCTAAATAGTCAATATGGAGCCAGTAAAATAAATGTGACTCTATTACATACGTTCTGACTTACGAGATTTCATAATGCAGTCTCATAAATCAGGAAACATGAACAAGAAGCTATGAATCATGTCAAATTTACAAAGCTACATATGAATTAGGAACCAGAATCTCAAAATAATACTGTAAATAAAATCCAAATCACAAAACCCACAGTCCCGCTTACTAATAAAGAAACAAAGTGTATGATCCTGTTTTGAAGTTCACTGAATAAATTAATAAGGAGTCAGCTTATGCACTTGTCTAGGCAAACCAAATCTAACTTTTCAGTTTGTTGTCTGAATCTCAGTTTTCAAATTATTATACATCTCTCTTATGTCTCACTTTAGAGGTTAGCTTTTCGACTTTTTATTTTAAAACACTTTTAAATTTATAGAAACATTGCTATAGTCCTAAGAATTCCCATTACTGTCACAAAATACCCAAGTCACTGACATTTAAAATCATTTTAAATACTTATGTTTCTTTCTCTCTCTTTCTATGTAATTTATATATAGCATATACATTTTTCTAAACTACTAGGGTATAAGCTGCAGGTACTTTATTACTGCCAAAGATTTCAATATATATTTCCTGAAAGACAAAGATACTTTCTTACATAATCAGAGTACATCAAAATCAGGAAACTAAAACTGATACAGTACCATCATCAATCCGCAACCCTAACCCTAACCCTAACTCTATAGCAAAAACCAACCAACCAACCAATCAACAAATAAGTAAATAATATCTACAGTCAGAGACCCAGTGCAGGATAACATGTTGCATTTAATTGTCATGTCTCCTTATGCTCCTTCAATCTGGTACAATTTCTCTGTATTTCTTGTGTTTTGTAACCTTGTTGTTTTTTAAGTGTATGGGTCAATTATTTTGTAGAACTTTGGGTTTGTTGGATGTTTACTCATAACTAGATTCATTTTAACCAGAATACCCCCAGAAGTGTTGCTATGTTCTTCACAAGAATATATTACAATGTAACATTACTAGTGACATTAGCTTTTACATTACTAGTGACATTACCACATTAGGTGGTAACTGCTAGGTTTCTCCACTATAACATTACATTTTTCTTTATATTTAATAAGTATTTTGTGGACAAATACTCCAAGATAATGTAAATGAATTTTCTTCTCTTTTCAGGCATATTTTAAATATAAACTATATTCTCAGTATTCACCCATGAGTTCTGGAATACATTTAGGAATTTTGTGTGAATAGATTACTATAATGTTGGTCTAATGATGATAATTCTATTATTTCTTCTCCATTTGTTTTCCCATCACCATTTATTGAAGGGACTTTCGTTTCCCTGTTGTGTATTCTTGGTACCCTTATCACAGACTAGTTGACTGTATGTGCATGTTTATTTCTGGGCCCTCTTTTCTGTTCCATTGGGCTCTGTGTCTGTTTTTATGCCAGTATCGTATCACTTTGATTACTATAGCTTTGTAATATAGTGCGAAATCAAGACAGGTCATGCCTCCCACTTTGGTTTTCTTCCTTAAGATTGTTTCGGCTATTGAGGTCTTTTGTAGTTTTATATAAATTTCAGGATTGCTCTATTTCTATGAAAAATGCTATCGTAATTTTGAAAAAGATTGCATTAAATCTGTAAACTACTTTGGGCAGTATGGAAATTTTCACAATTATAATTCTTCTGATCTAAGAATACAATGTATCTTTCATCTGTATCTTTGTCAATTATAGTTTTCATAAATGCATTTTTTCTTTCATGCATTGTTTTCCCCCAAACTCTTCCTTATCAGTAGCCCTCTGATTCCTCAGTTCTTATGATTTCTGTTTCCCTTGAATCTTTCCAATACTGAGATACTGAATTTTCGGGTTATTACTTACACTGTTACTCTTGTTTTCTGTTCACAACCAATAAAACTCAGCAATTTCTCCACTTTATTATGCCTTATGTTCCACAAGTTCCACCTGCTGTCTGCAATGAGGTCCTCACTGACAGCTGACCAACTGGTGATCCAGCTACAAAATTCCCATTTATTTTCTGTTTCAACACTATTCTTGATACTGTCTGCCATAGTTCAGCTTCTTAGAAAATAAACTCTTGAGAAAAATATGTTTGGAAGTGGTTTATTGGGAAGTATTCTCAGGAACCACTCTAAGAAACGAGGAAAGGGGAACTGGGTAAGGGAGACACTGAATTAATTGCAATCCACTTACAACAGAGAACTTGGCTAAACCCAAGAAAGCCCTGAAGCCACAGTGGCTCTTTGGAGAAGTCCCAAATTGAAAAAATGTGGCCAGGCCTTCATAGCCTATTAGATGTAGACTACCTCTGTGAAGATAGTTTTTGTGTCTTTGACCAAGAGTGATGCCCCAGGAGCAATTCAGCTATTACTATTATCAAACAATACTTCTCACAGCTGGAAAAAAAAAATGAGTGCCTCAGTGCTGAAGCAGAGAATCTGGTGGTGCACCACAGTATCCATAGCATTACAGTACCCATTAACATTCCCTTTGTGGAGTGCCCACATCTTACAAAAACATCACGGCTTTTAAATTAATTTTGTCAGTGCTCATTTGGTTTGCTTCCAGTATTTTTCACTTGTAAACCATGCTGCTAAAATAGTCTTGTACATGTCTTATGGCGTACTTATGAAAAGATGCTTCCAGGAATGAGTTTAAAAGATAATTTCACAAAGTGCTCAACCGTTTTGAAATTAGTTGGACAAATTTTGACTCTCAACAGCAATTTTGATCCATATACTCTCCAACATTTGATTTTGTCCAACTTCACGAATTTTCCCCATCTAGAGGTCATTAGATGATATTTCCTTGTATCTTACTTTTTTTTTCTTGTAAATCAGTTTTAGGTATAAATGAATTAAATTAGAATTGTGGCACTCCTAATAAAGATAGCTTTTAAAAATGATAATATATTTGAAAAACTAATTTTTTTTTTTTTTTTTTAGATTTTATTTATTTGTCAGAGAGAGAGAGAGAGCACGAGAGAGCGAGCACAGGCAGACAGAGTGGCAGGCAGAGGCAGAGGGAGAAGCAGGCTCTCCGCCGAGCAAGGAGCCCGATGTGGGACTCGATCCCAGGACACTGGGATCATGACCTGAGCCGAAGGCAGCCGCTCAACCAACTGAGCCACCCAGGCGTCCCTGAAAAACTAATTTAAATGAGCATGTGTTATAACTAGCTGATCTATAACCAGCTCTGAGAACCCAAGTGGAAGGGCATTTGTTTTTAAAGTTGTCAAACCATTATGAACTCTTCAAGAACATATTATCTAAATTACTAATATTTTCTTTATAATTACCTCAGCATGGGTTCCCATATGCCTATTTCAATGGGGATAATACTCTGGGTACTTTGAAAAGGTATTTGGTATTAGGTTCGCTAATCTCTATTAGTGATTATCGACACTGATCTTGAAACTGGTATTAAACAGGTAGAGGTTTTTTCTTTTCTTTTTAAAAAAAACTAATTTCCCTCATTAAACTCTATTCTTATATATAGGAGGAAACTCTGTAACTATTTGGGAAATGGAGTTGCTTTAGTGCAGTATTTGTGAATACCTCTGGACTCCTTTTCATTCATTCATTCAACTAATATGAATTGAACTTTTTTTCATTTCATGTGCTATGTGACTTTGGATCACAAGACAGGTGCCTCTTCTACAAACAGTAAGTGTATAAAAGAATGAAACTTATTCATACCTTCTTTTACCCAAACAAGGTTCAAGAGAGTAAGACTATGCAATGTAGATAAGCCTCATATTCTATTAACCAATAAACAATCTTATTTGGTATACACACATAGCAACCACTAATTGACCATAATGATCGCATACTCTTCCTAAGCTATTTCTAACAACTAAAACTGTGTGTATGATACATTCAGCTCATCGCATTACTCACTCAAATCCACCTCCTAACAACTATATCCTCAAATGTATGATTTGCAAACACACATTGTGTTGCTATCTTACACAACTCGTCTGGTATTTGCATGAATATTGCCTCCTCCCCTCCCCCACCCTTTAGCCTGCCTTTCCCAACTGGCTCTTTACCCAGGAGAAACCCTATTAATTATATTCCCTTTACCTTCCAAATAGAATATTTTCTTTCTTTTTTTTAAATTAAATTAAATTTTTTTCAGTGTTCCAAAATTCATTGTTTATGCACCACACCCAGTGCCCTATGCAATCTGTGCCTTCCACAATATCCACCACCAGGCTCACCCCACCCCCTACACTCTCCTCCTCCCAAACCCTCAGTTTGTTTCTCAGAGTCCGCAGTCTCTCATGGTTTGTCTCCCCCTCTAGTTTCCCCCAACTGCCTTCTCCTCTCCATCTCCCAATGTCCTCCATGTTATTCCTTATACTCCACAAGTAAGTGAAACCATATGATAATTGACTCTCTCTGCTTGACTTATTTCACTCAGCATAATCTCTTCCAGTCCCGTCCATGTTGATACAAAAGTTGGGTATTCGTCCTTTCTGATGGAGGCATCATACTCCATAGTGTATATGGACCACATCTTCCTTATTCTTTCATCCATTGAAGGGCATCTTGGTTCTTTCTACAGTTTGGTGACCATGACCATTGCTGCTATGAACATTGGGGTACAGGTGGCCCTTCTTTTCACTACATCTGTATCTTTGGGGTAAATACCCAGTAGTGCAATTGCAGGGTCATAGGGAAGCTCTATTTTTAATTTCTTAAGGAATCTCCACACTGTTTTCCAAAGTGGCTGCACCAGCTTGCATTCCCACCAACAGTAAAAGAGGGTTTCCCCTTTCCCCACAACTTCTCCAACACACACTGTTTCCTGTCTTGCTAATTTTGGTCATTCTAACTACTGTCTTGTTCATTTTGGCCTAACTGGTGTAAGGTGGTATCTCAATGTGGTTTTGATTTGAATCTCCCTGATGGCTGATGATGATGAACATTTTTTCATGTGTCTGTTCGACATTTGTATGTCTTCTTTGGAGAAATATCTGTTCATGTCTTCTGCCCATTTTTTGACGTGATAATCTGTTTTGTGTATGTTGAGTTTGAGGAATTCTTTATAGATCTTGGATATCAGCCCTTTGTCTGCAGTGTCATTTGCGAATATCTTCTCCCATTCCGTGGGTTGCCTCTTTGTTTTGCTGACTGTTTCCTTTGCTGTGCAGAAGGTTTTGATCTTGATGAAGTCCCAGAAGTTCATTTTCACTTTTGTTTTCTTTGTCTTTGGAGACATATCTTGAAAGAAGTTGCTGTGGCTAATGTCGAAGAGGTTACTACATATGTGCTTCTCTAGGATTTTAATAGATTCCTGCCTCACATTGAGGTCTTTTATCCATTTCGAGTTTATCTTTGTGTACGGTGTAAGAGAATGGTTGAGTTCCATTCTTCTATACATAGCTGTCCAGTTTTCTCAGCACCGTTTATTGAAGAGACTTTTTTCCACTGGATATTTTTTCCTGCTTTGCCAAAGATTATTTAACCATAGAGTTGAGGGTCCATATCTGGGCTCTCTATTCTGTTCCACTGGTCTATGTGTCTGTTTTTGTGCCAGTACCATGCTGTCTTGGTGATCACAGCTTTGTAGTAAAGCTTGAAATCAGGCAATGTGATGCCCCCAGTTCTGTTTTTCTTTTTCAACATTTCCTTAGCAATTCAGGGTCTCTTCTGGTTCCACAAAAATTTTAGGGTTTTTTGTTTGGAAAAATGTCAGTGGAATTTTGATTGGGATGGTATTGAAAGTATAGATTGCTCTAGGCGGTATAGACATTTTAACAATGTTTATTCGTCCGATCCAAGAGCATGGAATGGTCTTCCATCTTTCTGTGTCTTCTTCAATTTCTTTCATGAGCGTTCTGTAGTTCCTCGAGTACAGATCCTTTACCTCTTTGGTTAGGTTTATTCCCAGGTATCTTATGGTTCTTGGTGCTGTAGTAAATGGAATCAATTCTCTGATTTCCTTTTCTATTTTTTTCATTGTTAGTGTATAAGAAATCAACTGATTTGTACATTGATTTTGTATCCTGTCACATGACTGAATTGCTGTATGAGTTCTACTAGTTTGGGGGTGGAGTCTTTTGGGTTTTCCATACAAAGTATCAGGTCATCTGCAAAGAGAGAGAGTTTGACTTTGTCTTTGCCAATTTGAAAACATTTTACTTCTTTTTGTTGTCTGCTTGCTGTTGCTGGGACTTCTAGTACTATGTTGAACAAGAGTGGTGAGAGTGGGCCTCCTTGTCATGTTCCTGATCTCAAAAAGAAGGCTGTCAGCTTTTCCCCATTAAGGATGACATTTGCTGTGGGTTTTTCATAAATAGATTTTAGGAAGCTGAGGAATGTTCCCTCTATCCCTATACTTTGAATCGTTTTAATCAGGAACAGATGCTGTATCTTGCCAAATAGAACACTTTCAATCCAACCTGCTAATTTAAATTCTTGCCTATCTTTGAGTATCTTAAGTTTCATTTTCCCTTATGCTTTCTTGCCAAGATTATGTTTTGCTCCCCTATTTCTCTCTCCCTCAATTTTCCAGTGCCCTTCTACATTGAGACTTCTATGGCTACTAATTTAACATTATCATGATATGTCCATATTTAGTAACCATACAATACCTCAACACTGTCCATTGGCTCTTACATTCTACCTACTACAAACATTTCTGGACATGCAAATTCCAATGCTGGAATCCATTTCATTCTCAGAAGGCACCTTCTTACAATATAAAAGATATAGAGTCCCATGATATGTAATATATGAATCCTTCCTTTAGCAAACATAGTAATACATCTATTTAAAATTTAAATTTGTTGTGACTTCTTTACTGTGTATATTTATTTATCAGCTGTTATGGACATAGAGAAAGCATTTACTTCCATGTTTTTCATAATAGAATATTCATTATCAAGGGAATTTCTTCCTTATAGTGTTCATTTTAAGTTATAATGCAATGAAATTATATTCTGTTGCCTCTGAAATAATTTTCAGCAGTTGATATATATGTAGGGTTATTAGATTTAGCAAATAAAAGTATAGCATACATAGTTAAATTTCAGTTTCAGATGAACATCAGCAAATCATTCTTTAGTATAAGTAGGTCCTATGCAATACTTGGAACATAGTTATACTAAAAATTATTCATCATCTGAATATTCACATTTATATTTATCTGTAATTCATATTACCTGGGGATCCTGTAACATACCTGGCATCATAAATATCATAATATTTAAAACATTTTTAAAAAAGCATAATTTATTTGTACCTCTCGATAACTTAACAAATAAAGGACAATCTCTACCTAATTAATCATCACCAACAACTTCAAACTTAAATATGCTCCTAATCATACCAGTTGTTTAACACATTAGCACAATATTAGCTAAACTGGGAAGAAAACACTAATTCCAACTGAAATAGAGAGTGTATGAAATATTGTGAAAATATGTTCATTCTTAATAAGGATCTTCCTGATAAAGAGCACTGCTTTAAATGAATTTCATCATCTTTGACTTACAGTCATATTTGTCTTTTTTTTTTGGGTTATTGGGTTTATGGAAAACTTTCTCTTATCACATTACTCTGGGTTAGTGATTGTTTTCCACATTGAACATTTCAGTAATTCCATTCCATCAAAAAAAGACTAATTAGTCTTATTTCATGCTCTCTGGAAATAAACAACCACATCAATGTTTTAGATTTATTTATTTTTCAAATTTACATTGAATAATCAGGACAGATAATGTAGTAACTAACCCTTAACCTTTCCTGGGGCATGGATACATTTTATAAGCTGATAAAAACTAAAAAGACTTTTTTCCCTGAAAAATGCATGTGTACACAAACACACAACAACTTTTATTAAAATTTCAAGGGATTTATAGTCCCCTCAAGATCAGCCATGGGTCTCAGCTAAGAACCTATAAAGTACTAGGTTAATGTAAATAGGAATGCACTTAACGTTAAAAAGTGACTTACATTGGGGCGCCTGGGAGGCTCAGTGAGTTAAAGCCTCTGCCTTCAGCTCAGGTCATGATCCCAGGGTCCTGGGATCGAGCCCCGCATCGGGCTCTCTGCTCAGCAGGAAGCCTGCTTCCCTTCCTCTCTCTCTGCCTGCCTCTCTGCCTACTTGTGGTCTCTGTCTGTCAAATAAATAAATAAAATCATTAAAAAAAAAAGTGACTTACATTTACTGTTTTACAATATGTTGAAATTCTATTTTCACCCGATTTTTTAACCAATAAATGATCCCAAATATAAAGTAGCTCGCATATTAACACACACACATAGCTCACATGCACACATTTCTTGTTATTTTGTATTTTCTCAATTTAACCCACCTCGCTTTATAGATCTATCTCATAAAAAAGATGAGAGAATAGATATACTGTTTTGTACTTTAATAATTATTAATATACGCATATTTTACCTAAATATAGGAAGACTAAGTTTTCTGAAAGCTGGACTAAGAGCTTATTCACGGACACATTCCATACCCTTAATTAGCGTAGGCAAAAATCACCTTAACTAATTTAGGGAGGTAGTTGTCAGCCAAAGTTTTCTCTCCATAACTTACAGAATGATATGGACATTTAAACTGAGTCATACGGCTTCTTTATAATAATGCTAGAAACAATAATGCTAGAAAATAGCACGAAGAACTAGTCTTATTAATATAATTTCACATCATTTTAAAATGCATTTATATTGCCTTAAATTTTTTTAATTTCAATTTTGGGTGAAATTTTTTAAATGAGCTCAAAAGTAGTCAAATTCATAGTATCAATAAATGGAGTGGTGGTTGCAAGGGGCTGGGGGAAAAGGAAATGGGAAGTTACTAATCAACAGCATATTTTCACCAAAGCAAGATGAATGAGGTCTAGAGGTCCATTGTAGCTGTAACCCACAATATGTATTGTACAGTTCAAAATTTGTTGAGAGTAGATTTTACCACAATAAAATAGAATTTTAAAAGAATACAAAAATGTTTTTTTTTCTCATTTCAATGTATTTAAATACAAATTATTTTGTTCTTTGATGTCAATATGCTTACTTTTACTTTTTTGTCTTTCAAAGGTAAGAACAAAGCTCACTTGGTCTCAGTGGAGTGATAGAACTAAAAGTGCACTTTCATCAAATAACCTAGAAAATCTATTATACATTCTGCAAACAGGCAATTTTTTTCTCTGTTTCTAGAATGTTGGCATGGGGAAGTAATAGATGAAGAAGGAGGAAACTGAAAATGACCAACCCTATGAAGCAGAAAGTGCCTTCAGGTTGCTCCTATTTTTTAAGAGACTTTTTTTTTTTTTTTTGCCTTTTGTAGCTAAAACTACCATGTTACATAGTGTCCATACTGCCCCCAAATGTGATTCATAGATGGCAAAAGCTGCAAGTGCCCCAAGATAACGTCTGTTCCCCTATTCAGGCACACATGTATTCATCATTATGGTCTACAGGCTTTAGGTGGTCTAGAAATCTTTCCATTGTACATAAGATGGTACCTATCTATGGGAGTGGCACTATCAGAAGCCTGTGACCCAGGAAATGCACGAAACAGATGCTTTATGTTTTTCAAGGTAAATTTACCTCTTCAAGATAAATTTCTTCAAGGTAAATTTCGAGGATTGCACCGGAGGATGTTAGTGAAGTGTTATGTTCTACAAACCACCCAGACACTGCGACTGGGACAGTCTCTCAGTCAAAAGTCATTCACAGATGATTTTCATTTTGTGTATTTCATTCACATGTACCCTCTAGATTTTCTACTTTTAAGGGAATTTTTAATGATATTTGAAATGATATCTCACATTTAATGTACAGAATAAAGCATGGAAAACTTTAAGCCACTTTATTTAATATAATGTATGTTTTCTGCCATGTAAAACTGCCTGTAGTTTTATGCAAAGTCTTCATCACCTCACATTAAACTTCCGTTATAAAAAACAATACCCAATGAGACTGACATACTTGGAAAGCAAAACATCAATGACCTCCCAGTGAACTTGTTAAGAAAATCATGTTTTGAGTCAGTGTGAAAGTTGATGACTAGATATGTATTTGCTGTGGTGAATGAAGAGGAAAAAGTATTTAAATTGGAAAACTTAATTTTTTTAGTGTAATGGGTCAAAAATTTATTTTAAATTGGGTAAAATTGTTCTTCTATAAGATTGGAAAGACTGACATTTTAAAAATGATATTTATATAGATATACTATATGCTATATTAAAATATAATATTTTAAAATAAATTAAATAAATACATTAAATATATTAAATATATTAAATAAATATATTAAAATAAAGGTTAAAAACATCTAGTCTATATACATGCTTTAACAGAGTGAAAGTTAAAATTATCTATTTATGTTTAAACCAGTGTTTAAAGGTAATTTATAGAACTATGTAGATTCTGTGCTCTAGTTGTTGGTAATTCAGGAAAATACAACTCCAGTTCACATTTCTATTATAGTCAGAATAAATCGAATTAAAATATGTTTTTTCAAAGTATATTATAAAAGCAGTCAAAGATAAATATCCCAATATCTCTTATTTACAACTTTAAGAACCAGATCTCTAGACTTTAAATTTTTGAAAATTTATATCCACATAACTTTACATATGTGTACTTTGCATTGTCTTTTTTAAAATCAGTTACTGTAATCTAGATATTTGCCTTGTATAATGCCAAGCTTAAGTGGGAAAATGTCCATCCACTACACAACATATAGAAGCAGGTGAGCAAGATAATTACAAGGAAAGAAGGAATTCTTAACACAGAGATGAGCAACTCTGGGATATGGGATAACGATATTTTACTCCTTTCCTTCGATTACACAGTTTGCCTGTGGAAAATGGCTACCATTCATGATGATGTAGAACCATAAACCACGAGAAATAGGAAATGTACCTTCACCTCACCGAAACAATACAGTTACATTAATAACTTTTTAAGGATGAATGATCCAGCAATTTTTTTTTTTTAAGGTCATGAGGCACTGGAAGCATTAACAGGTGTTTCTGCAGAATTTCCAGTTAAGATTCCAGCTGGCAGCTTTGAAAAGTGATCACGTTTGTCTTTTTACAGTGACTCACTCCGATACTCAAAGGACACTTTTTAAAAAGGCCACCGCAGGGTTTCTGTGTTTACACAGAAAGTGCAGTCGAAGGGTCCTGTACCCCACACACCGGCCATGGCCTCCTTGCAGAGTTTCCTTCCCACCGGATGAAAAAAGCTAAGCTGGGTAGCCTTACAAGTACTGTGAAGTCAATATATTGGAACATATTTAAATTGAATAAACTAGTTTTTCCTCAAACATGTCGACCTTTCAGACACACAGACCAGAAACTGGGTAGTAATATTTTGAGTTTATATATAAAGAAATGACTGTCCTGGGGCACCTGGGTGGCTCAGTTGGTTAAGTGTCTGACTCTTGACTGTGGCTCAGGTAGTGAGAGCGAGCCCTGCCCTGGGCTCTATGTTGAGCGTGAAGCCTGCTTAAGATTCTCTCTCTCCCTCCCTCTCCTTCCCTCCCTCTCCCGTAGCCCCTCCCCCCCATCTCTTTCTCTGAAAGAAGGAAGAAAGGAAGGAAATAAAAGAAAGAAAGAAAAAGAAATGGCTGTCCTATATTAATTCACCAAAAACGAATGCTGTATCTGGAGCATGAAATAAGGCCATTTCCACCTGTCCCACCCCCTTGGGATTCCTTAATTCTGTCAATCACTTCTGTACATAACAAACTGTAGTAGAAATACCCTAGATTAGGAGATGAGATTTGTATTTCAATCCAAGGATTTCCATTCCATAGCTATGTATTTTTGGCAAACAACTGAACCTTCTCAAATTTTAATTTTCTTGCCTACATATTAGAAAAATAATATTAAATGTTGAAGACAAACTAGAAATGTTTATAAACCACCTAGCACACAGCCTGACAACATTGTAGGTGCTCACTTTCTAAATAGTGGTCATCTCAATCGTTAGGCCACTCAGGCATACGAATGTGGCCTGTGGTCGTCAGGGCAACCCAGAAGCTTATGTTACAAGTGGGATATACAAGTATAATCAGAGGGTTACCTGCCAGTCTCAGATGTGAGTAAGATGTGATCTGACTATAGACGTTTCATAATTTAATTTGGGGGGTTCTTGGGGAAAGCTTTCCTTTACTAGCTGGAGTTACAAGTAAGGTACACTTGTGCTTTCTGGGGCTGAAAATACGTTGCGTGATGAAATCGTAGATTAATCACAGCTGATTTTTCAAGTTCCTGACATGAGTCTGATAGATACGTAGCTTCGGTTTTTATTATTTTTATACTGAAGAAAATTTTTATGTGGGCCACTATCCTACTATAAAAAAGCAACAATTACCTTGGTGTTTTCCTGACTTCTTTTTGCCAAGTTTGGTTTGAAATAGCTGAAGTTTTCTAATAGTGTACAAGGGTCAAAGACACAGCTTTCATGAAGAAAATATTGCTGTAACTTGAGCAGAGGTTACAGAAGCATTTTCTGATGACTCCAGATGCCCTGGCCACATACCCAACCCCAACAAACATGCTTTACAAACTAAATCTAATGAGAACTTTTGACTATTGATTTAGTCCAGAACTGGTCCTTTATTTAACAAATTTCACTGGTATCTTTTCTTTCTCTCTCTCTTTTTAAATATAACAAGGATTTCTTGAGTTACACTAGATATTTTTCTTTCTTTCTTTTTTTAAAGATTTGTTTACTTATTTGACAGACAGAGATCACAGGTAGGCAAAGAGGCAGACTGGGGTGTGGGGGTGGGGAGCAGGCTCCCCACTGAGCAGAGAGCCGGATGCGATCCCAGGACCCTGGGATCACGATCTGAGCCGAGAGGCTCTAACCCACTGAGCCACCCAGGCGCCCCAACACTAGAAATTTTTCAAGCAAAATTTTAGCAACCATGAAAAATAAATCATTTGCAAACATACTGAGATCATGATTTGAAAAATCGCATAAAATTTTTATCCGGTTTGGAGTTTCCCTGGAAGAAACTTCTGAGGGATATTTGGCCAAGATGAGCAGTTTTGTTTACTTAGAACATGTGAAATGATTTTATCCTGACAGTGAATATGGTTTCACATAAAGAAAAAACAAGGAAAACAAAGAGATGCGTAGTAAAGAGATGCTCAAGATGAAAGGTCAGTTGCTGTCTGGGTCAGTAGCATACTCGAGTTCCTGGAGAGGCAACAGCTGGTGTGTAAATGTAAGAATGGAAGTGAGAAAGGTTTTTGCTTTTTTTCCTAGTTACATAAACGTCTGAAAAGACAATTTTTTTTTTCAACGTTTATCTACATTTTTAATTTTTTTGAAAATAAAAGGTTTTCTTTTGTTTGCTTTGTTACCTAGGGAGATGGGCTGAAGGAAAGGAAATATGAATAAAATGAGGGTTATGGAGAAAAGAAAATGGTGCTATTTTTTTCCTGTTAAGTCAGAAACCTAAAAATAATGACAAAACAAAATCAAAGTTCAAGGGGAAGTTCAAATTATTACCCAGAGGATGTAGGAGCAAAGAGAGACCTGGATGAAATTAGGTAATATCGAGTACTGAATATTCATTCCTTTTCTGTCCACTGATAAATTAAGGTGTAGAGACTTTATGCTGGGATTACCTAAAATGTACATTATTATTAAGTATATTTGACTGTTAAAACCGACAATAGTTTTAGCAATAACTGACAATGGGAAGTCTAGGGTATGACTAGAAAGGAGTGATAGAGTTTATGACTATTCTGAGCCTGTCAGTTCACATACAACCCTTTGTGAGGACATTATTTACATTTTAAAAACAAGAAAACTGTTTTTAAAAAATACAGAAATAGCATTAGACCAGAGGGCATTTGAGAGGCGATATAAACCCAGTAGTAAATAGGTCATTTTGAAGTAAGGCAGACCCATGACATAACCCCGAATCTGTCCATCACAACCTGTGCAATGCTGGACAATGGACCTACCCTCTCCAAAACCATTCCGTCCTCTGCATAAAAGGTATAATGAGTTGTAAGGATTGTGTGAAGCAATAGTAGTAGAGTGTTCATAAACAGTCACTGCTCCATTAATTGTTGTTATTACTATTATTGTTGTTGTTCCTAGGTCTGATTCCAGCATTCTTTCCCCCACCACTCTGGCATTTATTCATATGTAGTTCCTGAAGTTATATTTTGATTCCGTGTTCCTATACTATACCAGTTTACCACAAAATAAATTTGCCTTCTGAAAAAACGTTAAGTGGAAATCTCCTTGATCACTGTTCGGAGGTAAATCTCACTGCCCTGGTCTACAGATAACGAAAAGAAAAAAATATAACACCCTTCTTTCAACTTACAGGCCATGGTAATTTCCAGAGTTGGTTCCAGGTAAAATTATGAGGAACAGTATTTTGTAAACTTTTCTCTTTTGTCTGAATAAGAACTGAATAGGAACCAAGAATTTGCTTAGGTTTTACCATGATAAATATAGTAACAAACACTTAAGGAAAAAAAGGAAATCCTGCCTCCAAAAATTTCCAATCCAGAACATGAAATACACACACAAACACACACACACAAACACACACACACACACACACACACAGAAATAAAGCATTGCAACAGCCCACAAATCATTTTATCAAATGCAAGATAAAATTTCATTTGAACATCATAATTTTATAAATCGAATTGTCGTTCCCAGGTAATGCTCCATACAACCACTACTATTTTGATAGGAATAAAATAGAGTCTAATTAACCAAAAAGGTATGCATAACATTGAACTTCGGAGTCAGACAAACCTGAACTCGGATCTCACTACCTCTAACTGGTGAGTTAAGCAAGTTACTTGTCCTTCACAAAGACTTATTTTCACCTGTAATTATCTTAACTTCACAGGGCTGTTAAGGAAATCATATAGATTCACAAAACACTTAAGGCACTTAAGAAACACTGCACAGACCAAAGGAATCCCTGACATAATCATTGTGACTATAGCTATACTATTTATTTTGGAATACCACACACTTAGCACTCTACTTAACTGAAGATTTCTTCAAATCTGGCCCCTCCAATCATCCAAACTTCAATAAGGGATTTTATGTGTACTGCCTTCATGTGGGAGTAGGAAAAACAAAGATTTAAAGCATTTACATTTAAACTGATTTTTTTATTGTTGGAAAAATTCATTCGTAAGGTTTTTTATCAATGTCTATTTAATTTTCTTATTCTTAACAATTATGTCTAGATTATTCATAAAAGTTTCGAGTTATTATGAGTTATATCTCTTGCTGACAAATTCTATGAGAGATAACATGAGCTTATTTGACTTTTAGTAAACATGGAATAAAAGTATTATATGTATTGCTGATAACTGAATAAATGCCTATTTTAGTAAAACCAACAACCTTAAGCTAGTTATTGAATATTATCCTAGATCATGCGAACTTGAAAAACATTTAGGTCAATTTCTATATTTCTGAATATATAACTGATTTATATAAATGCTTCAATTGCTTTAAGCCAATTAAATAGAGCTCTTTACAAATTGATTTGGGTAATACCATCTGTTGGTAGAAAAAAATCACACATTTACAACATGCACACATAAATATTCATCAACACAGAGATAGAGGTAAGCAGAGATCTTTACCTTCTGTTAAAATTTTAGCCATGAGATAGGCATGATGATGCAAAGCTCACTAGGTTATAAAAGAATAACTACTGGATTTAAGTTGTGTTTCTAGCAGATGGATTAAGTTACAGTTACCTCCTCAGATGTCTTGAGGTAATACTTGTGGATAAGACTTAAAATTTACACCTAATTTCCAAATATTCTTTCACCCTTTTTTCCCCTTCCAGTAAAAATTCCATCCCTGACGTCTGCATTTCAAAGAGATGGCCCTGACAAAAGTTCCTAGAGAAGACCAGATAGAACATTTACATCTCAAAGGCACAGGAAAAGTATAGAAGTTGCTCCAAGAAGAACTTTCTCTTTCGCAAGGCCAGAATTTTTACAATAACTGCAAGTCTTTCGAGATAAATAGAGGAGGTTTTAGGATTGGTAAAAAAGATAGTGGGTTTTGAGTTGCTTCCAGAGCTGCATTTCTGTTCTTGTAAAGACTCAATTTGTAAGACAAGGACACTTGTTTTTAAGTCCTCAAAGACCTGGATCCTGACCTGAATGACACCAAGGGGCAAATCCATCCATCCAGCTACATTTTCTTTGATTTAGACCTCTGTCTTTGGAATGTTCACTGCTCCCTCCCGTCCCTGAATTTATTTAACCTAAGGGAGAAGGTATTTTAAGAGTTCCTATCAGGCTCTGAATACCAACTTCCAATTTGGTCAACTTTTGGCCATAGAGCTACTTTAGAAAAATATTTCAATATCTTGTCAGGTTTTAGCAGGGACAAACACCATTATTTCTGGCAGTACCGAACAACCTCATGGTTGCCTTGGGAGAGGCATCAAAGGGGTGCAAAAGATATTACCTTTCTAACATCCAAAACTGTTCCTAAAGATAGTTAAAAGAAAGACTGGGGGGGGGGGGGTTGGAGGAAAGGAAAAAAAAAGGGAGAGAGAGAGAGAGAGACTGAGATAATTCCTCTAAGACCTAGCAATGGTTGGCGGAACCCCACTGCTACTGCAGCGCCAGCCACACTTCTGCCCAGCCACATCCAGCAGCCAATGGGATGCAACGGACATTCCTGCCTGATGATCTTCTGGGCCCCCCAACCTGATGGCTGCCAAGCCAAGTTCTCAGGACACAAAATGAGGCAATCGAGAAGGCAATAGCTATCTCTGGGAGAGAAAGGACTGGCAACCAATGGGTATAGATTTGGAAAGGAAGAGACAATGTGAAGTTTTACCTTCATCTCTGAATTGGGCACTACAGACAGATCTGGGAAAGCTGATTCTGGTAAGAATTCTCACTCTGCTGGATCAAGCTTTCCCAGGATCCCATCTTCAGACTCTGGCGCAAGTGGAATTTAACATACAAAGTATACCTACCAAAATTTGGCAAGTTTTTCTCTTAATTTCAATTTATCCTTGGGTATTTAAAGAAATAACTGGCAGTTCCCCTCAGAGTGGCATCAGGCCTGCAAGGGACTCAAAGGGGCCTCCTTCAAGGACAGATAGGGGTGTAACTGTAAAGCCACTGACTTGTCAGACTTTCGTTTATAGTCTATAGCCTCTCGGAAGTGGAAAGACAATTCAGATTAGTAGACTGTAAGGACTGAGGCACAGAGGGATAGAGGGGTATAAGAGGAGACGCGTCAGTCTCACAATTTTTTCCTTTAGGTACCTGCTGTGTCCTTCTCATTAACCCTTCACAATGAGACAATGAAGCTATTTTGGAATCTTGAAGCTTTTTGCAGTCTCTGCCTGCCAGTTAAAATAAGTATCCCATTATGTTTGTTTGATTTGGGAACCCTTACCTTTAAGAGCTCTTCCTAAATGAATGATCTTGTCTAATTGGAATATTCCCTATAATTACCATTATAATCCTAGGTTGTCTTAGCAAGATTTTTCCACTTTTGTGCATATCTATAGCTTCCAGGATTATAGTTCTTGGGCATAAAATAAGTAGGTGTGCTGGAAGGTGGAACATTGCATTGAATGTTCCATTCAATTCTTTGAAATTTGAGGATCCTCTTTCTTCAGGTAAGCCTTGTGTCTCAGAGCCGAATGAACACCTAAGGGAGATGTGCTTCGGAGCTGGACATTTGTGGTACTTTACAGCGTACCTTGTTGCACTGAAAGTTTTTTGAGTTTGGGCTGGGGACTTAGTGTCAATCTAACTGATACCCATAATCAATGTATCCTACCACAGCAGTCACAGAGTTAGGCGGCCAGCCCTCTGTCAGTATGTCAGTGCTAAACCAGTGCCCACCAGTTTTTCAGCTTTAGCTTCTAAGATTCCCACTAGCAGGAGATCTGTTATTCCTTTCAAGAGATTTCTTTATAGTGACAGATACCCTAATGGCTTTTCATAGTCTGACTTGTGCCTACTTAGACTTTGATGAGACATTGGTCAAAAAAGTCTGAATTTCTTTTTTTTTTTTTAAGATTTTATTTATTCGACAGAAATCACAAGCAGGCAGAGAGGCAGGCAGAGAGAGGAGGAAGCAGGCTCCCCACTGAGCAGAGAGCCCAATGCGGGGCTTGATCCCAGGACCCTGGGATCGTGACCTGAGCCGAAGGCAGAGGCCTTAACCCACTGAGCCACCCAGGCGCCCCCTGAATTTCTTAATTTATTTCCCTAAATCACCTAGTCTCATTTATACTGCGGACTTACCTCAAGGCTTTGTGAGTGCCCTAACAGCTGCCATCTTGGTTTCTTTTGACTGAAGCATAGGTGTTACTTTCCCTTAAAATAATCCTGCTAGATTCAACCAGACTTACTGTTTCTGGCTGTCTGTGTGCAGTTCCTGAGAACTGGCAGGATTTCCCAAAGGCATTTACCTTACAGATGAGGCAGGCTACAAACCCAAATGTTGTGGCCCACTTAATCTTACCATGAAAATCTGGTTTTCTCACACCCCAATTTCATCCTGTGAAAATTCTGGAGTCTCACACTACAATTTCCCATCCAAACATATTAGAAAAAACAAACTCGAAGAGCTCAAAATGCAAAATAAGCAGAGTTTCATCTGCGAACAGCTTACCAGAGATCCTGGAGAGTGCTGAAGAGGCCGTAAACAAAGAGGCTCTGTGGGTATCTCCACCCACAGAGGAAGGAACCATCTTCAGAATCTTCAGCAGCTGACTTCAGGTCCCATCTCATCGCCAAGACCGCCAAAAGACAAAACAAAAACAATTTAGTAACAAGTTTAATATTGTTCTTTCAAGGGAAAAATAATATATGGATTGGGGAAGTACAGTGTCTCACAAGCAATGGACCACTGTTCCCCCAAAGTTGACCTTTGTAAAATTATAGCATACTGTAATTTTGTAAGTTCTGGAACAGATGTTTAGGGTGCCTGGGTGGCTCAGTTGATAAAACCGCTGCCTTTGGCTCAGGTCATGATTCCAGGGTCCTGGGATCGAGTCCTGCATTGGGCTCCTTGCTCAGCGGGGAGCCTGCTTCTCTCTGCCTCTGCCTGCCTCTCTGTCTGCTTGTGCTCTCTCTCTCTCTTCCTGACAAATAAATAAATAAAATCTTTTTAAAAAAAGAAAGAAAGAACAGATGTTTGAGAGAGAAAGGTGTTGTTTGCATATTGTTAATAATTTCAAAAACCTGACTTTAAAGAACAAGAATGAATGTATTAACATAGAACATAGAAGTCAGCCATAATGTATATAATAGGAAGAGTGAGGAGATAAGAGGTGTTTCCTTGTCCCGAAATGGTAAGATTTGGACAAGTGATCAAGGAGAGAAATCAGAAAAGACACAACTGGAATTTAAACACTGATGAGTCTTTGAGGATGTGCCTAATGACCTGAACTATAGGCTAAGCTCTGATAGTTCATTGGAACAATAGAAATGCTTATGCACAGATCTCTTCCACACATGGTCATAAGAATCCAGAGCAGACAATGGGTTGGGCCTCTGCCTTTGGCTCAGGTCATGATCTCAGGGTCCTGGGATCAAGCCCCGTGTCAGGCTCCCTGCTTGGCAGGGAGCCTGCCTCCCCTTCTCTCTCTGCCTGCTGCTCTGCCTGCTTGTGATCTCTGCCTGTCAAATAAATAAATAAAATCTTTTTTTTTAATAAATAAAATCTTAAAAAAAAAAAAGAACCTAGAACAGAAAGAATTGTGACCGAGCATCCCAAATTGCACAAGAGATTGCATTTCATAGCAAACCACCACTTACACCAAAATTCCTACATAGTAGAATTAAAAAGCTTAGATAAGTATAAAACTAAAAGGGTTTTACCTTTCAGGGTAGCAAGGAAACCATGCCTGTAATATCCTGCTTTTCCCTCCACCCAAGAAGCACGTAGTGGCTGAGAGGATTCATGGGCAACAGGAGATCTGACGTCAGGATGAAGAGGATGAAGTAACCCATGGAGTCATTTGTTAATTTGTTAGAGTCTGAGAAGGAAGAGGAAACCAGAAAGTACAGCTCAGAGGCCACGAAGCAGAGAACTTTTTTTTTTTTTTTTTTTTTTTTTTTGCAATTTCATAACACTAAAGACAAAAATTAGATCCCAGGGTCAACCAAGACAGAGGGATCTTATTACAGACAGCGAGTCTTTAGTCTGTATTCCCAAAAGGATATACTCTAGGAGTAAATGTGAGAAATGAACTGGTCCTTACAGAGATTCAAGACCAACTCTGAGTCAGCTAAAAGTCTAATTGGATTAGCTGCATCAGCTACAATTTACCTACCAGAAGGAAAAGAAAAATCCTCTCTAGAGAAAGGTAATGTAATCCAGAAACATAATGTTACATCTAACATTTTTCATGGATAGAGTATGACACTCAATAGAAAGGAGGAAGCTTGGGGAAAAAAGAACAAGAATTAACTGAAAATGAAATGAAGAGAAAATTCAGCTAATAGAAACAGACCCACCATAGATCCAGATATTAGAATTTGGAGAGAATAATTTTCAAACAACAGAGATTAATATGCACAGATATTAAATGACATTGGGCGGATTTTAGCCAAGAACTAAAACTACGTAAAGTGATGAAATAATTTTAGAATTGAAAAGTGAAAATAATCAAAATACTTAGGTTTTCTAAAAGGTGGCACAGTTCTAAAGGGAGAAGCAGTGAATTAGAGGGTGATTCAGAAAAAATATCCAATCTGAACTACGATGAGATAAAAGAATGGAAAATAAGAGGAATGTGTAAGATAAAGGAGTCGCAATGGAAGGGTCGGTAATGGGTATGTGGAGTCCATAAAAGAGAGGAGAAGAATAATGAGATAGAGGCAATATTTGAATAGAATGTCGTCACAAAATTTAAAAATGGATGAATCCTCCAAAGGCACTACAAACCACAGTAAGTTACATTCAAATAAAACCAGTTCTTGGAACATAATGGTTAAAACATGTGAAAATCAAATACAAAAATAAATGGGAGCAAACAGGATGTATAAAAGGGAAAGAATAAAAGACAAAAAAATGCCTGGTTAGCAGAAAATAGACAAGTTGGAAAATAAAAATTAGTAATTCTAACAAATATAGCTTGATTATATCATCCATTAAGACAAAATTTTGTCTGATTGAATTAGAAAAAAATCATCTTATACACTTTGTGAAACACATACTTAAAAGAAATGCTACACAGAGAGCAAGAAGGTGGAAATTCTGTCAGGAAAATAAGAATACAAATGAAACTGGGACAGCACAACCACAGAAAGTTTAAAAAGAGAAAGTTTAAACTGGAAATTTTTTGAGTTACACAAATAAGAGTTTTCAGCTACCACACCAAAATGTAGGTTCTTTTAGTCACACATTAAGCCAGTGGTGTAACTTTAATAGAATTTTCAGTAAGAATTAAAGGTAAAAAGAAAAGTAGTAAGCACACATAGATAATTAGCATTAAATTCAGCACTAAATATAGGCTGAATTTGAACAGAAAGACTACTGGCGGCATTTGCTTTAAACATTCAACAAGTGTTCCTATTTTATCACTTAATATCTTCCTCATAGGTTTCTTGGGGATCAAATGAATTAATACCTGATATATTATTATTATTGTTAGAGTACTGTCCCCTGCAATAGTATTTTCTAGAATAAATATTTCACTCCCATTGTCTTATTCTACTGCAATTAAGGATTTTTTAAAAATTATGGTAAGACTATCTTATTGCAATATAAAGTTATTGCAATATAAGTTATTTTCCATGTATTATAAAATGTGATAAGAGCTCAATTCAATTCAGTCTGGAAGAGAATACTGAATAAGATGTTTCTTCAAAATAAAATAATTCTTAAAATAAGCACTTCAAACCATTAAGGCAGGTATTAGAATCCCCATCTTGCAGACAGAGAAATTCAGACAGAGATTTCAGGGGTTTAGTCTAAAATTACACACAAAAAAAGTAAAGCAGGACCTGGACTGATATTTTCTTTTTTTTTTTTTTTTAATTTTTAATTTTCTTTTTTTCTTTATTTCTTTCTTTTTTTTTTTTTTTTTATTTGACAGACAGAGATCACAAGCAGGCAGAGAGGCAGGCAGAGAGAGAGAGGAGGAAGCAAGTTCCCTGCCGAGCAGAGAGCCTGATGTGGGGCTCGATCCCAGGACCCTGCGATCATGACCTGAGCCCAAGGCAGAGGCTTTAACCCACTGAGCCACCCAGGTACCCTAGGACTGATATTTTCCAAGCCCAGTGATCTTTAAGAATAGTCATAAGTAAATAGACAAGTCCTTAACTTGGGGGTAACTGACTATAAAAAATTTTCATGATATAAGAAGAATGCATCCACAACTAGTTAATTTTCTATATAAATTCAACTTGAAACCAAAAATGTTGTTCAATTAGAGCTCCTGCTTATGGAAAACATTTCTGCCATTCACAGGTTCATTTCACTTGATGGTGTTTTACCTCACCATAGTCCTTCTCCCACCTTGTGCATCTAGCATTTTTTTTTTTAATTTCTTTTCAGCGTAACAGTATTCATTGTTTATTCACCATACCCAGTGCTCCATGCAATCCCTGCCCTCCCTAATACCCACCACCTGGTTCCCCCAACCTCCCACCCCCCGCCCCTTCAAAACCCTCAGATTGTTTTTCAGAGTCCACAGTCTCTCATGGTTCTCCTCCCCTTCCAATTTCCCTCAACTCCCTTCTCCTCTCCATCTCCCCATGTCCTCCATATTGTTTGTTATGCTGCACAAATAAGTGAAACCATATGATACTGGACTCTCTCTGCTTGACTTATTTCACTCAGCATAATCTCTTCCAGTCCCGTCCATGTTGCTACAAAAGTTGGGTATTCGTCCTTTCTGATGGAGGCGTAATACTCCATGGTGTATGTGGACCACATCTTCCTTATCCATTCATCCATTGAAGGGCATCTTGGTTCTTTCCACAGTTTGGCGACCGTGGCCATTGCTGCTATAAACATTGGGGTACAGGTGGCCCTTCTTTTCACTACATCTGTATCTTTGGGGTAAATACCCAGTAGTGCAATTGCAGGGTCATAGGGCAGCTCTATTTTTAATTTCTTGAGGAATCTCCACACTGTTCTCCAAAGTGGCTGCACCAACTTGCATTCCCACCAACAGTGTAAGAGGGTTCCCCTTTCTCCACATCCTCTCCAACACACATTGTTTCCTGTCTTGCTAATTTTGGCCATTCTAACTGGTGTAAGGTGGTATCTCAATGTGGTTTTAATTTGAATCTCCCTGATGGCTAGTGATGATGAACATTTTTTCATGTGTCTGGTAGCCATTTGTATGTCTTCATTGGAGAAGTGTCTGTTCATATCTTCTGCCCATTTTTTAATACAGTCTCTTCAATAAATGGTGCTGGGAAAACTGGACAGCTATATGTAGAAGAATGAAACTCGACCATTCTCTTACACCGTACACAAAGATAAACTCGAAATGGATAAAAGACCTCAACATGAGACAGGAATCCATCAGAATCCTAGAGGAGAACATAGGCAGTAACCTCTTTGATATCAGCCACAGCAACTTCTTTCAAGGTATGTCTCTAAAGGCGATGGAAACAAAAGCGAAAATGAACTTTTGGGACTTCATGGAGATCAAAAGCTTCTGCAGAGCGAAAGAAACAGTCAACAAAACAAAGAGGCAACCCACGGAATGGGAGAAGATATTTGCAAATGACAGTACAGACAAAAGGTTGATATCCAGGATCTATAAAGAACTCCTCAAACTCAACACACACAAAACAGACAATCATATTAAAAAAATGGGCATCTAGCATTTCTTAAGCCTGTATAATAATAATAATAAAAAATAAATAATAATTAATAATTATTATTGATTATTATTATTAAGATAACAAAGTTGGAGGCTCAGAGCACATTTATCTGGACCATCCCAATTAAAATGAACACAAGAACTTACCCAGAATTGTCCCATTAGATTTTTCTCATTATTCTGTCCTTTTTATCTTATTTGCCTTACTCTTTTTTTTTTTTTTTTTTTTAAGAGTGAATGAGAGCATAAGCAGGAGGGAGGGTCAGAGGGAAAGGAAGTCTCCCGCTGAGCAGGGAGCCTGATGCAGGACTCAATTTCAGGACCCCGGAATCATGACCTGAGCCAAAGGTCAACCGCTAACCAGCTGAGCCGCCTGGGTGCCCCGATTTGCCTTACTTGTCTAATGAATCAGGACCTTTTCAGTCTCCATTTTCTCATATCTATTCCATATCCCATTTCCAGACTGATATTCCCAGATTACCTGACTCCCCATTGTCTGGCCTATAGAAGAGGGTCTCGTCAGCCTCCTGATATGTACTCTCCAAACTGCACTTCTATCCAAAACTCCATAGTGCCCTAACATTTTAGCTCTAGCTGCTTGGTTCTAAAAGGGATCCTACACAAATATTGCACTTTTTGTTTCTGCTTGGGTTACTCATTCTGTCTGGAGTGTTCTACTCAATCATATTTTCCCACTAAAAAAATAGAAGATTTTATAGTATTAACACTTTGATCAGTGGTCAGTTACAGAGACATGTCTGTATAGAAACGTTGGGGAGGGTATGTGCTATGTGCTATATACGTAGGGTAAGTGCTGTGAATTGTGTAAGACTGATGATTCATAGACCCGCACCCCTGAAACAAATAATACGTTATATGTCAATTAAAAAGAAAGGGGTTTATTACAGTGTGCTAACTGGCTTACTGCTAAAGGAACAGGCTCTAGGTTGATCCTCAAACCAGCACAATTGAAACAGACCATCCAATGTCGTTTTGATGGGAAGGCCACTGGTTCCAGACACTGCCATAGGGACCTACCAAAATCAGGGGGATAGCTACTACCAAGATGTCACCACCACTTTGGCAGGCTCAGCACCACACTGAGAGCTAGAATAACAAATTTGATTCCCTATGCTCTGTTTCTCAAACAAACCCACCCCTGGGGCTGGTGGCAGAGTCCTAGGATCTCTGACGACCCTGCCAAGGAGGAAGGAAAATCGTTTCATGACTGAACTTGGCAGCAGAAACAGCATAATCAGGCCTTCACTTTAGTTGTCTTCCAAATCTTGCCTGCAAGGATATCATTGGTCAAAGGTAAATTGTATAGGACCCTACTTACAAAGGCTTATGAGAAATGGAGCTTTTACATGTCCAGCTTCTTTGTTACAGGAAGCACATTAGTGAAGAGTGAAATAGATGTTGAGTATTAAGCAACTTCTACTGCAACTTTCTCTCCATGGTGCCCACAACACACACCATGAACATGCTTCAAGTGACCGCTCCTTCTCTAAGCACCTGCATTCTTTAGTTTCTACCTTTGCTTATGTTCTCTTCTAAGCATGTGTGTATTCATCTACTGGATTCCAATTCTTTGAGGACAGGACATTGTATCCTTGGTGGCTTTCAGAATGTAAACATTGCGTCACTATGAGACTTTGTATACCCACAATAGAGATATTGAATGAACATATGTTGAATGAATGAATATGAACATATTTAGGACCTTGGGAGCAATGAATAGGTCCCTCCAGCAAGATAAATAATAATGATTTTTAGAAGGGAAAATTGTACCCAAGACTTTGATGACTCAGGTGGAAAAATAGTAGATTAAGGATTATAGAATAACTAAGAATGAAGAAAATTCACACATAGAAAACAGGTTTATCTATATAAAATTATTCTAGAATTAATCCTTTATGTTAAAATTTACTTCTGAAAAAAATTACTTCTGATTTTTGCTTTATTCAACAATAAGAAAGAAAAATATGATATTAAAAAGAATCCTTTTATGGGATTTTAAAAAATAATAAAGAAGTAAAATAGATTTACAAGATGAATACGTTCTGGAAAATCTAACTTACAGCGTGGTGGCCACAGTTAATTTTATTGTATTATATTGACATTTGCTAAGAGAACAGACCTTAAGTGCTCTCCATGCCAAAATAAAATAATAAGAACCATGGGAGGTGGTGGATATGTTAATTAACTTGATTGTGGTAATCATTTCACAATGTATATGTATATATCAAGCCATCACATTGTACATCTTAAATATGCACAATTTTTGTCAATTATACCTCAATAAACCTGGAGGAAAATTGGAAGGTATAAATTAATACCTGATATGATTGAGGATCATGTGATGATTTTCAAAGGGAAGAAGATGCAACTACCCCTCATTACATTTTACCACCTGAAAAAAGCCCAAAGACAACTTTGGTGTGTTATACGGAAAGTAGGTGATGTAATTTGCTGCACAAAGTATCACTGATTAACATAGTGTGGTATTTTGATTTGTAGGTTGGAAGAGTGTAATTTAAATATGCTTTTAATATGAACTCTAGAATATTGCGTGAAATACACTGGTCGTCATGGACACCATTATTTATTTTTCTTTAAAAACAAACCCAGCCCAGTGGTTCTACTGTGATTTACAGACCACCTCTCAGATTACTCACTCTTTAATCTGAACTCTTAGGAATATAAAATTTTCAAATGCCATTGTTGTTATATTTTCAGCAATAAACAGCTGGAGATTGGGAAAGACTTCTCAGAGTTGAACTTTTTGCTTAATCCAGTCTGCTAATATATAATTTTGAATAACTTTTTAAAAACTCCATGAGGGCACCTTGTGAAAAATGTGTAATGTAATTACGCAAAATAATATTTAACTTCTGAAAACATCTCAATGATTCTTGTCACTGACTTAATGTAGCACTGCACTGTTCTTTGCCTGCTATTAACGAGACACTTTTGGTTATCACTCATTCAATCGTTAATTGAAGTGGAAAATCTTCAAATTAACAGCTGCCATGTATTAACTTAATCATGTAATCTTTCTTCATTATAGTCATTATTGTCATTCTCATAGTCATGACTCATGTCACTGGCTTTTTTTCATGCATGTCTGTGGCACAATCTACTATTAGTCACCAATGCCTTTCTTCCTTTGTTCTATAAGAACCAACACATAATCAGCTAAACAGAATGAAGACATTCCTTAGCCTGTCTTGGAGGTTGGCCTTGTGATTAACTTCTGGCTCGCAGGACGGAAAAGGAAATGGTGTGGGCACCATCAAGTCACACTCCTAAGAGAAGGGCCCTTTTCCTCTGACTGGAATATGGTCCTGCCGGTAAGGCATCGTGACCACAGCAGTGAAGGCGATGCCTAGTGCCGCTGGGCCCATGTGTTGGAGCTGACCGTTAAATTTTCAGGAATTTTGTAAGTGGTTAAGCCACTGATAGCTTAAAATCAGCGAATATAACCAGCAAACACCACAATAACCAGCAAGTGCCACAAATCAGGGACTTCTTCCCCAGGGAGCCAGCTGACTGCACACGCTCACAAAACGCAAGGGACAGGGAGAGCAATGAGACAGAACGCATCGGAGCCCTTATGCAATCACCGGACCAGATCTGGACTCCGTACGCTACACTCTCACATGAGTGAGAAATAAATTCTAAATTGTTTAAGCTACTGCTACTGACGTATTTGTCACAGATGCTGAACATACTACATAACCAAAAGGACAACAATGCCTCTAATTTTACATCTAAAAAATGCTGCCATCCTCTGAGTGCCTACACAGTCTGTCAAAGCTACGCATGTTTCACACTTGAAAATCAGTCTTACATGTAAATTACTGATCAATAAATACATAATTTCAAATATTTAATATCTGAAAACTTAAAATAAAAGAATATATTAAATATATATAGGTCTTTCACAAAAAACAAAACCGTGTGGGAAGAAACAGTTGCAAATACATTTACCATTGAGGTTGATATCATTGATGTGATTTAGCAAGAGAAGTCCTTGCAAAAGGAAACACAAGGGGATTGTGCAATCCTTATCAACTCAAAAAAGATGAGACAGCTTCTGCCAAATGAGAGAAAAATTTCACCAGCACCACATTTACAAAAAGAGTACTTCCGTGAGTTCTTTCACAAGAGTAACTGATCATTTGTTTTCAAAATTGACCAATATTTTAAATAAATTTTATGCAAATGATGCATTCTAAGAAACTCATCTAAAAATGTAGCTTTCCAGAAGTCTAATTTGAAAGAAATATACAACTCAACATGAAATACACATATTTATTATTTTATAATTCCTCCATTTTTAACAAAAACTGGATTTTCCAATTCAATAACCTATTTTTTTCCCAAATGACTTAAATGAATATGGGGTGTTTTTCTAAATGAAATCTTTATCAAAATAGGATCTGTGTTTTGAGACTAAAGTACTATTAATCTTGTGCCTTAGATAATTTCAGAATTGGAGTGACAGTGCATTTGACACACTCATCCATCAGAGTAAGTGTTTAAAATCGCATAAATATTTTACATCAACATGAAAGTGTTTCATTTTTATCCACCTAGAAAATGTTGAAATTTATTTAAAATATAAACCTTTATAAACTTTAGTTTATTAAAGTAGATTTTATGAGCAAATCAGTTTACTGGACTAAATAAGTATATTCCTTTTTCTGCAGTCAGTGTTATAAAAAGAGAACTTCCAACACCACTGGAAATCATTCTAGCACACGTGCTAAATACGTTACTCAGTAATAAGACTATTTAAATTTTTCATCCCTGAAAATAAATCTAACAGTTACGAAGGCAACATGGTACTCAGGGCAAGTGTGAAATCCTCTTTGACTCTAGACATACTGAAAAAAATCATTAATCACCCACAAATACTGTGATTTGATTCTTTGAATCCTCTCCACAGAACACTTACTTTTTGATTAGAGAGATCAGATTTTTGTTACAGAGAATAGTAATAACCATCTGTTGAAATAAGTAACTGTATGGACATCCCAGGACAATAGAACAGTCCCTAGAGTATTCTCGTATCTCAAATACATCAAAGGTAGGCTTTAGCGAGGACCAGCCTATGGATAGAAAACTAGCAATGAAATAACGGAACATTCTTTCTTCTATCCTCTGTCGGAAACTACCATCCCAAAGTACAGAGTGTCCTTTCCACTCCTCCCATAATGACACAGCTAGGGGTCATACATCCCCAAGCCTGGCAGAACATTAATAAGCAAAATCTCTCTCTTGCACTTTATAAGAGAAATAGTTTATAACAGGACCAACAGGGTAGAAAGCCACCAAATTTGTTTGGGAAATGTGAGGGGGAAAAGTGCTCTTCTGGCCCCAGATAACTTTTGCAAGTCTAGTCCAGAAACCATTAGCATTTTGAAGTCAAGAATTATTTCCAGGAAGTCACAATAAAAAAGGATTTGCCATGAAGTGTAAAAAAGTAATAAAGCATTATCAAGGATTCGTTAGCCAAATTTTTAATGCAGCTGTGGGAACTGAGGAAATGAGACAGGGCAAGTGTATCCTGATGGGTAATTAGGAGGAAAGGCCCAAAGCACTCGGTTCCAAAGGACAGGCTGAGGGTGGTGCCTCAGAGGCAGAGTCTGGACTCTGAAAACCTGGGGACACAAGGGTGGGTCCTTACAGAATGAGGAGAGAGAGGGGGGTACAGGGATTTCCTTTGTATATCCCATGAAGCTCACTCTGTGTCCAAGCCGGGAAATTAAAAGAATAAAATTTAGAATTAATACAGCGAAACTCTGAAGAGCTTATTATTTGTCGTGTGAAACATATTTACTTTGAACATACCGAAACAGGAGTTTGTATCAAGTAGCATGGGCCCAACTAAGGTAAAAGGAAGGGGCACGAACTAAAAAGAAAATGCAGCCCCGGACATCCAGGAGCTGACAGCCAGGCCTCACTACGCTCCTGGTGAACGTGATCTCACAGAACATCAATATCAGGCCCGGACACTCTGTAATCATGACAGAGCCGGGCAAAATCAAGGCTGCTCCACAACCATGCTGGAACACAGAAGAAACATGAACACTCTCCAGGCACAAAATTCTAGACATTCCCCGTTCCCAGCCAAGATGCGTGCTTTAGCAATCACTGCTTTACTCTTCCTCTACACTATCCTCCCTAAAGATAAGATTTATTTAGAGCTCAGTCATCGAATTGTCCCCCATTTCCAGTAACAGTCAGTATATAGCAAACTCCTAATTCCTTGCACTCCTCCCCAAATCACCCAACCAATGCCCAAATCCTATAAAAAGTCCATTCTAACACCCTATTTCCAAGGTACCCCGTAGTCCCTCGTGGTGTGCATTCTCTCACACCGTAATGAGTAATAACCCAAGTTGCTCAAATGCAGGTACATTCCTGGTAGTTGTTGGCTAGCACGTTGATAAGGCTGAAATTCCCCCAAAATAAAATTAAATTAAATAATTTAGGATAATTTCTGGTACTAAACTATAAAGTCTCACTTATTCCATCTCTATAATATTGTAATGGCAACAACAGAGCTTTACTTTGGCCTTAAATATCTATGAACCACCTCATTTCTCCCCTCCCTATATAAACTGCTTGATAAACCAAGTTTGACTTCTGGGTAGAAGATTAATATTACCTTGAAAAGTAGTTAAAACGTTAAGTAACTTATACCATGTTGACTTTTGTTATAGAAAAAGACCACCAGAGCAACTATGTAAAAAGTAAACTTAAAAAATTATCAGACAGTATCTATCTCTCTGAGTTATAAATACATCTTTTATAAACACCTTTATCGACTCACACCTGCAGTGTTCCTGCCTGGTGTAGTACTTCCCCAAGTTGACTCTGGGCTTGGCCATATATTTTGTTTGGCCCAATGAGACATTAGCAGATGCTACAGATTAAATTTTGTCTTTCCAAAATTCATAGGTTGAAGCTCCAAACCCCAATGTAATTGTATATGGAGAGAGGGCCTCTGAAGAGGTCATTGAAATTAAATAAGTTCATAAAGGCAGGACTTCAATCCAACGTGACTGCTGTCTTTATAAAAGAGGAAGAGACAGCAGGTGTGCATATGCATAGAGAAAATGCCACGTAAGGACACAGTAAGAATCCAAGGAGAGCACTCTCAGGAGAAACCAACCTTGCAGGTTCTTTGATTATTTTTTTTAAGATTTTATTTGATTTTATTTATTTATTTGACAGACAGAGATCACAAGTAGGCAGAGAGGCAGGCAGGGAGAGAGAGAGGAGGAAGCAGGCTCCCTGCTGAGCAGAGAGCCTGATGCGGGGCTCCATCCCAAGACCCTGAGATCATGACCCGAGCCGAAGGCAGAGATTTAACCCTCTGAGCCACACAGGCGCCCCTGAATTTTTTTTTCCATTTTATTTTATTTGTTTTCAGTGTTCCAGAATTCATTGTTTATGCACCACACCCAGTGCTCCACACGATACAAGCCCTCCTTAATACTCACCACCAGGTTCACCCCACCCCCACCCCCTCCCCCCCCAAACCCACACGATGTTTCTCAGAGTCCACAGACACACAAGGGTAAACTCCCCCTCCAGTTTCCCCCAACTCGCTTCTCCTCTCCATCTCCCCATGTCCTCCATGTTATTCCTTATGCTCTACAGTAAGTGAAATCATATGATAATTGACTCTCTCTGCTTGACTCATTTCACTCAGCATAATCTCTTCCAGTCCTGTCCATGCTGATTTAAAAGTTGGGTATTCGTCCTTCCTGATAGAGGCATAATACTCCATAGTGTATATATGAACCATATCTTCTTTATCCGTTCGCCTGTTGTTGAAGGACATCTTGGCTCTTTCCACAATTTGGCAACTGTGACCATTGCTGCTATGAACATTGGGGTACAGGTGGCCCTTCTTTTCACTACATCTGTATCTTTGGGGTAAATACCCAGTAGTGCAATTGCAGGGTCATAGGGAAGCTCTATCTTTAATTTCTTAAGGAATCTCCACAGTTTTCCAAAGTGGCTGCACCAACTTGCATTCCCACCAACAGTGTAAGAAGGTTCTCCTTTCTCCACATCCTCTCCAATACACGTTGTTTACTGTCTTGTTCATTTTGGCCATTCTAACTGGTGTAAGGTGGTATCTCAATGTGGTTTTAATTTGAATCTCCCTGATGGCTAGTGACGATGAACATTTTTTCATGTGTCTGTTAGACATTCGTATGTCTTCTTTGGAGAAGTGTCTGTTCATGTCTTCTGCCCATTTTTTGACATGATAATCTGTTTTGTGTGTGTTGAGTTTGAGGAATTCTTTATAGATCTTGGATATCAGCCCTTTGTCTGTAGTGTCATTTGCGAATATCTTCTCCCATTCCGTGGGTTGTCTCTTTGTTTTGTTGACTGTTTCCTTTCCTGTGCAGAAGGTTTTGATCTCGATGAAGTCCCAGAAGTTCATTTTCACTTTTGTTTCCTTTGCCTTTGGGGACATATCTTGAAAGAAGTTGCTGTGGCCAGTATTGAAGAGGTTAGTGCCTATGTTCTCCTCCAGGATTTTGATGGGTTCCTGTCTCACATTGAGGTCCTTTTTCCATTTTGAGTTTATCTTTGTGTATGGTGTAAGAGAAAGGTCAAGTTTCATTTTTCTACACATAGCTGTCCAATTTCCCCAGCACCATTTATTGAAGAGACTTTTTTTCCACTGGATATTTTTTCCTGCTTTGTCGAAGATTATTTGACCATAGAGTTGTGGGTCCATATCTGGGCTCTCTACTCTGTTCCACTGGTCTATATGTCTGTTTTTGTGTCAGCACCATGCTGTCTTGGTACTTTGATTTTTAATATCCAGTCTCCAGAGAAATGTGAAAAATATATTTCTCTTCTTTAAGCTACCCAGTCTGTGGCACTTTGTTTTATCAGCCCTAGCAGACCAGTACAGTACATACTATGAAAGCAGAGTCTTGATAAGTACTTATAACTCAAAACCTTCTTGGGACCCTGAAACCACTATGCTGTGGAGAAGTTCAAGTTTAAGAGATTGGGAGACCATATAGAGGAGAACCAAAAAACTCAGCTAACACTCAGAATGGAGGCCACAGACATATGGGCCTAATCAAGCCATCCCTACCATCTGCCAGCCATTTGAGCCATCCTACCTGAGGTTCCAGACATCATGGAACAGAGATTATGCCTGGCCCAAATTCTTGACACACAGAATCATAAGAAAAAAAAGCAAAAAAAAAAAATTGGTATTGTTTTAACCTCTTAAAGTTTAAGGTGGTTTGTTAGCATAGCAACTTATAAATAAAAGAAATTGATACTAGAAATGAGGTGCAACCATAGCAAACACCTAAAACTTGTAACATCACCTTGGTGACCGGGTGGTGGGCTTGAAGTATTGCATCATTGTTCTCCAGCGAAAAAGAGACATTAGGAGATATATGCACACACAGTCACGTGCACATACACCCTCCTAACACCCCACATATATCAGACAGAGAGATTTCAAAGAATTCTCTCATGTAATTGTCCAGGCCAGCAAGTTCTGAATCTGTATAGCAGGCTGGCAGGTTGGAGACTCAGGGAAGAATTGATCTTGCAGCTCTAGTTTCAAGGTAGTCTAGAGGCAGTATCCCTTCTTCACTGAAAGATTACAGTCTTCTCTCTCTTAAGACTTCCAATGATTGGGGGCGCCTGGGTGGCTCAGTGGGTTAAAGCCTCTGCCTTCGGCTCAGGTCATGGTCCCAGGGTCCTGGGATCGAGCCCTGCATCGGGCTCTCTGCTCAGCAGGGAGCCTGCTTCCTCCTCTCTCTCTCTGCCTGCTGCTCTGTCTACTTGTGATCTCTGTCTGTCAAATAAATAAATAAAATCTTAAAAAATAAAACGACTTCCAATGATTGTAAGAGACCCATCCTCATTATGGATAGCAATCCACTTTATTCAGAATTTACTCATTCAAATGTTCATAGCATATAATAGAACACAAAGAAACACAAAGAGAAAAAAAAAGTAGGCAAAAAAAATAATAGAACAGAGCATCCAAGAACTGTGTGATGTCTTATGGTCTATCATATGTACGGTTAGTATCCTAGGATGAAAAAAGAGAACACAACAGGGAAAAAATGAAAAACAGAATCTGAGAATTTTCAAAAATTAATGAAAAACAATAAACCATAGATCAAAGAGGTCAAGAACTTCAAATAAGATAAACATCATTTAAAAACCATAAGTAGAAGAGCAAATTACACCCTAAGAAAGCAGAAAAGATGAAATAATAAAGATAAGAGAGACACTAAAAAATAGTAAAGAAAACAAAAGGTAATATCTGGTTAATTTGACAAGAGTAAAACATTTGATAAATATCTAGCCAAATTAGTGAAGAAAAAAAAAGAGAGAAGATATAAATCATAAATATCAAGGGTAAAAAAGGAGAATCACTATAGATCCTCATACATTAAAAAGGATAATTCAGGAATATCCTGAAGAACTTTATATGAATTAATGTGAGAATTTGGATTAAAAGGACAAATCCCTTAAAAGATGCAAATTACCAAAGCTCACTCAAGAATAAAAAGCCTGCATGGCCCTATATCGATAGTCACCAAATATTTCACCAAAGGATGACACAGTAATTATTTTAAACTTCACAGGCTATAGAAAGTCTGTTCTAATAACTCACCTCTGCCATTGTAGTACAAAAAATCCATAGACAATACACAAACTAATGGCCATGGCTATTTTCCAATGAAAACTTAACAAAAACCGATGACTGGCTCACAACCTATAGCTTGCCAACTTTTAACCTATTTCTAATAATTCAGCAAATGATTATAGAAGACCTATGATATAACAGGCATCATGTGAGATGAACATACAATCTGAACAGCTCTCAAAGTTTATGGTCTATGGTCTAGTCGTTGATATAAATAAATGATCAGACAATTAAAATATGGTAACTGTAACAATGGAGATAGTTCAATATTCTGTACAAGTATGTAGGAAAAAAAAAGACATTTAACCCAGGTTGTGGGGTTCAAAAAAATTACCAGAAACAAGTTATATCTCACCAGAAGATGAAGAGGAGACGGTATCTCAGGAACAACAACAAAAATATTAAAAAGAAACTATGGGATATCTTAGAAACTGAAAAAAACTTCAGTGTAAATGAAGTTTGCAAGGCAAATTATAGGACAGTACAAAAGGAATAGAGTCCATCTGAGCTAAGCCATTGCTATAATTTAGAAGAGAAATAATAGTGTTCTGACCTATGGTAATGGAGTAGTGATGGCGAGAAGTGGGCAAGTTCAACAGATAATTGGATGGATATGGCATATAAAAGAAAGCCAACAAATTCAGCATTCTGGTGTAAGCTGGGCATTGATGTCACGTGTCTGTTAAAGGAACACAGAAAGAATAATCAAGCTATACATCTTCAAAAATGGTAGGTAATTCCAGGTATAAAATAAATAAATCCTGGGGATGTAATGTAGGGCATGGTGAGTGTAGTTAATAATATTATATTATATATTTGAAAGTTTCTAATACAGTAGTTCACAAAAGTTCTCATCACAAGAAAAAATTTGTACCTATGTGAGGTGATGGATGTTAAGTAGACATTGTGGTGATCTTTTCTCAATATATACACACATACGGAGTCATTATGCTGTACACCTGAAACGAATATAAAACTTTGTCAATTATATATCAGAAAATTTAACAAACAAGATAAAACGTTAGGTAATTCAACATGTATATGTTCTCCCTTATGTAACAGGAACTATGTTTTTTTTTTTACACAGTTACAGTTATAGTCCAGTCGCCTGCCACCTCCTAAGTCCATGTAGCGTTTGTATTCGTCCTTTTTCCTCCACTAGAGAGTGATATTCTTAAAGGAGTGTGTTTTCTATGTTTATTATATTATAGTCATTGACAAGTTTGTGTGCAGCATCTAAGAATAGACCACAGCCAGCTTCCATGAGGGGAAACCATGAAATGATATTATTCTAAACTTCCTACTCGAATGCATGCCCTTTGCACCAAATTGTATAGTTTACTTTTTAACTCCCTTCAATCTCATTATTCATATGGTTATACCACTGGATAAAGACATTTGGTATAGAAATTTAAAGATGTAAGAAATCAGATATCAACTAGTTCAGCATCTTCAAAACACAAGGAAACTGGTGACGGTGATGTTTGCTGTAAGTTTTATATAGAAGAGGCTTATTAGGAAGGGGATGAGATTAGGAGACTAGTTTTGATGCTGCATGTGCATAATTTTTTACAAAAGATAAGAAAAAGTCACCTGTCCTTATTGATAGAGTCACCTCTGTATGCATATGTATGTGTGCATGTGTGTGGGGGGGCATTGCCCGTGGAAATTAGGAAGACACGAAAACGACCCTAAGACACACGTCAACCTTCTACTGAGTGACCTTCCTCTTCTTTCATTTTGGCTTAATTGTGGAAACAACCTTACATAGTTTCGTTCTTGTTGTGACCAGCTTTTAGGTATCGGAAAACTACACTAGTAATATCTTTACTAAAAACCACTGAAGCAAAATTTGAACATTTAAAGAGAATTTTTAAACTGTAAGCAATGACCAAGAAAAAGCTACAAGTGCTGCAAATGTATGGAGATTGTGGGTTGGTTGAGTCGTAAAAAGCTGACTTAGTTCAGCTGACCTCTTAAAATATCTTTCAGGTATATAGAAACCAAGGAATTATAATGTATTCAGCTAAAGCCAAAAAGGAAATTGCTCCCCCACCCCCTTTGTTATGCTTTTAGTGAATGGATTTTAGGAATATGGCACTGAGTAATGATGGGATAGTCCACAGAGGAACCAGAATACCGCTGGCACTGATTGAATGGCTTTTTCACTGGCTCTGTGTGACCTTTGAAAGGTGATTCCTGCCACCACAGTGAGTGTAGCGGAGGACAGCTGAAACAAAGGTAGAGCAGCTGACTCTTTTAAATGGAGCAAATGGAGTTTCATGGAAAATATGAGTACTTTGAAGCTATGCTCTTTAAAACAATGTCAGGCTGTTCCTAAACCAAACAGAGGGGATGAGTTAAAGTGATTTCCAGAATAACACAGCCCCTCCAAATAACTGAGGAAGAGAATAGGAGTTTGAACTGAGTATCAGCATTGGCCATACGGACTCTAACACTAATTAGAATCTCTTACTTCACTACAACACGAGTGCAATGCCACAAATAAAAACGAGGAAAACAAAAGAGCCTAAGAAACTCTTTCTAAAGAGAAGTAAATATATTCCAAAAACAATGTGCCTCAAATGTGCTGTCGATCTATGTTCTGAAATTTATTTTTTAAAGGAATAAATAAACAAATAAAACTTGAAATTAAGTTCTTAGCTGTAGAATATAGTAATAGATGAACTCACCAGCTGAAAATTGGCGGAAGCTGACTTCCATGAAAGGAAGCCCAATTATGAATGTAGATCTCTATCAGTTACAAGCTAATCTGTAACTAAAGGAGGAATATGGTAGCATAGTCTTGAGCTGAGGCCAGATGAACCAAATTACCTGAAATACATTCTAGCATTTTCATTTTCAAATAATACAAACTTCAGGAATTAGAAAAAATACTTTTATAGTTAAATTTTCCCAGGAGCCAAAAGAAAAAAAAAAAATCACTGGTTCCGTTCTTCTCTTCACTAATTCAACGCGCTTTAGCTGACCCCGATCCAGCATTTTACGCTCACATATTCAACATGGCCTGTCCAGGTTACATTTCTGAAGAAGCTAGAAAGCAGACAATTTGCTAGAATAGGGAAGATCATTGTTCAATAAATACGCTCTAAACACAGTGCGCATCTATCACTCTTCTGGACATGTAAGCGATCACAGCAGTTAACAGATTCTTTGAGGGCCGAGGACTCAAAAGAAAATTACATCAAGAAGTTCTAGTCAAGGTTTTATGTCATATACGCGGAACTGTAAATTATCTCCCACGCAAATTCCAGATTTTATAATTTATTGCAGATTCAAAAATTGCAGGTATTCTTTGTAAACTGTAACTCCTTCTGATTATTTGGGTTAGTCGACCACAGTGGGAAAACTCAGTACTTAGGTCTCAGAGTGTCTTCTTCCCAAGCAATGGCGTCTGTCCTTGCAGGACAAGATTGGGACCGCTAGCTCTCTGGGAAGAAGGCACCTAACCCAGGACGCCGCCATCTCTCAACATCAAAATCCTCAACTTCTTTTGATGATATCTAGCGAAGGGTAATACAACGTTGGAGGGGGGGGCGGCCCCTTACAATAGCTACGATTCCTTAACCCTCTACATAATAGGAACTATGTATTCATAGCTTCTTTTCATTCTCACAACTGCCTTACTAACAAACCTACGCGAAAATGGAGGCTTAAGAAATAAAATAATTGGCCTAAAGCCACATGATTATTAGCTGCAGGGTGCTATGATGACTCACGTCCTATTTCTGAGTCTGACTCCAAACCCCATGATCGTTATTCTGGGCCTCCTACACCGGTAAGAGCAAAGCAAAGATCGGGGCACCGGATTGTCTCATTACCCTCCATGTCTTGGCAGAGACCTCAAAGGGTTTGAGTAAAAATAAGGAAGGTATTAAAAGAGAATGTGACAGCACCAGTAAAGAACTCAATATGGGTTGTTGCTGCCAAGCACAAGACTTCGGAACTGGGACAGACCTGCCTCAGAAAGACAGGAGGGTAGAGATAAACCCCTCGCTCAAGTCTATTTAGGAAACTCCTCAGGGTAGATGTAAAACTTATAATCTTCTTCCTGTAAAAATTATGCCTTGATAATTCATTTATCAACTGGATGGTATAAGACAAATTTCAAGGTTTTGGTTTTTTATGCAGCCAATATTTATTGAAATAGATGCGTTAGAAGTGATTCCGATGCGATGTGGCGGTAAAAAGACGCACAGCTGCTCACATCTGCCGAATTCTGTTGGCTCAAAGTCACAAGACCAACCCAAACTTAAAAGGAGGAAATAAGGCTGGATGAAAAAAACAAAAAAGAATTTGTGGTCACATTGTATCCAATGCAATTTATTTTGGTTTGTTACTACTTTGAATACTTTCCTTATTCAGTCTCTAGAAAGACGTTAATTCTCTGGCAATAGCAGTTGCTCGAAACTAACTGTCTCTACACTCACTGCCTATAAAGAAGCTTATATGCTTAATCAATGCCTTTTACTGACCTATATTAATCGATCACACCAAAACACAAGAAGACTAGCCTTTTTTGTGACAAATATTCTTTGGGGATTATTAATAACCACAAGAGCAAACTCTTAAGAAAAATTATCCAAAACAGATACTAAATAAATAGAATATTTGCATATAATTTCAGTGTCATACTAGAACACCGTTTAACAGGATCACCCCAAAATAATGTAATTTCCTAGATTATGTACCTTTGTTTGCTTTGCTTTTTACTACTGATTAAAGCCAAGAGTTTGTGAAATTACATGCTCACTTGCAGTTTTGGAAAACTGGAGTTGTAAATAATATCTTTCTAGAAGAAAGGCAATCCCAAAGGTTGTAATTTATCACCCTGTAGAAATTAATTTGTTTTATCTCTAACTTGACAAATATACTTCAACTTGTCTTTCTTAACAATATCTATTTCTTTATCAATCAATATCTTTCTATATCAATCTCTGTTCCCTAAGTGCACCTTGAACTAGCGTTATATCTTCTAACTGAATCCCTCATTAATGACTTAAATAAATGTTTAGTATGTGCTCACTTGATATCTGTAAGAAAGCCTTGTTTCTAACTTTTAAAATTATCCTTTGAACGGATCTAGAGAATATAATAAGTCAGTCAGAGAAAGACAAATACCATATGGTTTCACCCATTTGTGGAATTTAAGAAACAAAACAAATGGTCAAAGGAAAAAAGAGACAAACAAAAAAACAAATTTCTAATGAAAAACAAAGTGATGGTTGCCAGAGGGGAGATGAGTTGGAGGACGGTTAAATAGGTGACGGGGATTAAGAGGACACTTACCTAAGCTTTGCGCAGTGGCAGTATCGTAGCCAGTGAGGTTTATCCGAGGCGCGATTATTGCTAATTGAAAGAGTACACTTACATTGAAGAGTACTGAGTAAGGCACAGAATTCTCGAATCACTATATTGTACCACTGAAACTTATAGAACACTGTTTACACTATAAACTATACTGGAATTTTAAAAAATTATCATTTTTCAGTGTAATGTAATGATAAAATGAAGGAACAAAAAATTAGTGTCCAGATTTCCTATTAGATTATATGTAGGACTGAAGAAAAGAAAATCATGAAATGTAACTTGCAATCATATGTGACTGCACAAATGTGAGACAATCATTTGTGAAAATAACTTAACGTCATACAACCTGAACATCTCTCAGGGTAAGTTTTAAAGGTATGGATGAATTACTCTTGCCTGCTTGAGATCAAAAGCAAGGAGTATCTGCCTCTGTCTCAAACATCATTCAGCAAGTACCATAGGAGCATTTAAAACACTATTTTAACATGTTCTAAGAGAATAACCCTGGGAAAATTATCATTTAGCCATGAAAAAGCTGGATCAAGTTTTTAATAGCAAAAAACACCCTACACTCATTTTTGATTGAAAACAGAAAGAATAAACTAATGTCTATTTTTAAATTATGCATAACTTTATGTTTAGATTTGGGTCATATAAAAATCTCATCTGTTAAAGTCACTAAACCAGATTTTATAATATTGAGGAGATGAGTCATAGACCTTTACTCCTTTATATACCTTATTCCTGTTCCTTTTATATACTTTGTCCTTCAACTTTGCCCTATACTTTAAAGACTACTAAAATACGTTATATATAAGAACTGAGGTTTAAGATCCTACCTCTTCTACCTCTTTCTCTCTAGAGAAAATCTGGCCCTTTTACTTCTATAAATCTATACATTTTTGGTTTTGAAGCAATACCTAAACCCATTTATTCAACAATAAGATTACAATTTAGATATCTAAATATCTCCCCCAGTAGGACATTCAGTTTTCTTCTCTATGCTTAAGACATTCAAAATGTTAGTACAGAATAAAGTTTCAAAACTACTAAGTCTTGAAATAAAGTATGTCAAAATATTATCATTTTCCCATAAGGATATACACAAGGATAACCAAAGATACACAAGGATAACCTTGTGTAAATTGAAAGGGAGTCTAGATGCATTATTTTGTGAATTGAATCTACTTAACATTGCCTAAAGATTTTGTTTAGTAATTCTCAGAAAATAAAATGCTTGGAGTACAAGCTAAAGTTCATTTGTATGTTTTTGAAGTTAATGTTTCCAAGATCATTTGATTTTGCTGATCAAATCTATTTACTTGAAAAGTAAAATTAAATTTGCTACAGTGAGTGCTTTTGGATGACATGAATAATAAAATCGAAAGTATGTTATATTCTTTATGTCCATGATCTGTGACTAAATTTAGATCCTAACTCATGCTTTAGAACATAAATTTGTGTTCAAAATAACCATGAACGTTTGAACAAGAAATCTAAGTTGCCGAAATTTAGTAAGGAAGAGTGCCTACTTGGGCTTTCTATGCAGAACAGAGTCAAATTTAATCTAAACTTGTAATGAAGTGAACTTTTCTAGAACCAATGACTTTGTTCCTCTGATCTTTTCTACTTGGGGCCTGGTTATAACCATTATCTCACCTGTGTTGATTATCTGCTAGGAGGTCTCTAAGCTTCTGTGAGATACTAAGAATTCCAATAAGAAAGTATCTTTAGGACTTGTAAATTCTTTCCTGTAATCACCTAGCTAAGGCCTTTTCTGCAGTTGACAAATAACTCGTTAAAAAAGAGTCTAATCCATGTGGTCTCTGTGTTATAAACTTTAAGTGTGTCTTATCACTTAATCCTCATAGTTCTGTGAAAAAGCAATATTAACCCTGTATTAGGGGTAAGGATAAATAACTTCTTCAAGGTCACCTGACTGACAAGTTGCAGAGCTATATTATTTCTTTCCAAAACCTACAGTCTTTACACTTGAACTGAAGAAGAATTTCATAAGAAGGGGAAGGTTTTACACCGTTGGTCACATTTGTAGCTGAGAAATCTATTGTCAGTTACTAGGCAATTCCAAATGTCCACAACAGTTGGGGCAACAAAGACATATATTACTTTGTCTGGAGAAAGTTCCTGTATTAGATATTCTATAACATACCTATAATCTTTCTAGGGATTATTAATTATTTAAAAGTTTAAAAAATCACAAATTTGAAAATATTAACTCTAGGAAAAAGAAGAAGGATACTTCATGATCGATGTCATATATTTATACATACACACACAGCCTTATTCTCTTCTCCAGTCTATTAAATTCTTAAGTAACTATAAATAAATCAAATTTCTTTTCTTCTCTCCTGTTATCCCATCCACACCTTGTTTCCACTAACAGCACACTCACAGTAGGAATTTCAAATTCCAAGTGTAAAGCTATTTTCTGAAAATCAAGATTTTTGGAAAGATTCAAAATATGACAACAAAAGTTAAATCTGGGGCACCTGGATGGCTCAGTTGGTTAAGCTCCCAACTCTTGGTTCCAGCTCAGGTCATGATCTCAAGGTTGTGAGAGTGAGCCCAGCATCGGGCTCCACGCTCAGTGGGGAGTGTGCTCGAAATTCTCTCCCTGTCCCCCATTACCCCCTCCCAGCATGCTCTTTTTCTCTAAAATAATCTTTAAAACATTTTAAAAAGAGTAAATGTAAAGTTAACTCTGGAAAGTGATGGTCACTTAAAGAATAGCCTTTACATTACAGAGTAGGCTATAATTAAGAGAATATCACATGAACGGCTTTAAAACATTTAAAGTGCTGGCTTTCCTTTACCTGCATAATTTCCCTGGATCTATTGTAAAGATCTCCCTTTTTCGTAGCATTTTTAAAATTTGTATTTAAACTCTATCTTTAGTTGTTTGACTCCTTATTAAAGGATGAATAATGGCCACCCAAAATGTCAGGTCCTAATCCCTTTAATTTTTAAATGTTACCTTATTTGGAAAAAGAATCTTTACAGATTGATTAGCATTTTGACATGGGGAGATTATCTGGATTACCCAGGTGGGCCCTAATGCAATCACATGTGTAGACACAAACCAAGAAATGCTGGCAGCCACGGGAAACTCGAAGAGACCAGAAATGGATTCTCCCCTAGGACCTCTGGAGCAAGCATGGCCCTGCTATAAGCTTGATTTTGGACTTCTGGCCTCTAGAACTGTGAGAAAGTAACTCTCTGTTGTTTGAAGTCACCAAGTTTCTGGTAATTTGTGACACCAGTCACAGGGAACTAATGTACTCCCACGTGAGGGAAAGAACTCGATCATTTTCCTCTTGTAATCTCACCACCTAGAACATTGTTGGTTCCAAACACTGATTCTAAACCTCGCTGCAATTCAGAATAATGCACAAAACTGTTCAAAACTACTAACACCCAGACCAAATCCCCCATTACAGAAATTCTGATTGAATTGTCTGAGGTGAGGTCTAGGCACGAGTTATTTTCGTTTTTGCTTTGCTTTATTCTGCAGATTATTTAGTGTGTAACCAAAGCGGAAAATCACAGGAATCGAGAAAGGCTGACGGAGGGAGAGTTACTGAGGTCAGTGCAGCAGCTGAGAGCAGTGGCTCCAAACCGGCTGCAAGGGGCCTGGTCCCAGCTCCCGTATGTGCTAAATGTGGACTAGAACACACGGCCTACTCCTCAGTTTCTTCATTGTTAAAAAAAAAAAAAAAATGAGACAATAAAATTATCTTCATCATAGGGTTATTGTGTCTGAGATAATGTAGATTTTTAATATAGTGCCTAATCCATTGTAAATTCTAAATAAATGTTAGATCTCAACGTTAGGAAAAAAATCTTCACTTCGCAAGTCTTTAGCCAATCATTATTTTGAACTGGGTGAATTAGACGAAGGATTATATTCAAAATAAATACTTAATATTACATAAAACAAATCTTATAGAAATTTTGGTTCGACTGTTCAAATTTACTGAGCTTCTGAGGTTCTTAAATATAAATTCATTACCAATAACCCAGAGATTTGTCAAGCAACTTCTAAAAATCTTATAATTAAATCCCTTCTATCAATTCATGCAATATGTTCTCCTTTAATGTAATCACATTAGAATGCCACTTGTTTGAGTTAAAATTTGTATTGCTTTGGGTGGTACAGAATGAAGCCACACGGAGGAGATCCATGCCAATCTTTCCCAAAAAGTTCCCCCTGCTTTTTTTTTTCTTTTCCAAATCCCCATCTGTTTGGCCGATGTGCCAATATCCAGGGTCTGTTTTTCATAATGTCATTTTGTTTGTGAGGATGTCTGTTCCTGAGAGTTCACGAGCTGGCTGACAGTGAGAAAGTGATCACAACGAGGCCAGGAAATATCCTGAAAAATAAAGCCAAAGCCAAGAAAGCCACTGCGCCCTGCTGGCCAGTTGCGAGGAAGGCCTAGGAAAGCAGGATCGACAGTTTCAGAACATTACTCTGGGGGCTCTCCTTGGTGGCTAAAGAAACTTCCAGAAAGTGTCCACCAAATATCAGAATCACATCACAGCTGCTGAAGTTCTCTCCAGAATAGTTCAAACAAAATAGTTCTGTGTGGAAGAACAGTTTTATTTTACAAATTAAAAAGCAAACAAGAAAGACGGCAAATGACTTTTTTTTTTTTTAAATCCTCTCTCTGAAACATCAAGAAAATGAGGTGAGGGGATTAAAAAAATTAAATACTTATAATAAGCGTTCCTTAGTTTCGTTTCCATATTTAACTAAGACTAAGAAACGCCTGGAATATAATTACGTTCATGGTTCCCTCGCTAATATTTTTGCTTAACTGATAATTCTAATTTACAGCAAACAGATAAATATGTCAAAAGGAGTTTTTTTCTCTCTTTTCAAAACAGAAGCATCAAAGTTCTAGGCAATTTATACTGCCAGAATTCTAACATACAATTTCCAGTGTGACATGTGGGTCAGTTTTGTTTTATTTAACGGACTCTGTTATGCCATGACATAACCATACAACCTTTAAAGTTCTACTTATGTGTGAAAATTGCTAATGAAAAAGAAATTTTATGTTAACAAGACTAAATCCCCACTTGCTGTGGCAATACAAAGAATCTTTAATTTTATGTTATTTTCCATTTTTATGTTGGGTAGAAGAAAGGCATAGATATTATACACTTACACTGGCACTGGATCAAATGTCACTCTTGATTTAAAGACTATTTTAATACTGATGGAGAATAAGAGAAGTCTTTTTCTTTTGGGTAATATGACTGTGATTTCCAGATAGGATATGATGGATAGAAGTTTGCAAAATAACTATTAAGTAGCCTGTGCAATTTCCTATGGTAAAAGATTACCAGGAAGAATTTATAGGCTACTGTTCATTATTTTTTAACCCCCGTTTTTTCAATAAATACTGTAGAAACAACAAATTTGACAGAGAGCCTGAGAAATGTACAGAAAGTCTCTGGAACAGTCTGACCTAGACCACACAGTCGGCCACCGGCTGGATGGCCACGACGCAAGGCTTTTACTTGGCAATAGGAAACCAAGAGGAAATAGAGGAATGGGATTCGTCTCCAGTTCTATTTAATCATTTTCAAGTATAGTAGCTTAGAATGCCACAACGTGTGAAAAGAGAAGTGGGGAGGAGAGAGAATATTTCAAGAAAGGTATAAACCCAACTTTGGAAAGACGATCTTTCTTTCCTACTTGGTTCTGTGTCTGCGTAAATTAAGGCATCATACAGGAATCGGCTGTAAGTTTCTAGAACTTTTTTGTAAAATTCCATTTTCGGTGGAGATGTCCTAATGTGCCGTATCCCTTTGCCTTCCCTCTGGCTTTAATTCAGGTGATAGGCAGGAAAAGCCGAGTTCCAGGATCCCGCCTGTTCCCAGCGAGGCCCAGCTTTTTCAGCTTGAGGTACAACAATTGCAGGAAATGGTGGATGATGGAAACGTTTTCCTAGAAGGGGAGTTTGAAACCTGGGAGAGCCGCTCCTCTCCGAGCCGTGACCACTGACCGAGGCGTGGGCCGGAGGAGGCTTGCCACACGGAGAAGGCCCGTGCAGACCCTCTGACGGGGGACAGGACGGTCACTTCCTGGAGGCGAGGGAGTGACACACTCCAGGATGCACCTTCCTGACATTTCCTGAGCCTCGTCATTGACCTGCTCCCAGAGCTCACTGACAGGGACTAACACCACATGTTTTAAAGAAGACATGTAAAAGCAGCCACTAATAATAACACTCCGAGGCCACAAACCAAGTATGAGTACCTCTTTCCTCGTGTGAACTGTTCTCGCGTGCGGCCAAGGAAACAACTTAAAGATGGCCCCGAGTTCTAAAATGGTAAAAGAGGATTTACTGAAGAGCCATGGGGGGCGCGGGAGGGGGCAGAGGGAAAAAAACAAAAAACAAAAAAACAAAAACTCTGCTTGTAGTTTGAAAACAAAGCCTTCCCGTTCCTCATACATGGGATTTTCGGTCAGTGTTCGAATGAGCAAAGCATTCAGTAGTTGTCACGATTTTCATTTCCCCCAAAAGTAGAAGTAAGTTGTCTTGGTTGGGCTCTTTCAGTTGTCTTACAGTTATAAATAAGATATCTGTAGGAAGTGATTTGGATTCAAGATGACTTGGAAATTAATAGTGTCATTCTGCTAGGCAAGGATGTCATTTATAGGATGGCGGTAGAGAGATTTTAAGTTGTATTTTGCTTTAAATATCATTGGAACAAACTAATATTATCATATTTTACAATTAAGGAATAAATTAATATATACATTTTATATAGTATTTTAAGATTTTTTTTTCTCCAGGAACACATTTGGGAGTGGGAGGAGTGTATGGATATTAAATCACAGAGAAAGCGTTATTTATTACTGAGGCCTTAACAGTAATAATTAACAAAAGCTTAGGGAGGTGGTAAATTCAAGTAAGGAACTTTCAATTAAACAATGATGATGAGGATACAAGGCATTTCCTGAGAATTTATCTTTGATTAGGAGAAGTTGTTGAAAGCATTTGGCCTTTAATTCTAGGCAGTCCTTAATCCCCAGGAAATATCCTCAACTTTTCTGCTATTTAAACACACTAAAATTCTTCAGAGAGAAAATGGCAGATGACTTGTTTTTTTAAACATGATACAGCTCACGGACATTCATATTTCTTTAACCATTTCTCAGCATCCCTTGACACTTCTGTGTAGCCTTACCACATCCAGTCTAAGATTTACAGTATAATGGTTAAAAGCTTTCTTCAAAATGAACAAAGAGAAAAAGAGATAACACACCAAAAAAAGACTCTTAAATACTGAGGACGAACCAGAAGTTACCAGAAGGGAGGTGGGGGGTGTGAAATAGGTGAAGGGGGTTGGGCACACTGTGAGCACTGAGTGATGTATGGGACGGCCGAATCACTGTGTTGTACACCGGAGAGCAAAGGAACACTGTATGTTAACTAACTGCAATGTCTTTAAAAGCAGGTTTTCTTAGCCATATAAAATACCTCTGAATCTTGGTTCTAAAAGTACTAACTCTATGACTTTGAACAGATTACTTAGTATATTCAAGTAACTATCTCATAAACTATAGCATGGGGATGATACCTTCCTAATTAACAATGACTAAATGGAATAATTACATAACGTGCAGAGTGATTAGTACAGTGCCTGGTGCCTAATTCAGTTCCCTCTATTTGGTACTGTTAAATTTTCCAGGAATTTTAAAATTACAAAAGAAGGTAGATTAATGTTTCCATTATTTAATAATTGCTTTTTTTTGCATCTTTTTTCTCAAAAAGTTTATGAAACAAGGACTTATCTACTTCCATATTAAGAACTCTCCCCTATATTAAAACTCTCTCAAATTTCACATGTTAAGAATTCATATTACTGCACTAGTACAATTATGTCCAGATAATCACAGAATGCACTTGAAAATAATATGTGGTTGTCTCTGGATTTTGCTGTGCCCATCTTACAGTAAAACGTCTCCATTTAAGGTCCCAAACCTATAGAATCTCTGTGCCTTACAGCTTCAGCTTGAACTAAGAATAAAAACAAATTTTGGTGTTCAGATCTTGAGTATAGTATGCAATTTGCCAAAGCAAAATAAAGAGCCTGGCGAAATAATATATTTTCTCTTTTATCAAAAAAGCAAATTTACATATTATTTACATATAAATAATTCCTTATAACTATCAATTCTGACAAATAAGATAGTGAATATTGAGAAATTTATAATTATTTCTAAATTTGGAAGGCATAAGTCATGTGCGAGTCCATATTCCGCTCTCCACTAACAAAGGACCAGGTTGATAGATTGAAATTAAAGGAAGAGATAAGATGAACAGAAGCAGCCTCCGCGGGGAGGTAAGACAAAAGGGGATACATCGTTCTTCCTTCCCTTGTTTTTATTTTTCCCTGAAAACCTGCAGTGAGTTTCTACTACAGGAACAAGGAGGCAGGTTGAGGAGGAAGATAATTTAAAGACTTAGATAAGTGAGACCTCTGGCCTTGACTAGTTCAGGTTCCAGCAAAGAAGGCAGATCCTCAAAGAAATAAGCACAATGTCAGAGAAAAAACATTATAATCAAAGAAAGCTAGAAAGTGGGCAACTAAGCAGAGGAGCTAGAAACACTCTATAGGGAACCAGAAAATCTTTATAGAAAGGGCTGTATTCAACCTGAGTCTAGAGGAATAAATGAACATATTCTTAAAGACAGTAAATTGGGAAAGGTCTTCCAGGAAGTGGAAAGTCCTGCAGTTTCTACACACGAATGTGAAAGAGCACAATGTGTGTGGAAAACTACAACATGCTGAAGGCATGAAAGCGGAATGTCAAGACTGAGATGCAGAATCATCCCCAAAGATGAACCCGAGACATAATATGAAGGCCTTGTATGTCTTGCCAAGGCTGGACTTTCCCTGTAACCAGTGAGAAGACACCAGAAAGCGTTAAACTAGAGAAAGAAGCATGCAGACTAGAGAGAGGAAGGCTTATGAGGTAATGGTTGCATTTGTCCAAACAGACCTTCCACTAATGTTTTTGGGATAGGGCAAGGGTGTGAATGGAGGCCCAGTCTGTGTCTCTCTTCTGTTCCCTCCTCCAGCATTCCTGTTCACCACAAGGACCCCAGACCAAAACCCATCCACTGCCACTACCGCCTACCTCCATGATACAAAAACAAAACAAAACAAAACAAACAAACAAACAAAAAAACAACAACAACGAACAAAGAATAGTTGGCCAAAAGTCAATTCTGTGAGTCCCCCCCACAACCTTGGGAAGACAGAACCGGCAAAAATGTTCTTTAAAAGTCCTGGGATCCTGGAGTATAGTTTAGAAGGATGTTAGGGTTAAGAAAGTGCATTCCCCTTGGCTCCATAAATGACTCACCCCTGGGGGATTGGCTGGGAGTGGACCAGAAGGTGTCCCCCTAAAGAGTACAGTCCACGGGGTGCCTGAGTGGTACTGTCAGTTAAGGAACTGACTCTTGGTTTCAGCTCAGGTTCTGATCTCAGGGTCATGAATCTGAGCCCTGAGTCTTTCTCCAAGCTCAACGTGGAGTCTCCCTGAGATTCTTTCTCCCTCTCCCTCTGTCCCTCCTGCTCATGTGCTCTCTCTCATCTTCAAAAAAATAAATAAATCTTAAAAAAGAAAAAAGAAAAAAAAAAAAAAAAAAGAGTAGAGTCCAGAACATGGGTCCTCTTCCTTGGGTGGTACTTGTACAAAGATGAGATGATATGGGCCCAAACTAACTCAATGAGAATGGAACAGAGAAGAAAGGCCAGTCTCCTATCGATGAGATTTAATTAGAGCATATGATGACAGACAATATAAGGCAAAAGTATATGAAATGGCTATGAACTAAGAGGAATGAGTAAAGGTCACTGAAATTTCTGGGTCAGTAGATATAGCAAATAGTGTCATTAGCAACTATTGTGGTAACTAATACTATGACCATTGTCTTAGTATATAGTTACTACCTACCAGGCACAGCTCTAAATGCTTTAGTCAGTTAAGAATATAAAAAAAGAGGAGAAAGGAATCGGAGGGATGGAGAAACACTATGGAGGGTAGGAAGTATGGCTTTCACTTTGCGTTTGTGTCATTTAAATACATGTGCCACTAACTAGGTTCAAAGGCTTAAAATGGGTCAGTAGCTCAAACACTGCTATGAAGTGCATCTAAATGAGTAACCAGTTACAAAAAATAATTTCCATTTTAAGCATGTAAGTACATAGACTACCAACTAGACTTTATTTACTTAGTCATTCATGTGTCATTCTGCCCTCAAAAGAATATGATGTGACTTAGAATTACATATAATCTAAAATCAAAGTATGTATAACTTAAAGGTGAAATTATCTTATTTTCCAGTAACATTTACTAGCAATGTTCCTTCAAACCCCCTTTTCTGCAGAATAGAAGACTTCTTTAGAGATCTGACAGCTCAATTTTATAACTTTTGTTTTTAAAAGATGCTTATTCTAGTTGTTTGGACTTCGTCCTCTTCATCTAGAAACTTGAATCTCACAGTCAATTTGAAAGAAAAAAAAAAGTATCTTACAGGTTTTCTATCTGATCATCATTGCTACTGATCTACTGCCTGGCCGCAGAGCCAAGGCAGACAACAGCCAACCTCCAAGTACCAATTAATATCTCATACCGTCTTTCTTCACATACAACAACTAGGTTTTTATTGAATATCCTTATTACTCAACTAGATTCAAATTAATTTTTCAATTATTAGAGGGAAAATTTATGGGATCATTTCAATTTAATTCATCAAATCAAATTTGATTAAACGATTCAACTTGACTTCTCATCATATATAGATATGTGTATATATATTAATGTCCATATTCTTGCATTCATATACACAAGCACGTACATGTAATTGGGCACAACACATAGCACAAAATGGTCCTCTCCACACAGTCAGCATATCAATCTTTTTGCTAGCTAAATTATGTCGCATCAGACATCGATCTTATTTAAACTTTCAAATGGCTTTCTATAGGACTTGAAACAAAATCCAAACTCCTCACCAAACTCTAATATCATCTGACCCAATCTAGTTCGTACACCTTTTTATGGCCACCTCCCTTTAGATTACCATTTTCAAGCAATACTGGATGTATCCTTGTTCCTCGGTACAAGTTCATTTGTATGACTTATGGCCCTTTTCCTTACCTCTGCGGGGAAAGTTCTTACAAGGTGTTTACATGATTGGATCCTTCACATTGTCAGTCAAATAGCTCCTCATTCCAGTGATTTCTTATTCCCTTCCTTGGTTGCTATTACACTTATTGCTATTGAAAATCATATACTTATTTAATTATTTATTTATTGTCAACCCCAGCAGAGTGTAAACTCCATAGCTGGGTGAATCTGATCTGCTTAATGACAATATTCATAGTACCCAGGAGTGTGCCTCACATAGAAGACACCAGGCCCATAAGAAACATTCAGTAAATCTGTTGATTGAAAAATGTTCAAGAAATAATTGAACACTGTGTTATGTAGTCCATCTACTTTATTTTACAGCATTAAAGCTGAGACTGAAATTAAACTTTATTTCTAAAGATTTAATATCTAGTTAGTGCCAAAATCAGCAGAGAACCCAAGTTCTCTGATTTCCTCACTAAAGTTGTTTTCATTGTCAATAATTTATGTTTTTAACTGAAAGAAACACAGGATGAAAGAGTCAATATGATCTTATAAACTGTGAAAAATGCCATTTAATACTACAGAACTTTGGGAAACGCTCCAAACCAGCAAATATGTGTTCTGACACCCCAGCAGCCCATTTTAATGAAACCTTACTTTGACTCTGAGATAAGAACAATCACAAAATTATTTCTTGGGTATTGTCCACTGGGATTAATAGTCAAGAATTTCTATCACATGCTTTTTATTCGTCAACAAATGGTCCACGTGTCTGTAATTATTTACCAAATCTTCTCTCTGCCACATTACTTATAAAGATCCTATAAAATCAGTTTACATGACTGGTATTTTATATTTTCTTATGACCACCAAAATAAATCTCAAGAACTAACAGGAATGCTTTAATGTTCTAGGATCCCATCTATTAAGCTTTTAAGTATTCCTCATTCTAATGAAAGTTAATGATGATGATACTGACATATTTCCAAAATCTCTGGGTGTTTTTATTCACTATTACTATTAATAAAAACTCAAAATAATATAGTTTTCCAGCCAATTTTTACCTTAAATTCCAGGGCAAACTTATTGATGATGTAATTGGCAATATTAGTTCAGACACTTTGGCACTTCTTTCTGGGTGGCTTTCTAAACTGTACGTCTCTTTGTAATCTCCTGCGAATCACTGATTTTAATGAAAATAATTCTCAAATGCTGCCCTTCAATACAAAAGGTCCCATAACTTAATGCCGTTAAAATAACATTTACTATTAGATATGCTTTTTTACTCTTGTGTCACTAGAATATTTTGATCAAAATCACATTTAAATTTCATGTGAAGACACTGCATGTTTATGGAAGAAAGGTACTTTACTGCCTAACCTCATCTTAGCAATTCTGAGTATGAATATCACGTCACAAAGTATTTAACAGTTGTATTAAAATGATAAAGTCAGAAAGCCATCATTTTACCACTGATATGAGGACTTATTTTCTGGAAGCCAAGAATGAATATGTGTGTTTTATTTTCGTCAGGGTATACCTCATATGTAAATGTGCTGTTTGATGTTCAGACTTAAAATATGTGTGTATCTCAACCTGAAACTATAGAGCATTTGCAAAATTTTATGTTTGTAATCAGCATATCAAATACCATACTCATAACATACCTACATGATAAATAATTTTACTCTAAAATAAAAGAAAGAGATTTAGGGAGATGTTTCTAGTTGATACATTGCCAACATCTGAATACATTTTAAACACCTACATTCGCAGTGGGAATTTTCAAGAAGAAACACGGAGCTCCTACAGGCTTCATGCTATTTTCAGAACATAAAGCTTCAGCTATTACATTTGTTAAATACTAAAACAGCCAGAGGGAATCCCCAAAGACACAGTCTATTTTTCAGGCAGCAACTTTTCCTTTCAGCCAAAGTTTTATAATCAGAGGAGTTTCACCCAGTCCAGGTGTGGCCTTGAATTCCCAAGCACAGCTGCGCAGAAGCTGATCTGATTTTTTTTTCTCTTTCCTTTCACTCCCTAAGCAATGCAGCAAGTGTTGCCTTTTCCTCTCTTGAGGGGGATTCATGGATTTATGTTTTGAAAGATTTTCCTCTTTCTGTTGCTTAGCAAACATGCTGTTGTGGGTCAGATGATAAATGTATGTGAGTGAAAGCTAGGAGAATGGAGAATATTTAATACGTTTAAGATATGGACAATCCTCAGGATAAAATAAAGATAATTCATTATATACAGTAGGGATTTTTATGACATCATTTTACCATGTTTTTTAAAGGAAGATTTCATGACAATTTAATGTAAAATTATGTATTAGGTATAGGAAAAAAGATGTTTACTATTTTTTAAAAAAACACGCTACAAGCTACATGGTTTGAAAAACTCATGAATTCTGGACTCTTCATAAGCTAACGGTGAGCTCAGTTAATGGAATAATGATGTCTTCGTTGTGTTCTTTTTGAATATCCCCAAGTGCTGGCTTTATACATAAATAAGGAAGCACAAATCCCATGTGTGTCTTTATCAACAAACACTGATTCGATAAACATGGATTGACTAGCTACCAGGTTCCAGGTTCTGGGTTGTATGTTTGCAATTCTGAGACAAATACCCCTAATGAGTTCATAACCTGCTGGGAAGACAGGCATGTGAATAAACCCAGTAATGAGATAAAAACAGAGTTCTTTAAAAGCCTAAAGACAATAACCAATTTGCATTTGAAGAATCTTCTGTGGTACTTATTAAAATGATCAGTCTCAGCCCGGACTTCAAACCTGAATTATAATCTTGAGGGTGCACATAGGAATCTGTAGGGAATTTTCCAAGCACCGCAACATGTTTTTTAGTGTGCAGACAACCAAGGTCCCCTAAAGAGAAACTCATACTTTCTGAAGGTGCTGAAGTTTTCTTCAAGTAGCTATTATAGGAACTGAAAGGGATACAGCAAAATCCCACTGTTCTTTGTCAGAGTTCTGCTAGTTGACAGAGAACAGATTTTACTTCTATTATTCATTCAATATCTGTTTAACAATCATTTATCGACCACCTAATCTAGGCCAGGTGCCTCCTATGTGTCGTAACAATGGGCTTAGTAATACCGAGCCTCATAATTAGAAAGATGAAATTAGTAGGCCCTTTTACCCCATGGCAGAAAGAAGAAAAAACATGCCCTTGCTACAGGCCAGCTCCCAAAAAGAGGAGATGAGGGAGTGGAACCACGCATGCCCGGTTTTTCCTCCCCAACTCGCCAATACAAGAGTCTTTCCACTTCTCCTAAGAAGAAAAATAAAGAGAGCACAAAAGTCGCGCTTGTAGAGACCCTTACAAATGAAAGGACTCCGATGTGAAGTATTTCCCTTCCTCCTCAATGGTGACATGTGACCTGGATCTTGAAGGAAGGGTAAGAGTTCTCCCAGTCACGGGATGCTGTAGTGGCAGAGAAGAGAAACAAAACATGAAATGATAACCATGTTCAAATCTAGGCCTGTGTTTCGATTCACCATCTGAGTCAAGGAAGAACCTTCAGAGGACATGAAGTCAGTGCATAGAAAGAGCAGCTCTGTCTATTTAAGAAAATGGTTCTGGGATCAGTGCACAGTTTGGGATAAAAAAAGGACTGGTATCAGGAAGACTAGTTGTGAGGATGTAGCAATAATTCAAGAAAGAATCTGTAAAAGCCTAGAAGAATGCCATAGCAAGAGAAAGAGAAAAGCAAGGAACATATTTTGCAAATGGTTCTGTGTAAGATGACGGATAAGAATTAGTGGCTAATCGTGTACATAAGGAAGGTGAGACAAAGTAAGACTGAAGTTGAGTGTGAGATTTCTAATTTGATAGATTCGATATAATACCATCTGACATCAAAACAGAAGACTGGTCTAGGGCTAAAGGATGAGTTCCATTTTACCTATTATTGTGTCATTATATAGCTAACATCTAAGACCCAAGGCCTCGTCTTAGGTTCAGGCTGAAACTGGCTGGCTTCCTTCTTTTCAGCATCACTGAGGACTTGCATACCCTTGTTTTTCTCCTGGACAGTACCACAGTCCTTCCTATCTTTTCTAGTTCCAATCCATACACTACCAACCGCAAAAGCAGAACATATTCTTGTTAACATCCTCTTTCCTCAGTAGTTTAAAGCAAATAAACAGAAATAACAAAAAAACCCACTCCTATCCTTTCTGATTTTAGAGGTATTAAAACCTGTAAGTTATGAGCAAACTCCTTTGAGGTCAGAGGTATTAAGCTAAGGAGGGATTTCAGTCATTTCTCCATTTAAATGCCATCTTTTTTTTTTAAGATTTTATTTATTTATTTGACAGACAGAGATCACAAGCAGGCAGAGAGGCAGCCAGAGAGAGAGAGAAAGAGGAGGAAGCAGGCTCCCTGCTGAGCAGAGAGCCCGATGTGGGGCTCGATCCCTGGACCCTGGGATCATGACCTGAGCCGAAGGCAGAGGCTTTAACCCACTGAGCCACCCAGGCGCCCCTAAATGCCATCTTTTAATGAGAACGACCCTCACGGTGTTACATAAAATAACCATTAGTGGCATAATCCTAGACACACCATGGGTCTCTATCCCTTTAACCTGCTTTATTGTTTTTTTAAAGACTTACTTATTTTAGAGAGAGGGAGAGAGAGCGTATGTGAGACGGAGTGGCGAGGGAGACAGAGAGAGAGGACCTCCAGCAAACTCCCCGCCGAGCACAGAGCCCTTTGCAGGAATCAGTCTGAAGACCCGAATATCATACCTAATACCTGCACTGAAATCAAGGGTCAGATGCTTGGCCAACTGCGCCTCCCAGGCGCCTCTAACCTACTTTATTATTTTCCATAGTATTTACTGTCTTCTTCATTGCACTTACTATCTTTTCTTTTTATCATTGCTTCTCTCCACAAAGACTCAAGCTCTCTAAGAGTAGGCAATTTACTTTAATTTTTGATCAGTACTATAACGTCAGTCTAGAATAGTGTTTGGCACATGGGCATAAAATCATACATATATTATCTGAATGAATGACCAGAATGAGAAATTCTCTTCTGCCAGTGACGCTGTGCTGACAATCTTACAGATTAAAGATATCTCCTCTGCTTCAGAGTTTATAGCCTTTGTGACGTTGCTCTTAATACTACGACGGTCTCTTCTGAATGTGATTGCATCCCATGATGCGTGACTCCAACATCTACATTTGACTGAGCCTAAGGACGTCCGATCTAAAGACGGGAGCAGATTTACAGTATGGCCTGATGCCAGAAAAGGAACTGGGCCAGTCAAATCTCTTTTTGGAATTTAACACGGGAAAGGGAACAAAGCAGTGCGCAGCAGGAGCTAAAGCCAAGGAAAGATTTGAAGAGGAGTTAAAGCCATAAAAATTGAGGTAGAGTTAGAAGCCATGAAGAATCATGGGGAAAAAAAAAAGTAATGTCATTAAACAGAAGTAGCCGTGAATAGCCAGAAGCAATGAGGAAAAGAAAAATTAGATTGATCAGAAGGAAAAAAACTCAAGGACCAACCCTGTCAGTAGCAATGGGAAATTAGAGCAGAAAGACTGAACAAAAACAATGCTGCAGACAAACAGGAAAAAGGAGAGTCTTAGTATTACCCATGAGAGGGAGACAGAGTCGCTTATCTCATCTCTAGACCTGACACATCTTCTAATGACTTTCAGCTCCAACTTTAGCCTGTATCGACCTTATGATGAAACTATTTAATAGAATTTGAACCTATGAAAAATATAGCTGCAGTAATATGTTCATAACTAATTTGTACTCACTTCAAGTCAAGTGTCCATATCCAATGTCAATGTGCCTTGTAAAGTACCATGAAATATTTAATTTCTTATAAAACGGAACTTCGACATTGCTATTTTGATGCTATTAACCGAACCTACAGAGAGTACTTACAGGAACCTACACCGTAGCATGGAAAGGAAAATTAACCAAAAGAAACAGAAGCTAAGGGGGATTCTCCCTGTGAGGTCACACTGTGGGTAAATACTTTTCCTCTTTGATATCCTTCTTCCTCGTCTTGACTCATCAATTGTTTCTTCCCTTTGGCTCCACCTCAGCCCATCCAAGCTGCTATAACAAAACACCCCAGACTCAGTGGCTTGAGACAACAGAAATCTATTTCGCACAGTTCTGGACTGGGTGTCTGAGATCAGGTGCCTGCCTGGTTGGATGAGGGCTGTCACACAGACTTCTCATGACGTCGTCCACGGCAGATGGGGCTCGGAATCCCCCTGGACTCTCTCACCAGAGCACTGACCCATTCTTGAGGGCTCCGCCTGCAGAACCTCATCATTTCCGAAGTCCTCGCCTTCTAAGGCCATCACACTGGGCATTAGGACTCCAACATCCGAATTTGCGAGGACACAAACTCTCAGACCACAGCACCCTCCTCATGAAAAACAACATTAAGGAAGGTGCTGTTACTGTTTAAGCGTAATGCAAGAGGGGAGGAGGAAGGAGAACTAAAGGGTCTAACTCAGTCTCGTCTTTTCCCGGGTTTATATTAGAATCCCTCCTTTCTGAAAATTATGACCTAAGATTTAGACATTAGCACCTTTGTCCTGTGACTATACATGACAAGAGGAACCTGCTAAAGTCAAAGTTCTGGAATCAGAATTTAATTCTACAAAGAGGCTTTTAAAATGCGCTCATTATACATGCTTATCTGTGGAACTTGATGTTTACGATTAAACTAACCTCAAACTTGATTTTTTAAAAAAAGCATCACACTTGTTAAAAATAAAGAAGCAGATTTCTCTCAGAACTAAAAAATAATAAATTGCTTCTTATGAGTCTTTGCAATGAGTTTTAACCTCATGGAACTATAACTCAGTATATTCTATAAATCATACAATCACTGCTCTCAGAAACTGCTAAATAAAACTCTAGAAGATGTGAAAACATCAAAGCAAAGAGGTTTGGGGCTTTGATTTAAAACTCACTGGGTCAAACCAAGAAATAGAAATCAAGCTCAATATTGAATAGTACATCTCTTCCTAAATAGGCAAAATTTATCAATGAAAAACAAAATATAGTTAGGGACAAAATATAAAAATGACCTTTATGTTTTAGACCATTGCGAAGCGGTGATTCCCTAGTTCTTGAAGGAGCCTTGTCTAGAAGTCTTTCCTCCCTTTCAAAATATGAGCCTCTCTTCTAATCACGTGATCCTGAAATCTTTACGGAGGGAAAACTGAAATACAAAGGTAAGAAAGCACTGAAAACTGTGTGAAGAAAATTAAAACCAAAGTTTGCTGGGAGTGTAAAATTCTTCATTTGTGAGCTTTTTTAATTAGAACTTTCTGAGGTACAAGTGAAAAAAACACAAACGGAAGAACTCCATCTCTGGAAGAGAAGCTTTTTCCAACAAAAATAGAGATCATGTATTTCAGCTAAAGTTTAATATGAAAAAAAAATTGCTAGCTTTCTTTTGTAAATAGAATGATAAACTAGAAAGAAAAATCCCACGATAGGTAATAGGCATGGTATGTTTGTCACATCATTTTTATAAAAATTACAATTTAAAAGTTTGGTAGTTCTGATAATTAACAGTGAGGAGTTAGTCCATTGTAAACATTTGTCTGGATTTTCAGTCTCCTTCACGGTTTAATTGTAAGCAAAGTCCAATTTTACTGAGGCCAGTTGAAATTTCCTGGTAGGAACACTGATTATGTTAAGTGATGTGAGGCCCTGTGATCCTTTTCCATCTGTGTTTAGCTAAAATGTCTGTACCGCTTGCGAGTCTTTAATACCGTAAGTTGACCCATCCATGTAGAAATGAACTATAGTGAAATCACTGATGTCAGAGGTGAGCCTGGCTGATATCACTGGGTGTGACAAAGACATCTCAATTTGTAAAACACAAAATGCCATTCTTTTAGGAATAGCGTTCAAATAGAAGAACATTACATAGTACTGATATTTTCTAGAAGAAATTTCAAAGAGAAAGTGTAATATATGCTCACAGAAGTAGGCAAGTTTCTATCTGCTGCAGAAGGGAAATAACTCCTAATTTGGCTCACACGCTTTGTTTCCGTTCATTTGAATTTCTTAATTCTAACATCACTTGTCTACTTATTTACTGAAGAAACATTTTGTGAGCAAAAACTTGCACCAGATATATTACAGATAAAGGGATAAAAGGCATGTTTGCTCACCTGGCGTGAGGGAAGACAAGCAGGTTTAAAAAAGGTCATTTGAAAGTTATCCGGTGGAGAAGTGCCCAGAATGGTGCTCCCCTGAGCTAAGTCTTGACAATGAGCTGCGGGAAGACGGAGCGAGTAGCATCTGGGAAAAAAAAAAAAATACGGAGGAAAGAAAGTTTTGGAAACTGCATCCAACCTGGAGTGACGAAAGCCCGGGGGTGCGGAAGGCAGAAACAAAGCTGAAGCAATGGGGCAGTGCCCAGTCAGAACGTCTCCCGTTTACTAAGTGAAGCAGTTTTTATTTTATCCTGAAGTTGATGAACTTTTTAAAAAGATTTCTTCTTTCCTCCCTTCCTTCCTGAGAGAGCGTGCGCATGAGTAGGGAGGACAGAGGGAGAGAGAGTCCTCGGGCTGACTCCCTGCGGAGTGTGGAGCCGGAGGTGGGGCTTGATCCCAGGACCCGGGCATCAGGACCTCCACCGGGGCGGGGAGTCAGACACCGACCCGCTATGCCACCGGGAACCCTATGAAATTGATGAACTTTTAAAAACTTGCAATTCTTGAGGACTGAGGTCACACATGCTCATCTTTCAGAAAATGAACCTGCTCTTCTTTAAAATGCTTTTTTCCATATTTTTGCTAAAAATATTATAAAGATGTTCAATGGCTGTATTATTCCTAGGCTATTTTAAATTTTAACTACATATTCATTTATTCTCCCCACAGTAACGAGGAAAGACTACATCTTAGTTTCTTTGGAGACTTATGTCCCTTTGAGTACCTGAACAGCTTTTAAACACCCTAGAATAATATTCTTTCTAATTCTTCCTCTTCCCCTCTTCTCTTAAAGGAGTTGGTATTGGCTGTTGAGAGAACTAAAAAATAAATAAAAAATTCTGATTTCAAAGGGGTATCAGGAAAGAGAACTGAAGAGATAAGAAATACCAAGTGACAATCTTCTATCACCTTATACTATTTTCTCATTTTCCAAGAATTTCAACATATTTTACACGTGGTGGAAGAGATACACACTTCTAATTCAGTCACATGTCTTTTTTCCTTAGAAAAAGAAAAAGATGTTTTCTTAGAAGACAGATTGGGAGTAGAGGAAATACAATACTAAACTGAGAATTTTTTATTCCTTGGTGTAAGTTCAGGTTCTGATGTCAAATAATGACATAACTCTCAACTCATTTAAAAAGGAGAATTAGATTAGATCTTAACTTTCTATCTGTAGCCAATGCATAGGGTTCTATTAACTCTGAAAAATGTGTAATCTCATAGTTTGATGTGTTGTCCAACAATTTCACCTTGGACTTGAAACAATTAAGAAATAACATAAGATGCACATGTGAGTCATACACAGAAATTATCCACCATCGTATTTGGTAAGTAAATATATCACCTGTGAGAATAAGGTTTCTCTCAAACCCAGTACATTTAGTACTGAAACAATATAAAAGAGCTGTATTTTGACTATTTCTAATATTCTTAAACTGTACATTAGAGTTAGGTTCATTTTCTTCATGGAAAGGCAAACTTATCTGCATTAATATATTTCTAATTTTGGTAAAATTTATATTTAAATTCTATTATGTGTGTTGATATGTTGTTAGAATTTCTTTGGATGAAAAAAATCCAGTGATGCATATAGTGTATTTCAAAATAAACCAGTGATTCTAAAAGTTACATAAAAATGATCAGTTGTATAAATAAAATCTTAAAAAAAAAAAAAAGAGGGGGGGACTCTGAGTAGCTCAGTTGGTTAAAGGACTGCCTTTGGTTCAGGTATGATCCTGGAGTCCCAGGATCAAGTCCCACATTAGTCTCCCTGCTTGGCAAGGAGTCTGCTTCTCCCTCTGACTTCTCCCATCTCGTGTTCTCTCTTTCATTCTATCTCTCAAATAAATAAATAAAATCATTTTAAAAAATCAGTTGTTCTTCAGATCAATATATTTCTTTGAATAAATGGATTTGATACATGTTTCCATCTTGAATTTCTGAAACCTAAAATGTAGTTCACCAGGAAAATTAATGACCCCCAAAGTTGTTCTTCACAAAAGAAAATTCACTAAAAAATTTTAGATCCACTTTTGAGTTTCCTTAAAGAGTGTCATTTTCTTCTCCCATTTGAGAGCAAAAACAAGCAATAAAAAGAAACTGCATAGGAAAATACATGTCATTAGAGAAATCAAGGATCATCAAAATGTATGTGGAAATGATAGTATTATTTTACTCTGTGTTTGAGGAAGAGTATGTTCTTTTATATATATTAAATATTAAATATAATTATATATAAAAAGGTAATGTCATCCAGATTTTAAAATGACCAGACTTCAGAAACTGAAGTCGATAGAGATTGAGTGTGCTGCATCTTAAAAGGCTTATTGGGAAATATCCAAAAATTATGAAACTTGGCAACGTGGATGTGCAAAGTGTGGATATGGTTTGCAATATCTGTAAAACTGCTGATTTAGAAAGAAAAGTAAGCTAGAGATGGAAGAATAGAGAAGAGATAATATGTTTAATAGCTGGGGAATTTATAGATAAAGTTAAATAATTTATTTGGGCTTCTCTCCTCATTTCTGTTGTTGTTTTTAATACTGGCCTTCATAGTTTAACATGTAACCAGTTTACTGAAGAGTTTCAATCATTGGAATATAAGCATCAAATGATTTTAATTTTCCCAGTAAATGCTCTGCAGCTACGTTATGTTCCACTTAAGGATATTTTGGCTAAGGTCCATCATTTTCTTGTTATATTTGGCTATCATCGTGGTCTCTTTTTAGGGCTCAGTTTTCCACTTTTCTAAAAAGTTCATTCTCAAACTTGATTCCTTGTTTGTGTTCCTAGTCCCCCTCCCACATTAAGGAGTAGAACTGAGTCCCGCTTACTGTGAATGAAGAGGTGCACAGTTAGCCTGACTCAGAAATATCTCCCTGTTGTTTTCCAGACCCTAGTTTCACTGCTGTTGAAGGCACAGAGGGAGATAGAGAAGACACAGACATCTTAATGTTACTGCTCACACAGCAGTAAAAGGTGTTCCTCACATCACTAAGATTTAGTCTGTTCTCTCTGATGCTAATGTTCCCTGCTGATGGAGTGGGCTTTACACAGTGGATGCATGTGGTTTTCTTGAGACAGTGGTCAACACCACCCCTGCCCTCCTTGATGCTGGGCACAAAAACTCCCAGCTGATACGATGACTGGATGCTGAAATTCAGTCCCCATTCAGTTTCTCAAGGCTAGGTCAAAAGCACCCAGAATGGTGATTTTGTCTAATTTGCACCAAAGTCCTAAGCTGAAGACTCCTGGAAATGTCTGTGTCTGCCTTTGATAGACCCTTAATGCTTTTGCTAACCTGGATTTGCTATCAAGTGGTCCATTGACTTCTGCTCCTCATGTAACTTCTTGATCGTTCACAAGAAGCTATGGGAAGAAATGGGGTCCTCTTCCATAATGCGAGTTTCCCTAAACTTTTCCAAATATATTCACTACTCTACAGTCCTTCAAGTCCTGCTCACTGTGGTCTCTCTAATTCCTGTTCAAGAGCCCTCCTTAACCCAACTTCAGAAAGCATATGATTCAATTCCCTTTTCTTTCAAATAGCACAAGGAGAGAACTGGAAAGTAAAACACTTCGTATTCCTGGAATCCCAAAATTATCTCCTAAGGAATCCCTCACTACACACTCTGATCCTTGAGTGACAACAGAATGGACCTATTTGTTTGCAGCTTATTGTGCTTCCAACTGAAGAATAAGATGCCTTTAATCCTTACTTTCTGGTATTTTCCTTAAGTGGCTTCATACTGTAAAGAGCACCTACATCCTTAGAAAAGAGGGAATGAGCTTCCGTTGAAATAATGTTCAACTCACGGGACCAATGTTTAATCGGCTCTCTCCTGTTATTTCCTATTGTAACTGGGAAGAAAGACAGTAAAATACAGTTGGGGTTTGGCCAGTTCAGCACGTCCAGCCAGGAGGTGGCTATTACCAACTGAATGTTGATTGTGATATTATTAAAATGAGTGCTCTTTTGTTCTCAGATTTAGGCCTTAGCCAATTCAGGAATAATAGAAAATATTCTATTTGGCTCCCAGTGGCTGCCTCAATTGTTATGAGAGACTTGTAATTGAGTCTTATTATCAGTTTTAGCCTTTCCAGCTCATCAAAGCACAGATTTATTCTTCCTAAAACCAAGTTCTTCATAAATCCTTGATGTACAACTTTCAATCTCTCTACAATACACCTAGAATAAAATGAAAACCCTTCAGCATGCAACTTTAATTTCCTACAATTAGTCTCAGCTTATCTTTTTGTCATACCTCAGCATATCTTCTTAAACCCTGATGGTTCTACTTTCCTGTACTACTCACCATCCTAGTACTTCTTCCTACATCTGTTTTTCTGAATCATGTGCCTTAAATAGACTGTCCTTTCTTTTTTCTTCCCCCAAACCAACTTACTGAAAATGTTCACTTTTTTCAAAGACAAGCCCTAATTCTGCCTTCATCATGAATGCCCATCATCCCTATAAGAATCAACATTTCAGAGGAGGAGTCAAGATGGCGGAGAAGTAGCAACTGAGACGACAGCGGGTAGCAGGAGATCGGCTCAATAGCTTATCAAACCATTGTGAACACCTACAAATGCAACAAGAAATCAAAGAGAAGAAGAGCAACAATTCTAGAAACAGAAAATCGATCGCTTTCTGAAAGGTAGGACCTGCGGAGAAGTGAATCCAAAGCGACGGTAAGATAGACCGCAGGGGGAACGGCCGGCTCCCGGCAAGCGACGGAGCAATGGAGCACAACATCGGGACTTTTAAAAGTCTGCTCCACGGAGGGACATTGCTCCAGAAGCTAAACCGGGGGGAAACCCAGGCAGGGTCAGCATAACCCCAGTTCCCGCAGGGTCACAGAAGGACCGGGGGCGTCTGAGTGCTGCAGAGCTCCCAGGTATTAGAGCGGGGAAGCCGGCTACAGTGACAAAGCTGAGGAGTGAGCTCTCAGCCCAGGGTTACCTTGTGCCGGTGGCAGCCTGGGTGGGCTTGGAGCGCGGCCGGAGGCCATGGAGACGGAAGCAACCGGCGCTTTTCTCCAGGTTCCAGCAATTGACCGCTTTCCTGAAGGCGCAACCACAGGCCAGGGAGGCGGGGCGGTTGGGTGCTTTTCTCTGAGGGCACACTGAGGAGCGGAACCCCAAGCTCTCGGCTCCTCTGGGCCGGAGAATGAGAGGCCGCCATCTTCATTCCCGTCCTCCGGACTCTACGGAAAGCGCTCAGGGAACAAAAGCTCCCGAAAGTGAACCCGAGCAGATTACTTAGCCCGGCCCTGGCAAGGGCGGTGCAATTCCACCTGCAGCAAAGACACTTGAGAATCACCACAACAGGCCCCTCCCCCAGAAGATCCACAAGAAACCAAGCCAAGATCAACTTCGCTCACCAAGAACAGCGGAATTCCACAGCAGGAGAAAGCAAATCTTATCTGGATGAAATGACAAGGCAGAAAAACTCACCTCAAAAAAAAGAACAAGAGGCCGTACCAAAGGCTGGAGACCTAATCAATACGGACATTGGTAACATGACAGATCTAGAGTTCAGAATGACGATTCTCAAGGTTCTAGCCAGGCTCGAAAAAGGCATGGAAGATATTAGAGAAACCCTCTCCGGAGAGATAAAAGCCCTTTCTGGAGAAATAAAAGAACTAAAATCTAACCAAGTTGAAATCAAAAAAGCTATTAATGAGGTGCAATCAAAAATGGAAGTTCTCACTGCTAAGATAAATGAGGCAGAAGAAAGAATCAGTGACATAGAAGACCAAATGACAGAGAATAAAGAAGCTGAGCAAAAGAGAGACAAATACTGGACCACGAGGAGAGAATTCGAGAGATAAGCGACACCATAAGACGACACAACATTAGAATAATTGGGATTCCAGAAGAAGAAGAAAGAGAGAGGGGAGCAGAAGGTATACTGGAGAGAATTATTGGAGAGAATTTCCCTACTATGGCAAAGGGAACAAACATCAAAAACCAGGAGATGCTAAGAACGCCCCTCAAAATCAATAAAAATAGGTCCACACCTCATCACCTGATAGTAAAATTTACAAGTCTTAGTGACAAAGAGAAAATCCTGAAAGCAGCCCGGGAAAAGAAGTCTGTAACATACAAGGGTAAAAACATTAGATTGGCAGCGGACCTATCCACAGAGACCTGGCAGGCCAGAAAGAACTGGCATGATATATTCAGAGCACTAAACAAGAAAAACATGCAGCCAAGAATACTATATCCGGCTAGGCTATCATTGAAAATAGAAGGAGAGATAAAGAGCTTCCAGGACAAACAAAAGCTGAAAGAATTTGCAAACACCAAAACAGCTCTACAGGAAATATTGAAAGGGGTCCTCTAAGCAAAGAGAGACCCTAAAAGTAGTAGATCAGAAAGAAACAGAAACAATATACAATAACAGTCACCTTACAGGCAATACAATGGCACTAAATTCATATCTCTCAATAGTTACCCTGAATGTTAATGGGCTAAATGCCCCAATCAAAAGACACAGGGTATCAGAATGGATAAAAAAAAAAAATCAATATGCTGCCTACAAGAAACTCATTTTAGACCCCAAGATATCTCCAGATTTAAAGTGAGGGGGTGGAAAACAATGTACCATGCTAATGGACAGCAGAAGAAAGCTGGGGTGGCAATCCTTATATCGGATCAATTAGATTTTAAGCCAAAGACTATAATAAGAGATGAGGAAGGACACTATATCATACTCAAAGGGTCTGTCCAACAGGAAGACCTAACAATCTTAAATATCTATGCCCCTAACATGGGAGCAGCCAACTATATAAACCAATTAATAACAAAATCAAAGAAATACATCAACAGTATACAATAATAGCAGGGGACTTTAACTCTCCCCTCACTGAAATGGACAGATCATGTAAGCAAAAGATCAACAAGGAAATAAAGGCCTTAAATGACACCCTGGACCAGATGGACATCACAGATATATTCAGAACATTCCATCCCAAAGCAACAGAATATATATTCTTCTCTAGTGCGCATGGAACATTCTCCAGAATAGACCACATCCTGGGTCATAAATCAAGTCTTAACCAGTATCAAAAGACTGGGGTCATTCCCTGCATATTTACAGACCACAATGCTCTGAAGCTCGAACTCAATCACAAGAGGAAATTTGGAAAGAACCCAAATACATGGAGACTAAACAGCATCCTTCTAAAAAATGAATGGGTCAACCAGGAAATTAAAGAAGAATTGAAAAAAATCATGGAAACAAATGATAATGAAAACACAACAGTTCAAAATCCGTGGGACACAACAAAGGCAATCCTGAGAGGAAAATATATAGCAGTACAAGCCTTTCTCAAGAAACAAGAAAGGTCTCAAATACACAACCTAACCCTATACCTAAAGGAGCTGGAGAAAGAACAACAAAGAAAGCCTAAACCCAGCAGGAGAAGAGAAATCATAAAGATCAGAGCAGAAATCAATGAAATAGAAACTAGAAAAACAATAGAACAAATCAACGAAACTAGGAGCTGGTTCTTTGAAAGAATTAATAAGATTGACAAACCCCTGGCCAGACTTATCAAAAAGAAAAGAGAAAGGATGCAAATAAATAAAATCATGAATGAAAGAGGAGAGATTACAACCAACACCCAAGAAATACAAACAATTATAAGAACATACTATGAGCAACTCTACACCAACAAATTTGACAATCTGGAAGAAATGGATACATTACTAGAGACATATAAACTACCACAACTGAACCAGGAAGAAATAGATAACCTGAACAGACCCATAACCAGTAAGGAGATTGAAACAGTCATCAAAAATCTCCAAACAAACAAAAGTCCAGGACCAGACGGCTTCCCAGGGGAATTCTACCAAACATTTAAAGAAGAATTAATTCCTATTCTCCTGAAACTGTTCGAAAAAATAGAAATGGGAGGAAAACTTCCAAACTCATTCTATGAGGCCAGAATCACCTTGATCCCAAAACCAGACAAGGATCCCACCAAAAAAGAGAATTACAGACCAATATCCTTGATGAACACAGATGCGAAAATTCTCACCAAAATACTGGCCAATAGGATCCAACAGTACATTAAAAGGATTATTCACCACAACCAAGTGGGATTTATCCCAGGGCTGCAAGGTTGGTTCAACATCCGCAAATCCATCAACGTGATACAATACATTAATAAAAGAAAGAATAAGAACCATATGATACTCTCAATAGATGCTGAAAAAGCATTTGACAAAGTGCAGCATCCCTTCCTGATTAAAACTCTTCGAAGTGTAGGGATAGAAGGCACATACCTCAATATTATCAAAGCCATCTATGAAAAACCCACTGCAAATATCATTCTCAATGGAGAAAAACTGAAAGCTTTTCCACTAAGGTCAGGAACACGGCAGGGATGTCCGTTATCGCCACTGCTGTTCAACATTGTACTAGAAGTCCTAGCCTCAGCAGTCAGACAACAAAAAGAAATTAAAGGCATCCAAATTGGCAAAGAAGAAGTCAAACTCTCACTCTTTGCAGATGATATGATACTATATGTGGAAAACTCAAAAGGCTCCACCCCCAAACTGCTAGAACTTATACAGGAATTCAGTAAAGTGTCAGGATATAAAGTCAATGCACAGAAATCAGTCGCATTTCTTTACACTAACAACAAGACAGAAGAAAGAGAAATTGAGGAGTCAGTCCCATTTACAATCGCACCCAAAACCATAAGATACCTAGGCATAAATCTAACCAAAGAGGCAAAGAATCTATACTCAGAAAATTATAAAGTACTCATGAAAGAAATTGAGGAAGACACAAAGAAATGGAAAAATATTCCAGGCTCATGGATTGGAAGAACAAATATTGTGAAAATGTCTATTCTGCCTAAAGCAATCTACACATTTAATGCAATCCCTATCAAAATCCCATCCATTTTTTTTTAAAGAAATAGAACAAATAATCCTAAAATTTATATGGAACCAGAAAAGACCTCGAATAGCCAAAGGAATATTGAAAAAGAAAGCCAAAGTCGGTGGCATCACAATTCCAGACTTCAAGCTCTATTACAAAGCTGTCATCATCAAGACAGTATGGTACTGGCACAAAAACAGACACATAGATCAATGGAACAGAATAGAGAGCCCAGAAATAGACCCTCAACTCTATGGTCAACTAATCTTTGACAAAGCAGGAAAGAATATCCAATGGAAAAAGACATTCTCTTCAACAAATGGTGCTGGGAAAATTGGACAGCCACATGCAGAAAAATGAAATTGGACTATTTCCTTACACCACACATGAAAATAGACTCAAAATGGATGAAGGACCTCAATATGAGAAAGGAATTTATCAAAATCCTCGAGGAGAATGCAGGCAGCAACCTCTTCGACCTCAACTGCAGCAACTTCTTCCTAGGAACATCGCCAAAGGCAAGGGAAGCAAGGGCAAAAATGAACTATTGGGATTTCATCAAGATCAAAAGCTTTTGCACAGCAAAGGAAACAGTTAACAAAACCAAAAGACAACTGACAGAATGGGAGAAGATATTTGCAAATGACATATCAGATAAAGGGCTAGTATCCAAAATCTATAAAGAGCTTAGCAAACTCAATATCCAAAGAACAAATAATCCAATCAAGAAATGGGCAGAGGACATGAACAGACATTTCTGCAAAGAAGACATCCAGATGGCCAACAGACAGATGAAAAAATGCTCCACATCATTCAGCATCAGGGAAATACAAATCAAAACCACAATGAGATACCACCTCACACCAGTCAGAATGGCTAAAATTAACAAGTCAAGAAATGACAGATGCTGGTGAGGATGCGGAGAGAGGGGAACCCTCCTACACTGCTGGTGGGAATGCAAGCTGGTGCAACCACTCTGGAAAACTGTGAAGGTTCCTCAAAAAACTGAAAATAGAGCTACCCTATGACCCAGCAATTGCACTACTGGGTATGTATCCTAAAGATACAAACGTGGTGCTCCAAAGGGGCACGTGCACCCAAATGTTTATAGCAGCAATGTCCACAATAGCCAAACTGTGGAAAGAGCCTAGATGACCGTCAACAGATGAATGGATCAAGAAGAAGTGGTATATATACACAATGGAATACTATGCAGTCATCAAAAGAAATGAAATCTTGCCATTTGCGACGACGTGGATGGAACTAGAGGGTATCATGCTTAGCGAAATAAGTCAATCGGAGAAAGACAAGTATCATATGATCTCTTTGATATGAGGAAATGGAGATGCAATGCGGGGGGTTGGGGGGAGGTAGGCAAAGAAAAAATGAGAAGATGGGATTGGGAGGGAGACAAACCATAAAAGACTCAATCTCAAAAAACCGACTGAGGGTTGCTGTGGGGAGGGGGGACGGGAGAGGGTGGTGGGGAAATGGACATTGGGGAGGGTATGTGCTATGATGAGTGCTGTGAAATGTGTAAACCTGGCGATTCACAGACCTGTACCCCTGGGGATAAAAATACATTATATGTTTATTAAAATGAAAAAGAAAACTAAAAAAAAAAAATAATAATCAACATTTCATATGAATTCCCTTAACAATTGGTCTAGGTCCCTTAAGACAGTATTTCCAATGAATCTTTGCTGAATAAATGAATTTCAAAAAAGTGTTCCACTAAATTGTAAGATCTTTGGGGTAGAAATTGTCACAGTTTTCTTTAATTCTTCACAAAGAATAAAACAATATGATCTATATAGTAGTCAACACAATGTTCCACAAATTAAGTTGAGAACTAGAAGTGGTTGACAGAGAAGAAACAATAGGACAGTAAAAGAGTAATGAAGATATCAGTAATTTCTCATTTTGCCTCCATTTGCTTTGCTAAGCAGAAACAGTGCTCAGGGCCTTTGGGAACACAAGAGTGAAAATAGAACCATGTTAGGACCCTTCAGATGGTATAATGTAAACAGAGATGCACTTTCCACTTTCCTGGACACCATGAGGTAGATTTAGCATCATGAAGATCCAGTGATCAGGGAAGCTTGTGAAGCACCCATCGGGAAATTTCAGTGTCCTAGCACTAGGGCAGTAGTGCCCAAGGGAATGAAGAGGTACCTAGTGATTTCTGGTGGCACACATTACCATGTACTGTAGCCTTTAGAAACTACTGTACTCTAGGAAATAATTGCAGTGTCCAGGAAAAATTGAGTGCCAGATGTACGCAATGCCCAGAATGATTGAACTCATTCTTCTATACATTTGATTAAACCCACTGAGACTTCCCAAAGTCCTTGAGAGGCACTTAGTGTGAAGTCCTTTGTGAACAAATAGGAACTTCCATGTGGGTTGGTGAGACCCCATCCAGTTCCCAGTTAGATGAAACAGAAGAAATTCTAAGTATCCACCACCACCCATCCAACAGCCAGAATTCCAACGGATCAAATGGGAACCATCATAACCGTGCCTAGAATATTGTCCACCAAATCTACAATTTATATTAATTTTATTTTTAACAATCCACCTTGATGCTGCAAGACATAATCTTAATTTTTTAATAGCCAAATTTATTATTTTTAGAAGAAATAACCTGCCCCCCTGGGCATTAAATGTAGTTTACATTTTATTTTCAAAAGGAACAGATTTTGTGACCAGGTGACATCATGTTTTTATAAATATGTTTAATATATTATACTTGGAACAAATTATAATTCTAATAGTATTTTTGTCATATAAATAAACATTAACCAGAGTTCTGAAAACAACTTAAAGAAAATATGCTACCCTTTCCCTATTCATTCAGTAGTCCTAAATTAAGTAATAATTTATATAAATTTGATTTTCTGGATAATTTAAAAAACTATAAATCTTATTTAAGGACCAGTTAAACCTCAAGTACTATCCATGCAATTAAATTACTAGATTAATGCATAATAAATAAAGATATTTTGAGGATTTTAAAGGCCAAGTCCAAAATGATTTTGATGTTAATAATATCACAAATCATGAGAGCTTCAATTTAATGTACATGTTTAGACATTAATGTGTTGTATCTAAATCATATAAAAATATTTGAGTAGAAAAATATAAAAAATTCTTGAGTTCTACTTCATCAGAGAATATCTACAAACTTAAAAATAGGTTTCTCTTGTTATTCTTCATCTGTTGTTTCAAACCTGATCCTTCGAAGAATTTCCCTCTAGACCCAATGGTTAATTTTTTATTCAACTTCTGTGTCTATGGTGATGCAAGTGAGAAAATCACCTAAAAGGATTCTGTGAATGGAGGAATAATTATCCTCAATTGCGAAAGGCAAAATAATCATGCCTAATTTGTTATGAAAAAGAGCCATTGTCAAAGTCAGGAAAACAGAACAAGAAGAGAAACCAAAGGATTAAAGTTGATGGAAAATGGTTTGTAATAAAACATGAAGGGAAAAAATGAGCATGGGGTATAAGGTTAAGGTGAAAAGATAATACCAGAAAAGTGGGAAGTGATAGGAAGAAAAAGGTTTTTTTTTTTTTTTTTTAAATGCAGGTTTGCTAGTGACCACTGGATATGCCATCCTGGTAATTTAATGGAAAAAATCCATGTAGGACTAGAAAGCTTGTAAGATGCTCAATGAAAACCAGAATTACGGAACATAACTCAGAAGGTTATCAAGCAATAATGATAAAAACAAAACAAAAAGAATCCAAGAACTTCATGTTATCATTCTCCCAAAACATGAAATTTTGATGATTAGTAAGTTGGACTATACGGAGATATCAAGCCTTTCTAAACAATCACTTCCACTCCATTCCCTAAGAAGATGGTGTTATCTGAGAAGGATCAAGTCTAGGGATAGTCTAGGGATCATGGAGGGGTGCGCCCCACGGAGAAGAATCCTGGGGATACAGTGTAAACAACCCATGTTCTGGGCCTTGAGCAATGTCCCTTTGCCTTTCTTCCCTTACCTTCTTAGTAACTTTTAGTGGTTCAGTTTCATGGTATGAGTATGGAAGGACAAACGCCCTGACATGTTGTTCAGTGTGTCCGTAGGATAGATTCTGGGCCAGAAATGCGAGAACAATTGGAACTCGTTCCTGGTTCACACCCGGCCCCCTTCTCTCAGAAACTATTGAGTATATGACAGCTGCTGAGAATCACAGCACTGTCTTGTTTTTCGCTCTTCCTGAGAACTAGCTGTTTCAATTTTTCTTGGATCCCATGAAATAAACCAATAGCCTGTTAATAATTTCCACTAGGTTTTACATAAGATAATTTGGGTTATTTTCTATTCATTGTAACCAAGTTAAGAAAAATCTCTGAAATGATTCCATTGATCACACTAAGGTCAGGCTTTCTACTTAGGAGTTTAAAGCTAAATTTGTTTCTAATTAAGAATGATAAATACGCATTTGGCTCTTTCTTCTCGGGACTCCGTAGTAAAGAAAAGGAGTTCATGAATTAACTGAGGATGATCCTAGCCATCTCAATTATGGGCCATGACAACAAATAAAACATAATAAATTTAGTACTGTAAGAAGGGTGCTTTTGAAAGCTTGTCTAATGAAGCAAGCAAATAAACATGAACTGGGAAGATTGTACTCAATACTCTGGATTTCTTGAACTTCTTTGTTTAAAAATATTCCTACTATATCAGCAGATCTTTCAGAGAGAATTTATAAGTGAGGGAATTCAAAAAGAATACATTTCAAAAAAGGTAGAGGTATCTACTCACTTAAAACTAGAAGAATGGTTTAAAAGTTTTCTGGCTTTTCTTCCTTGAGCCATCTAGTCATCGCGATGGTGGTTCTGCACCAAATTGGTATGTATATAAACTTCCCCAAGCAGAAGAGAACTACTTATTTTGAATGTATTTGGAAAAGGTTCATTTGACAGCATTGATAGGATAGGCATTAATTTCACTGTTGTCCTTCAACTTCAGGTTGATCAATTTTTTCAGTCCTTTCTTTCATCCTTTTCAAATGACTACAGAAATAGACACAAGAGGAGCTTTTTGTGACAATCTTCTAAAGTTCTTTCACTTTAGCTATGGAACATTAGCCCAAATACCATTAACAGATGTGTTCTACTATGTACTGTAATTTAACTTTCTACCAAGGTATATCTAAAGTATTTCTATTTAAAAATGTATAAACTGCCTAGGGCAGATAGTAGTGAATAACAACATTATGAAAAGATTCTCATGATTCTAATAATTCCCACATTTCTTTGGTTCACTCTATTTGGTTAAGTACCTAGCACACAGTAAATATTGAGTAAACATTTGTCAACTAATCAAAAAACCAACTGAGAAGAACCTATTCTGTCATTATACCTTACACATAAAAAGAAAGAGCATTATGGAATAGAACAAAATAGAAACAAAAATAATTTGTAATTTGTTCCCTGCCCCCCAACTAGGGTCAGGTTTTACTCTGTATTTTACTGTTCTTAATTCCCTCAAATAAAGTGACTATGTTAAGACTTAATAATCATTTTTAAAACTAAATGATCTGCTCTAATTATTTAATATCATAGCAAACTACTTAGTTTGCTATAATATTAAATATGAACACACCTGAACAATATTAAATCCTAAAAACTAAATAATATTAAATATGTTTCTATAGTGGTGGAAAACTGTTCAATTGAAGTTATAAAAGTATTTTTAGAATATATTTTAATATTAAAAATTACTTTTCTGTACGCTTTCTGTGCTTTGGAATTTCAATAAATAGTCTACACCCTTATTGCATAAGAGACACTCTTCCACTGACCGAAGAAGAAAACCATTTTGTTTTGCTTCCTAACAAACATCTACTATTTTTTTCTTTCTTCACTGCCAGATAGAAATTGTATTAGGAAACAAAATAGAGTCTCTTAGTAGTCACGTTAAAATTAGACCCAAATTTGGGGTGCCTGGGAGGCTCAGAGGGTTAAGCCTCTGCCTTCAGCTCAGTCATGATCTCAGGGTCCTGGGATCGAGCCCCACATCAGGCTCTCTGCTCAGCAGGGAGCCTGCTTCCCTTCCTCCCTCTGCCTGCCTCTCTGCCTACTTGTGATCTCTGTCTATCAAATAAATAAATGAATAAAAATTAGACCCAAATTTGCTAACACAACTCATATCTTGACTAAATATAAGATTAGTTGGTTGGAAAAGGAAAAAAAAAAGAGGAGAGAATGTGATCAGGCTGGAGCTAGATTTAGGGTATATATTGATGAGGAGAAATTGTTCCCAAAATTTTAAAGAAAAAAAAAATTGTATACAAAAAATAAGGTTAAATACAATGAAGGGATAAAATATGACTATAACAATGAAAATTTAAAGTTTTTTTAATGTATTGATGATATATAATAGTTAAAAAAGTTAAAAGAGGAAAAGTTGAAAAAATAGAATAAGAAAAAAATAAAATTAAAACAATTTAACTCTGCGAGACTAAAGGATGGGGAAAAAAGCCATGAATTCTATTTGTTGCTTTCCCCTAGCTCTGAAGTTTTGCAGTTCTCATTGTTGGTGAACTAAATTACAATTATATCCTAAATAATATGCAGAACAGTTTCCCAAATTCCAATATTACAAAGTACACTAGGGATCAAAGAGGAATAAATTTTGAGGGAGATGACAAAGGTAGGGTCTATAGACTTGACAATGAAAGCCCAGATAAAGATCACACAACCAAATTCTAGAGAAGGAAAATACTATCCATTAATTAATTTAAAACACTGAAGAATTATTTTAGAAAATATATATTTTTAAAAGCCATGGAAGTACTTTGATAAATCAGAATGATTGAGAAGAAATTTAAGATGCAAAACATCGAGAAATGGAGGAGTCAGTCCCATTTACAATCGCACCCAAAACCATAAGATACCTAGGAATAAATCTAACCAAAGAGGCAAAGAATCTATACTCAGAAAACTATAAAGTACTCATGAAAGAAATTGAGGAAGGGGGTTCCTGGGTGGCTCAGTGAGTTAAGCCTCTGCCTTCGGCTCAGGTCATGATCTTAGGGTCCTGGGATAAAGCCCCACATCGAGCTCTCTGCTCAGCAGGGAGCGTGCTTCCTCCCTCTCTCTCTGCCTGCCTCTCTGCCTACTTGTGATCTCTCTCTGTCAAATAAATAAATAAAACCTTTAAAAAAAAAAAAAAAAGAAGTTGAGGAAGACACAAATGGAAAAATATTCCATGCTCATGGATTGGAAGAACAAATATTGTGAAAATGTCTATTCTACCTAAAGCAATCTACATGTTTAATGCAATACCTATCAAAATCCCATCCATTTTTTTAAAGAAATAGAACAAATAATCCTAAAATTTATATGGAACCAGAAAGACACTGAATAGCCAGAGGAATGTTGAAAAAGAAAACCAAAGTCGGTGGCATCACAATTCCAGACTTCAAGCTCTATTACAAAGCTGTCATCATCAAGACAGGATGGTACTGGCACAAAAACAGACACACGGATCAGTGGAACAGAATAGAGAGCCCAGAAATAGACCCTCAACTCCATGGTCAACTAATCTTTGACAAAGCAGGAAAGAACGTCCAATGGAAAAAAGACATTCTCTTCAACAAATGGTGCTGGGAAAATTGGACAGCCACATGCAGAAAAATGAAATTGGACCATTTCCTTACACCACACACGAAAATAGACTCAAAATGGATGAAGGACCTCAATGTGAGAAAGGAATCCATCGAAATCCTTGAGGAGAACACAGGCAGCAACCTCTTCGACCTCAACTGCAGCAACTTCTTCCTAGGAACATCACCAAAGGCAACAGAAGCAAGAGCAAAAATGAACTATTGGGATTTCATCAAGATCAAAAGCTTTTGCACAGCAAAGGAAACAGTTAACAAAACCAAAAGACAACTGACAGAATGGGAGAAGATATTTGCAAACGACATATCAGATAAAGGGCTAGTACCCAAAATCTATAAAGAGCTTATCAAACTCAATACCCAAAGAACAAATAATCCAATCAAGAAATGGGCAGAGGACATGAACTGACATTTCTGCAAAGAAGACATCCAGATGGCCAACAGACACATGAAAAAATGCTCCACATCACTCGGCATCAGGGAAATACAAATCAAAACCACAATGAGATACCACCTCACACCAGCCAGAATGGCTAAAATGAACAAGTCAAGAAATGACAGATGCTGGCGAGGATGCGGAGAGAGGGGAACCCTCCTACACTGCTGGTGGGAATGCAAGCTGGTGCAACCACTCTGGAAAACAGTGTGGAGGTTCCTCAAAAAACTGAAAATAGAGCTACCCTATGACCCAGCAATTGCACTACTGGGTATATATCCTAAAGATACAAACGTGGTGCTCCAAAGGGGCACGTGCACCCGAACGTTTATAGCAGCAATGTCCACAATAGCCAAACTGTGGAAAGAGCCTAGATGTCCATCAACGGATGAATGGATAAAGAAGATGTGGTATATATACACAATGGAATACTATGCAGCCATCAAAAGAGATGAAATCTTGCCATTTGCGATGACGTGGATGGAACTAGAGGGTATTATGCCTAGCGAAATAAGTCAATCAAAGATAGAAAACTATCATATGATTTCCCTGATACGAGGAAGTGGAGATGCGATGTGGGGTGCTTGGAGGGGTAGGAAAAGAAAAAATGAAAGAAGATGGGATCGGGAGGGAGACAAACCATAAAAGACTCAATCTCAAAAAACAGACTGAGGGTTGCTGGGGGGAGGGTGGACAGAAGAGGGTGGTGGGGAAATGGACATTGGGGAGGGTATGTGCTATGGTGAGTGCTGTGAAATGTGTAAACCTGGCGATTCACAGACCTGTACCCCTGGGGATAAAAATACATTATATGTTTATTAAAATAAAAAATATATATATATGGGGAAAAAAAAAGATGCAAAACATCGGGGCGGCATTGGTGGCTCAGTGGGTTAAAGCCTCTAACTTCAGCTAAGGTCATGATCTCAGGGTCCTGGGATCGAGCCCTGCATCAGGCTCTCTGCTTGGCGGGGAGCCTGCAAAAATTAAAAAAAAAAAAAATTAAAAAAAGATGCAAAACATCAAGAAACAAATACAGTTAACAAAAGGAAACAAAAAATCACCATTCAAATCAACTCTATTATCACTGCATTCCTAATTGAATTATTTTACATAATAATATTTGTATAATTGGGGGGAAGAGGACAAGAAAAATGGTAAGTTTAAGTTAAGAATTCAGAGTTTAATTATCTGACAGAAATAGCATTTTGTAGCATCAAGAAATGGTTGTCTTAATGACCACTTGTTTTTATGTAAAAAATAATGTAACAAAAATTTTATAGCAGACATGTAAACATAAAAATGAAATTTTTATATATAAGGACTAGAAATTCAATCACGAGTTTGCCATAAATTCTTGCAAACATCTCTTTCTACTCACCAGTGGTTATTTGTTTATAGAGTCAATTAGTAGACATTATTCCTTTCAAAATCTTTCTAATATGTTCCAAGATTGTACGAGAGTAAAATATCTCCTTTTCTTATAATAATTCATCTGAATTTATTTATGTTTTCGGTTACATAAAGTTTAAGAGTACCAACCATCTTTAATGGGAAAAAAAATCTGTCCTCCAAGTATAAAACAAAGAGCACTAAGAAATCAAATGCATTTAGAAAGAAATAACAATTGTACATTATGCTTGGCTCCCACTTCTATTCGAGATTTACTAGCCACTTGGAAGCAGTTACCATCTCCTACGCTGGGAAAATAGAAATCTAGTTACATTATGTTTTATTACATTTTTTTTTAAGTAATAAAGGATACAATACTCTGCACCGAAGTACTAGCTGTACCTCTCTGGCTGTTCTAGCTCTTCCACAAAGCAAAGAAAAAGAAACAAGCAGGATAAACAATTGCATCTTTTTATAAATTGTCAGGCTCTATTTCATTTAGCTGACAGAATTTTCAAAATGTGTTTTGGCGTCCGTAACCACTGCAACAGTCTCTTGTCAAAGACACTGACAATTTTTTAAACAATAAATCCACTGGATTTCTTTCAACCTTTATGTTCCTAGATCTGAATATAGTATCTCATAATACTGACCACTCCTAATTCTTGGATATCTCTCTTACTCATGGTTTCCAAGGCACTACTTTTTCTTACTTTTTCCTACTGTCAGACTAACATTTTCAGTAATATTTTCCTTTAATTTTTAATGTTACTCATGGTACCAACCTTGCAGGTTTGTTCTCTCCATATACACTGATGATTCCAACTGCCACATGTTCCTAATGACTTTCACACTAGTCAGTAACTTGTCCTCTGGTCTAGAACTTATGCATAGCTGCCTTCCAAATATGTCCACCTGATTGTCCCTGAAATAACTCAAGCACAGTATGCCAAGAATTGAATTCATTACTTTTCCCCTTAAATCTGCTTCCTCATTCTTCACTGCTTGTTAAGGTAAGTAGCAAGTTAGTCCGTCCGTTAGCCCAAGCCAGGAATCTAAACCACTTCCTTATGTCCATCGCCTTCATTTCACATTCTCAACTGTCCTCTGTCCCCGAACATTGGTCCAAACATACCCTCCCCCATTCCTCTCACCAGTAACATAGTCCAGATTTCCATCAACTTGTACTATGGCTATTAACTTGTCTTCCAGCCCTCAATTCCACACAGCTCCAGTTAAGGCGTACTGAAACCAGTACAACATACCCAAAAGAGAAAATCTGACTGTGTTTCTTCCTCACTTAAAATCTGGTAAATCTGTTCCTTAACATAAGACAATCCTCAAACTCCTTAAGGAATACAAATAAGGATTTAAATTACCTTCCTTCTTCTATCCACATTTACAGTTTTCTCTCTTGGTATTACACACTTACACACACACACACACGCGCACACATGCGCATGGCCTGTTCCTTGGCCAGTCTGAACTATTTGGGGTTCCCAGAAAGTCTTGTGTGCTTTCTAGTTCCCAGTCTTTTACACATACCTAGATTGCTTTTTACATTTTTCTAGGCACCGAACACATATGCACCTTAAAAACATTAAGTATGTCACTATCTAGGCAATTTAATGTATCTTCTTTTTAGTGCCCATTAGAACTTGTATTACAATAGTTTTTACTTTAATGAATTTATGTGTTCAATTCCCTCATTCTCCAATCTATATAACAGAACAGGGGCTGTCCACATTGACCTTTGAGTCCCAGTGTTTAGAAGAGTTATTAGCATTATTAGGTCCTCTACAAAAATCTGATAGACAGGGCGCCTGGGTGGCTTGGTGGGTTAAAGCCTCTGCCTTCAGCTCAGGTCATGATCCCAGGATCCTGGGATCGAGTCCCACATCGGGCTCTCTGCTCAGCAGGGAGCCTGCTACCCTCCCCCACCCCCCACTCCACTGCCTGCTTCTGCCTTCTTGTGATCTCTGTCTGTCAAGTAAATAAATAAAAAATCTTTTTAAAAAATTTGATAGACAAATTAGTGAATAAAGAATTCTTCAAGGGTCGCCTGACTAGCTCAGTCAGTTAAGCATCTGCCTTTGGCTCAGGTCACAATTCCAGGGTTCTGGGATGCAGCCTTGCTTTGGGTTCCCTGCTCAGCAGGGAGTGTGCTGCCCCTCTCCCTGTACTCCTCCCCTCTCCTCATGTTTTCTCTCTCTTAAATAAATAAATAAATCATTAAAATAAAAAAATAATTCTTTAAGGGAGGAAGCAAGATGGCAGAGGAGTCGGAGACTGAAATAGCACTGGGTCCCAGGAGGCGAGCTAGACAGGTATCAAACCATTCTGAACACCTACAAACTCAACACGAGATAGAAGAAGAGCAGCAATTCTAGGAACAGAAAATCGACGCTTTCTGGAAGGTGGGACGTGCGGAGACGCGAGTCTGAAGGGATGGGGAGATAGACCGAGGGGGAGCGGCCGGCCCCCATCAAGTAGTGGAGCACAAAATCAGAACTTTTAAAAGTCTGTTCCACTGAGGGACATCACTCCAGAGGCTAACCAGGGGTGGAGCCCGCTAGGACAGTGTGGTCTCAGGACCCACGGGGTCCACAGAAAGACCGGCGGTGTCTGAGTGTGGCAGAGTTGCCGGGTATCAGAACAGGGAAGCCAGCTGCAGAGACAGAGCGATGGGTGCACTCTCAGCTTGGGGTTACCTTAAACCGTGATCCCATGCACCGTCAGGCCACTGCGCTCCAAGAAGGGACCCCACAAGTGGCAGATCTGGAGAGACCCCCTCCTTCCTCCTCCAGGAGGATGGCCTGGGAGTGCATGACAGGAATCTGCTGGGTTTGGAGACTCCAAATGGGGCTATGCACCAGAGATAGAAATGCTCGATCACAGGCCAGGTGAGCACGAAGTGCAGCTGGAGACCAGGGAGACAGGAGGGATTGAGCGCTTTTCCTGAAGGTGCACTGAGGAGTGGGGCCTGAGCTCTTGGCTTCTCCAGGCCAGAGATCACGAGGCAGCTATTTTCATTCCCGTCCTCCAAATCTCTTCAGGAAGCCTTTCAGGAACAAAAGCTACCAAGAGTGAACGCAAGCAAATGACTTAGCCCGGCCCCTGCCAAGGGTGGTATAATTCCGCCTCCAGCAACGACATTTGAGAATCACAGCAACAGGCCCCTCCCCCAGAAAATCAGCAAGAACATCCGGCAAAGACCAAGTTCACCCACCAAGACCAAGTCCACCAATCAATGAGAACTGCAGAACTCCAGAGCTAGGGGAAAGCAACAACTAGAATCCATGGCTTTTTCCCCCCATCCTTTAGTATCGCAGAGTTAAATTGTTTTAATTTTATTTTTTTCTTATTCTATTTTTTCAGCTTTTCTTCTTTTAACTTTTTAAACTATTTTATATCAATACCTTTAAAAAAAAACTTTAAATTTCCATTGTTATAGGCATATTTTATCCCTTCATTGTATTTAACCTTATTTTTTGTATACATATAGGGTTTTTTTTTTCTTTAAAAATTTGGGATACAATTTCTTCCAATCAAAATATACCCTAAATCTGGCTCCAGCCTGATTACATTCTCTCCTCTTTTTTTTTTTCCCTTTCCAACCAACTAATCTTATCAATTCCTTTTTTAGAGTCTTTTTAAAATTTTCATCTTTATACTCATATTCCATCCCTTCATTGTGTTTATTCTTATTTTTGTACTTATATAAGATTTTGTATATATATAAGATTTCTTTCTTTAAAGTTTTGGGAGGTAGTTTCTTCTAAAAGACCATTCCCCCGCCCCTTTCTTCTCCCCCGGTTTCGGATCTCTTCTGATTTGGTTAACACATATTTCCCTGGGGTCTTTGCCACCCTTTTAGTATTTTGTTCTCTCCTTCATATATTCTTATCTGGATAAATGAAAAGGTTGAAGAACTCACCACAAAAAAAGAACAAGGGCAGTACTGACAGCTAGGGACCTGATCAATACAGACATTGGTAATATGTCAGAACTAGAGTTCAGGACGATGATTATCAAGGTGCTAGCTGGGGTCGAAAAGGCATGGAAGGTATTAGAGAATCTCTTTCTGGAGAAATAAAATCTCTTTCTGGAGAAATAAAAGAGCTAAAATCTAAACAACTTGAAATCAATAAAGCTACTAATGAGGTGCAATAAAAAATGGAGGCTCTTACTGCTAGGATAAATGAGGCAGAAGAGAGAATTAGTGATATAGAAGACCAAATGATGGAAAATAAAGATGCTGAGCAAAAGAGGGACAAACAACTACTGGATCACGAGGGCAGAATTCAAGAGATAAGTGATACCATAGGACAAAATGTTGTGAAATGTTGTGAGCAACTATACACCAGCAAATTTGACAATCTGGAAGAAATAGATGCATTCCTAGAGACATATAAACCACCACAACTGAACCAGGAAGAAATAGAAAACCTGAACAGACCCATAACCACTAAGAAGATTGAAGCAGTCATCAAAATTCTCCCAACGAACAAGAGCCCAGGGCTGGATGGCCTCCCAGGGGAATTCTATCAAATATTTAAAGAAGAATTAATTCTTATTCTCCTGAAACTGTTCCAAGAAACATAAATGGAAGGAAAACTTCCAAACTCATTTTATGAGGCCAGCATCACCTTGATCACAAAACCAGACAAAGGCCCCATCAAAAAGGAGAATCACAGACCAATATCCTTGATGAACACAGATGTGAAAATTCTCACCAAAATACTAGCCAATAGGATCCATCATTACTTTAAAGGATTATTCACCATGATCAGGTGGAATTTATTCCTTGGCTGCAAGGTTGGTTCAACATCCACAAATCAATCAATGTGATACAATACATTAATAAAAGAAAGAACAAGAACCATATGATACTCTCAATAGATGCTGAAAAAGCATTTGACAAAGTACAGCATCCTTTCTTGATCAAAACTCTTCAAAGCATAGAGATGTAAGGCACATACCTTAATCACATCAAAGCCATCTATGAAAAACCCACAGCGAATATCATTCTCAATGGGGAAAAACTGAAAGCTTTTCCCCTAAGGTCAGGAGCATGGTAGGGATGTCCAATATCACCACTGCTATTCAACATCATACTAAAAGTCCCAGCCTCGGCAATCAGACAACAAAGAGAAATAAAAGGCATCCTAACCAAAGAGGCAAAGAATCTGTACTCAGAAAACTATAAAGTTCTCATGAAAGAAATTGAGGAAGACATAAAGAAATGCAAAAATGTTCCATGCTCCCGGATTGGAAGAACAAATATTGTGAAAATGTCTATGCTACCTAAAGCAATGTACACATTTAATTCAATCTCTATCAAAATACCAAGTTTTTTCAAAGAAATGAAACAAATAATCCTAAAATTTATATGGAATCAGAAAAGACCCTGAATAGCCAGAGGAATGTTGAAAAAGAAAGCCAAAGTTGGTGGCATCACAATTCCAGACTTCAAGCTCTATTACAAAGCTGTCATCATCAAGACAGGATGGGTACTGGCACAAAAACAGACACATAGATCAATGGAACAGAATAGAGAGCCCAGAAATAGACCCTCAACTCTTTTTTCAACTAATCTTTGACAAAGCAGGAAAAAAGCCCAGTGGTAAAAAGACAGTCTCTTCAACAAATGGTGTTAGGAAAATTGCACAGCCACATGCAGAAAACTGAAACTGGACCATTTCCTCACACCACACACGAAAATAGACTCAAAATGGATGAAAGACCTCAAAGTGAGAGACTGGAACCCATCAAAATCTTTGAGGAGAATACAGGCAGCAACCTCTTTGACCTCAGCCACAGCAAATTCTTTCTAGAAACACCACCAAAGGCAAGGGAAGCAAGGGCAAAAATGAACTCTTGGGACTTCGTCAAGATCAAAAGCTTTTGCACAGCAAAAGAAACAGTCAACAAAACCAAAAGACAACTGACAGAATGGGAGAAGATATTTACAAATGACGTATTTTATATATATTTATAGATAAAGGGCTAGTGTCCAAAATCTATAAAGAACTTATCAAACTCAACACCCAAAAATCACATGATCCAATCAAGAAATGGGCAGAGGACATGAACAGACATTTCTGCAAAGAAGACATCCAGATGGCCAACAGACACATGAAAAAGTGCTCCACATCACTCGGCATCAGGGAAATACAAATCAAAACCACAATGAGATACCACTTCACACCAGTCCAAATGGCTAAAATTAACAAGTCAAGAAATGGCAGATGCTGGTGAGGATGTGGAGAAAGGGGAACCCTCCTACACTGTTGGTGGGAATGTAAGCTGGTGCAGCCAGTCTGGAAAACAGTATGGAGTTTCCTCCAAAAGTTGAAAATAGAGCTACCCTATGACCCAGCAATTGCACTACTGGGTATATACCCTAAAGATACAAATGTAGTGATCTGAAGGGGCATGTGCACCTGAATGTTTATAGCAGCAATGTCCACAATAAGCAAACTATGGAAAGAACCTAGATGTCCATCAAGAGATGAATGGATAAAGAAGAAGTGGTATATATACGGAATGGAATACTATGCAGCCATTAAAAGAAATGAGATCTTGCCATTTTCAACAGCATGGATGGAAGCGAAATAAGTCAATCAGAGAAAGACAATTATCATATGATCTCTCTGATATGAGGAATTTGAGAGTCAGGACGGGGGTCATGGGGAGTAGGGAGGGAAAAAAATGGAACAGGATGAAGTGGGGAGGATGGAGACGAACCATAATGGACTCAATCTCATGAAACAAACTGAGGGTTGCTGGGGGGTAGGAGGGTACGGATAGGGTGGTTGGGTTATGGACATTGGACTGGGTATGTGCTATGGTGAGTGCTGTGAAGTGTGTAAGCCTGACGATTCACAGACCTGTACCCCTGGGGCTAATAATACATTATACGTTAATGTATTAATTAATTAATGTATTAATGTATTATAATTATTAACTAATGTATTGTTATTATTAATACATTATATGTTAAAATAATTTAAAAAATAAAATAATAAAGAAGTCTTTAAATAATAAAAGAATATAACTTCTTTTAGTTTAACATTTCCTTGAAAAGATACTGACATATTAAGGATTTTCTAACTGAAGAGATAATCAACTGTCATTAGATAAAAGAGAGGACTTGCTAAATCTATAAAGTGAGAAAAAGAAAAAAAAAAAAAAGGTTTCTTCCTTAAAGGATCTAGAAATCACCAAATGGCCAAACATATTCACAGTGTGACATTATCTGAATTGCCGAACATCACCCTTAAAGTTTTCTTATTTCCTCCTTTGGTCCACAGATTTAGGAAACTATCACAAACAGGAGTACAAGTCACTACTGGCTTTATATTTGGGTGCCCAAGATTCAGAGTAGTGACCCCTTTCTCACAGAAGCCTAGAGTACCAATTCGCCATATGCATCACCATGGTGGTTTCCATATTCCTTGACATTTCACACTTGCTTACTCAATTTCTCTGTACAATCAGCAGATTTTTTTACAATTCAGTTTTCTGATACAAATTCGAATAGTGCCTATCAACCTTATCAAAATAAACTATATATATTCTATCCTCACTCAAATAAGTAATTGTTTTTTAAAGATTAATCTATACAGTACAACCAAAGTGTACCAAAACACCCACTAAGTGTTTCTCAATTTGTTGGTAATGACAGTTACCATTGATTTATGGTCTCACTCCCAAACTATCCATGAAACTAAATGGATAATGGCTTCTTCGATTAAGAGAGTTGAGTTGTGTGATAAAATATATTCTAGGGGTACCTGGGTGGCTCAACGGGTTAAGCCTCTGCCTTCGGCTCAGGTCATGATCCCAGGGTCCTGGGATCAAGCCCCGCATAGCAGGGAGCCTGCTACCCCCTCTTTCTCTGCCTGCCTCTCTGCCTAACTCTGATCTCTCTCTCTGTGTCAAATAAATAAAAATCTTAAAAAAAAAAAGATATTCTAAAGCATATTACTTATTGATTTTGTGTATTTTAAGACTATCTCTCTAATTTGCAAAAACAGAAATGAGAATTTTTTAGTGAAGTTTAGGGAGAGAAACTGCCTTAGTTTCTTATTTATGTTTCAATCCATAACATATAGCATGTTGATCTTATCCATTGCTAAATAGTTCTTTAGTGGAAATCAGTGAAAAAGGAGTATTTTTATATGAATTTCATGTTCATACATTTTATATGAAGGACATGATCATACGTGAAGGACATGTTCATATATTTTCTCACTTCAACAACAGAAAAAGATACAAAAGAAAATCATAAAAGGCAAAACAGCAAGGGGACAATTTTAAACACTAAGTGCATACCCTGTGATAATACTGTTTTCAAGTGATTTTATTAAGCCAGCATCAACCTAGTAATTGATTTCTGAAGTATGAGAACTTGACCTGCACTTGAAATGTATATCCCTACTCTGAAGAAAAGATAAAGATGGGTGCCAATAATCCAAGAGAAGTCAGTGTGCTGTACGCTCAGGAACAAATTTTTGTGACCCTTGACCATCATAACAGCTTGATAATGATAAGGAGAATTCTAGTAAAAATAAATGCTAGGGAAACTACCACTCTCAGAATAGTCTTGGAGTCAATCACATCTACTTCTTTGCAGGTATTATAAATATAGCACTATACACCCTTCAAATCTGAATATTAATTTAAAGCTCTCTCAACTTAACGGGGGGTAGTATACTCATGCATGATATTAATTTGAGTGAGTTTCTCAAGCAGCTAATTTGGCTGCCCTGTGTTCTTATTTTAGGCATAGCTGCTGATTTGCTGGCAAGTGACAATATTGTCAGGATTCATTCTTTCTCTGCATCTTACCCTCACTGGCCTCTAATTTATTCTAACTGTGCAAGCAAGGAGACAGTACTCTGGATTATGCCATTCTAAAACTTAATATCCCGAAGAAGAATGACACGAGTTCTACAACATCTACGCTGTATCCACCCCCTTAAAAAAACTGTTTAGCTCTGTTTAGATGATGTGTTCAAATTTAAAACATGGTGACGAAACTAGATCGCACGTTTATCCCGATGGAAGGAGAAACTGGATCATACCCAATAATACCACAGGAACTGGATTCAGAGCAATAAAGAGAATTTCAGAGGAAGAAACAGGGATATATGTGAGAAGTCAAAGACAGGGTATAGCAACTTACTACTGTTTAAATGGCCAATATCCACACATCTTTTTCTCATATAATAACTTTTAATGGTCCTACCTAACATAATGCCAGCATCTAACATATATTAGAAGGAATTCAAAGTTTCATGTAGCTGCTGAGCCAACTCCAAGTCCAGGATCTTGACACAATACACGTTTCTTAAGGAGATCAAAGGTGACTTCTTATGGCCTGGCAATGTGTGGTTCACTGATTGATTTGATCATGTAGTTAGGATGGCTAATCCTAGCTAAAATACCAACACACAATGGAGGAGTGGGATAAGAAAATACCTCCTGCTACAGAGAGACTGCGTAATCCATTGTGTATAAAAGAGCCACATGTTTTCTGAAATGGAGTTAGAATATCAATTGTGTGACTTAAAATAATGCTTAGAATAGGTTTTTGTGAGAAAATCATCCTGCAACACACAAAATAATGTTTTAAATGTACTCTTACTTATAAAAATAAGTTGATTTTTGCCAGATATAGGGACATATTTCAAAACAAAATAATTAATATTTCACTTGGCATAATACTCTCTACCTCCATCCATGTCACTGCAAATGGCAAGCTTTCATTCTTTTTGATGGCTCAGTAATATTCCATTGCATATACTATAACATAATATAATAATATAATAAATGTATACACACACATGCCATATCTTCTTTATCTATTTATCAGTCAATGGATATTTGGGCCCTTTCCATAATTTGGCTATTATTGGTAATACTGCTATGATTTCACTCGTATGAGGAATTTAATAAAGAAAACAAATAAATAAAGAGGGAAAAAAGAGACAAACCATAAACAAATTCTTGGCTATGGAGAACTAACTGAGGGTTGCTGGAGGGGAGGTGGACAAGGGGATGGGTTCAATGGGTGATGGGTATTAAGGTGGGCACGTATTGCTATGAGTAGTGGGTGTTGTATTTAAGTGATAAATCACTGAATTCTACCTCTGACACTAATATTACACTGTAAGTTAGCTAACTGAAATTAAAGAAAAACTTAGGTGGGAAAAAGAAAGAAAATAACTAATATTAACCAGTCCCGACATTAGAAGAAAACATCACCAAATTGATATATTCTCAGTACTTTGAAAAACCATAGGCAGACTTTCCATTTCTGGTTTAATATATAAGCTTGGAAGTCACCACTTGATCCTAACAAGCAAAAAGCTGAGATGCATTGAAATATCAACAATCCTTCTTAGATCTGTAAAAGAAGTAAGGCCATAGGGCAAACTGCAGCCCCCCAAACTGCAGAGACCAACAGGCAAACACAGAGAATCGCAACTTAACAGAGCAGAAATGCACAAGTAGAAACTGCCATAGGGGACAGAACCAGTACCGGGGTAGGAAAACCTACACAGTAATAGATAAACTTATTGAGGCTCAATGCAGGCAACTCAGAGTCAAAAACTCCACAAGAACACAGTCAAGGCAAGGAGGGGAACATTTTTGTGTTTTACCTCCAGAAGCTTGATCAGGTTCTCACGGTAAGTATCAAAGAAATTCCAGTCAGAGAAGAGGAAAAGGAACCATTTTGAAACACAAGAGGGCATTCTCTTTTCTTTTTTTTTTTTTTTTTTTTTTTAAATTTTATTTATTTATTTGTCAGAGAGAGTGAGCACAGGCAGCCAGAGTGGTAGGCAGAGGCAGAGGGAGAAGCAGGCTCCCTGCTGAGCAAGGAGCCCAATGTGGGACTCGATCCCAGGACCCCGGGATCATGACCCGAGCCAAAGGCAGCCGCTTAACCCACTGAGCCACCCAGGCGTCCCGAGGGCATTCTCTTTTTAACAAGTCTTGTCCCGAGGAGAAGCTAACCAGACCCTAACCTGCTGGGATTTTGTCAGAGCCTCAGTGATCTGGAGGATGGGAATACCCAATTCCAGTCCATGCTTGCTACTCAAGGGAGAAGGATTACTGAGAAGCCTTGAGGAAGTTCACAATACAGAGACACGAGCTCACTAAAAGACTGGGACCTAATCATAAGACTATAGGATTCCCCTCCTTCCCACACCTTACTGCTACATTATGAATAGCCTACATACAGGTTCCTCCCACCTGGTACATCCTGTCCAATGACCAGGGAAAAAAATTACAAGGCATACCAAAAGGCAAAATACAATTTAAGAGGGAGAATAAGCAACAAAACCAGACGTGGCAGGAATATTAGAATTATCAGACTGGGAATTTAACACAACTATGATTAATATCCATTTACTAAATGGGTAAAGTAAATGGCATGTAAGTACAAATGGGCAATGTAAGCAGAGGGATGGAAATTCTAAGAAAGAACCAAAAAGAAATTTTGGAGATCAAAAACACTAACATAAATGAAGATTGTCTTTGAAGTGCTTATTAGTCAACTGGATATGACTGAGGAAAGAATCTCTCAGGTTGAGGATATCTCAGCTGAAACCTCTAAAACTGAAAAGCAAAGGGGGAAAAAAAGAATTAAAAAGATAGGGACGCCTGGGTGGCTCAGTTGGTTGAGCGGCTGCCTTCGGCTCAGGTCGTGATCCCGGCATCCTGGGATCGAGTCCCGCATCGGGCTCCTTGCTCCGCGGGGAGCCTGCTTCTCCCTCTGCCTCTTCCTACCACTCTGTCTGCCTGTGCTCGCTCTCTCTCTCTCTCTCTCTAACAAATAAATAAATTAAAAAAAAAAAAAAAAAAAAAAAAAAGAATTAAAAAGATAGAATATTCCAAGAACCATGGGATAACTAGTAAAAGATATAACATATATCATTGTAATGCCAGAAGAAAAAAGGAATAGAGAAAATATTTGATGAAATAATGACTAAGAACTTCTCCAAATGAGCATCAGACACTAAACCACAGATTCAGGAAGTTCGGAGAACACAAGTAGAATAAATGCCAAATATATAACTAGGCATATCTCATTCAAGCTTCAGAAAATCAAAGACAAAGCAAAAGTCCTGAAAGAAGTCAAAAGAAAAAAAAATTCACATCTATAGGAAAGCAAAGATAGGAATTATATTTGATGTCTCCTCAGAAACCATGCACATACAAGGAGAACTCAGTGAGATATTTAAAGTTTTGAAAAATATAAAACCCCACCAACCTAGAATTCAGTACCCTGTGAAATTATCCTTCAAAGCTGATAAAGAGGGTGCCTGGGTGGCTCCACTGGTTAAGCAATTGCCTTCACCTCAGGTCATGAATCCAGGGTCCTGGGATGGAGCCTCACGTCTGGCTCCCTGCTCAGTGGGGAGCCTGCTTCTCCCTCTCCCTCTGCCACTGCCACCACTTGTGCTCTCCTGCTCTCTCCGTGTCAAGTTAATAAATAAAATATTTTTTAAAGGTGATAGAAAAATAAAAGATCTTCTCAGACAAACAAAACTTGAGAATATTTGCTGCCAATAGACTAGCTAACTAGCCTTGCAACTAGTTAGACTAGCTAACTAGCCTTGCAACTAATTAAAAGAAATTCTTTATAATGAAAGAAATTGATATACATCAGAAACTTGGATCTACATCAAGGGCAAACACCAGAAAGAAAGAAAGAAAGAAATGATGGTAAAATAAATAAAGAAAGAAATGATGGTAAAATAAAAACTCCTTTCTTATTCTTAATTGGTTAAACAGATAAGTTTGCTCAAAATAATAGCAACAGTGTATTGAAATGTATATACATATAATTTTTAAAATGAATGAGAGCAATGATACAAGGGATAGGAAGAAAGAATGAAAATTATTTTGTTATAAAGATACTCACATTTACCAGTGAAGTGGTATAGTGTTATTTGAAAGTGAATTTAGGGCACCTGGGTAGCTTAGTGGGTGAAGCCTCTGCCTTCGGCTCAGGTCATGATCTCAGGGTTCTGGGATCGAGTCCCGCATCAGGCTCTCTGCTCAGCAGGGAGCCTGCTTCCCCCTCTCTTCTGCCTGCCTCTCTGCCTACTTGTGATCTCTGTCTGTCAAATAAATAAAAACAATAAAATCTCAAAAAAAAAAAGTGAATTAGATTAGCTGTAAATGTGTTTTGCAAATTCTGGGGCAAGCACCATTTTTTTTAAAGTATAACAGATATGCTAAAAAAAAATGAAACTATACAAAATGCACAATTGGGGGGGAGGAGTCAAGATGGCGAAGTAGTGGCTGAGACTACATCAGGTAGCAGGAGATCAGCTAGGTAGGTTATCGGAACATTGCAAACACCTACAAATCCAACAGGAGATCGAAGAGAAGAAGAGCAGCAATTCTAGAAACAGAAAATCTACACTTTCTGAAAGGTAGGACCTGCGGAGAAGTGAATCCAAAGAGCCGGGAAGACAGACTGCGGGGGAAGGGGCCGGCTCCTGGCAAGCGTTGGAGCAACGGAGCACAACATCGGGACTTTTAAAAGTCTGCTCCACGGAGGGACATCGCTCCAGAGGCTAAACCGGGGTGAAGCCCACGCAGGGTCAGCATAACCCCAGGTCCCGCGGGGTCACAGAAGGACTGGGGGTGTCTGAGGGCCACAGCGCTCGCAGGTATTAGAGCGGGGAAGCCGGCTACAGAGACAAAGCCGAGTGAGCTCTCAGTCCGGGGTTACCTTGTGCCGGTCGCAGGCTGGGTGAGCTCGAAATGTGGCCAGAGAGCAGGGAGATGGAGTGATTGAGGCTTTTCTCCAAGCCTGCGGCTGGAGGCCAGGGAGACGGGAGTGAATGGGCGCTTTTCTCCAAGGATGCACTGAGGAGCGGGACCCCAAGCTCTCGGCTCCTCCGGGCCGGAGACTGGGCGGCCGCCATCTTCATTCCCGTCCTCCGGACTCTACGGAAAGCGCTCAGGGAACAAAAGCTCCCGAAAGCGAACCTGAGCGGATGACTTAGCCCGGCCCCTGGCAAGGGCGGTGCAATTCCGCCTGCGGCAAAGACACTTGAGAATCACCACAACAGGCCCCTCCCCCAGAAGATCAACAAGAAACCCAGCCAAGACCAAGTTCACTTACCAAGGAGAACAGTGGAATTCCAGAGGAGGAGAAAGCAAAGCATGGAACTCATGGCTTTCTCCCCATGATTCTTTAGTCTTGCAGTTAAGGTTTTTTTCTTTTTTCTTCTGCTAAATTTTTTTTTTAACTTTTACCCTTTCCTCTTTTAACGTTTTTTTTAAACTAGTTTATCATAACAATACCTTACAAAAATAATAATAATCTTTTTGAACTTTCATTCTTATGGTCATATTTTATCCTCCATTGTATCTAACTATATTTTTTGTATACACATAGGGTTTTTTCTTCTAAAAAATTTGGTGTACAACTTCTCCTAATAGATCAAAATATACCCTAAATCTAGCTCCAGGCTTGTTCTAGTCTCCAGCCCAAGCAAATTCTCTCCACTTCCTTTTTCTTTATTCTCCTAACTAACTTTCTTTATCAACTCATTTTTTAGAAATTAAAAAAAAAATTTTCTCATCCTTATAGGCTTATTCCATCTCTTTATTGTGCCTACCCTTATATATGTTTTCATCCTTTAAAGTTTTGGGAGATAGTTCCTACTAAGAGACCAAAATACTCTCCAAATTAAGTGGGTGACCTTGTTCTAGTCGCCAGTCTAATATATATTTATATATTTTTTCTTTTATAATATTTTATCTTTATTTCTTTTCTTTTTTATTCTTTTTTTTTCTGAACTTCTTTTTTATCCCCTTTCTCCTTCCCACAACTTGGGGTCTCTTCTGATTTGATTAAAGTGCATTTTCTTGGGGTCTTTGCCACACTTTTAACATTTTATTTGCTCCTTTATACATTCTTATCTGGACAAAATGACAAGGTAGAAAAACTCACCACAAAAAAAAGAACAACAGGCAGTACTGAAGGCTGGGGACCTAATCAATATGGACATTGATATTATGACAGATCTAGAGATCAGAATGACGATTCTCGAGGTTCTAGCCAGGCTCAAAAAAGGCATGGAAGATATTAGACAAACCCTCATTGGAGAGATAAAAGCCCTTTCTGGAGAAATAAAAGAACTAAAATCTAACCAAGTTGAAATCGAAAAAGCTATTAATGAGGTGCAATCAAAACTGGAAGCTCTCACTGCTAGAATAAATGAGGCAGAAGAAAGAATTACTGATATAGAAGACCAAATGACAGAGAATAAAGAAGCTGAGCAAAAGAGGGACAAACAAATACTGGACCACGAGGAGAGAATTCGAGAGATAAGTGACACCATAAGATGACACAACATTAGGATAATTGGGATTCCAGAAGAAGAAGAAAGAGAGAGGGGAGCAGAAGGTATATTGGAGACAATTATTGGAGAGAATTTCCCTACTATGGCAAAGGGAACAAACATCAAAATCCAGGAGGTGCAGAGAACCCCCTTCAAAATCAATAAGAATAGGTCCACACCCCATCACCTAATAGTAAAATTGACAAGTCTAAGCGACAAAGAGAAAATCCTGAAAGCACCCCAGGAAAAGAAGTCTGTAACATACAGTGGTAAAAATATTAGATTGGCAGCAGACTTATCCACAGAGACCTGGCAGGCCAGAAAGAACTGGCATGATATATTCAGAGCACTAAACGAGAAAAACATGCAGCCAAGAATACTATATCTGGCTAGGCTATCATTGAAAATAGCAGGGGAGATAAAAAATTTCCAGAACAAACAAAAAATGAAAGAATTTGCAAACACCAAACCATCTCTACAGGAAATATTGAAAGGGGTCCTCTAAGCAAAGAGAGACCCTAAAAGTAGTAGATCAGAAGGGAACAGAGACAATATACAGTAACAGTCACCTTACAAGCAATACGATGGCACTAAATTCATATCTCTCCATAGTTACCCTGAATGTAAATGGGCTAAATGCCCCAATCAAAAGACACAGGGTATCAGAATGGATAAAAAACCAAACGCATCAATATGCTGCATACAAGAAACTCATCTTAGACCTGAAGACACCTCCAGATTTAAAGTGAGGGGGTGGAAAACAATTTACCATGCTAATGGACATCAGAAGAAAGCTGGGGTGGCAATCCTTATATCAGATCAATTAGATTTTAAGCCAAAGACTATAATAAGAGATGAGGAAGGACACTATATCCTACTCAAAGGGTCTGTCCAACAAGAAGATCTAAAAATTTTAAATATCTATGCGCCTAACATGGGAGTAGCCAACTACATATACCAATTAATAACAAAATACAATAATAATAGGGGACTTTAACACTCCCCTCACTGAAATGGACAGATCATCCAAGCAAAAGATCAACAAGGAAATAAAGGCCTTAAATGACACACTGGACCAGATGGACATCACAGATATATTCAGATATATTCAAACCAAAGCAACAGAATACACATTCTTCCCCAGTGCACATGGAACATTCTCCAGAATAGACATCACCCTGGGTCATAAATCAGGTCTTAACCAGTATCAAAAGATTGGGATCATTCCCTGCATATTTTCAGACCACAATCCTCTGAAGCTAGAACTCAATCACAGGAGGAAATTTGGAAAGAACCCAAATACATGGAGACTAAACAGCATCCTTCTAAGGAATGAATAGGTCAACCAGGAAATGAAAGAAGAATTGAAAAAATTCATGGAAACAAATGATAATGAAAACACAAAGGTTCAAAATCGGTGGGACACAACAAAGGCAATCTTGAGAGGAAAATATATAGTGATACAAGCCTTTCTCAAGAAACAAGAAAGGTCTCAAATATACAACCTAACCCTACACCTAAAGCAGCTGGAGAAAGAACAAGAAAGAAAGCCTAAACCCAGCAGGAGAAGAGAAATCATAAAGATCAGAGCAGAAATCAATGAAGTAGAAACAACAAAAACAAAAACAAAACAAAACAAAAAACAATAGAACAAATCAACGAAACTAGGAGCTGGTTCTTTGAAAGAATAAGATTGATAACCCCCTGGCCAGACTTATCAAAAAAGAAAAGAGAAAGAACCCAAATAAATAAAATCATGAATGAAAGAGGAGAGATCACAACCAACAACAAAGAAATACAAACAATTATAAGAACATACTATGAGCAACTCTACACCAACAAATTCGACAATCTGGAAGAAATGGATGCATTCCTAGAGACATATAAACCACCACAACTGAACCAGGAAGAAATAGAAAACCTGTACAGACCCATAACCACTAAGGAGATTGAAACAGTCATCAAAAATCTCCAAACAAACAAAAGCCCAGGGCCAGACAGCTTCCCAGGGGAATTCTACCAAACATTTAGAGAAGAACTAATTCCTATTCTCCTGAAAATGTTCCAAAAAATAGAAATGGAAGGAAAACTTCCAAACTCATTTTATGAGGCCAGCATCACCTTGATCCCAAAACCAGATAAGGATCCCACCAAAAAAGAGAATTACAGACCAATATCCTTGATGAACACAGATGCGAAAATTTTCACCAAAATACTGCCCAATGGGAACCAACAGTCCATTAAAAGGATTATTCACCACGACCAAGTGGGATTTATCCCAGGGCTGCGAGGTTGGTTCAACATCCGCAAATCCATCAATGTGATACAATACATTAATAAAAGAAAGAACAAGAACCATATGATACTCTCAACAGATGCTGAAAAAGCATTTGACAAAGTGCAGTATCCCTTCCTGATTAAAACTCTTCAAAGTGCAGGAATAGAGGGCACATACCTTAATATTATCAAAGCCATCTATGAACAACCCACTGCAAATAACATTCTCAATGGAGAAAAACTTTTCCTCTAAGGTCAGGAACATGGCAGGGATGTCCATTATCACCACTGCTATTCAACATAGTATTAGAAGTCCTAGCCTCAGCAATCAGAAAACAAAAAGAAATTAAAGGCATCCAAATTGGCAAAGAAGAAGTCAAACTCTCACTCTTTGCAGATGATATGATACTTTATGTGGAAAACCCAAAAGGCTCCATTGCAAAACTGCTAGAACTTTACAGGAATTCACTGAAGTGTCAGGATATAAAGTCAATGCACAGAAGTCAGTTGCATTTCTTTACACCAACAACAAGACAGAAGAAAGAGAAATTAAGGAATAAATCCTATTTGCAATTGCACCCAAAACCATAAGATACCTAGGAATAAATCTAACCAAAGAGGCAAAGAATCTATACTCAGAAAACTATAAAGTACAAATGAAAGAAATTGAGGAAGACACAAAGAAATGCAAAAATATTCCATGCTCATGGATTAGAAGAACAAATATTGTGAAAATGTCTATTCTACCTAAAGCAATCTACACATTTAATGCAATCCCTATCAAAATCTCATCCATTTTTTTAAAGAAATAGAACAAATAATCCTAAAATTTATATGGAATCAGAAAAGACCTCGAATAGCCAAAGGAATATTGAAAAAGAAAGCCAAAGTCGGTGGCATCACAATTCCAGACTTCAAGATCTATTACAAAGCTGTCATCATCGAGACAGTATGGTACTGGCACAAAAACAGACACAGATCAGTGGAACAGAATAGAGAACCCAGAAATAGACCCTCAGTTCTATGGTCAACTAATCTTCGACAAAACAGGAAGGAATGTCCAATGGAAAAAAGACAGCCTCTTCAACAAATGGTGCTGGGAAAATTGGACAGCCACATGCAGAAAAATGAAATGGACCATTTCCTTACACCACACATGAAAATAGACTCAAAATGGACGAAGAACCTCAGTGTGAGACAGGAATCCATCATAATCCTTGAGGAGAACACAGGCAGCAACCTCTTCGACCTCAGCCGCAGCAACTTCTTCCTAGGAACATCGCCAAAGGCAAGGGAAGCAAGGGCAAAAATGAACTATTGAGACTTCATCAAGATCAAAAGCTTTTGCACAGCAAAGGAAACAGTTAACAAAACCAAAAGACAACTGACAGAATGGGAGAAGATATTTGCAAACGACATATCAGAGAAAGGGCTAGTATCCAACATCTATAAAGAACTTATCAAACTCAACACCCAAAGAACAAATAATCCAATCAAGAAATGGGCAGAGGACATGAACAGACATTTCTGCAAAGAAGACATCCAGATGGCCAACGGACACATGAAAAAGTGCTCCACATCACTCAGCATCAGGGAAGTACAAATCAAAACCACAATGAGATACCACCTTACACCAGTCAGAATGGCTAAAATTAACAAGTCAGGAAACGACAGATGCTGGCGAGGATGCAGAGAAAGGGGAACCCTCCTACACTGTTGGTGGGAATGCAAGCTGGTGCAACCACTCTGGAAAACAGTGTGGAGCTTCCTCAAAAAGTTTAAAATAGAGCTACCTTATGACCCAGAAATCGCACTACTGGGTATATACCCTAAAGATACAAATGTGGTGCTCCGAAGGGGCATGTGCACCCGAATGTTTATAGTAGCAATGTCCACAATAGCCAAACTATGGAAAGAACCTAGATGTCCATCGACAGATGAATGGATAAAGAAGAGGTGGTATATATACACAATGGAATATTATGCAGCCATCCAAAGAAATGAAATCTTGCCAATTGCAATGATATTACAATAAAGATATGATAATATAATATGATATTACAATAAAGCTATAGACCAATATTTATCAGAAACATACGTGCAAAATCCTTAATATTAGCAAGTAACCCTAATAATGTGTAATAATAATTATTCAAAGCTTTTGCAGTAGTCAAAAATCAATTAATGCCATATATCACATCAATAGGTTAAGAAAAAAAATAAGATCAAATTCATAGTTGCAGAAAAAGCGTATGATGATATCCAACAGCCATTCTTGATAAACACCCAGCACTAGGAACACAGGGGAATCTTCCTAAACTTCCTAAAGAATAACTATTTTTAAAAAACCCTACTGCTAACATCATATTTAGTGCTGAAAAACTGTAAGATTTCCCACCAAGATCAGGAACAAAGCAAAGTCTCCTCTCACCACTCCTTTTCAACATCATAGTAAAAGTCCTAACTAATACAGTAAGAAAAGGGGAAAAAAAAAAAAAAAAGAAGAAGAAACACTGTTGTGGAACGAAGAAACAAACTGTTTTTGCAGATGACATGATTGTAGAAAATCTGAAAGGACCCCCAAAAAAAAAAAAAATTTCTGGAACTGGTAACAAAGCAAGGTCGCAAGATACATGAGACTCAACATCTTTCCTACATACCAGCAATGAACAAGAGGAATTTGAAAGCAATACTGTTTATATCAGCACTCCCCAAAATGAAATGCTTAGGTGTAAATCTAACAGAATATGTACAAATATGTATAAAAAACGCAAAATTCTGATAACAGAAAGCAAAGATCTAAGTAAATGGAAAGATATTTCACGTTCATAGGTAGGGAAACTCAAAATTATCAAGATATCAATTCTCATTTTGACCTTAATCAAAATCCCAGCAAGTCATCTTTTGAATGTCAATACAATATTGAAGGATTGGCACCAGGCATCAAGATTTACTATAAAGCTATAGAAATGAAGAAAGTATGTTATTATTAAAAGACTAGAAAAACAGAACAATGGAAGAAAGCCCAAAACAGACCCACGTAAATGCAGTCAACTTATCTTTGACAAAGAAGTATAGGAAATACAATGAAGAAAAGATGGTCTTTTCAACAAATGGTGCTGGAACAAGTGGCTGTCCATACATACAAAAAAAACTAGACACAGAATTTACCCCCCTCACAAACCAAATGGAGCACAGACCTAACCGCAAAATGCAAAACTATAAAATTCTTAGAAGATAACATAGGAAAAATCTAAATGATCTTTGGGTTTGGCAGGGAATTATTAATTTAATTTTTTAGATACAACATCAATGACATAATCCATGAACAAACTGTTAAGTGGACTTCATTAAAATTAAGTCACTGTTGTTGAAGGCACTGTCAAGAGAAGATGAGACACAGACTAGGAGAAAATATTTGCAAAAGATACATCTCATCAAGGACTGTTATCTAAAATATACAAAGAACACTTATAATTCGATAATAAGTAAATAACCAACATGATTAAAAAATAGTCCAGGGGCGCCTGGGTGGCTCAGTAGATTAAAGCCGCTGCCTTCGGCTCAGGTCATGATCCCGGCGTCCTGGGATTAAGCCCCGCGTCGGGCTCTCTGCTCAGCAGGGAGCCTGCTTCCTCCTCTCTCTCTCTGCCTGCCTCTCTGCCTACTTGTGATCTCTGTCTGTCAAATAAATAAATAAAATCTTAAAAAAAAAAAAGTCCAAAGACTGTAACAGATGACTTATCAAAAAAGACACTGATGGTAAATAGGCATATGAAAAGATGTTCCACATCATGTCATTAGGGAATTGCAAATGAAAATGCTAAAATACTGCTGCACACCTAACAGAATAGTCAAAATCCAGCACACTGGCAACACAAAATACTGGAAAGGATATGGAACGAGAGGAAATTTCATTCATTGCTGTTGGAAATGCAAAATAGTAGAGCCATATAGGAAGGCATTTTGTGACTTTTCTATAAAGTTAAACATGCTCCAACTATGCAAACATTCTCCTATTTTCCAAAGGAGTCGAAAATACATGCCCACACAAAAATCTGTACATATATGTTTATAGTAGCTTTATTCATAATTGCCAAACATGAAAGCAACCTAGATGTCCTTCAGTAGGTGAGTGGATTAAATAAAATGGTAGAGCCAGCAGTGGAATATCATTCAGCACTAAAAAGAGATGCATATCCACCCATGAAAAGACATAGAGGAAATTTAAATGTGTATTACTAAGTGAAAGCAGCCAATCTGAAAGGGCTACATCCCATAGGATTCCAACTATACGGTACAGGGGAAAAACCAAAAGTATGGAGAAAGTAAAAGTATCAGAGGTTACCAGGGGTTTAAGAGGAAGAATTAAATGGGTGGAGCAAAGAGGATTTTCAGGGCAAAGAAACTATTCTAGTAGATCTAGGCCATTATAAGTTTGCCCAAAGACATGGAATGTGTAACACTGAGAGTGAACCCTAATGTAAACTACGGACTCTGCATAGTAAAGATAGTAAAGATGTGTAGGTTCATCAATCGTAACAAATGTACCCTGTGGGGGGATGTTGATGGAGGAGGTTATACATGTATGGGGGCAAGAAGTATAAGGCAAATATTGTACCTTCCACTCAATTTTGCTATGAACCCAGAACTGCTCTAAAAACATAAAGTCTATTTTTAAGAAAGAAAATGGAAAAACCACCAGCATCTTCCATGGAGAAACCGAGCTCCACACACTTGCAAATACAGAATGAACAAAAGCTAGCATATTCCAAGTCAGATGACTTGGAAACATCCAAATGTTTTCTTGGAGAATATATTACAGAAACATTTGTTAATATGGTGTTTATATGTCCAGGAATGTGTGGTCTCAGTAGTATTATAAAAGATTTTCTGAAGGTAAACAGAAGGATGAGGGCAAGACACAGAGAGTAAGGCACAGGAGAGGAGCAGCGTTGGAAAACTCTGTCTCACTCCACACTCCACTACTACCCTCCTCATGTCCCTTTTTGTCTTATCAACATTTATTCACGTATTGGAAAAACCAAAGTAGCAAATGCTTACTGAGTGCTTGTGTTTAGTGAATAACTAGGGATTGTTAAAGCCAGGAAGGAGAGCATGAAGTATAAATGGGACCAAGGTAAGAAGCAAGATTGATCACTATTGTTGCTCCATATGGTATCGGATTAGGTCCTGACACTGCATATCCAAGTCAAAATTCCCATCAGAATTTAGGGCATTTTCCACTTAGAAACATGAATTGTCCTGAGGCTTAACAAGGAAACAACTTAGAATCCTATGGTCTGGAACTGGTGATTTTGATGTTGTGATCCTTTTGGATAAGACAGGCTGTGAATTCCTAAGATATTCAGTCCATCAAAAATCTAAATTAAGCTTTCAAATCTACAAAGTCAGGGTAAAACCTTTCACATTAAAAAGGAAAATTCTATCTCGAAAAAGTGATATTTAACCCAGATACACCAATATAAGGCTCTTTAATGCGGATAAGAATTTATAGAACTCTAGATACATAAATATGGAAAGAAACTAAGAAGTGGAGCATATCCAACATTACTCCCAATGCAGGAATTCTTTCTACAGCATTTCAGACAAAGTTTACACAGCCTCTGCCTAATACATGCAGTGACGATGAGCTCACTCCTTTTATAGAAAGTTTAATATATTCATCTTTGGTCACCTCTGACAACAAACATTTCCTGTGAATTCAGTATCTGCCAGACACAACTCTAGGCACCCAGGCTACAGGCATGTGTAATAAATGTATTCCTTCAGGTAAATTTAATTCCATCTCCTTTTAACTTCCATCTACTGGTCTTTATTCCCATAGTACTGCACAGCGTTCCCTTTATCCAGGTAACCATTCCTGGACTTGAGCTGTTGTTCATATGACTGCTTTGCAGAGTGTACTTAATCTGGATGGCTTCCATCTGCTGCTCTTACCAAGTAATATCCTGAACTAACAACAGTATTTCAGACATAGCACAAGCATTTTGGCACAAGGTAGAATTGATATTTTCTTCATGTGGAATACGGTGAAATCAACATAGTTACAGTTTTTAAAAAAAATAGTTAAAGAATTTGGTTAGTGATCTATTTAATGCATTCTAGTGATAGCAAATTAACATGTTTAAATATCATAAGGCATTATCCTAATATTAAAGCAAATTGAAGGTTAAAAAGATTAAAAAAGTGTTCTAAAGGTCAAAAGCACTGTAACTATAAGGCACTGGTTATTATGAGATTCCATTGTATGGCTTTATAATGTAAGGACTGGACTAGAACATGCCAGCATACAAGTACTACAGATGTACGTGTAGGAATATTTTCCACGTAGGTGACATCTGGGCCCATCTGAGTATTAACAGTCTCACAGGAGTGGATGTTCAGAGAGAAGAATGAAGGCAAATTACATTTGTAAGCTTAGTTTGCCTATTCTGCTAAGGTAAATAAATCACTGCATTCTAAAAGTTGAACTGGTATATAAACAAAGCTTTGACTACAATTTCTTTCAGTTTTTGTGGATTTGTTGTTCTGAATAATAAAAATATGTACTTTGGCATGTTATTCTTTATCCAAACACTCTGCGAGGTCCTGGACTTCAGGAAGACTCTGTAAAGAATTCTCAGTTTTAATTGAACAGGAATTCTTGTGAGGCCCTTGAAAAATTATTGGATGGGGAACATTTTCGTAAGTGAGAATTCTACTCCACAAGAAACAAGAAACATAATATTCTAATCAGAGAGTAGGGAATCTCAACAAATGCTCGTATTTCTCCCACTTGCAATTTTCCCCCAAAGTATCTTGGAACTTGTTAAAAGTTGGAGTTCAGAGGCAGCAAGAGAGCCAGTTGGCTGATCACGTAAGAGCAGACTTTGTTAACTGCTGAGAAAGAGGGTGGTTCACCCATGAGAGTCCAAAATGATATATGTTGAGAATTTGTCAATATTTTCAAAAGCCAAGGAGAAAACATGTGTCAAACAGAATTTCAAACATAAACAAGTAGGATTTATATTTAAACCTATGAGAAATAGTTCTCAAACATAAGAATGCTATATTAGAACAAATATTTATTCTAAGGATTGATCTTCATAGATCACATTTATCAAGACACTTTTTCTTCAGACATATAAAATAAAATAAGAGAACAACTTGGTTAATGAGCAGATAGTTTGCGATGATCTGGAGAGCAGTAGTGCTAAATAATACCAAAAAAAATAATCAATTAATTATGCTTTGCTTTAGAAAATGAAGAATGGCATGTCTGGAGTTCTAGATAGCCTCAGTACTTCAAATTACATAATGCAGACACACTCTGAAGCTCTTTGCACAACCAGACAACATCCTCTTCTCATCCCTTGCCTGACATTGCTGGTCTTCCTAACCTCCTATACTCTTTCCAGGGTTAGCTTTCACAAAGCATGAACTTTCTGGCATTCTTTAATATTATTCTAGTAGTATTCTATTCCGGTAAGAATTTATGGTATTTCAAATTTCTAAAGATAAAAAGGAATTAAGAAAGGTTTCTTTTGCTGACTTTCCATCCCACTTATTAAATTTTTGCTCTACCAGGGACGGCTCCCTACTCAGAGGATGCTGTACTTACTCCCAAGCAACAGCAAAGCAACAACCCATCGGCGCTGGGCTGATCTCCTATAACTTGTTAATGCACTTTTATCTTTTATCAAGAATAGTAAACAATTACATCCAGAATTGTCTGAAATGGGTTTGAGTCTGTTAAAATATAAGTAATTTTTAATTTGTTAAGTAACTTTGTTAAACAATTAGCATATATCCACTGACAGGTACTTTTGTTTGCCTTTATGTTCTTATATTTTCTGGACTAATTCTCTCTTCCACATGCAAATCTAAAAACAATATTTAAATTCCACTCTCTCAAATGCTGATAATGTCTTAGTAAATCTAACCCAAGTCTCTTAAGGGATTTGAAGATTTTTATCAAGTGACAACTTGATAACAGACATTCTGTTAAAACTCTAGTACATGCTCTGTCCCAATAAACCAGATTTGGGTAATTTAAGATCCATAATTGGGTCCTGCCATGGAAAAGGAAAAAAAGCTTAAACCATCCAAAAGAGTCAAATCTCATTGTTTAATTCATTCAGTCTACAGATGTGCATCAAGAGCTGCTCTCTGTCAGGTATCGGTCTAGATTCTGCAAATACGAAAAGAATGAGAGGCACTCTATATTTGAAAAAGAATTATTGTCACTTTACAATTATGTTTACATATTCCTGTTGAAGCCAGAGCTTCTGAAGTATCTCAGAAAAGACAAAGGAGCACCAAAGAAGATAATGACTACCATTTGAGGTGCACACAAATTCTACAAGTTGCCAGCTTGAAGGTTTTAACCTAGGGTTTAATCTTCATTTGATAATTTGCTTAAATAAATAAGAATTACACAAATATTTCCCTCAATTTTTCATGTCTTTCTGTATTTAATATATTTGCTTCACAAGTTGAATTCATGTATATTAAAAACTACACGAAAAATATATAATCTCATATGTAGACTCTAAAAAAGCTGAACTAGAACCAGAGAAAATGATGGTTTCCAGGGGGATGGGGGTGGAAGGGAGAAAATGGGGAGATGTTAATCAAAGTGTAAAAACTTTCCGTTATAAGTGTTAGGGTCCTTGATCAAAGGAATGAGACTGATGCAAAGCGAAAGTCAAGGAAAGCTTTATTTCGCGCCAAGCATCGAACATCAAACCGACTGGTACGGGCCTTCTCTTACGAAGAGACGGTGATGACGACCCTGACAAGGCCGCTCTGGACGAGGCCGCTTCCCCGATGAGGCTGCTCCCCAGATGAGGCCACTCCGGACGAGGCCGCTCCCCGGATGAGGCTGCTCCCAACGATGAAGAGGCAATGATGACTACGAGGACGACAGCCCCGATGACGCAGACTCTGCTCCCCATGACGCTGCTCCCGGCGAGGGCGCTATGGACAAGACCGCTCTCCAACGATGCCGCTCTGGACGAGGCCGCTCCCCGACGAGACTGCTCCAGACGAGGCTGCTGTCCACGAGGCTGCTTCCCAGATGAGGCCACTCCCCGGAAGGAGGCTGCTCTGGCAAGGCCACTCCTGACCCGACTCTTCTCCCCGACGACTCTTACAGCTCCTGCTGACAGCTCTTACTGCTCCAGCGAGACTGCAAGACTGCTGCTCCTAGCCTCGCAAACCAACTTTTATAGAAGCACCTTTAACCGGGCTATACACAGGTAGCCAATGAGATTGCAATACACAGAGAAAACTGCACAGTCATGCTAGATCTGCCACACACACACACAAAACTGCTAGGTTACACACGGGCGGCCAATTGATTTCAATTTGCCCTAGTAGATATATGCGCGCCCCTCTGATTGGATGTCTTCACCTGGCCTGACCCGCCCTTGTATCTAGACTTTACAAGGAAGTTCCTCTGGGAGGGGCAGGGTCAATCTAAGTTCACTGCAACAATATGGCTCCCTCTGCTTAAGTAAGCCCTTACAATAAGAGGAACAGGTTCTGAGGATCTAATGTACAGGATGGTAAATCCAATGAATATTGTGTTACATACTTGAAATATGCTAACAGAGATCTTAAATGTTACCACACACACAGAGTGACCACGTGAGGGGATGGATGTGTTTGTAGTAATCATTTTGCAATGTGTATCAAATCATCACATTGCACACTTCAAATATACCCAGGTGTTTTCTTTTTATCATCAGTTAAGCCTCTGTAAAGCTGGGTGGGGAGGAATCTACATGCATCCCAAACAAATGAAAGAATCAGTAAGACAACATATTCTTTTTCTTTTCTTAAAATGCCCCTTTATATTTTGTATCTTATATAGATTTCAGACTTTTTTGGTATATAATTTTGGTCCATTGATCTGCCATTTTGGTGACACATTATTCTAAGAAGGAGGACTTTGTAAAGCATTTTAATTTATGGTTGCATTTATTATCTATTGTTATAATTACATTATCCAACAGCCATCCACAATGCAATGGCTTGAAACATCCCTTCTAAGTAGGGTTCCAGAATATAGTTAAGCCTTAATGCCCTAAGACACTGATTAACAAATTAACTATGTGCCATTTGGGAGAATTGAGAAAACAGTCACTCAAATATTTTTTCTATAGGGCTTAATTGTCTTATGCAAACCCCACCGAGAAAATACAGCTTCAAAACAATAAACATTTATTTAGCTGATACATCTGCAGCTTGTAATTCAGACTGGGCTCAGCTGGGCAGTTTCTCTAGCTTTATTCGGATGACATCTTGTTTTCTCTGGGACAGTGAACTAGCTATGGCACGATTCCCTTTGATAGAGATTGTTCCAAAATTTTCTGAAAAATTGGCTTTCAATATTACAAATCAGTAATGTCTATTGGACAGTGAAAAAATCACCCGAATTGTATCAGCCACGTGGACTTCTCCTTTCATCTCCCAGTAGCGCTACGGAACGCGACAAAGGCCTGGCGGCCGCCCGTCCCCTCCCGGCACAGCAGGCGGCTTGGTCGCAGGCCGCGAAGATCCCCCAGAAACGCTCGCGACACCGCAGAAAACCGCCCGCGACAAAACGGAAGACGGGAGCGCAGCGGCCGTGGGATACTGTTTTCCTCTTTGAGTAAAATCTCTACAACCCGAAAATGGGAGAAGATGGGCGGCGCTTGGGCACCATGACTGCTCCCTCACTGGATACTTTCCCAGTTTCCGTGTTCGCGGGTGAGCAATTCGGCCGGGTTCCAACCGATCCGAACCACCGGGACGAGCCGCCTTCTCCTTCCCGCTGCGCGACTTCCGGCCCGTCGGAGCACGAGCGCCGCGCCTGGGGAGCGCCGGCACCTACGAGCACGTCGGGCGTCTGCGCGCAGGCTCCAGGCCAAGAGCTTCGAATCGCCGCAGATACGTAGACGGATGCCGCCGCCGGCGTCAGTCCCGCAAACCACCGCAGCGCGCGGTTCGGAGAACTCCGAGCACACGCGACGGCCCTTCCAGTGGTCGATGCGCGACGCCGCTCTTCGGGTTCCGCGGCTCCGAGACGGTAGCGGCGGCCGCGCCGCGGTGCCGTGACAAGCGCCGACGTTCGCGCGTGGAGCCCAGAACACGAGCGAGTCGTGGCTCCCGTCAAAGTCGGAAGGGAACGGGCGTGACCGGGCGCGGGACGACGGCGGCCCCAGGCACGGTCGGACACAGCCTTTTCCCGCCAAGACGAGCGAACGTTCTCCCGTAGAGTCCAGCGAAGCTGCTCGGGTTTCAGGAAAAGCGCTTCTGCATCGAGCCGCCCCGTCTGGTTCCTCAGAGCGTCTACGGCTTCCGCACGACGGTCTTTCGCTTCTGAGGACGCGGGTTCTCTCACTCCTGTCGCCCGCGGCGAGCGGACGCCCCGGACACAGGGCAGCGGCCTCGTGCGCCGGAGAGCGGGTCGGAGCAGTCACAGCCGGGAGCGCGGCTCCTAGGCCCTCCCGGCCTCCCCGTGCTGCCCCCGAGCCCGCAGGCCGGAGCGACGGCGTCGCCGCCCGCACGGCCGGCGTCTGCGGCTCCTTCGGGCCGCGCCGGCGGCAGGACAGGCTCCGTCTCGGGCTACAGGCGCAGGACGCCCTGAGGAGCGACGGCAACCACCGCCACCCGCGGCCCGGCCTCCCAGAGAAGCGCCGCCCGCCCCGCCGCCTCCGAGCCCTCGGGGTCCCGCGGCGGAAGCAGCAGGAGCTCCTCGGGGTGAAGCCGGATGAAGCCGTCCCCGGCGAGAAGGAGAGCGGCGTCGCGGCCTCGTGCGCCCGGCGGGGCCTGGGGAGGCTTCTGCGCTGGGTCACGGCCTCCGGGAACGGCGGCCTCGAGCGGAGCTGCCGCCGCCGCCGCCGGGCCACCCCTGCCGCGGGCTGCGTGGCCCCGGAACCTTCTCCACGTGGCCGGGGCGGCCGCAGGCAGCGCAGCTTCCCGCGGTGACGGACGCTGGGGCGCCCGCCAGCCTCCCACAGAGCCGTCTCCCTTCAGCCCGACCCCGGGGTGCCCCACGGGGCCCTGCCACCTCCGCCAACACGGGGGCCCGCTCGGTGGCTCCACGGCGGGGCAGGGCGCCGGTCGGGGGCACCACCTCCCGGACCCGGTGCAGACGGCGGCCCCGGGTTCTGCCTCGCAGAGATCCTGAAGAGATTGAAAAGGAACAGCAGGCCTCGGCCCGGGAGGCTGTGAGCCGGGAGCAGCTTCCGGTGAGCCGCCGCTCCACTTCCGCCTGGCAGCTCGGCGGCGGAAGCAGCCGCCGCCGGCGGGCGGAAGTTAGAGGTGCGCTCTGCGCTTGCTCCGAAGTTCCCGACCGCAGCCCAGGGCGAGGACCCCCGCGCGGTCTGCAACCCCTGCTGCTGCGGCCCCCCGGTGGGTAGGAACCCTCCGCCGAGAGGGTGCAGGCGCTTCTGCACACTCAACCGAAAATGGAAGTAAGATAGGCAGAAGGTAGTTTCAGAAGAGGGATTTAGAGACATCTGTGCAAAAACATTTGAAAACCTACATTACAAGTCTAATTTCCTAGATAAATACAGAATTTGAGCAAGAAAGCTATAATTAAATTAGGCACTCCTTTTAAGGAATTATAGTTTTCTTAATGAAAATCTATGAAATTTTTTAAAAATAGGACTAAAAATAGAGGAATAGAAAGATGACAAATTACATAGAATATCCCTGTGATATGCTACTTTAGAATTTATTTTTATTATTCCTTTACGTTGGAAATAAAAAATATATTAAAAATATGTATAAATGAAAAAGCCCCTCCCCCAAAGTAACATATTTTTAATGTAACTTCTCTGCCTAATATAATCTCTCTTCTGGTATTAAAAACGTTAATATAAAACATATTATTCATAATCAAATAAGGTCCTTTATGACAAATAAGCTATTTCTCCTATATATTTTTGCTTAAAATAATCTCCCTTGGACTTTATTCTCTCACTACCTAAATAAGCTTGCAGGTGTAATTCTTTTAAAATTCTTTTTATCCTTATATGCCAAAGTGATGTTTTAAACGTTTTTCAACTAGGGGCACCCCAGTGGCCTAGTTGGTTAAATGTCCCACTTTGGATTTCAGCTCAGGTCATGACCTCAGGGTCCTGAGATCAAGCCCCACTGGCCAACTCCCTGCTCAGCAAGGAGTCTCCTTGTCTCTGTCTTCATCTGCCCCTCTTCCTGCTTGTGTGCTCTCTCTCTCTCTCTCTCTCTCTCAAATAAATACATAAATCTTTTGTTAAAGTTTTTCAACTAGTACAGCTTGCGACATATCAAAGTAAAGCCCTGACCAATCATAGCAGATAATGGCTATTTACAAAGAGTATGATTGTACTGGCCTATCCTGACTCATTATCAATCCAGCCTCTATACACGGTAACCACACCTCTCTGTTTACGCAAAACGGTTTTAATTTATAACTGCTCTCCTGGCGTAATTTATAGTGTTTACCTTCATTCTCAGAAGTGTCCTAGCTTAAGTGATAAATTATATTGTCACCCTGACTTATATATACACAGACGTAAATGATTCCTCGGAATATCAACTACCACAGCAGTACTTTCATTGAGAACTAGATGGCAAATATTTCCCTGTTAGCCTCCTAGTACATGCCAGTGGTCAAAATTTCTATTTTCATTAACACAAGAAGTCCTAATATGTATTCTTGCCCTTCCACAGATTATTCCATCTCTGTAATGGGAGAACTTGCATGCAGGGCCTGCAGAAATCTTGGAATACTGTATTTGAATAACGATGTAATTAAAGCCTTCTCTTCCAGACCAAAAGTGTGAAGACATAACTTGCTTGGGGGATTCTAAGGACAGACATCAACCAGTCATATATCCTTCCTGTGAAAGGAACTTCTGCTTGTGAGTGGGCAAGCCTCTCCGTGAGCCCAGCAGATGGTGTGATCCATAAAACAGACTACCTCCAGATGGCTTAAAGTAGATGGAGAGCCCAGAGAAGGCATCCCTGAAGAGGCAAAATTTGAGCCAGGTTTCCAAGTGTAGAAGATGTATACAGTGATTGCAGGGGAGTTGGCCAGGGGCAAGGCTGGCTTCCTCCCAAGAAGCCTCAGAGGGTAACCCTGGGTGGGTTCACTGTGGCCCATGAATTGGCCTGCAGCTTTACATGTCTAGTAACTTGATTTTGTCAGCATTCCCAAAGCAAATTCACTTCACCAGAACAAGATCACATTACCCAAGCTCCTGAGGTACATAGATGAGACCAGAATGTGACTTAATTTACATTGTGAAATAATTGTTATAGGGAATAAAATTTTTGAAACTCATATGAGCAACACATTTTGTCCTCGTAGGCACACACAGAAAGACAATAATAAGAATCCTGTTCAATAAATGTGAAATCGAAATAAAGAAGTTAGGTTATTCCAATTTTTAATGGCATTAGGCTCAGACAACTGATTAATTCATCTTAAAACAGGGATAGGCTTGCCAAAGGAGTCAGGGGTCAGTATATTCAAAGTCTGTTGGCTGAGTGACCTTTTCTCCTGGGTAATGCTTGGATAAAAATTGCCAAATCTGCCTTCATGACTTCCTTTTTCAAAGGTTCCCATGACTAACCAACTTGCATCAAATCGACTTTCTTTCTTTAGATATCTTAATACTCTATACCAAGTTTCACTCATTTATATAGCCTGTAAAGCTTTGTTTCTTTGTGATGAGTTAAAATCATATTTTAAATTGCATAAATTGTAACAGACATAAATAGCTTTTAAAAGAGGAAACTTTCAACCCCTTCAGATTTCCACTGCCCTTCTCAGAAATGCACATACATACAGATATAGGTGTATAAAAATTTCTACATTGATTTCTTTCCTTAAAATTAAATTAAATCTTAATCCCAATTCTCATCCATTTAGGCTGGCAGGATACTTAGTTCTGGGCATCAGGGCTTGTCTATCCCATTCCCATCCCAGGACTCTTGACACCTCTCGTTGCTGCTGCCTTAATTATTTCCTGTGGAAGCCCCTCTTCAAAGAGTGTCACATCTTCAGAGTTCTGAAAGGAAGTTGATTGTGAAATCTCACACCATTGCAAGTCCCTTTCAACCAGAATTTTCAGTTCACCACTCTACCTCTTTTCCCTCCCCAATACCATCTTGATTTCTCCCACTTCCTTCTTCACCTAGCTTGGATTCCATGATTCATCATTTTAGCTGTTCTTCACATATGCTTGGGGTTTTCATCTCCCCTATCCATTCCATCTCACCTGGGGAAACCTCAGTCTGTGAAAGCCACCCATTCACCGATTCAGGCGGTTTGTTACACATCAGTAAAGAGGGATAAAACAGGTGCTAGCCATAGCTTCAGAGCCACCCCCAAGAGTTAACAGAACAGGAAAGTTCTAGCCACAGAGCTGGCTCAAAAGCCCAAGAGGACTTCCAAGAGCATGTGAACGAAAAGTGAAGCTTGGCCTTAAATAACTTTAAGATCACAGCATGAGTATTGAACACTCATAAATATACAATACATAATAAATACAATTATAACAGAATGCATCATAGGTAGGTGCATGCACAGAAGCCAAATTATAATATAACCACCAGCTGTCAATAAAAAATGTCAATCAAAGCCAATTACAGATGCAGAAAGTAAGCTTAAAAGATGGAACTAGAGATTCTTGGGGCCACAGCCACTCTTGTTCCAATAATGGCCTGCTTTTTTTTTTTTTTTTTTTTTTTTTGGACAATGTACTATGCTTATCTACTCAATAAACTCTACCTCCCCATTCTGACCTCAGGTGTCCAATTCTTTGGTACATCTGGAACAAGAACCGAGTGACCCAGTTAACAATTCTACCCCTGAACCTAGGTAACCGAGTCCACCTAAAGAAAAACATGCTTATACCAGCCTACTTAATTTATGAGCACAAACCTCAAACGGCCTGCTAGTACTGTCTAGTGATTATACATTTCTTTAGTTAATTCGCATTTAATTCCTCCAAAATAATTATTTCACCCTTTTTTTCCTCTCTGTTTCAAAACCCTTTTATTACTACATAACTTACTCTTAGCTTATCACCTTGCTTTCATTTTCAGTTAGAAAACATAAAAATTTCATGGAGAAATTTCATGTCCTCCACCATTAAATCTACCAATTTATAGGTTCCTAATCCCAAATTATACTTTCCATTTTAATAAAATGATAAAAAGCCTTTATCCCTAAGTCACAATAGGCCACCCGAATATTTGTTCTCATTTCTCTTACCATTGCAAATACCTCTTCTTACCATCTTCCTCTCTCTCGCATCATCATGTTTTCCTCCCTGTGGATCATTTCCATCAACAAAAAACATGCCCCATTTATTCGTTTCCATTTTCAGGAAAAAATAAGCAAGCAAAAAATGCGTAAGTATTACTTGTATACATTTTCACTTCCTTTTTTAGCTGCACTCTTCACCGAAATAGTCCATTCAAATTCAAAGTTCCATACATATTGAACAGATCTCCTCTAACTCTTCTGAGTACCATTTCACCATTGATAAGTCCCTTCTTGCAATTCCCTCCCTCATGTATTTTCAGGACATTGTGTCACTAGCCAATGATCCACACCAATCATTTCCCTTGTCAGCTTTCTTTGCTGAATCTTTCTGTTTTCCTAACCCCTACATGTTGGAATGCTCCAGAGCTTACTCCCCACACCTCTTCTTTCTCCTCTGAAAATTACTTTCTGGGCAATCTCATCAATCCCATTTTTTAAAATCACACATGATGAATCCTACATTTTTATATCAGGCCCATCCTTGCTACTGGATTCCAGACTCAGTTATCCAGTTTCAAATTCAGCATATCCACTTGGATATCCATAGGAATCTGAAATAAATATCTAAAACTGAATTTTTTTAACATATATGTTGCACCTCAAGGGACTCTATCTCATCTTATTAAATGGTAATACTATTTGCCCAGATTTTAGTCCAAAACTTTATAATCCTCCTTGATTCTTCTTTCTCATACCAACATGTAATCTGAAACCAAGTCCTATCAGTTCTATTTCAAAACATCTACTGAATGAAAGAAGCTACCACACTCTCAAATATCCCCATAGTTTAAGAACAACCATCTCTTACCTAATTATCATAAGAAGCTTATGTTTGTTTGTTCCCACTTCAAGGCCTATTGCAGTTGATAGTCCTTGTCAAGGATGTTCTTTCTTCCCTTATGTTGGCAAAACTCATTCCCTCATTTCACTTGACTTGTTAGTCTTAGTTCACCTGCTCAGACAGACCTTCCCCTGACCTTCAATAGCAGGTGTAGCCTCATCTATAACCTTTGTATTCTAGCTTATTCCCAAAGATAGATACAATAATTCTTCTCATGGAATATGCCCTTTTGTATATAAATTTGACACTTTTCCCATCAAAGGGTAAAAGCTCTATCTCTTTCCTATAAATCTGGACTGGACTTAGGACTTCCTTTGACCAATGGTGTGGTAGAAGTTATGCTGTATGCTTCAGTTCTAGGTCTTGGGTGCTTCTCTGCTGGCTTTCTTGGAAGCCAGTCACCATGAAAGAAGCTCAGGATATAGTACTGAAGGATGAAAGACCACATGAAGAGGCCACATGGAGAACGGGGTTACCCTAGCCAGCAGTCAATGCCAAGCTCCCAGACTGTGCACGTGTGTGTGTGTGTGTGTGTGTGTGTGTGTGTGTGTAGCCTCTTGGACAGTCTAGTCCCAGAGTTTTCTGGATGAGTATAGGCACATAAATGATTCCAGACATTTTAATGGATTTTTTCATGATTCTAGATCACACATAAAATATAAACAATTAGCTGCTCTTTTCATGAATAACTAAAATAATTTCAAAAGAGCCTTTGTTGAGGAGTTTAGATCTTTTTACTTACAGAGAGCATATTGTGGGAGTAATAAATCTTTTTCCTTTAGTTGACAAAACACAGTACAGTCAAAGCTGTCGATCATTTCATTATCTTAGCATCAAGTGAGATAGAAAAGATTTTGACAAGTATAATAAAGAGAAAAGTATTCAAAATATAAACTGATGATAGAGCAAATAAAAAAGAAAAAGACAAGATTTTAACTTTATTTCACATTATTTGAAATGAGATTTAAATTTATAAACTAAAAACCCCACAATTATATTTTTCCAGAAAAGTGACTGTCTATATGTTTATGACAACCTATTTGAATTTTGACAGTTAATTTCTTTTCAAACATAAGTTAAGCCATAACTATTGTCAATTCTAGAATTTAAAAAATCCTTATAGCTGGTAAATCCATCTCAATTGGTAAAATAGTTTGCCTATGTATTCCATCAAAATCTCACTTCACTATTCAACTTAATTTAGAACTGTAATTATAAGTTAACACTATGGTTTCATGAATCCACTCATTTTATGAACGTCTTCATAAGATTGTTTATCAAAATATTTCCTTGAACTTTTTTTTCAGTGCCTACTTTGAGGTAAGACTTTGTCCCTTGCTATTTATTTGGTATGAAATATTGCCTAGCATGTTGACTGTGCAAATTGGATTTCCCAGAAGGCAGACTCTGAGACAAACTTTAGTATGCAAAATGCTTAATAAGTTTGCTTGGAACCCACATTTGTGTAGAGGTGGGAGGGACATAGCAGGGTGAGCAGAGGAAGAAGTTGAGTTGTAACGCAGTTCCAACAGCCTCAGCTGGAATGGCCGTTTTCAAATGATAAAGAACTTTCAGAAGTGTGTTGTGTCGGGCCAGAATGAAAGATCTTTATATTCCTGCATCAGTTTATCATCATACGTGAACCACAACAGTCATGGGCCCATTCTTACACCTCCTTTGGTATAAAAATGGGTCCTGTGGATGGACACAATGTTATTGGGATCCCTGATGGTGGGCCCAACACTATGTAACCCTAACTCAGCTGGTAGTGCTGGCTGAAATCTTACAGGCAGGAAATGCAAACCCATCCCCGAAGTGTCTTATCAGAGCTAAACACTGGCATTTGGGGGGAAATAAGGATCCATTCTTACTTACTGGCCACCAACTAGCCAGTTAGTCTCCTCACCTCTTGAGGAGAGGAGACTAACTTGCCATATCCAGAGACTTAGTTTTGGAGTTTGTCATCAATAGGGGAGATATTCTGTAGCAGCAGAAGGTAGAGCAGTCCCAGGAAGTTGGAGCCCATGCTGCTGGATTCACGCATAGCCTCCACTCTTCACTTCAGTCATGTGCTCATTATGCCAGCATGGGAATGGCTGGTGGCACATTCTGGCTCATGGCCAAGTCTTTTTATCTACTTTGTTCTGTAGTGCCTCTAACCCTATAGGTGCTCTGATTGGCCTTAACATTTGATATGAAGATTTTCAAACTTCATACCTACTTCCATGTGCACAACCGAATGCCTCTTCCCCAATTCTTCAATTTTCTAATTGTTCTCTTTCTGTGCCCCTGAAGAGCTAGCCACGCCATTTATCACTGGCTATACCCATGCATATACAAACTCCTATAGATTACACACATACAGATATATAGAAGAGTACGTATATGAGTCTGTACATGGCTAACCTCAGGCCACTTCTCTTTCCACACATATTGGATGACCAGGCGCATCATCCAAACCCCTTTTCCCTATGCACTCTCAAGTCTACCCCTCATTAGGGCTACAGTACAGCTGCTCTCTAGTTGCAGCCTAATACCCATATCTTGTTCCAGTAGCTCTGACGCAGGATATGCCTGAAATGACTCCAGTGATCTCTGTCTCCTGATATTCACACTCTTGTATAATTCCCTACCCTTGGGTATGCTCTTGAATGCAAGCATGAACTATTACTTCTAATCGATACATATGACAAAGACAATAAGAGGACAGGACACCTCTATGATTGGGATATGTAAGAGAATAACTTCCGTATTGCTGTCAGACTCTTCTTTTCTGGCTTTAATTGAAGGAAATTGTGATGTTGGAGAAGTCCCCATGGCAAGGAATTAATGGTAGCCTCCAGCTAGCTAAAAAACAGAACCCCTGATTCCAAGAAACATCAAAATATGAAATCCCACTGAAAACCACACAGTTTAGAAATGGGTATTTCCCCAGCTGAGCCTTCAGAAGAGATTGTCCTGGGCAATTTTTTGTAGTCTCAGGAAAGACTATGAAGGGGAAGACTCAGTTAAACATGCCCAGATTCCTAAACCACACAAATTATGAGGTAATAAATTATATTGTTTTAGCTGCTTAATTTTGGAGTGACTTATTATGCAATAATAGATTACTAATATACCATCCATGAACTAAATAAAGAGGCTGTCTTAAAAAACAACTTAAAAGCAGAAATTATACTTTATATATGAGAATATAAAATATAGTAGAGGACTTCAGTTACAATTCAGGTTTTTGTCTCTAAATTTGCTAGGAAATAGGGAGCCAGTGAAGATTTTATTACCCAGGAGGTGGAGGGAGTTTTTTCCCAGTGATTTAAAATTTGGGGTGGGGGGGCGCCTGGGTGGCTCAGTGGGTTAAAGCCTCTGTCTTCGGCTCAGGTTATGATCTCAGGGTCCTGGGATCGAGTCCCGCATCAGGCTCTCTGCTCAGCAGGGAGCCTGCTTCCTCCTCTCTCTCTGCCTGCTTCTCGCCTGCTTGTGATCTCTATCTGTCAAATAAATAAATAAAATCTTTTAAAAAAATTGGGGGTGGGGGTGGAGCTATGGTATATTGAAAGGATAAAGGTGAAAACAGAATGGCATCATGCTTGTAGAGACAAGAGAAAATGAGAGTTTGAGCCAACATATAGATAAGAATGTAAAGACAAAAGCTAAACAAAAAAGATTGTCTCAGTATTCAATTGAGAGGATTAAATGTGGGAGATGAAGGAGGTGGAATAGTTTACGATTTAAGACATGGATGACTGGAAAATTGCTGGCCTTCTAACAGAATGAAGAAAGCAGGAAGAGTTGGCTTAAAATCTTAAATATTTCTTGATTTTAAAGAATAGCATATAGAAGATTTTTTTAAAAACCCATTTAGAAATGTGTATATGGACCTTAAAAGATACTTAATTAGGAGATATCAATATTGCAAAAATAGTTTAAAGGAGAATCTAGAGAAAGAAGAGATTTGGTTAAAGAAAGGACTTTGGAGAATTAATCCACATGAAAAAACAAAAGATAAGATGTGAAAAGGGGATAATCATAGACAACAAGCGGGAAGGCTAAGGTGGAAAGGAGAGTCAAGAAGGTGGAGCTAAAAATTAGATGGACTGAAAAAAGCTCGTTTGCCCTGGAATGTAAGAAATCACAAAATAATTAATTTCCAAAGAGCAGTAAAGAAGGTAACTGAATTACAAGAGGTCAGGGGTGAGTGGGAGGTAAGCAGTTGTGGCAGTAAATTGCTTTCTGATGGAATTTGGCGGAGTAACAGAGATCAAGAAGGAGAATGTGGGACGGGAGCCCAATAGGCAGCGAGAAAAGGAGCTTTGAAACCAGGAGATGGGAAGTTGCATCACCCCTTGTCAGATGGCTCCCACATCAAAGCGATAAATTCCAAGACACTGGGTGAGGCAAGGCTGGAGTTCAAGAAGAGTGGAAACCTTTAAGGTAGTCACTGCAAGGAGTAAGAAAGAACATTTAGAACATCCTTAGCAGTGATGAGAATCCAGCTACATTTAAACAGCTCGTGAAATGTACTCAATTAAGGTTGCAATCTCACCACTGGAGGACCACATGCTCAAATTGAGCTCCAAAATGATAAAATTTATGCCTTTTATCTGAGCCCCCTTTTGTTCATCCAAAATCCACAATCAATGGACACATGGGAATCCTTATGGTTGCTTCTGTACTTCAAGCATATTACATCATTTGCCATCCCTGGTTCACACCACGCCTCCATCCCTTCGTTTATGCTGTTCCCTCTGCCCGAAGTGAGCTCCTGTATTTGAGGTCCTAGCTCAAGCATGACATCATTTATGAAGTCTCTTTCCCATCTGTTTCTCAAACCCTGTAGAGCTGACCATATTCTTTGTTACTTGCATTATATACACCCTGCTAGAGAAAGACCCTATTTTCTTTTTTTTTAAAGATCTTATTTATTTATTTGAGAGAGAGAGGGAGCATGAGAGGAGAGAAGCCAGAGGGAGAAGCAGACTCCCTGCTGAACAGGGAGCCCGATGTGGGACTCCATCCCAGGACTCCAGGATCATGACCCGAGCCGAAGGCAATTGCTTAATCAACTGAGCCACCCAGGTGCCCAGAAATACCATATTTTCAAATGTATTTTAGAAAATGTATACTAAAGTCAAATGTGGAAAAGTCAAGCTACTGACTGATAAAGGATAAAGATTAAGACAACTCCAGATAAATAATATATTCTAATTTTTAGGTTACTGTTTCTGAATTCCCAATGAGTATCATGTTGCCTGTTGTGTAGCTAATTTCCCTTCTAATTTCAATTTTTTTAAATTCACACATCACCTTTCCATAAAATGATATGGATCACATCACTTCCCTATTAAACACTTCATGGCCTGGTACAGAAAATTTTTCAGTGCTATTTGCCTATGGGCTCCTCTCGCACCAGCATTCTGATCAGGCTAGGCTCCCGCCACACATCCAAAGCCAAATATCCCACAACACTCAAGTTCAACCTTCTGAATCTGGAAAATTATAACTCATCATTAAGACCTGGTTCCCATGTCACAATGTCAATGAGTTCATTCCCAAGGCAACATTGGTTGTTCCTTCCTCCTCATTCCTTATAGTAGGTGACTTTTTTTTTTTTTTAAGATTTTATTTATTTATTTGACAGACAGGGATCACAAGTATGCAGAGAGGCAGGCAAAGAGAGGGGGGAAGCAGGCTCCCCGCTGAGCAGAGAGCCCCATGCGGGGCTTGATCCCAGGACCCTGAGACCATGACCTGAGCCGAAGGCAGAGGCTTAACCCACTGAGCCACCCAGGCGCCCCTAGTAGGTGATCTTTAACTCTGAAAGAGTACTTGCATTGTAATGGTGTACTGTAACTGATCTTTTTGCATAGTTTCCTCCCAATAGGCTGGACATAATGTAAATGCTTAACAAAGACATTTACTAATTGATTTAAGTTTCCATTTTATTAATAAGAATAAAACGAAGTTGATTATGGTAATTTTATTCACTTTGTTCACTGAACACCAACTTTGTGCCTAGCTTAGAAGGCAGGATATACTGTCTTGAAATCAAAATGTACAGTCTTTACTTTATAGAACTTAGGGTTTAGTAGGATAGAATTGGTATATAACAAGTCTGCATAAAATGACAAATCATTGTTATTTTTTTAAGATTTTTATTTATTTATTTGAGAGAGAGACACAGAGAGCTCCAGATGGAGAGGGAGAAGCAGATTCCCTGCTGAACAGGGAGCCTGGCACAGGGCTCAATTCTAGGACTCCAGGATCATGACCTGAGCCAAAGGCAGACGGTTAACCAACTGAGCCACCCAGGTGCCCACAAATTATTTTTAAATGTTAAAAAAAGCATAAAGGGACTTAGGCTACTTTAGATAATCAAAGAAAGTCTCTCTGAATAGTTGATATTTAATCTAATAACTCATAGGGAAGGAAGAAAAGAAAAATACTAGTTGTGGAAGAACGGGATAGAAACTTCCAGGCAGAAGTAACATATATAAAGTCCCTAGGCAGAACAAAGCTTGACATACAGGAGAGAGAAAGGTGTGGCCAAAGTATGGAATATGTTGAGTGTGGTATGAAATGAAGGCATGGAGAAGTACCAAAAGCCATAGAACTATGAAATTTGTCTACCCAAATAAGAAGTTTTTACTTTATTCCAAATAGGTTGGAAAAATATTAAAGAATATTAATCAGTAAATTGACATGTTTGTTCTAATTTACAATTTAAAAATTTGCCTGCTAGCATTTGAAGAATACATTGGAGTTGGCAAGAACAGAAGCACAGAGGGTGCCTGGGTGGCTTAGTTGGTTAGGCAACTACCTTCAGCTCATGTCATGATACTGGGGTTCAGGGATCGAGTCCACGTCAGTCTCCCGGCTCAGTGGGGAGTCTGCTTCTCCCCCTAACCTTCTCCCCCTCATGCTCTCTCTCATTCCCTCTCTCAAATAAATAAATAAAATCTTTAAAAAAGAGAGAGAGAGAGAACAGAACCAGGGAGAATGAGGAGACTATTGTGGATGTCCAGGCAAAAAAATGATGCTTGGAGCAGGGTCATAGAAACAGAACAATAGAGACGTAGATATATGTGATGTGTGCTTTCTAGAGAATAGAGAGGTTTTACTAGTGGATTGAGTGGGGGTTCAATGGAGAGAAATGTGTTGTAAGATTTCTCACCACCATTAATCATTGTTCCCATTATGCCTTACGTACGACTTATGGCTTAACTACAAGCTATGCAATAAATGGAGGGAAAAAATATCCGTGTATGGAGTCAATGCTTTTCTTGAAAGAAAGGAAGAAAAATAGTCCCATGTCATCTCTCTCAACTGCAACTCTCAATTTCGTAGTCAAGCAAATTTGATATAAAATTCTGATTCCATCTTTCTGTGACCCAACTTTATATTTTTAATGATTTTATTTATTTCTTTGAGAGAGTAGGAGTGAGCGAGCGAGCGAGCGAGAGAGCACCCACACAGCAGGGGGGCAGGAGCATAGGGAGAGGGCTGAGCAGACTCCCTGCTGAACAGGGAGCCCGACTCTGGGATCAACCTAGGACCCTGGAATCTTGAAAGCAGACACTTAACCAACTGAGCCACCCAGGTGCCCTTTCCATGATCTGACTTTAGCAGGGCAAGTTACTTTTCTGCTTCTGAAATTTCTCATCTGAAAACAAAACACTTATTTCATATGGACAGGGGTGTTGCCAAATTTAAAAGAGACAATATTTGTGAAAAGCATAATGCAGTACATTGCATATATTAAGTACTAACATTTATAATTCTTTTCAGTTGCAGATATTTCTTTTAAAAGTCCCTTTACATCATTACATATGCATGGACTAGGTGTTTCAACTCCTCCTGCAAGGCCACATAAACTCAGTACATGCTCAGAAATACCTGCTTAGTCCATTATTTTAAGTTTCAAAAAGTGTGAGAATACTTCAAATAATGATTTTACATTTGAAAGACGCAATGGACTATCAAGATACATACTGGCATGTCACAAGAAGTATAAATTGCCTTGGAGACATAAAATATTTCAATCAAATACCTTAAAAGAAGACTATTTCAGCTCTTTCTCAGATGTATTTTCTCTTTTGTATATGAAATTGCCAGGTTATAAATATTCCTATCATACACAGAGGTTTGAAAGAAAAATCAATCTATGGTAGCACAGAATCCTTGTATTTGTCAAAAAGGTAAAACAGCAAAGATGACAGCATTTACAATAGAGAGAGAAACATTTTAGAATCTTCCATTGCTCTTAAATTCTTGAATAGAATTACATGAAACAGTCAAACTTCCATATAATGCCTTGAAGATCTTTATGCTTTAGGATATCTCATGTCATTAAAGCCTGAAGATTGATTACCATTGTGATGAATAGAAAGAACACAGGCTAGTTCCCCACTTTCCTCTTCTGCAAAAAGCAATCTGTGATTCAGAGAAAATCAAAAGGTAACTGAAAAAGATAGGATAGGATAAAGTGTTAGGCTCAGTTTCCATGTGATGGTGTAAATATCCAGGGGTCAGTTCCCAAGGGCGAGGTAAACAATGTCCTCCCTTGAGTGTCTGCCTTTCTCATTAATTGCGCCCTCATTTGGATCATTAGTGACTGTATTTGCACTGCTACCCAGCTTCCTGGGCAGGGGTTGCTGCCTGGAATGAGCAGCTACCTCAGGTAAACAAAGAGGTATCCAAGGCAGTAAACCCCTCCCCCCATGCATGCCATAATCATATTCTCAAATAGCCGTCGTAGCCAAATTTATGTATGGAACACTGCATCCTTGATTCCTGTTCCAGACCTCAGATAATTAGACTGTATGGTTTCCTTCAGAAATACTCCATTTAAAATTATACGACATTTTTAATTTGTTTTACTTTTCTTCACTAAAAGAAAAAAGTAAATGGAAAACGTTTGTGAAGTATTATTAACATACCACGTTATATTAGTTTCACGTGTACAACATTGATTCAACAATTCTATATGTTACTCAGTGCTCACCATGACGAGTGTAGTCACTGTCCTTCATCATACACTTTAATATTGACTGCATTTCTTATGCTGTACTTTTTATCTCCATGGCTTATTTATAAGTGAAAGTCTATACCTCTTAATCCCCTTTATTTCACCCATCCCCCCAACATCTCCCCTCTGAGAACCACCAGTCTGTTCTCTGTATTCAAGTCTTTTGTTCATTAGTTCTGTTTTCTTTTAGAAAAAAAATAAATTTATATTTATTTTATATTAATTTATGTAATATATATATTAATTTATATAATATATATTTTATATCTTTTATATTACAGTGGAGGAAAAAAACTGACAATTTTGAGCCAGTTGCCAATTATACTCTCACTACCTTAGATCTAATATCACTGACCAAATAACTTATGGACAAACTATTGTTAATCTACATATGATTCTTGTATGTGATTATAATCATATTTAAGTGATACCTTTTCAAGTAAACAATGCATATACGACAACCTCTAGCTTCCACTCTTGTAAAAGTGATTCTAAGTATTAATGTTTCAAAATGCTAATCAAGGTCAAGTCCCCATTATGGACTATAATTTCCTCATCTGTAAAATTAGACGATCAGATTACATGATCTCTACAGTCCCATCCAACCTTGAAGATTTAAAAGTTTTAATTCCAAGAAGGGGAGTGAAGGAATCCAACCTGTACCTCTGACCTCGGTGCTGAATTACACTGTACCCTTTTGACCTCCTTTTCTCGCCAGAGAACTTACATCTAAAGAGTGTCCGTTCATATCTGATATGCTACTTCCAGCAACAAAAAGTGAATAATTAAAATACGAGGCTGCTCAGCGTAGTATTTCAATTCACGGAGACTCAAAGCCAAAGAGCCAACTTCATGCCGAATGGAGTTAAACGCACTCAATTACAATCGTCAAACACATACACAGACTGGCACCTTCAACTTCATTAAATCTCAGTATTCGAAGTTTTACACATGTTGTTTTAAACTTGGCTCCAGAATGGTGATGTGAGACATCCTTAGAGGGGACCTGTTAACATGAACATATTCTTAATACACCGAAGACTGGGACGGATCTCTTTCGGATTGCAGACGGCCTTCTGCCACAGACTGGTCTAGAACTAAAGCAAACACAGCAACAGGATGGAATGAAATCTAAGAAGGCTAAGACAAGAAAACATTTTTTTTTCCCCTTAATGCTTGGCATTTGAGAAAGCAAATAATCTGTTATTGTTTTCTGATTGAATTACTACAAAATAATTTGGAAAGCATTAAGTTATTCATACAAATAGAAGCACTAGCAATTTGTATTGCCTGATAATTCTAACTCCCTCGTTTTGTTTCCAGATTCTTACGCAAATCACATACGTTGTAGTGTCAGAATTCATCTCCATTTAATCAGTTTTATCTGCCAAGGCTCCCTTGAACCTGGAGATACTTATAAACGTGACAGGAGCCAGCAGAAGAGTTGAAGAGGGTAAGGACAAAAAAGCAGCAATACTGTCTGCCCTTCCTTCCCAGGCTCAGAGCGACCTCACTTGAGAGCACCTGGCTCATTGCCCAGCAGCCAGCACAATTCAGGTGTTCAACAAAGATGTCATTAATACCCAGTTCACTCAGTGCTCCAAGTGGGCATCGTGTGCCACAAGCAGCCTGGATACCAGCCTGCGGATTTTTCCCTCCTGGATCTACTCTTTGCCCAGGACTTAGAACTAGTTTTTGCTCTAAACTTCTGACTATACACCCACTTCTGACGCTGGAATTCTGCACTGAACGCCAGCCTATTTCACTGGTATTCCAGTATTTTGTCTTTCTCCTGCCAGCCGCACCACCTCCAGGACGTAATTCTCGCTTTCTATAGCTTTAGCCAATGGCTGTGCACTTTGCAGGATCTACAAGTCTGATTATAGTAATAGGATATTGAATGGGGCGGCTTCTGACTCAAGTTTCTACTGAGATCCAGGACAGTAGGTGCCAGCTACTTCAACATTCCCATGCGAAACACTTGCAGGACTGCAAAAGGGCTGCCTGTGAATCCGTTTCAACTCACTCTTGATTTTCACTCATCTCTGGCTTTTAAAGGGGGTGGGTTTAGAGGCAGATTTTACACTGGGAAACAGGAAGGGGATTTCTTTGGAGACATTGCCAGTGAGCTGGAGGAGGCATGGAGCACACATCGTGAGTTTGCCTCTGGTCCCACGTCAGGAGAGCAAGGCTTCAAAGGAACCACTCCTTGAGTCTGACAGAACCCCCTGCAGTTTAGCGACATGCAGTCCAGTCTCCCACTCAAGTCTGACTGTAAAAGGGGCAGGAGGCAGGTCAAAGAGCCCATGCCGCAGAGGGGAGGGCTGACGAGGGAAGCCGCCCACTCCCCACAGCAGGTTCCCGAGGACAAAGCATGGGCCAGCCACATGGAAAAGAGAGCTCCCCATGCCTGAGTGGTTTTGAACCCTCTCCAAGAGGGCTTTCTGTGAGGGTCAAGACAATGTCATTGAGGGGCGCCTGGGTGGCTCAATGGGTTAGGCCTCTGCCTTCGGCTCAGGTCATGATCCCAAGGTCCTGGGATCCAGCCCCGCATCGGGTTCTCCGCTCAGCAGGGAGCCTGCTTCCCCCCTCTCTCTCTCTGCCTGCCTCTCTGCCTGCTTGTGATCTCTGTCTGTCAAATAAATTAAAAAAAAAAAAAAGAAAAAAGACAATGTCATTGAGATGCTGGAGGTATGGCGCAAAACTGCAGAAGTTGTGTGAGAATCGCAACCTGACAGAAGGAAAATCACTACCCATGTGGAGAGGACTTCAGGAAGATTGGAGTCAACACCGAGGAGACACCAGGGAAAAATCAACTCGAAACAACAGCCAAGATCAAAGGATGCCAACATCAGCACTACCCGAGCTCCTACAAGAACTACCCGCCTCTTACTCCCCAGCCTTCCCGTACTCCCGCTCTGGCCAAGCCAGCAGGAGTCCAGGGAGCGGGACAGATGCTGCGAAGCTAAGAAGATAGCCATGAAGTGAAGACGCCGTCCGCTCTGCGTCTGCTGTGAGCTTCCAGCTGGAAAGCATGTGAGCAACGGGACGGAAAGGCTTTAACTCACGATGAGGTTTTCCATGTTGCACACTGTGTGGAACTGAATATTTTAATCATTGAAATGAGTCTTTGTGATTTGCACAGAACTTCTGGTTATCTAAGATGATTATAGGAAATATGAGGCCTATCAAGGATCTCACCCAGGGCCGGGGAGTTGCCAGGGGATAGAAAAAATCTAAACAAGCAAAAAAATGGAGACAAAGGTAAAAATCAGTTTCCAGCCCACATGTTATTTCACATATCGTGTACACCATTAGTACGCCTGTGCTGCCACGTGTTATAGAAAGCACGGACACCAGAGCTTACTTCCCTGACCAGAGCTGATCAAATTTGCATTTGGGAGATACTGTAACAGGTTTAACAGCTTTCTAGTGGGGCATATATTCTGGTTAACTTCCCCTAAATTTTGTACTCCATCACTTTCCGTGTCCACTGAGGTATCAGCACGTCTTACACCGAAAGCTGTGGTAAATTTAAAAAACAAAAACTGATAATTAGAGCTGTTTCCCAGGTAATCACCACAGAAGCAAATAAGCAGGCCCTTTGCTTTTCTTTGCTTGCAGACTTTCTTTAAGTATTCTTTCCTTTCTAACGTAATTTTTAGTAAAATGGGCTTAGGAATTAAAAAGAACAACAAAAACAACAACAAAAACCTGTCAGTTGCTTTGTTTTGCGTACCAGTAGCTGAAATACAAATACAGCAGAAAGAAAGGGTAAAATTAATGTTTAAAGTGAGGATCAGAGATTGTCTTTGTTGCATCTGATGACATACTTGGCCTGCAAGCACAAAATTGAAAAACATAAAAATTCAACACTCTCAGTTTTTGTAAACTGATCCTATAAGTATGTAGATCTGCCTACCAAAATAGAGTACGGCATTCTAACCACGGCCTAAAAGGAGACAACAGCAACAACAAAGAACTAGAAACATAAATGCTCGTCAACACTATAGAAAATTTCAAAGATATGAGAAAGGAAGGGTTGGATTTATTAGGCCAATTGCCCTGGAATAAGGTCCACATTACAGTTAATCCCAATTTCTTGCCAATATTAATTAAATTAATTAGTTATAAGAATAGTCATGCATGTGATATGTCTGATTATATCTGTACAAGAGAGGAAAAGTAGAGAATAACATGCAACCTAACATAAAGAATGGACATCTAGGGTGTTCACGGTGCAAAGAAAAATTACTAAGTTCATAGATATATGAAATATATATAGATCTTCTAATTTGTGGAAGTCACCTTGTGGTCTATTTTTATGGCCGCAGAGCCTAATAACATTTAATTTTAAACTATATGAGTACACATACTGCATTAGTTTCCCGTCACTGCTGTAAGAGATCACACCAAACTGGTGGCTTAAGACAACACAAATTCTTATCTTACAGTTCTGTAGGTCAGGTCCTTCTTTAGTCCTAAGGGCAAATCCATTTTCTTGCACTTTCCAGATTCTAGAAGCTGCCAGAATTACTTAGCTCCTGGCCCCTTCCATTTTCAAAACCAGCAGCGCCCCCGGACAGTCAACGCCTCCTCGTGTGATGCCACTGTCACTCTCACACCGTCTGCCTTGGCTTCCTGCGATTTCTGTGAAGGACTCACGATTGTACTGGGCCCACCTATAGCAATTCAGGTGCTTTCCCAGTTTTACAGGGAACTGATCGGCAAACTTGGCCTGAAAACTCCCCTTTGCCTGGTTAACAACCTACTCACAAATTCTAGAGATTAGGTCATGTTCCTAGCTACTCCACCATAACTGCCCCCACCCCCACCACCCTTAAAACATGATCTTATTTCCCTGTTTAAGCTTGGTAAATGTCCTTAGAATGTCAGATAAGGTTTTCTCGCGTTAGAAATGTACCCTCTGACTTCCTTTTATTAATCAACGTGGATACCATTTCTCTAAGTAAATATTCTGTGAAATTTATTTTAACCTTTTCAAATGACAAGTTTCTTTGTATTTGTTGATATGCACTGGATAAAGTAAAAACAACCTTTATTTATTCTAACACTAATCCCTACAAATGAAATAAATAGGCTTCAACAAGAAAATCAGGTTTGTTCTTTCCCTAGTTCCTTCTCCTTTGTCTGAAATTCATGGGGAATCTGCTTTTGGCGGTAGACTTGAACTCCACGTGTTTGCCACAGTGGGTGCTTGTATGAAGTTTTTAATGAAAAATTTTAAAGACGGTTGGAAAAAGACTAGGTTCACTAGTGAATGGGAGTGAAAGAAAAAAATCAGGTATTGCAATTTGCCTAGTGTTAATGGTTTAAAAAACATTTCACGGGGTGCCTGGGTGGCTCAGTGGGTTAAAAGCCTCTGCCTTCGGCTCAGTTCATGATCCCGGGGTCCTGGGATCGAGCCCCGCGTTGGGCTCTCTGCTCGGTAGGGAGCCTGCTTCCTCCTCTCTCTGCCTGCCTCTCTGCCTACTTGTGATCTCTGTCTGTCAAATAAATAAATAAAAAATCTTTAAAACAAACAAACAAACAAACAGAAAAAAAAAACATCTCACAAGGTTGGACAGCAGGGTTGGGCTCTTTTTTTGTTTTTTTGTTTGTTTGTTTGTTTGCTTTTTGCTTTTCTTTCTCTATTTCTTTTTCTTCCTTATCTTAGGTAGAACTCCCTAGAAGTGGCGTCTGAGATGAGAATTCAGGCATATATGATTTATTGGGGAAGTTCTCTTTAGAAAAATCTATATGAGACAGAGGGACGGACAGAGAAGAGGAAAGGGCCAGCAAGCCTGTGAATTCAGGTAGAGGCCAGTGCCAAGTGTGAATTGCACTGAGAGTCGTCTGACCCAGAAGCAAAAGGGCTGGGATTTTTTTTACCTTGTGTTGGTTAGTTACTGGCTTCCTCAGGGATAGGGAGGCATGTAACCTCCCAGACATTAGCAGATGAGGGTCAGTTCAGCAAAAGCACAATTCTTCCGTGTCAGCCTCAACACTTGCACGGCTGGGGGCGACCTTCTGATCAAGTAAAAAGGATACGAGAAGGACACCGCCAGTATCTCCTACATGGTTCCTTTGATCCTACATTGTTTCTTTCACACTGTCCTTTCTTCCTTCTTCTGTTGCCTTTTAATTCTTGTTCTCCCCTACATTGCTAAATTTTCAAATATTCAGGTCTTAGTGGAAACATTCCCCATTGTCTTTAAGCAATGGAAAATTTAGAATCTTGTGCTTAAACTGACTAATACAATTACTGACATCGGAACAGCCCCCCCCCCCCCACTGATATATCTCCAAACACTTTGATTTCACATTCTAAATATGACATGGAAAATACTTTTTTTTTTTTTTTTTAATTAGAATCAGGTGCGGGCGCCTGAGGGGCTGATTCAGTGAGGCATCTGCCTCCGGCTCAGGTCACCATCCTGGGACCCTGGAATCGAGCCCCATGTTGAGCTCCCTGCTCAGCAGGAAATCCGCTTTGCTCGCTTCCTCTACCCCTCCCTCCCATTCATTCTTTCTCTCTATCTCTCATAAATAAATAAAATCTTAAAAAAAAAATTAGAAGTAGGTCTTGGGGCATCAAGTGGTTAAGCCTCCAACTCTTGATCTCGGGGTCCTGGGAGGGTCCTGGGATTGGGCCCCGCCTTGGGCTCCACACTCAGTGGGGAGTCTACCTGAAGATTTTCTCTCTCTCTCTCCCTATGGCCCTTTCCCTGACCACCCCCCCCACACACATACTCTCTCTCTCTCTGTAAGATAAATAAATAAAAATTTAAAAAAAATAAGTAAAAAGTGAAATTAGAATCCGGTCTTTGTGACACAAACATAACACTCTGAAATGTAGCTTGTCAACTGTGATTTCTGTCCAGTCAATCTGCTGTCTACAAAATGCTACCACAATTTTGAGTTCTTTTCACTCAAACCATGCATGGTACCAGGTTGACAGACCATTGAGAGTTAACTGCCTAAAAGTTGCAATAGTGAAATGTCAGAATATTTCTACCGAAAGGCCCTTATATTCAAGTTGACTATGGTTTATAACCATATTTTGGGTACTTTCTTCAGCTATTTCAAACACTGAGCCCAAACATCCTTAAATTTGGTGGACAATGAATTTAGAACACATTCACGTTATATTTTACAGGGGAAAAAAAACCCGTATTGGAAACCAAGAAAACCTGGGAGATCTATAACAAGTCATTAAAGCTTCTATCATCTTTCATCTCCTCATCTATAAATGATTTAACAAAACGACTTATGATTTAATCTTTGATTAAATGACTATTTCTAATTTGAAATAGTGTACAGAGTGGTGCTCAGAACCGTAACATCATTTTCTGGCTGCATGACATTTCAGCTGTTTTTGTTCTGAAATAAAAAGAAAATGTAAAACAAATGGGCTATCTTCCTTTTAACAGGAGCTGAGGAATCTTACGAAAAAATAGTTTCTGTAATCACTGTATCAAGTTGTAACAATACATAATGTATAGAAAAAATCAGAGATTCTCGTAACTCCTTACTTATTTTCTTTTACTGGCATAAAATAATTCATAATAATAATTATATTTCTATATGGCTCACATTTCTTAATCGACTTTAAAAACATTTTCTTTTCATAAAAATGCTTGGAATTTTTATCTGTACTGTACATACCCATTGGGAAATAAGGCACCAAAGTCAGATCGTGTATCAGTTGTGCAATCAAGATTAAAAACTGTAATTCCAGATTCATGTACTCTTTATACTATAGCATGACCTTTCATCAGAAGCCATAGTTTGACTTCATACAATAAACCGATTTCACTGGCATCACAAAATTAAACCAAGAATTATGCTGACATTCAATCAGGAAAAATATAAGTCTTACAAATATTTGTATTGTTCACAAGTCAACTGTATTGTTCACAAAAGAACTATAGATTTATGGCCAGCATTACCACCTATATTACTGGAATGGAAAATATCGCCAATAATCTAAGCTTTTAGGCTCCTTGCGTTCCTCTTTGGAAATGCCCAACTGCACTTCCCATCTCTCTTGCTGACCTCTGGACCCCTTCAGACTTTATCTTCCCCATCAGTCGTTTGGTTAAAAGTGAAAATCAGAATCAGAGACTCCTGGGTGGCTCCGTCAGTCAAGCATCCAACTCTTGATTTCACCTGGGGGTTGTGGGATCCCACCGGGCCTCAGGCTCCACGTTCAACTGAACTGTGCTTCTCTCCCTCTCCCTCTGCTTGCGCGTGTGCACGCGGACATGGGCTCTCTCTCAAAGAAAGAAAGAAATCTTTTTTAAAAAGTAAAAAGTGAAAGGAAGAATCACGTGCATGTTCCATTCTTACTGTGACTAAAAGACATGAACCCAAGTAGCCTTTCCCAGGAATGGTAAGATTATCAAATTAAACCACTGCCTCTGCACAGTTAATTTTTCAGGTTTCCATTCTGCTTCACCTATCAGATCAAATTCAAAATCCTGGTTTAAAAAAAAAAAAATTACCTTTCCCTTGGTCACCTGGTAAGTACTGTTAGATTAGCCCAACCAGGAGACTTCGCGGACTGAGGGCATTTTAGTGCGGTGGAAGCCGAGGTGAGCGGACCAGAATCCGGGCCTACAAGCGCCCGAGGTGTGCGAAATCCGATCCCGAGGGCGACCGCCACGGACGAGCCGAAGACACGCCCTTAAGTTACCGCGAATGAAACAATGTTCTTGCTTTGCCCCCCGTTGTCTTCGCGAAAGCCCCCCCCGCCCCCCGCCGGCTCCCCCAGCGGGGCGCCCCTCGCCACTCCCGGTCCGGCGCTGCGCGGGTTGAACTGATTTTGCTCGAGGAAACTCCTAAAGTGGTTAATAATCTGAGTTTGTCCCCACACCGGTTTCTTCGCGGCGCTGTACCCTTCCGGGTTCGCGGCACACGCGCGACGGCTTCGCGTCCACACCCCATCTGCGGGGCCGCGTCCGCATGGGGGCGTCGTCGCGGTCGGCGCGGCTCGCGGGCTCCGCTCCGGCTCGCGGGCTCCGCTCCGGCTCGCG